>JAEOAD010000329.1:11420000-12020000 GCA_036365145.1 Orientallactaga sibirica | reverse complement strand
TCCAGCCCTCCCTCCTGCTCTCTAGACCCCACCTTCTGCAGCAGCGAGCAGCAGATGGGGCCGGGCTCCATCCACAACCCAGAGGAAGAGCATGCATGAGCCATGGCCATGGCCTTCCCGCTGAGCCTCGCCTGCTCCTGCCTTCCTTCTTTGCACTGAGGCCAAAGCCACCTTGCAGGCTGAGAACCCCATGAGGCAGCAGGGTCCAAGGCTCTGGATCCTGCAGTATACCACCCACACCTCAGCTCTCATCCACAAAACCCAGTCTTGTCCATGCCATGCTCTTGGGGCCTGCAGGCTGTCCATATCTGAATGGCCTTGCTGGGGGCCTCCCTGCAGCTCTCCCCTCTTCATCTCTCTCCAGAGCCCCCATGCAAGCTTTTGTGCTCTTCCAAGAACTCACTGTCACTTTGTAACTTGCTTGCTTGTTCTTGTATGCCCCCACACACACCTCCTGTCACCACAGAACAGAAGCCACATGCAAGCAAAATTCACTTTTCCTTGTTCACTCTCTCTCACCACCTCCACAGGGCCAGGCACAATGGATGCTCTACACCTGCTTGTCGACAGAGTGACAAATGCTCTGGTGGGGAGCAAGAAGACATATTCAGGATGTATAGTGGCCAGATGGGTGAGGCCAAGGCCCTCGGAGGGGCAGTGAATGGTATGGGAGAGAGCTCAGTGCCTTGGGGAGGGCTCTGAGCTCCGTCTTTAGACTCACGGGAAGTCCAGGCACCTGCACATATGTTCATGCTTCAGGCCTCTCGGGTTGCAGCAGGGGATCTTGACAGTCCGCTGCTCATTACTGAACAGCCAAGTGAACCAGCGGAGGAATAGACAGAGGAAGGGCTAGTGGCCAGGGGAAGGGACACCTGGCCCCTCCTCAGGAAGGCATCAGAGGCCAACAGCGCTCTCACTCTGCTGCTCAACCTCTCCTCCCCTCCATCACTTTCTTGCTCTGCTCTGCTCTCCCACTCCAGCCAACCCTGGCTCCTCACCCCACCCCTCACAGCACACAGAGCCCACTGTGGCTGGTTTTCCTGCTTCTAGTGCTGACGTGATTGTCTATTCCCCTCTGAGACAGCAGAGAGATGGTGGAGCTAGATCCCTAGGGTCCTGTCTGGGGGTTCTCAGAACACTCTGGACCAGCCTCTGCTACAGTACTTAGGGTAAAATGTGATTGATCTGTCTGTTTCCATGATAGGCCCAGTGCCTGTCTCCAATGCTGGCACACCATAGATACAGTGTGTGTTGAATGAATGCACAGTAGGATAGATGGATGGATGAGTGATGGATTATGGGTAGGTGGATAATGGACAGATGAGTGGATGGATAGATGGAGGATGGATGAATAGACAGATGATGAATGGATGATTAATGGATGGATAGATTGATAGATGGATGGGAGTGGATGGAGGGATAATGGATAGATGATAGATAGATGGTAGATAGATAGATAGATAGATAGATAGATAGATAGATAAATAATAGATAGAATGAGTGATGATGAATGGATGGGTGGATGATGAATGGATAATGGATAGATAGATGGATGGATGTGAGTGGATGAATGGACAGGAGATAGATAGACAGACAGACAGACAGATTGTTTGGGCATTGCTCTTTAATTTGGATAACTCCTGTCTCTACAGCTCCTGGACAGCTGATTAGCGCAGTAGATGGCCCAGCCTTCCCTTGAAACATGGAAACATCCATGTCTGCAGTGATGAATTTCACAGGAAGGGGTAATATGGATTACCCTGAAAACTAATGAAACATATGCAAGAAATTAATGATATGAAAAATGGCTTATGAAAGCAGCAAATAGCTTCTATTGACCATATGTTATGCAACCCTCTGCCTCCTAAATCATAATAAAACACTTCCTGCAACAGGATATGCCTTCAGGAAAGGCCTCACATCTGCTCTGTTTTTCTTCAACATGAGCACAGCATGCCTGGATATGGGTCTTCATCCTCCCCACCACAAGCCTGGCAGGGGGTCTCCACCCTCAGGACCATGGGCCCCTGAGCACAGGGTCTCCACCCTCAGGACCATGGGCCTCTGAGCACATGGTCTCCACCCTCAGAACCATGGGCCTCCGAGCACATGGTCTCCACCCTCAGGACCATGGGCCTCCGAGCACATGGTCTCCACCCTCAGGACCATGGGCCTCCGAGCACATGGTCTCCACCCTCAGGACCATGGGCCTCCGAGCACAGGGTCTCCACCCTCAGGACCATGGGCCCGTGAGCACAGGGTCTCCACCCTCAGGACCATGGGCCCGTGAGCACAGGGTCTCCACCCTCAGGACCATGGGCCCCCGAGCACATGGTCTCCACCCTCAGGACCATGGGCCTCCGAGCACAGGGTCTCCACCCTCAGGACCATGGGCCTCCGGGTCACACCCTCAGGTGGGCTCCACCAGGGTCTCAGGACCATGGGCCCCCGAGCACAGGGTCTCCACCCTCAGGACCATGGGCCCCCGAGCACAGGGTCTCCACCCTCAGGACCATGGGCCCCCGAGCACATGGTCTCCACCCTCAGGACCATGGGCCTCCGAGCACAGGATCTCCACCCTCACATGCAGACAATGACAGCTCTCAGCTGGTCTAGAGGGTCAACTTGAAGATGAGATAATCAGTATCTCTAATAAGTCCAGTGGCTGTCAAGATGTAAATTATAAGTTTTACCTCCACTGATTCAATATTTAGGTTAATTCCTAGTTGAACCTGGCTCACTTGATATGTTTGGTGAAGCTGTGCCTGAAGCTTCAGTCCACTAATGACTTGTGGACTCTTCTTAGCCTGGGCCCCAGAAGAGGGAAGATAAAACTGATATCAAGTCTTCAGCCATAATCTCAAACTGCAATGGGCAATGACAGGCGATCTCCTATGTGAACCCTATGACATGCTGTTAGGCTTCTCTGCAAGACTATGTGGCCCTGTAGCCCATCTACATGTGCACACATGCATGTACACACACACACACACACACACACACTCACACACACATTTGCCCTATTTTGGGTAGTGAGGAGCTGCTGGGGATGCAGAGAGATCTGCTACACACAGTGCACACATAAGCACTCATACTACATGCACATGTGAACATGCACACATTTGCACGCACACCACATACATGTGAACATGCAAACACATGCACTCATATATCACACACATGTGCACCAAAATTATTTAATACATCATCTGTTTCTCTTTATTTCACTCCTCCAAAGTACAGCATTCTCACTATACCTAGAACATTTGACAATAATTCCTCAAGACATTTAAATAATCAGCATTCAAAGTTCTCTGCATATATATGTGTAGATATCCAAAGACATGAAAATGACCACATAAATACTAACTCGTTCAGAAAACAGATTAATAAAAGCACAGTTAGTGTTATTTTGAAAATTATGACATTAGATAAAGCAAGTAAATAATTATGCTATTATCATTACAAACAATATTTTTGGCAGAAGAGAAAAGATATACAAATATAAACTCAAAGATGTAAAGTGGTAAAAGCTAAAACTTGGGAATATATATGTGAATGGGAAATAGCAGTGTAGAGATGTGCTGACACCCTTTCCTTCAGAAAACTAAACTTCCTAGATTCTGCCCAGAAAAGCTGTAGAACCAACGATCAACACAGCGTAGGAAGCACCTGAACTTCCAGAGGGACACCTCAGAACACTTCCCCCAAAAGGAAAAGCTGTAGAACCAATGATCAACACAGCGTAGGAAGCACCTGAGCATCCAGAGGGACACCTCAGAACACTCCCCTGAAAGGACAAGCTGTAGAACCAATGATCAACACAGCATAGGAAGCACCTGAGCTTCCAGTTCACCCAAAAGGATCTGAACTTCCAGAGGGACACCTCAGAACACTTCACCCGAAAGGACAAGCTGTAGAATCAATGATCAACACAGCGTAGGAAGCACCTGAACTTCCAGAGGGACACCTCAGAACACTTCAAAAAGGATCTGGAGCTAGAGAAATGGCCTGGGCAAAGGAGGCAGGAAATGAACCTCAAACAGTTTGCCATGGAAAGGCCAAAAATGATGGTAAATGTCCACAGGACACACAGGTCAACTCTTGTGCCCAGCCAGGCACATCTGGGATGATCTGAGCATAAATCTAAAAATGGTAAAGGATTAACGTGTAGTGCTGTGCAGGGAGAAGAGGTGAGGGGCGTCCTCGTGTCGGCAGTGGGATGGATCCACGGGTGGTGGGTGGATTGATGGATGCATGGATGGGTCAGTGGGTGGATAGATGGATGAATGGATGGGAAGATGGATCAACCATCAATGGATGGATCAATGGGTAGAAGGACAGGTGGATGGACAGAGAGGTGAATGGATGGATCAATCAATGGGTGGATCAATAGATGGGCGGATCAATGTGTATATGGGTGGGTGGATGGACAGATGGATCCGTAATTGAAGGTAGATGGATGTGTATGTTGGTGGGTAGATAGATGATGGCTGACTTTGTTAGAAAATGAATAGATAGATGGATGGGTGAATGAGAGCTTGGTAGATGGATAAACAGATACAGAAATGAGGAAGTTCCTGACAATAGAAAACCTACCAATGATAAGCATAAGAAGTGTGCTTATGGATTTAGAAATACACCAATTATTAATTATTATAATAAACTGATTTAGGCAAGTGCTATCAAGGGATGCTTAAACTAACTGGTGAAAGCTTGAAGAATACCAAACACTCCTATTATCGCTCCACATGATACTTTCGAATTATCAAAGGGGTGGAAGATTTACAGTGGACAAAGCTGCTAGCTGCCACCCCTGCTGAGTAATCAGGCTTAGCCTCCCAATGGGACAAGGCCACCCCATGGTCACCCTCTTCCCCACCCAGAGAGGAGCACAGCACTGCTTTTGTGACATTCTTCCAGAATCAGAGCCTTGAGGAATCACGAGATAAATAAAAATATGGTGTCGTTGAACAAACGCATGGCTCAGAAACGCAGCGTCCAGAACAGCAGGAGGAAGATGGGAGAGCAGCCCAGGTCGGGTGGGCATGCCGGGTGTGGCACCCGTGGTGGGGTTTCCCATTGCTCAGACACTCAGATAACAGTGCTATTCTATCAGTAACTTTTCATCAATGACTCAATGACTTACTCCTGCACTGAGCATTTGGAGGCCAAGGGACATCAGTGTGCAGGTTACCCTCAAATGTCTCAGAAAAGCAGGCTACACACAAAGAATGTGGTAAATATACTACAGGAAAGACGTCGTCTGAATTCAAAACACACAAATTCATGGCACACAGATGCCATTGGTCTGCACTTGGTCACAGCAATCCCCTCAGGTGGGGGTTGACAAGATGAGTGAGGCCAGCCAAGGCCGCTGTGACAGCTGTGTGAGGGCACCTTGCAGCTGCCTTCAAGTCATTCCTGCTCCTGCCAATATCCACAACAAATTCACTGGGTCACGAAGATGGACTTGGGGAGAATCATTTTATATTAGCTACTTTCTTGTGGCTGGGACAAAAGACCTGACCAGAGTACTTATGGAAGGAAAGGGGTTTAATTTGACCTGCAGTGTCAGTGGGTTGAGTCCATCTGTGGGAAGACTTTGCAGGAGCAGGAAGCATCACAGGAGGACCAGCAGACAGGAAGCAGAGAGAGAACAACAAGTGGGAGTGGACCATATCACCTCAAGGCCCGCCCCCAGTGACGCACTTCCTCCAGCAAGGCTTTACCTCGCCAAGATTCCACAAACTCCCCAAACAGTGCCACCTGCTGGGCATTAAGTATGTAAACACAGGAGCTAATGGGAGGGGCGGGGGGGGGTAATATTTGACATTGAAACCACCAGGCATTTCTTTGGCCCAGGCAGGTATAGTTCTCTTTTTCTTTTTTCTTTTTTTTTTTTTAATTTTTATTGACTTTTAATCTTACATACCAAAAAAACCCCACTGATATTTCCCTCCCCTCCCCCATTCCACGTTAGAACTCCGGTCTCCATCATATCCCCTCCCTCTCTCCATTAGTCTCTCTCCTAATTTGATGACATTATCTTTCTCTTCTATTTTGAGGGTCTTGCAAAGGTATTGCTAGGCACTGCAAGGTCATGGATATCGAGGGCAATTTCTGTCTGGGCAGCTGCATAGTAAGAGGTCATATCCTTCCTTTGGCTCTTCCATTCCATCCGCCCCCTCTTCCGCAGTGGTCCCTGAGCCACTGGAGGATGTGACAGAGGTGTTTCAGTGCTAGGCACTCCTCCATCCCTTCTTCTCAGCACTATGTTGCCTTTTGTGTCATCCCAGTGGTCATCACCATCTGAAAAGAGAAGCTTCTCTAGCCAGAAGTGAGAATAGCGTTAAGATGTGGACATGAACATTTAGTGTAGTGTCCCCAGGGCAGCTTGGTGGGAATAATATATACATTTAGTCAGACATGAGCAAGCTTATACCCCCAAGGCTCATGACCTCACCTACCATAGACTTTTACTTAGGTTTTTCAGTACCGGGTATGTATTCCCTCCCGTAGAGAGGGCCTTCAGTCCAATTATGGAGCACTTGGTTACCCCAAGAGTAGACACGCCACTATTGCACCCGTTCAGTCATTGGGCCTGTCTGGCCAAGCTTGAATATTCAGCATCCACCAGGTATAGTTCTCTATATGAGGGGAGTAGATGTTTGTTTACATGGCCCCAGAAAACATAACAGACAACAGACACATCTTAAAAAGGAGCAAGATATGTAGGTGGTGTGTTCAAAGTGATTCTTTTGAAAGATAGATGGCAGGTAGCCAGAAGATAGATAGATGATAGTTAGAGGGTACCAGGCAAAAGAAAAAAACAAACACATGAACAAAGATAGGAACGAAAGAAATAGACACATGTACCTGTAAACCTTGAACTTCTTAAATTATGCAATCTACGTCATGCAGATACAGAGGGACATATACTATGGACATGTGAGAACTTTCTAGAAAGGAACTGTTCAATGCTTCTTACTTCTAAAGTCCTGATATGGGTAAAGTGATTTTTCTTACACCTTCCAGCATTATTGGTAATCTTTTCCATGATGGACAGTAATTTTACAATTTAGAACTAATTTACATTTCAAAATAATGATAATGTTTTAAAAACTGGAAGAGCATGAATTCTGTGCAATAGGCGACTAAAGTGAGGGCGGAGAGCTGAGCAAGTGCTGACTCTGCCACGTAAAGGCTGTAGGTGGCGGGAGAGGGGGGCAAGTTTCATCTGCCCTGGAAGATGCGGGTTGGGGGGAGTAAGGAGACACTTCCAAAATGGAGCGCTGAATGCAATGCAGACCCATGTCCCTAGTTCCACTATGCCTGATGAACTTCCAAGTGCCAGCTCTCTTTTTTTTAATTACCTGTATTCTCAAAATCGTCCTCAGTGAATACCAGCAAATTCTAAAATTCAAAAAAGTCTCCCCATGATTTATTGCTGTGTCTTTTCTCAGAATAAGCATTACCTCCAAATCCCCAGCCCCTCACGCCACGCCTGGCAGAACTGGGGCCTGGTGAACACTTGCCAATCTGAATTGAACTACTTTGTCCAAATTAGTGAGTGTTGGTCACGCTCATTGTCTGAGGGACATATGGCCTGCTCCTAATGAAACCAGCCATCTGCCTCTCCAGCCACAGCCTCACCAGCCACCAGCCAGCCCTCCAGGGCCTGCTGTCTGCACAGTAACAACTCACAGCCTCTCCGAGACGCACCATGCAGAGATGAAGGCCCTGGGAGCCGACCCAGGCAAGAGGAAGTGAAGTCAAGAAGTAACTGTCCACCCTCCGCAGTATGGAAACTGCTAGAGCAGGAGGTGGGCGTGGCATTGGGGCCCAAGGAGCTGGATCCACCTGGGAGGCGGGATCATAGTCCTGCGGTTGCAGGCTGCTTCTTCCACCAATCACAGATCCCGAGATGGAGGTACATGACGGGCAGCTTGCACAATCGATGTCAATGGGACACGTGAGCAGCACTTCACGTGTGCTGGCTTCCTGGGGCGGCCATACAAATTCACCACAGGCTCAGCGCTGAGAAACGACAAGCTGGAAGTCGGAAAGCAGGGGCTGCCTGCTCTCGAAGACCTCACAGGGAGCTCCTTCCAGTCCCAGAGGCTCCGGGTGTTCCTGGGCTTGGAGCCACGTGTCTACCTGCCCCTTCACATGACTCCTGTCTTCTGGAAGGCTTTTGTTGGGATTTGGGGCTCTTCCTCATGCAGTGTGACAGCGCCTGGGCCCCTGCTTCCTGTCTTCACAAGCTGACGACGCTGCTTTGGAGTGGATGGGAATAATGAGAGAAGACGCTGCTGAGTCCATGACCCCGAAGCTCCACAGTGCAGCCCATGTCTTGCGGAGATAAGGGGTCCTGGTTGTATACATCTGTGCAGGTGAGGAGAGGAAACATGATGGAGCCACGGGCCCGCCCGCCGGTATAGACGCATGGAGCAATGGCAGGGACGGAGGGGGGCTCTGTCTACATGCACCAAGGACCGTTGGGATGAGAGGCCTCTCTCGGGACTCCCCGTGTGGGCACTGAGGGAGGTTTTAGAGGACATGGCAGGAAGATGCTGACGACACACACAGCAGCTTCAGTGAAGGCGACACAGCAGGTGAAGATGCTGAGTAGGGGCAGCCTGGGTCGCTCTGCAGGGTGTATATGTGGGTCTGCTGCCAGCCCGCAGGAGGCACCAGCTGAACCTGCCCCAGGGGAGCACCCAGGCTTTCCCCATAGTGTGTCCCTGGGAAAACAGCTCTGCTCTCTGGGCTTCTGTTCCCTCCCTGATGAAATAAAGACAAAACTGACCTCACACACCTTCCCGGGTTCTTGGGAGGCACGAATGAGGTGACAATGAAGACCTGTGGACACACACCCTGCTAATGACACACTTTACCATCGTTACTGTTTATTCAAGCTCACACCAGCAGCTTCCCATTGGCCCATCTTTCCAGATCGCTGCCAGGCTGATAGCCAGTAAGTGCGGCTTGTGAGAAGCACTTTACCCTCTTACAGGGAAGCACAAATCCGCGGGGCTTACAAACCACTCAGGCTCCTGTGGACAGTGCTTAGTCTCAGCTAAAGTTGTCTGGAGAGCCCTGGGCAGCACTTGTGACAGCCAGCGGCTGCAGGGAGCCCTGCAGAGCCCAGGTCTATGCACACCTGCAGTTGGACAATGCCGATGTCCCAGAGATTCTTGGGAGGGACTCTGGAGCATTGACAATGGGCCTGTCCTCATCCAGAACCTCCTCTCTCTCCCTAGCTTCCACTAAAACCTCACCAGCAGAGCCCAAAGCCATCGTCCTTGAGATATTGAGGAGGGAGTTCGATTGGCAGTCAGCGTCAGCACCTCCTGTTTGCTGCTGTGTATTTCTGCAATCGCAAGGTGTTACTGATTGGCAAATTCAAACACATATTGTCCTTAATTTGAGGTTAATTATATATAACATTTCAAAGGAGGTAATCTCATTAATTTTGATTTGCTTCTAACAGTATTAAAGCACGCCGTGGAAGACTGACTCTATTAAAGTGGAGTGCGGGGGAGCCCAGCTCTTCCGGCACTGTTACGGGTGTTTTATTAACCATGGCGAGTCAACAAGGATGCTGGTGGAGCAGTTCCAACAACAACAGGCTGCGTGTCAGGCATCCACTCACAGCGTGCTGGGGACAGAGAAGGGGCTTCACGACATCTGCTGATGAGCAAATGCAGGAGGGAGGCTCTCGGCACACAGCACAGGGCAATAAGGAGCCGAGATGAGCTGCTCTCCCCCACCCCCAGGACAGGAAGAACAGAGAGTGCCAGGCAACTGCTGGGCCTGGCCACATGAGAAGGTCCCCTCCCACAGGATGGTGGCAGATAATCACCAGGGCTGTGCCAAGCCCAGGGCTACCGCAGAGGGGACAACAGACAACACTTCTGGCCCCACCTGCAGGTGTCCTACCTGGACAGCGTATTTGACAGGTGTTGTGTGTGTGGTCCCAATGGCAGGATCGCATGGCAAGGAAGCTAGATACACACCATTCTGCATTCCAGGCTTGTTCTACTCCTGACTTCTTCTCCTAACAGAAGGTGACTTAAGGACACAGGGCAGGAAAGGAGCAAGGTGGTGGCTGGAGGAGCCACGGCCCCCTTGTCTCTCCTCTGAACAAGAGCTGAACTTTCCCCGTTGCAAGAATGAGGACATGGAGTGAATTGGAATAAGCTGAGACGGAAGCAGAGGGTAAGGCCCAGCGGCTGAGGAGTCCCCAAGGCCATGCTGCTATCTTCACCCCTCTGGGCACATGGGCCAGCCAGTCCTACCTGTGATGGAAAAGCAAAGGTAGCTGGGACAGGGCTAGTGCTGGTCCAGCTGTTGGATTTGGACAAGCACTCATGACCACAGAATAGTCATGCACGGGCCTGTGTGAGAAAATTATTCTACATGTGTGTGCTTGTGTGTCTGTTACATGTGTTTGCATATATGTGCATGTTTGTTTGTATGTACATGTATGTGTGATTGCATGCATGTATATGCTTGTGCACATGCATGTGCATGTAGTGCGTATACTCTGAGTATATGTTTGTATTGTATATGTGGGTGTGTTTGTGAGTGTGCACACATGAATGTTCATATATATGTCCTGTGTGCCTTCTGCATCCGTGTACATGTGTATGTGTGTACATGTATGCGGGTTGTTGAAGGGCAGAGGGGTGTCACAAAGGCCAGCTCTGAGTCAGAAACCCCCCAGCGTGGAGCTTGTGGCAAGTCCCCACTCGATTTGTTGAAGAGACACCCATCCTGTTCGGCCATGCTTGCTGGCTAACGTACTCAGACCGGGGATCCCAGTGGGGGAGTCTGCGCAGAGGCCTCCGCAGTGGGCTCCCATGATTCAGCCTCTGTGAGAACATGGTGCTGTGGTAGTCTGTCCAGGCTGAGGTAGCCAAGCACCAGCTCCAGACATGCCTTCTCCAGTGCTGAGGCTGGAAGGCCAACCAAGGTGCAAATACAGGTCTGCTAAGGGCTGATCTGACTTGCAGATGGAGCCTTCCTGCTGAGTCCTCTGGCCACATCCCATGATGGAGGGGGGAGTGACTTCCCCTGGACTTATCATAAAGGCACCATCCCCACCATGAGTCACCTCCTTTGACCTCCCACCTCCCAAGGACCTGCTTCCCAGCCCCATTACCTTGTAGCAAGAATTCCAGCAGACAATTTGTGGGGCACAAACATTCAGACCACAGCTACAGGATGACTGGGGCCTCCTGCACTTCTTGGGAGGGAACACGAAGGAGGCAGCAGTTGGTCCTGGCTGGCAAGGTGAACAAGCGTGTATGCCAGGAAGGTGAGGGCAGGGGGGGGCACAATTAAGGGAGCCACATAAGAGAAAGGACGGTTGGCATGAGTTCTCCAGGAATGCAGGATTGAGACACCATGTGGAAAGGCAGAACCTGGCCGGAAGCAGTGGCTTTCTGGGTCTCTGGAGAGTCTTTGGCCCTCACTCAGTTGCTCGCACTGAACATTTGCCCGTGTTCACCTGGTTCAGGTGTCAGGTGAACTCTGACTCTTGTCTCTGTCTCTTGAGCTGAGCTCTGTTCAGGGGGCTATACTGAGATTGCATTGTACACAGACCTGTGTGACGACCATTTATGGCCACACCATAAAAGGAAGAAGTGGGGGTCGTGGACTTGTGAACAGGGATGTCACCTGGACTTGGGATCAAGGACAGCAAGAGCTCATCCATGGGTCTGAGCCCCACAAGAGGCCTTTAGGGGAGAAAGACTCCCCAGCACTGTGCAGCAACTGAGCAGAGGGCCAGGGAACAGGGCTAAGCCAAAGGGAAGCTCTGCTTCCACAGAGGGAAGGCTCCGGGGAGGTGTGAAATTAAGGCATCGGTAGATTCACTCGTCCCAAAAGCACAAGCTCTCTGGAGAGAGTGGCCCTTTATAGAGCTCCCTAAGTGGAAGAATACATTAGCTTTGGTAGGGGAAGAAAGAGAGGAGAGGAGAAGAAAGAGAGAAAGAGGGAGTAGGGGTGGGGAGGGGAAAAGAGAGAGGAAGGAGAGAGATAGCAAGAAAGGTGCTGTTTCAAATCAGAGGAAAGGAAGGGAGCAAATGTTTCAATCAACATAATTAGTGTAATTAGCCACCCAAGAAAATGCTGAGACAGTTCTGTCTGTTATACTGATACCAGAACAGGTCCCTGATGAATAGAAGCTTTGAAACATTTTCAAAAGCTTAATCTGTAAGGCAATATTTACTTTTATAATCTGTGAGGCAAGCTCATTGCTATAACCCCTGGGCTAGAGGAAGCTTTTCCATTCTTGTCGCCACTAGCAAATCTATAAAGTAACAGGACTTGGCTGCGGCAGTAGAAACTGCACAAGAAAATGAGGGCTGCTGACTGTGTGGCGAGACCAAGCGGCTGGTGCACACTAGGTTGGCTTCTTTGCATCTGAAGAAGTTTTAGAAGCATTCTTTTGTATATGAAAAAAAAAAAACCTTCAAAAGAAAAAAATCAGTATATTCCACCTTACTGGACATCAAATAATTAGAGGGTGTGACAGTTATCTTGATTGTCAACTTAGTGGGACCCTCTGCGTGAGTCTGCAAAGGCATTCCTAGGATGGGTTAATGAAGACAACACGCTCCTACAGGTTACACTGTCTGGTGGTGGCCCAGATCTGAGGAGATCTGAGGGAAAGCAGGTATATTTCTATCTCTATCTGTCTATCTATCATCTATCTATCTATCTCTCTATCTATCAATCAATCTATCTATCATCTAGCTGTCATCTATCAACCATCTATCTATCTATCTATCTATCTATCTATCTATCTATCTATGCTATTTCAGCTCTCCAGGAATCCTCCAGGCCACCAGTGCCAGACTGGGACTGCGGAGGCATCCAGTCTCATGGTCTGAGCAGCTACCAGGTTCTCAGCCTCTGCAGCCTGCTGACAGTCATTGCTGGACTGCCCAGCCCATATCCTGTAGGCTAATCTAGTAAATTCCCTTTGTAATACATGTTCATTCTATCAGTTCTGTTCTCTGGAGAGCCCTGAATAACATGACAGTAGCACCGTGCCATGAATGTGCTTGGTAAACTTGGCCTGTGAAATTAGAGGTGCTTAAAATGGCAGGTGTTATGTTGCATGTAGTTTTCACAACAGAAACAAACAAGATGTGAAGATGAGGAGTCTTTCCTGGAAGAGGAGAGGCCCGGTCCTGGGATGATACCAAGGAGGCTTGGCCCTCCCCCAGGTCCTCAGATAGGGTCTGGGTAAGGAGTCACAGTGATGAGCCAATCTCCCTGCATGCACTGCTGCATGGAGATCCTGGTGAAAATGCCCATCAGACTATCACTGCTAGAAAAAGAAGCAACACCTGAAGCATTCCCCGTGAAGAAGACGAACACCAGCAGTGCAGGATGATGAGAAAAGCACTGATCACAAAGCACTTCTTAGCTGAGCCTACACATGCTTTAACTGTCCTAGAAGCCAAGAAGATATTTATTTGTGGAGTTTTTAACAGACTCATTCTGATGATAAAAAATACAGTGATGCCTACATTTCTTTTCATTAAATAAAAACAGCTCCCTCCTTCATCTCTGTGGAGCACTGGGCCTGGACAGTCTCCCTACTTCATGCCCGTGGAGCACAGGGCCTGGACAGTCTCCTTCCTTATCTCTGTGGAACACAGGGCCTGGACAGTCTCCCTCCTTCATCTCTGTGGAGCACAGGGCCTGGACAGTCTCCTTCCTTATCTCTGTGGAGCACAGGGCCTGGACAGTCTCCCTCCTTCATCTCTGTGGAGCACAGGGCCTGGACAGTCTCCCTCCTTCATGCCCATGGAGCACAGGGCCTGGACAGTCTCCCTCCTTCATGCCCATGGAACACAGGGCCTGGACAGTCTTCCTCCTTCATGCCCGTGGAGCACAGGGCCTGGACAGTCTCCCTCCTTCATGCCCGTGGAGCATAGGACCCGGCATCTTGCCTGGGATGGGTGCATTTCTGCTTCACTCTTGGTCAGGAAGTTCCTTTCGGTAGATACAGTATCGACTGGGGCGCAGTAGTAGCAGAACTGAGAAGTGACAGTTAAGTGCTCAGCACCCGATGAGACATGGTTATCACTGCCACCAAGATTGGGGGCACATTGGGCAAAGAGTGGCAGAATGAATGGAAGAGCTAGAGGACGGGGAGTTTCTCTTTGGAAGGCAGTCTTCTGGACAGGAAGTAGTCATTGCATTCAAGACATCATCGTGGCCGCCATTCCCTAACCCAGTATTGGGCCTGTCCACATGTTACCATGGATAGTGGAGGAAAACAAAGAGAAAGATCTCAAGCTAGAAGAACTAGTTGGAAAAGAAGGAGTTATATGGAGGGGTGTAAGGGAGGGGGGCAAATGAAAATAATAAGTCGAGCTTATGATCAAAATACATTATGTACATGTGTGAAAATTGTTATCAAAAATTATAGCTTACTCAGCAGGGCGTGGTGGCGCACGCCTTTAACCCCAGCACTTGGGAGGCAGAGGTAGGAGGATCGCCGTGAGTTCGAGGCCACCCTGAGACTACATAGTGAATTCCAGGGCAGCCTGGACCACAGTGAGACCCTACCTCGAAAAACAAAAAAAAAAAAAAAAAAAAAAAAAATAGCTTAAAATGTAGCAGAGCTGTGAAGATGGTTTCATGGCTCCAGTGCTTACCTCACACTGAGTTCAGATCCCCAGAGTGCAAATACAGTGCTGGGCAAGGTGGGGCATGTCTATCATTCCAGCTCTGGGAGGTAGAGACAGGCAGATCCCTCAGGGTGCTGGGCAGCTCACCTAGCCAGATTGGTGGGTCCAGATTCAGTGACAGACATTGACTCAAGATACAAGGTCGAGAGCGATGAGGAAGATCTCTGGCTGACCTCTGTCCTCCACATGCACGCTTACCCATGTACTCATACACCCTCTCACGCACACATGAGCCCACAGCCCTGTGAGTGTACATATGCACACGCAGACACAATACACACACACACACATACACACCCCACAGCACAGACATGCAAACAAACAAATAAAAACCAGCAACACTAGGGAGGCATAGCCCGGCTGACAGAATGGAGGGGTCGCAGGGCTGGGAGGAGTCACTGAGGGAGGCTGACCAAGCTGAGGAGGCCCTCGTGCTGGGGCTCCTTCATCTCATCAACTGCTCCCTGAGCATCTCCAGCCCACTGGAACAGCAGATCTCCGAGAGACCCGTATGTCAGTGTCACCCCTCATATACAGGAAAGGCCTCTGCGTGAGCTCAGAGTCCCTAGACCACGTGGCTCCCTCTCTCCCTTGGATTCCAACTCAGGAGAGCTCACATGCCCACAGAGACCCCACCCCAGCCGGGAGTAGACAGCTGTCTTCTGCACCCCAGAATCAGCACGGCCTGTGCCTAACAAGCTGGGGTGCCTCCGGGACGCTGACTATGAGTCTCCTGAGGAGCTTGCCTGCCGGGCAGCACTCCGCAGCAAACATAACCACCTCTTCTTGCAGCTGACAGTTCTCAAAGAGCAGCAAGTGGAGAATGCTGGGAACATCAGCCAGGCCCAGCACTCCTTTCAAGGTCTTTGTGCCTGCTGGGCACTGCTGCCTCCCAGCCTGCCTCTGCTCAGCAACGCAGGCTATCCTGTCAACCCTCTTCCTCCGCCTGCCCCTGCCAGCAGAGTCATCTAGCAGTAAACAATCTGACATGAAGTCCTCCCGCCTCCTCCCATTCCACGTCACCCCAAGAGACGCCATGTCTGAGGGATAATGAGATGAAGCACACCTCCCCTTGAATCAGAGCAGGTGCCTGGGGACTTCATTAGAATGCCTTGCTGTTAGAGAGGATGAAAGGACAGTTTAGGAAGCTCTGGCTTCAGGAACCCACCAGATACTTGCTGGAAGGGAGGAAAGGAGGTCTCTCTCTCTCTCTTTCTCTCTCCCAACCCTCCCCACACCTTCCTCTTGGACTCCCAGCTTCTGTACATGAGCTCTTCTGTGGAGGGTTGAACTGACGTGACGTGCAGCTGTCCACAGAACTGCCAACTGCTCCGATCATCTGGTCTGTGGAATGGGGACCTCCTCACCTTGACAGCTGACCAAGAGCTTGTCTGCACCCCAGACCATGGGCGCCGGCTCACAGGACAGTGCTGAGATGGACCATCCTGCCCTCATGCAGCCCCCAGAAGCCAATGCTACTTTCACATCCCACCCCCTCTCTGTGACTGCCTCTGTGTGTCCAAAGGACCAACCAAATGCCACCGCTCATAACACACGCCAAGACCCAGTCCCTCGGAGGCCAAAACTGACCAGAGTCCCCAGCGCACATAGGTCAGCGGGCCTGCAGCTCAGGACACTTGGGCTTTGGCCCTTCTCTTCTCCTTCATGGAGTCCATCACCCTCTGACGGCCTCTGGAGAAGGCAGAATGTAGCCAGCCCCCCCCCCCGGGTGCAGGCAAAAGGGATGAAACACAGCGTGCAGCCAGGGTGTGACTCAGTCTCCCCCGGCCTCCTCTCCAGCTACACTGAAAACTAACTTGGTGCCCCAGGCTGGAAGCTGAGCCGGCCTTTCTGTGTCACTATGATGACCAAGGGCAGGACTTTGACAACTTCCGGCTTCAGTTTGGTTTCAGCTTTTTTTTTTTTTTTTTTTTTTTTTTTTTTTTTCGAGGTAGGGTCTCACTTTAGCTCAGGCTGACCTGGAATTCACTATGTAGTCTCAGGGTGGCCTCGAACTCACAGCAATCCTCCTACCTCTGCCTCCCGAGTGCTGGGATTAAAGGCGTGCGCCACCACACCCGGCTTTGGTTTCAGCTTTTTATCTCCTTTGCTGACTTTTGATAAACCCGTGTATTCCCTGTATATTACATCCTTTAAAAGATGTGTCATAAATTTAATATTCATAGCCAGGGCACTGTGACATACACCTATAATCCCAGCACTTGGGAAGCGGAGGTAGGAGGATCAGGAATTCAGGGTCAAATTCAACTAAATAGCAAGCTCAAGGACAACTGAAAGGACATGAGACTTTGTCTCATCAGCCTTTTCAGGGTTGGAGAGATGCATCAGTGTGTAAAGCACAGGCTGAGCAAGCTTTGGATGTCTGAGTTCAGATCCCCCCGAGCCCCATGTAAAAGCCAGATACATAAGACGGCGTCTGTAATCTCGGTGCACTCGTGTGAAAAGAGAGCCCAGGAGAACTCGCTGGAGCTCCCTGCCAGCCAGCCTGGTCAACAGAGCAGTACGTGATGACAGTCCTGCCTCAAACAAGTTAGAAAGCGAGGGCCAACACCGGAGAGCTGTCCTTTGACCTTCACACATGAGCCCCGGCAGGCACTTACCCACACTCACACGTGAACATGCACACACATACATCATGCATACATAGACACGTCCAAAATGAACATTTATGATTAAGTATATTTTTCCTAATAATGCATGAAAATGCTTAGTATTTCTTCCCTCCTCATACACAGGGATTTACCTCACTTTTCCCTTTGTTACCTCCACCTTCCCTCCCTGCTCGTGTTAGTGTGGGCCAGAATTTCACTTCCACCTTTTTTTATACCACAAAGAAAAGCAATTTTACTGCAGATAGTTTAATTTACCAACTTATTTGTGATCTTCTTACTTAGTTTCTATCTCTGCATGGGGGCCTTGGTGTGTGGACCTGACAGTGCTCAGCCATTGCTTCTGACTGGGCAGGCTTCAATGTCTCAGGTGGCTCAGCACACCTTGAGACACCAGCACCACGGTGATGGCAGAAGGGCATTCTGGGCTTTCTCAAGCAAGGGAGTTGAAGGCAGGCCGCCCTACCTGTCTTGCTTGTGTTTTCAATGATGCCCTTGGGATCCCTGAGCCCACTTGGAAGCCTGCCTGTTCTGTGGTACCATGCTGGGGCCACCTGCAGAGGCCACACTGAGTTTGCCAGAAGGCTCCTCTTGGGCCAGCCTTCCAGTGCAAGCCCACGACTCCAAAGAAAGAGGACTCGCTGCCCTGCTACATGCTGACCCACAGAGTCCATGAGCCATGGACACTTATGAACATAAGCTTTGGGGAAGTCCCCAGGGATCTTCGTCACGGGGTCCACCAAGGCCCTGTGCTTGATTAACCAGTGATTTCTGACGATGGGATATTCACCTGCACGGCCCCTCTAGAACAAACTACAGCCTTGACCGCAGCTACCATCTGTGTGGCACACACCATTAACCCATGGTCTGTGCCCACCAAGGGGAAAGCCATCCTGGGCCAGCACCCTTCCCCATCTTCCTCACCTAGGACACCTACAGAGATAGCTATTTATCACGGGAATTTGGTTCCTTTCCTTGTGTGAATTGTTAAATGGGCAGCCAGCTGCATGACTAACGTAGCAGCAGCTTCTTCCACTGACTTGAAACTACATGTCTGGCTGAGTGTGTGTCCATTGGTTTGGGCTGTTCTGTGATGGCCCCTGTCTAGACGGATTCCACTGTGGTCATCTGCCCTCCACTACATGGGTGAGTGGGTGGTGATGGTTTGAATGTGAAATGTGCCCCATCTCCTCATGTGCTCATGATTGATGAGAACTCATCCTCAGTCCCATGTGTGTGGCAGTTTTGGGACATGGAACCTGCCTGGAGGAGGGGAGTCACTTGGGATAGGATTTGGGGTGTTATAGCTCAGCTCCCCCTTGCCAGGAGTAGCTCATTCTTGCTGCTATATGACGAGATGTGGCACCCATCCACTGCTTTGTCATGCCATGGTGAAACTCCATAGAGGCTGTGAGCTGAAATAAAATCTTCCCTCCATCAGCTGCTTCTGGTTGGGTGTTTTGCCCCAGCAATGAGAAGGTGACTGTAACATGGGCTGACCTTATGCTCGTGTGAGCAGACAGCATCTCCTATTTCGTCAGAAACCCTTCTCTGACACCATACCTAGCAGCTCTATCTCCAGCTTATAGGGCATGTGACTCTTGACCTATGTGCACACTTAAAAGACCTGTGTCATACATGCAAATACTTGATACAAATCTTTGTCAGTTTTGAATATTGGAAATAATTTAAAATTCATTTTCACTTTTTAAAATTATCTTTTATTTATTTTTGGAGAGAGAGATAGACAGAGAGGGAGAGGGAGACAGAAATGGGCGCGCCAGCAGTCTCTCAGCTGCTGTGAATGAAATCTAGGTGTGTGCGCCCCCTTGTGGTCTAGTGCGGCATTGCGCCCTTGCGTCACTTTGCATCTGGCTAAACGTGGGACCTGGAGATTGGAACTGCTGGACATTGGAACCAGCATTCTTAGGCTTGGCAGGCAGGCGCCTTAGCCGCTAAGCCATCTCTCCAGCCCCATTTTCACTTTTTAATGGGCCTTTGGTTGTGTTATGGCCAAATTTATCAACTTTACTTTTACAGTAGCCTCTTCTTTTCTAAAAAATATTTTAAGTGCATTTATTTATTTATTTGCAAGCAGACAAAGATAGAAGAGAGAGAAAAGAGAGAGAGAGAGAGAGAGAGAGAATGAGCACACCAGGGCCTCCAACTGCTGCAAACAAATTCCAGATGCATGTACCACTTTGTGTATCTGGCTTTATGTGGGCACTGGGGAATTGAACTTGGGTCATTAGGCTTTGCAGGCAAGTGCCTTAACTGCTGAGCCGTGTCTTCAGCTCTATAGTAGCACCTTCTTACCCTGGGGGATACATTCTCAGAGCCCTGTGAATATGCATAGTGTCTTTCTCTCTACCTTGTAGTTTCATCACACTACCATCCTCCCATCTCCCATGTGTGAGGCCTCCTTTCCATAAGTGCTCCTGTGCTTTGAGGCTATTACTAAATAAAATAAGGGCTATTGAATGCAATTACCATGATACTGCAACAGGGGAGAAGGCCACAGAGTGACTAATGGGTGGGCATCGTGTGGCCTGGTACACACAGGTGAGTGCTGTCCCAACAGGAGTGAAGAGAGCTGTAGGACGTGTCACAGCCACACTCACAGCACTGTACCATTTAACACCTTTGAATTGTTTATCTATGAATTTCCACTATTTTCAAACCATTGTTGTTTTTCAAAAATTTCGTCAGGGTGGGGAGATAGCTCAGTGACTAAAGGCACCTGCTTGAAAGCCTGTCAGTCTGGGTTTAGTTACCCAGTCCCCCTGTAAAGCCAGATGGACAAAGTGGTACATGTGTCTGGAGGTCATTTGCGGTGACAAGAGAGTGTGGTGAGCGATCTCTCTCTCTCTCTCTCTTTCTCCCCATCACACTCTCTCTGCCCCTCTCCACACAAATACATAAATAGAAATATTGTGTAAAAATTTTATTGATAATCTTTAACCATGTGTAAATGTATTTTGATCATACTCTATCCCCCTCTCCATCCACTGTCCCCCTTCTTCTTCCCAGCTGCCTTTTGGAGCTGGTAGGCTGCATGTGCTGCTGCAATTACCTTCTGGTTGCTGGGGGAAAACAACTGACCTGAAACAGCCGCTTATGGAAGGGAAGGGTTTATTTCAGCTTGCAGTTTCAAGGGCAGTTTCATCATAGTGGGGAAAGCAGGCAGCGCAGACATGCATCTTCCTTCTATCAGCAGAAAGGAAATAGAGAAAATGAACCGAGTGTAACGAGCAGTCTGGGCTCTGGCTCGCCACAGCCCGCCTCCAGTGACACACCTCCTCCAGCAAGGCTCTACCTCCCAAGGGCTCCCCAACCTTTCCAAACAGTGCCACCAGCTGGACACCAAGTGTTCAGACCCATGGACCCCTGGGGGACATTTCACACTCAAACCACAGCACCATCTGTGGTCAACTCTGAAATGGTTTGAAATTAGCTTTGTTGCCTTTAAAACTTGCACTGCCCTGCTTACTCGCTGCTGTGTCTAGACCAACAAGGAAAATGACATGTAGGACAAAGGTCAAATCCTTCCATTCCAGTCCATGTATGTCATAGAATCCAGGGTTTTTTCATATTTTTTCAATAATTTGATATTTTACTCTAGCAAATCTTCCATTACATTAATTTTCTTCGAAGCCACATCTCACTGCTGATAAAATGTCTACTGAATTATTCATTTGAGTCATTCCTGTAGTGCTTGGGTTTTTATTTGTTTTTAAAAATGTTTTCATGTTTTCTGGTGACATTCTTCTGGTACTTTAATATATGAATCATGTTAACCAGGGGTGTTTCAACATTTTTTTTCTGACCAACCCAGTAAGTGGATTTCCCGTGAGTCTGTTTTTATTTGTTTTCTTAACATCCACCCGATGTCTGCTTATTGTCACTGAATGCTGGGCATTGCACATGGAATGCCGTGGAGGTGACATGAGCCCCTGGCTCTAAGACCATTGTGTGCAGGCACTGCTTGTTAACACAGCCGGCAATGCAAGGAGAAGCAGAGCCTTGGGTCTTTGTGACCCGCCTCCCCTCTTCATACCACCACCACCAATTACTCCTACGCCACTGGGATTCTCAACAAAAATCCTGGAATGCTTATGTGGGCAAGCCACAAAGGCCTTTTTGTCCCCAAAGCTCCCTAGATCTGTAAGACCTGCCAACCTCTGAGGCACAGCTGACAAATAGTAAATACCTCCAAGGGAAAACCAGATCCTGCCATTTCCCTCTAAAAATTATCTCCAGAATTTCAGGCACTAATTTTAGACATCCTCACAGCCTGGAAGCTATGCTGGTAAGTACACTAATCTTACATTTTTTGTAGCTTTTTTTTTCAGTGAAAGAATAGTCTAAAGCAAGGAAGTCTACCATAAAATGGAAATGAAAAGATTTGCTGACATTAAGCTTACAATTTGATGTGATGAATGCATATGTTCATGAGGCCAATACTGCTATCAAAAGTTATCAAAGAGTCAGATGGTTCCACCAACCAAAAGTTTCTTCACGGGCTATCACAATTGACCCTCACCCCTCAGACCTCTGGCCATCACTGACCTGATTTCTGTCAAATTCTTTTGCTTTTTCTCAAATTCATGTAAGTGTAAGCCTGGAGTGTGAATTCTTCCCAGCCTGACTTTTTCACTTAGCAGAAGCTTTTGAGACTTGTCTGGACTCTTGAATACATCAGAGATTCATTAGTTCACTTGAATAATTGGATAATATTCTCACTGTATAACTATACATTTGGAGGGTTTCAATTTTAGGGAAATTTTGCCTAACGATGCACAGGAAATACTATGTGCCAACACATGTTGGTCCTTCCTGTGGCTCGAATGTAAAATGTCTGCTCATGTGTTTGAACACTTGGTCCCTAGCTGGTGACGCTGTTTGGGAAAGTTGTGGACCTCTAGGGGTGGACCTTGCTGGAGGAAGTGGGTCCCTGGGAGCAGGTCTTGAGGTTTGATAGTCCAGCCCCATTTTCTGTTCTTCCTCAGCTTCCTGATTATAATCTGATGAGCCAGATTCCTGCTGCTGCCACCATGCCTTCCCCACGATGATGGGATGTATTCCCCCATTGACTCTAACGTGAAATAAACCTTTCCCTTCCTTATTTTATTTCTGGTCATGTATTTGTACACAGCAATGAGAAACTAACTGATACAGTCCTCTTGTGTGAATACCTACCGTAGGGTTTCTAAGATATATGTTACTAATATATTTATATATGTATGAAATTTTCAAGATGTTTTCCAAAGTAGGGCTAGAGAGATGGCTTAGCAGTTAAGGCACATGCCTGTGAAACCTAAGGACCCAGGTTCAATTCTCCAGGTCCCACATAAGCCAGATGCACATGGTGGCTCATGCGTCTGGAGTTCATTTGCAGTGGCTGGAAGCCCTGGCATTCCCATTCTCTCTCCCTCTCTCTCTCTTTCTCTGTCTCTCTCTCCCTCTCTCTTTGTCTCAAATAAATAAATAAATCTTTTAAAAAAGATTTTTTCCAAAGTATTGTGTTATGCATAGTGTCACCATCAACCTGTGAGTCTTCCAAGAGCTCTACAACTTCAAAACACTCTAAGATCTGTCTTGTGGTGTATGGCTGTTCAGTCACAGGTCTTGTCAAATAAAATGTCCAATAAACACAGGAAAAGTGTCTGACACCATTGTTCACCCATTTACATTATGGAATCGTAAGTTAAAATGAAAGCAAAGGACAATGACACAAGTATATGACCAGCACATTTCTCAATGCCAGCCAAGGACACAAGTGACCAGATCTCTCAAATGGGGGTAGTGGGAATACAAAATGGTACTGCCATTTCACAGATTATGTTGAAGTTACAGAAAAAGTTTACAGTCAAACCTTCCCACCCCTAGATGTTTACCCAGGAGCAATAGAAACATATGCCACTCACACCTGCACACACGTGCTTCCACAGCTTCATTCACACCCCAGCAACACTGTAAACAACCCAACTGTTCATCACGCACTGAGTGGATAAACAAATCATGACACATTAGTCAGTTACCCTATGGCAAGCGAGAGAAGCCAGACTCTCATGGCTCCCCATTGTGTGATTCTACTCAGCTGCAAACTGGAAAAAACAAAGCTATAGAGTGGGGAACAGAGAGACGGGTAGTTGCCAGATGAGGGGTAAGTGGTGGACTCTGTCTGCAGAGGAGTGCAAGAACATTTGGGGCCACTTGGAGTGTTCTACGTTTCTGTTAACAAATGAGTTACCTACTTGTGGCCTCTGTCAGAATAATAGTGCTGGACACTTACAAGGGTGGATTCTGACAGCCTGGACTCCATGATGCTGCCTGTCGGCTGCTGGTCCAACCTGGTCCACACAGTCCTGGGCTCCAGTGTCAGGGTGGCTCCAGGACATCGATGGAGGAACTCTGGCAAGAGCACACTCTCAGAAGGATTGACACGTACGATCTCTCATCTGTATTTTATTATTTTATTATTTTCTTTTTACAGTTTAAAAAAATTATTTTTATTTATTTATTTGACAGAGGAAAAGAGGCAGAGTGACAGACAGAGAAAGAAAATGGGCACACCAGGGCTTCCAGCCACTGCAAATGAACTCCAGATGCATGTGCCATCTTGTGCATCTTGCTTATTTGGGTCCTGTAGAATCGAACCAAGGGCTTTTGGCTTTTCAGGCAAGTGCCTTAACTGCTAAATCATCTCTCCAGCCCTATGTTATTATTTTCATTGATTTTATTTATTTTCTATTGTGCTTTAATCATTTTTTCTCTCTTCTATTCTACTGTCTCATTTTATTCCTTTTTTGTTGTTGTTGTTCTTACTCATTTTAGGTTTTCCTAGAGAATTCTTGCCACTTCCCAGCCTACCTCTGCTGGTGTGAGGTGGTGGCTACTGTACCTCTGTTCCTAGGCTGTTTTATGTGGTGGCCATTGTCTGGCACCTAGCTGGCCTTCTTTCAGCCAGTGGAGCTGGGGACGAAGCTCAGCACCTTCTTCAGCATGTTGAATGGACACTTTGTTCAGCATCCCTGCTGAGAAGTCACAGCCTAGTTCTTTAACCATAGCAGATACTTCACGTAAAGATGTCAGGAAACAAAGGTCCCTATCCAACTACGTAGCCCCAAGCAGTCATGGTGAGTGTGAAGTCCCACTCTTGGACCTCCATACCATAGCAGCAGCAGAGACCATACCGATGGTTGTGAACTTCGCTCCTAGGAGGGAACTCAGCATGGGTCACCTCCAGACACCAATGGACAGCACACTGTTGACAAGAAGGCACCCTCACACTCCACCTTCTACAAGACACCTGCCTCCACCACCAGAGGAACCCCATTCTGTGAGCCCTATGGAGGGAGTGGATTCCTGGGGATCTGACACATACCATGTCAAAGCAACCAGCCAGAGCTACAGGAGCCACAAAACATTACTAAGTCCATTTGGTATGAGACCCACTATTATAAGACATACCAGTGGGCCAGAACACACCACACCAACTGAAAAGGCTTTTCTGGGACTGTGGGAGATGTCTCAGTGGTTGAAGGTACATGCTAAAGTGCTTAGAAGTGACAGTGGAGTGTTCAGTACTAGATGAGACAGCTCCATCACAGCCCCCAAGGCTCAGGGACCTTTATAGAAGAGGTAGTGGAAAAAGTGTAAGAGGAAAAGGAAGGGAGAAGTACTCACAATGCCATCTTCCAGACACAAAGTGTCCTTGACATTTATGACTTCACAGTGCCTGATGCTATCTACATAAGCCCTACATAATAGGAAGAAAAATGATGACATCAAAACAGAAGAGAGACTAATTGGAAAAAGGAGGGATTCAAAGGAGCCCAGGGGATTTGGGAGGGAAGGTATAGGGAGAGTGGTGATGGGGGATTATGATGATGGTATATTGGTTATGTTTGTGGAAGTTGTCAAAGTTTAAAATAAAAAAAATTGAAGACGACACTAGTAAATGTAAAAGACATCTGTGTTCTTGGATCGGAAGAATCACTATTGTGAAAATATCAACCTTACCAAAAGCAATATACACATTTAATGCAATCCCCATCAAAATTCCAATGGCATTATTCGCTAAAATTTAAAAAATCATAAAAATTCATTTGGGAGCACAAAAACCCTCAAGTAATTCTTACCAACAACAGTAAGTCTGGAGGTATCCCCATACCTGATCGTAAGATATATTATAGAGCCACGGTAACAAAAAAACAGCATGGTACTGGCACAAAAACAGACACATAGATCAAAGGAACAGAATGGAGGGCTCAGATGTAAACCCAGGAATCTACAGCCATATAATTTTTGACAAAAATGTCAAAAATATTCACTAGAGAAAATACAGCCTCTTTAACAAATTGTGCTGGGAAAACTAGATATATGCATGTAGAAAGATGAAAGTAGATCCTTATCTCTCTCCATGCACAAGAACCAAGTCCAAATGGATCAAAGACCTTAATATCAGACATGAAACTCTGAAACTGCTAGAAGAAAAAGTAGGGGAGACACTTCAACATATAGGTATAGGCAAGCACTTTCAGAATAGAGGCCCAGTTGCTCAGGGAGTAAAACCACTAATCAACTACTGGGGACCTTACAAAATTAAAAAGCTTTTTTATAGCAAAGAATGCTGTAAATAGAGCAAAGAGGAAGCCTACTGAATGGGAGAAAATCTTCACCAGCTATACATCTAACAGAAGATTAATTTCTAGGATATGTAAAAAAATAAATAATAAGAAATCAAACCTATAAAAATGGGATATAAAACTAAATAAATAGTTCTCAAAACAAGAAATACAAGTGGCCAATAAACATCTAAAAACATGTTTTATATCCTTGGCCATCAGAGAAATGCAAATTCAAACTGCTTTGAGATTCCATATCATTCCTGTCAGAATGGCTATAATCCAGAAATCAAATGACCATAAATGCTGGTGAGGGTGCAAGGAAAGAGGAATGTGGCTCCGTGTTGGTGGGAATATAAACTGATACAGCCCTTGTGGAAATCAGTGTGGAGGTTCCGGAGGCAGCTGAGAACAGACTTAACGTGGGACCCAGCTATACCACTCCTTGGCACACACCTTAAGAACTTCTACCTACTTCTACAGAGATACTTGCACATCTCTTTTATTACTGTTCTACTCACAATAGCTAGGAAATGGAACCAGTCTTAATACCCTTGAACTTATGAATGGACAGTGAAGATGTATATTTACACAGTGGAATTTTATTCAGCTATAAAGAAAAATTAAATTATTAAATCTATAGGGAAATAGGTGGATCTGGAAAAGATTATACTAACTGAGGTAACCCAGGCCCAGAAAGTCAAACACTTACATGTTCTCTCTCATATGTGGATCCTAGCTCAAAATATTTAGATTTGTATGTGAGTTGGAGTAGAAGTCAATGGCAATGGCCAAGAAGCTAGAAAGAGGCTATGAGGGAGGAAGGAGAGGGAGGACTTAAGGGGAGGATATACTAGGTTTGTAAGTAGAAGGGCAGATGACTGGGAGTGGAATGGTCTAAGTGGAGTCAGGGGAGGACATGGAGTAGAAGAGGGGATGGGAGGAGGGCCAATCAAAATTTAAGATGTTATGAATAAGTGCTCCTATGGTAGTTTGAATAGATGTCTCCCAATAGCTTCAGGAGTTTTATTCAAGCTTGTAACTTGATGTCACTGTGGGTGGATCCTAGGGTCCAGCCCTAAATTGTGGTGATGGATCTGAGATATATAAAGTGTTTAAACTCCGTCTGGGGGTCCTGGAGAGTGTTTGCTTGTGGTGTAGGTGTGGTTTTTCTCTCTCTGCATGGACCTGTGAAAGGGGGCACATTGTTTTTGTCATTATGAACTTCCCCTGGATTTGTAAGCTTCAACAAATTCCCTTCCTCCCATAACTGTGCCTGGTCCGGAGGTTCATCCCAATAACATGAAACTGTCTATGACAGAATTGGTACCAGAAGTGGGGTATTGCTGCATGATGAATATGACTATGTGGATTTTGGTCTTTTGGAACTTGTATTTTGGAGGAATTGGCATGGACTTGGTACTTGCAAATTAAGATGACTTCCAGAGAGGTAAGACAAGTTTTATGGGCTATTCTGGCAAGAGTTTAAAAATACTAAGTACAGAGAAAATTCTATTTGGAGGTTATGCTTATGAGATTTCTAAAGGGAAAGAAAAATTACAAAAAAAAAACTTTGTTGGGGGCTGGAGAAGATGGCTTAGCAGCTAAGACATTTGCCTGCAAAGCCAAAGGACCCTGGTTCGATTCCCCAGGACCCATGTAAGCCAGATGCACAAGGAGGTGCATGCATCTGGAGTTCATTGCAGTGGCTGGAGGCCCTGGCACACCCGTTCTCTCTCTCTCTCTCTCTCTCTCTCTCTCCCTCTCTCTCTCTCCCTCTTTCTTTCTCTCTCTCAAATAAATAAATAAAATACATATTTTTTAAAAAATTTGTTGGAACTGGGCTACTGGCATAAGGGTTGGCTGTATTCTGCTGTCCATGCCCAGAGAGTCTCAGCAAGGTTAAATTTGTAATAGACAGATATGATTTGTTGAAGATATAGAACTGCAAAATTTAAGATTTAAAGTTGATAAAACTCAAACAAGTTTATAATTTACTTACACAAAGACTGGTTTTAGGTTACTCATTAGCAATATGAAGGAAGATGGCCCAACTGATTTACATTAAAACATTAGAGAGAATGCCTGAGGTGATTCCCCTCCAAAAAAAAAAAAAAAACTAAATGGTAGGAATGCAAACTCTTGAAAAGAGTTGACTGAAGGGAAGAAACCTGCTTTTCAAGGTCAGTTTATTTTGTCCCTAAATTAAGAATATGTCTGTTTCCTGCATACCTGGTATTTGTTTCAAAACATGAAAAATGCATAGAGTGGGTCATGAAGTGTACATGGTTTGAGGAGCAGCTGCTGAGATGCAATATGAGACAGGGCTAATGGCCTGATAAAGAGGCTGGCAAAGCCATCGAAAGATGGACCATGGTTTACATGGAATCAAAGTGTTTTTGGATATACCAGGACTGAACAAGGACTACCATGGAGCACTGTTGGTTTGGGATAGAAGTTTCCCTGGCCACTCAGCCCAGCTGGAGTTTTAGAATTGGAAAATACAAAGACGTTCATGACCTCACAGTGGCTGATGCTATCTACACAAGACCTGCATAATAGGAGGGAAAATGCTGTCATCAAAATAGAAGAGACCAGTTGGAAAGAAGAAGGCATTCAGTGAAAGGGGAGATTTGGAAGGAGGAAAAGGAAGGGCAGTGGGACTGGATTATTATCATGTTATGTTGTCTATATTTATGGAAGTTGTCAATAAAAAGTTACAAAAAAGAAAACAATAAAAAAAAAAAGACCTTGGTGCAAAGCCTCACCCACAGGCGAGACCAAGCCGCAGAAAGAGCACCAGCACTCAACCACACAGCTGGCCAGCGCTCATGGTCAGGTAGTCCATCTAAAATGGAAAGAAGGGCTGGAGAGATGGCTTAGCGGTTAAGGCACCTGCCTCCTAAGCCTAAGAACGCTGGTTCCAATCTCCAGTGGTTCCAATCTCCAGGTCCCACGTTTAGCCAGATGCAAAGTGACACAAGGGTGCAATGCCACACTTGCCCACAAGAGGGCACACACATCTGGATTTCGTTCACAGCAGCTGAGAGACTGCTGGCGCACCCATCTCTGTCTTCCTCTCCCTCTCCCTCCCTCCCTCTCTCTCTCTCTCTCTCTGTCTCTCTCTGTGTCTCTCTCCCCCCCAAAAAAAATTAAAATGTAAAGAAGATCAACAGACAAGACCTACAAAAGATCCATAATCAGATCATATCAGGCAACTAAGGCACGAGTGAAAGCACAGAAATCCACACAGAGGAATGATTACAGAAACACCCACAAGTCATGGTCTCGATGTGGGACTCTGTCACCCCACAGAGACATGACCGTGAAAGAGCCTCTCCACATGGCATCAAAGCCAAACTTCCAAAAGACCCAGAAAGAGGAAGAATATTGACAGTCGTAAGACACAAACAACTGAGGTGCACGTGGCACACGACAGGAGCATCACTCACTAAGCTTCCTTTGTCATCATAAGTCAGGAAGTGTTTGACTTCAAATGACAGTCGCAGCTGAGTCTGCATGTTATTCTCAAGGAACCTGGAGTTTCCCACGTTTGTTCTGGTGCAGGTTTGGCTGCAGCGAGAGCTGTGTGTTCCATTCTTTTTACCTTTTTCTTTTTTTTTTCTGATATGAATAACTGTTATTGCTTCTGTGACAAGAACATATTCTTTTTTTAAACTTTTTATTGACAACTTGTATACAGACAATGATAATTGCCTCTCCTCCTCCACTTTCCCCTTCACAACTCCACTCTCCATCATATGCCCTCCCTTTCTTCATTAGTCTGTCTTTTATTTTAACGTCCTCATCTGATTGCACTCAGCAGCTCTTCCACTGTGTCATCTTTAACAATTCTCCTGCTTTTGTGACACTCTTTTTCTGTGGTTTTCTATGTTTTAATTGAAAGTTACGAGATTTTCTGCAAAAATGGGTGTAATCTTATCTGTGTGTTCACTTCCTACAATGACTCTGGGCTTTGCTGGTGAATTACAGTGGAACAGACATGACACATACAGAAAGGGCCTCTGTCTTGAGCTTGTTCTCTCCTGCTTCCTTAGAACCTTGGGAATTTGTGAAAATAAACCCAGGCCACCTGCAGGAGAGTGATCAGCCCACAGTCTATCACCCACCCACTCAACAAAAATGTTGTAGGTACCTTCTCATGACTGGAACAAAACACTTGACCAAAAGCAGTGTATGGAGAGAAGAGTTTATTTCAGCTTACAGTCTTAAGGGGACGTTTCATCAGGGCATGACAGAACAGAGGCTGCCTCACACCTTGCCACATCAGCTGGAGGTAACAGGAAGAGTGACCAAACTCTACCAAGATGTGCTTGTCTTACAACATCCCAAAGTCCGCCCCAAGCAGCACACCTCCTCCAGCAAGGCTCCGTCGCCCAAATTGCCACCAGCTGGGGGCTGGGTATGAGGCCTAATCTCAAACGCACGGAGCTGTGGGGGTCGTTTCACATCCAAACCCCATCACCACAGGTAACACAATTCTGCAGCAGCTGTTAATCCACAGTTGTCTGTCCACAGGCACAGGATAGCCCAGCAGGCATAAGCCATGACAGCCCAGGTTAGAGACATGGCCCAGCCACACTCAGAGCGTACACAAGAGTTGTTTGAAGCCATTCAGTTTTGGAGTGATTTGTTGTATATCTGAAGCTAACAGAGCTGTCACGTTTCTAAAATCATTTTCTGTTTTTATATAATAATTTCTGGTGATACGTTTTCCTGTGAGGGTTGTTCTGGCTGCATGCCACAGTTTGAGAGTAGTCAATATCATCTGTAATTGAAATATTAGTTTCTTTTCTTTCTTCCTCTCTTTCCCTCCCCCAATGGTAGTTAAGAGAACATTCATGGTGCATCTTTCTGTAAGCATCCTGCTATTTTCCTAGTTTTATGGCATTAGTTTGTAAAAGTAACCTGAACAATTTGGGCTTTTGATAGTAGATTACTGTCTTCTTTATGGCTTAAGAATTTACCTAAGTCTATAAACATTCCAACAGCCCAAGAAAGAGAGGTAGATTTCCCACAGGGTTCACAATGAGGGTATCTTCCTGGAACGTGGGCTTCACTGGGGCAGAGGTTGCCTGCCTTGCTGTGGTCTCTAGAATACAAACACCGCCTGGCATGTGAATGGATGAGTCTTCATGGTATTAATAAAAATTAGTGGGGCTGGAGAGATGGCTTAGTGGTTAAGGCGCCTGCCTCCTAAGCCTAAGAACACTGGTTCCAATCTCCAGCGGTTCCAATCTCCAGGTCCCACGTTTAGCCAGATGCAAAGCGACGCAAGGGCACAATGCCGCACTTGACCACAAGGGGGCGCACGCATCTGGATTTCGTTTGCAGCAGCTGAGACACCACTGGCGCGCCCATCTCTGTCTTCCTCTCTTTCTCTCTCTCTCTCTGTCTCTCTCTCTGTGTCTCTCTCCAAAAAAATAATAAAAAATAAAGTTAAAAAAATTAGTGATCAGTACCTTACTGGGGTTATTTATAATTGATAGTGATGATGTATCACATTAATATGCTGAAAAGCGAAATGGGTCTGTGAACAGTCTCACTACCACTGTGATATTGCCAGTCCCTCCCAGAACAATCTAGAGCCTTCCTTCAACTCTCCCTATGTAATGAACTATGTGGTTGGCTCTCTTCCTTCTGAGATTACAATCTTCATTTAGTTTGAATTCTCTTCCATCTGGTATTGATATCAGGGCTGCTGGCCACCCTTTGTTGGTCTCTTGTACTCCCTCCATGGCAGACATGGCTACCCTTTGCTAGCCTTTTGTTGCCCCTCCATGGCAGACATGGAGTGACCATAGTTATGCTTGGCAAATAAACAAACAAACCAAAACCACTCATTTAAGGTAACAATGTGCCCAGCTGAACAGCTCCATTTGGGGACAGCTCGAGCAAGTGGCTGTGTGGCACACGGGTTTGGTGGTTAGCTTCCTGCAACATCTTGGATGCCAGAGATACTGAGGGCAAAAGCTGAGTAGCCACCCAGGCTACTCCCAGTGTTGGTGGGGTAGACAGTGGAACACACTTCATCCCTGAGGCATTGGGGAGCCCAGGGTGCAAGGTACACACAGACTGCAGACCCAAAAAAAAGCCCTTGTGATTTAAGTCCCACGCCAGTATTGTTCACCACATACAGATCCATTCCAAGTCCAGCCATTCCAGGCAGTGTCCTGATGACACTGAGCATTCCTGACTCCAGACTAAGAAACAGTGTGTCCTCCTTCCTCTCCCTCCCGCACGTACGTCACCTTCATCCATGTCCTATCTCTCTGGGCTGGTTAATTTTGATTGTCAATTTGGTGGCTCCCATAAGAGATAAATCTTTGGGCCTGACTGTGAGGGAGCTTTTGGATTTGGTTAATTGAGGGGGTGATGTCATTGCATGAACTAGGGCCCTGGACTGAATAAAGAGGAGAGAGAAAGTGGGTACCACTTTGCTTCCTGACTGCAAAAGCAATGTGACCATCCACCTCCTGCCCCGTCACCATGCCTTCTCTGCCAAGATGAACTGTGAATTATACACCTAAATAAACTCTTCCTCCCTTCCTTTCTTCCTAAGCTGTGTATCCTCCATCAGGTATTTGGTCAAAGCAATGGGAAAAACAACCGACTTCCCTCTCCATGTACAAAGTGCACACAATGTGTACAAGATCTTTCTCTTTCTGTAGACTTCCCAGATATTGTTGTGCATTAGAGTAAGTTCTGTTGCACTGTGTTTTTTAATCCGCACGGAGGTCTTTCGTTCCAACTGTTGGCTGGCAGGATCTCCAAATAAAAACCCTCCCCGCAGGCTCACGCACTTGACTACGTAGTCCCCAGCAGGTGGCGCTGTTTGAGAAGGTTGAGCAGCCTTGTGCAGGTGGCCTGCTGGAGGGAGGGAGTCCCTGAGGGGCAGACCTTGAGGGTTAGAGCCCAGCCCCACTTCTGACTTGTTCCTTTCTTGACTGCCCATGTGATTTAACCCCTGCTGCTCCACCACCACAGAATGACCGCCCTGGAGGTGTCTGCTGCCGTGCCCTGAGCCAAAATGAAATCCTTCCTCCTTTAAGTTGCTTTTGCCAGTTATTTGGTGATGGGAACAGTAACTGCTCTAACACCTAAAAAGATAAGGTCCGGACTGCATGAGGGCTCCTACGCACCACACATGCGTGTGCATGCAATTGCATCTCTGTGCCCAGGTATAACATCTGGATCCCACCATCTGCACACCTTAAAGTTCAGTTGATCCAGTCCAGTCCACCTTCACTGGGTACCAGGCTACCAGATCCTGAAAATTTTCTCTTACCACGTGGGCAGAAGCAGCGGGCATTTCTTGGTTTCTCTTTCTTTCTCCCTAAGTCTGATGTGAAGTTGGGGTCCTCGGTCTGAGCAGAGTCCTTTAGAGCAGTACCCCGTGGGGATTGCTCCCTCATGTAGGGCTCCGATGAGGATGAGGATGAAACCTCCGAACACAGCAAATCTGTGCTCGTTAGTTCCACCCCCACAAAGTACCTCAAAGGGAGAAATTTAAACCACAGGTAGCTATAGTTTCTGGCAGATCCGGAGGCTGAGGTTGAAAGTGAAGGTGGCCTCAGGGCTGGCTCCCTGTGAGGCTGGGAGAGAAGATCACCCCAGACTTCTGCTGGCTCCTGGAAGTTTACTGGTCGTCTTTGTCAGCCTTCGGCTTACAGATGCAGCCCCTTTGCCCTCGCCTCCATCATCATTTTCACGGGTCACCTCATTGTGTGTCTCTGCCTGAGTCTCCTCATTTTATAAGGGCATTAGTTCCACTGGATTACAGCTCAAAGGCTCCATCTTAACTTCTGACGTCACAAGGACCCCACTTCAAAGTAAGGTCACACTATGTACCAGGGATTAGATCTTCAGCAATCAATCCATAGCAGTCCCCAAAATTTCAAAGTCAGGCATCCATTCTCCTGTGTCTCGTGGCTCCAGTAAGAGTCCACCCAGCAAAGCTACCTCCTTGCTCCAAACCAGCCAGGCGTCCCTCCTCTGTGCGGGACCACCTCCTTCCCAGCCACTCTGGGAGTGGATGATAAGATGTGGGGACTGCTCCACCTTGCCTCATAGACACTTACCTGGGGACCACCTCTCAGATTCCTTCCTTCCGTTATTGCTCCTCTCACAGTGCCTGATGGAACCCAGCACAGAGTGGGACAGGCTACAGGACAAGAAAATCTCTGGACCACTGGCATATTAGCCTGAAAATGTATTAACACAGAGCTCCTGGGCAGAAATGGGCCCATTGCCTTTGGACATTAAGGAAGGCAGAGCAGCAATCTGAGACCAACAGATCTGTGTTTATTTTAGTGCAAGTGCACTGCTGAGTGGACGCTCACACAAAGGTTTGTCTTCACTCTTGTCACTCACACTTTTCTCTGGAGACTTCCTGGGTCTGTTCTCTTGCTATCACAGAACACCGGGGCTGGGTCATGTATACAGAACAGGCATTGGTGCCTCACAGTTCTGGAGGCCTGGACGTGCAAGATCTGGTGTGTGAGTCCTCACAGGGCAGAAGGCGGAGAGTGCAGCGGGCCATGCTCGCCACATTCTAACCACGGCTTGGTTTGGTTTGCGTTTACCTCAGGCTCTTCCCACCTATGTGAGAGCTTCTCCTTCGAGGACGAGAGTCGTTTCCCGCATCTTCCATATTGTCTTCAGTGTTCCTTAGCCGGTCACACGTGATGCTCATGCAGGCTCTCCAGCACACACACACACACACACACACACACACACACACACACACACACACCCATGTCTGCTTTCCAATTCCTGCACTTCTCATATTCTGTTTTCTGTTCTGCTCTGATCCCTCCCAACAGTTGCAACAATTAACAGCCACCCAGGACCCATCTTGACACCTAAAATTCTGGTCCAGGTAGTTACTTGTAGAGAGAGCAAGCTGGGGACACAGAAGTTTAGGTGTACTGGGCAGTTAGAGTGAAGATTCTCAAGAGACACCATCAGTCTCTTGGGATGGAAAGACTGGCTTGCAGCCCTCCACCCCCAATCTCTCACCTAGTCCTCAACCAGTGATACACACCAAGCCCCACGCCATCTTGTGGTCCCCTGACAGCACGTCCCCAAACGCCCAATGTCAATGCTCCACTGCTCCTGGGGACTGGCCTCTCCCAGACTGCAAAAGCTCTAGGGCCACCAGAGGGACAGGTGATGGCGCTGTGTGCCAGTCACCTGGTCCATCCCCATCCAGGTTGGTTACAAGGACCACTCCGCTGCAACTCCCCAAAGCACTTGTTCTAGAACATTTTTCCCAACTCTAACACTCCAGTGTCCAACCCAACAGCACCGCAGTCGCTTAGGGAGTCATAGTGCTTTTCTTTCTCCAGCAGAAGCTGTCCACACCTCAGTGCTTTTACAGCCTTTATTAAGAGAGGCGAGAACTCAGTCTATTTGATTTATAATTGAAAATCATAAACTATAGCACTCACCTGCTGCCATGCACCGGGAGATGATAGGCGGCGGCTTCATCACTCAGCTTGTAATTGGTGCGAGCCACCGTCAGCATGCAGCATGCGCGGGGCAGTCCCCCAGGCCCACAGCAACTTGCTATAACCATCTAGGCTGGAGCTGAGGTTTAGTAAAAATATTATCACGTGCCGATTTGTCAGACTCTTGCTTCCAGAATAGACACCAGGGTACTTCATTAGCAGGGACTAGAAGAGGAGTAAGCCTGGGCCCTGTGGGGACATGGTGTCTGTGGGAGTTTGAAGGAATGTCTCCCAATAGACTCAATTTTTAAAAATAATTTAGCTTCTTTTTACTTTTTATTTATTTGATTTGAGGTAGAGAGAGGAGAGAGACAGAATGGGTGTGCCAGGGCCTCTAGCCACTGCAAACGAACTCCAGAAGCATGCACCACCTTGTGCATCTGGCTTACATCTGTCCTGGGGAATCAAACCTGAGTCCTCAGGTTTCCCAGGCAAGTGACTTAACCACTAAGCCATCTCCCCAGCCTTCAAATGTTTTGCCAAAGCTTGTGACTTGGATTTCCAGCCATCTGGCTAGAAGAGGTGTCACTGGGTGTGGACCCTGGGGTCCAGCCCTAAGGTGGGTTTGGGGGCTGCTCTGATTTCCAGACTAAAGGTATGAGAGGTCTGAGCTCTGCTGGGTTCCTGCTGTTTGCTGTCCCTTTGTGCTTGCCTGTGCTGCTGGCTGTTTGGTGGTCTCTCTCTCTCTCTCTCTCTCTCTGCTTGGATTATGATAGAAGCCAGCTTCTTCTGCCATACATGGGACTTTCCCTGGATCTCTAAGCTGCAGTAAATCCCTTCCTTCCACAAACTGTGTCTGTTGGCAGTTCATCCCAGCAACACGGGGCTAACTATAACAGTGTCCCTCCACACAGTCTGTTGTCAGAACCACAGTGGGGATCCCAACCTCTGGGGCCCATCTGTGCACTTCCTCGAAAGCCTGTTTTCAGCCTGGACCTGAGTCATGGCACCAGAACCTGCTGCCGTCAGGGTGGGTTTATCCAGGATAAAGTCCTCCAGCTCCACGACCTCCAGAGGCTGTCTAAACCCCTGGTCTGTCTTTACCATGAGTTCTGTGAGGAGGGGTTAGCCAGAATCCCCCTTGCCTGGTGTCTTTCTCGTTGCCCAGCCCCTCCCCAGGGTTCTTGCTGTAATTCTCATTGCCACAACTGGATGTGAAGTTGAGCCCTGCTTCTCCCTCATCATAAGACCCCATTGCAGTGGTCCCTGATGCCATCGTGATGGTCCAGAGTAAAGCTGCCTCACTCCCGAGGCTTCCCCTGATTGAGGTACAGCTGGCCCCTTTCCTGGCCATGCCCTGACCTCTCAACTCTAGCCCAGAGCAGAGCAGTGTCTCGGGTACCCCCCACCCCACAGGCATGCACGAGACCCCACGAAGCCAGAGCCAGAAGCTCTGTTTCTGCTGAGAGGCCTTGCTGTGCACATAGGGCTGAGCACTGCGCTACCCGGTCCACTTGCCTGGCCTGGGTCCTAGGAACACAGAGGTGACTCTGACACACAGATTTGTCTACCCCCAGATCTCCCCACTGGAGAGGTAAAAGCAGTCCAGACCCAGAGCTGGGGTGGGCGTCAGCCCTTTGACACTGCCCTCCGAGGGTGTCACCTGAGCATGGTCAGCACTCACAGCCCATCAAAGCACACAGGAGGGCTAAGCAGGGCCATGCAGGGGCCAGGCCATAGGATCGGCAGTCTAGGGAACCCTTCTGGGTAGCAGCCGTGTCATCCGGGCAAATCCTTAGGGTCTGCTGTTCCATGCAGCACCACTGCACACACACAGTCACCCATTGTATTAGTCAGGGTTCTCTAGAGGAACAGAATGGACAGAATGAATTGTATTAAAAGGGGATTTATTGGATTAGCTTACACAGTCCAGCAATAGTAGGTTACAGGTCCAAGAGTCAAGAAACCCAGTAGCTGCTCAGTCCACGAGGCTGGAGGCCTCAGCAGTCCCAATCCGGCACTGAAGGCCTGGAGGCTTCCTGGAGAGACGCTGCTCTTCAGTCCACCCTGGTCTTCAGTCCACACTGGAGAGCAGCAACACCAAGCAGCAAGTACCAATCGGAAAACACCAAGCAGCAAGTACCCAGTGGCAAGCAGCTAGAAGCACCGGCAGCCAGGTGGGAGAGAGAGAGCCTTTCTTCCCAGAGCTCCTTTTTATCAACCAGCCCCCTCCTCCAAGAGGGGCTGCCCACTCTGGGCCGCCCACTCTGGGGGAAGGCTTACCCCTGGGGGAAGGATTCTTCCTTTAGTTAATCCTTCCTAGAGGCAGCCTCAGAGACACACTTATGAGGAATGTCTGTGGATTCCTAAACAAATCAAGTTGACACAAACTTAACCATCACACCCATCCATCCCACAGCAGAACGGTGGAACCTTCCAGAGATTCTAACAGAAGAATGAAAATGATGGGGCATTGCATATACTAAAAGGCCTGACATTTTCATGCCATTATGTAATTCCCATTTTTTTAATTTAGAAAAGTTAGCATACAACAAATGGATTTTGTCAGTTTGATAGTCCTATGGGATTGAGCACAGCTTAGTCACCCCAAAATACTCCCACCCCTGTGGCCTCTGCGCTGCTCTTTGCATGAATCATGCTGTCTTGGCAGAGCCAATGTCCCCAGAAGACGTCACCAGAATCTGAAGGGACCCTGGCCTCTCACAGCACATGCCCAGGGACTCATCCATGCTGTCCTCGGTACAGGCAAATGGGATGTCACTACACCAACATGCTGAGGTCTGTCCCATCACCGACAAAAGAGTCTCGGGTTGTTCCCCTCGTGGGATTCTGTGCAGTCGTCTACGTCTGCCTGCAGTAGCCCCAGGAGCCTGGCTCTGTGCTGAAGGCATGTCTAACTTCACACACGTGGCTTTGAACCCCTGCTCCAAGGCACACTTCACTCTGGCTACCCTCCACCCACACTAAACTCTTGTCAGATTCATTTCAGCATCTGTTATCCATGTGCAGAGGCAAGGGGTGGCGTTTTTTGATTTGCATCTCCTAATGGCCCTTAACCACTAAGCCATCTCTCCATCCCTCTGAAGGTGTAATCATCACCCCCATGTTCATGAAAGAACCCTAGTTAAACTCAGCGGGTCAAAAACAGACAAGAAAGTAGGAAGGGGATTAGTTGGGGACAAGGGGAATAAGTGAAGATAATGGAAGATTACCAAAAGACCAGGGCTGGAGAGAGATTATATATTATATATTATATATTATATATTATATATTATATATTATATATTATATATTATATATTATATATTATATATTATATATTATATATTATATATTATATATTATATATTATATATTATATATTATATATTATATATTATATATTATATATTATATATTATATATTATATATTATATATTATATATTATATATTATATATTATATATTATATATTATATATTATATATTATATATTATATATTATATATTATATATTATATATTATATATTATATATTATATATTATATATTATATATTATATATTATATATTATATATTATATATTATATATTATATATTATATATTATATATTATATATTATATATTATATATTATATATTATATATTATATATTATATATTATATATTATATATTATATATTATATATTATATATTATATATTATATATTAATGTTCATGAAAGAACCCTAGTTAAACTCAGCGGGTCAAAAACAGACAAGAAAGTAGGAAGGGGATTAGTTGGGGACAAGGGGAATAAGTGAAGATAATGGGAGTGAATATGACCCAGACACATTATATTACCAAAAAGAAAATATGATCCAGATACATTATATTACCAAAAAGAAAATGGTCAGGGCTGGAGAGATGACTTAGTGGTTAAGGCACTTGCCTGCAAAGCCTAAGGACCCAGGTTCGGTTCTCCAGGTCCCATGTAAGCCAAATGCACAAGGTGGCTCATGCATCTGGAGTTTGTTTGCAGTGGCTAGAGGCCCTGGTGTGGCCATTCTCACACTTACTCGCATGCTCCTCTCTCTTTCTCTCTCTTTCTCTCCCTCTGTCTGTCTCCAATAAATAAAAAAATAAAAATAAATTTAAAAAATAAAATGGTCAGGATAAAATAAAAATCCAGCTAGGTTTTTCTAGACTTCCACTGAATCTGGACGCCTACTTGGGCAGCGCTTCTGTTCTGGCTGTATTGAGGCTTCTCACCTGCTCCACTGATTGGATCATTTTTGATTTCTTCTTTACACATTTTTTTTTGTCTCCAGACGCCATTCCCGTTCATGCGTGCTACATGTAAAGCCCAGAATTTCACTTCACATAGAACATTTATTATTGAAGAATATGGGCTTCCACTTGTTCATGGCCTGCACACAGAACGTTAGGATCTCACTGCTGACGGGGCACCTCTGTCTTGCTGATGGCTCATTTAGCGTAGCAGGGCTTCCTCCGGCTCCTTGGATCATTCTGCGAATGCAGTCACATTATATACGATAATGACAAGGATGCTTTGTTTTCTTCCTTTCCAATGTGTGACCCACTTAAGTATTGCTACATTTCACACATTTATAGGTTGTCCTTTTGGCATATTTTCATGGAAAATTAACCCTAACCTTATTTGGTCCCACCCTTGGTTTTCCTGTTCTCTCAGCTCTACCAGCTTGCACTTTCTTTTCCTTATTTTAAAACAAAGCCCATGACTCCCAGTATGATGCTGCAACAAGGAGCAGTGAGAATGTGTATCCTCTTGTCCCTGACCTTAGGAAGGAGGCATTCAGATCTTTGACTTGATTTCTGTGAGCTGCAAGTGTTTTGAAGAAATTCTTTACGAAGTGAAGGAATTTCTGACTTATTTTAGTTTGCTGAAAGTCTGGATCATGAATGGTATTGAATTTTGCCAAATGGTTTTCTAACAACAACAAAAAAAATTGTGTCTGAAGAGACAGGAGCAGCTGGCAGTTACTGCTTGCTGGGGGAGGGGAGGGGTCATGTTCTTCCGTGGTGTGGTCCCTGGTAAGTTGCCCATGCTTTTATAAGTGACCGTTCACTTGTGTTCATATAGGCAGCCCTAATTAAATTCAGTGAGTCTCACACACACAGAGACATGAAAGTAGGAGGGTAACTAAGTGGGAAGAACGCGTGAGTTTTAGGCAGTATAACTTTGTGTCACTTAAAAAATTATTTTATTTATTTAAACTATTATTTATTTAAATTTTATTATAATTTATTTTATTTAAAAATTATTTATTTATTTGAGAGTGAGATAGAAAGAGGAAGACACAGAGAGAAAGTGAGTATGGGCATGCTAGGGCCTCCTGCCTCTACAAATGAGCTCCAGACACATGTGCCTCTTTGTGCATCTGGCTTTACGTGGGTACTAGGGAATAGAATCCAGGGCCATTGGGCTTTGAAAGCAAGCACCTTTAACCACTGAACAATATCTTCAGCCGTACTTTGTGTTATTTTATATATTTTTAAAAAATATTTTTATTCATTTTCTTATTTGAAAGAGACAGAGAGATGAGACCCTACCTCAAAAAAGAGAGAGAGAGAGAGACATATATAGAGAGAATGAGTGTGCTGGGGCCTCCAGCCACTGCAAACAAACTCCAGACGCATGCGTCACCTTGTGCATCTGGCTTATGTGGGTCCTGGGGAATGGAACCTGGGTCCTTAGGCTTTGTAGGCAAGTACCTTAATCGCTAAGCCATCTCTCCAGCCCCTTTGTGTCATTTTAAGCCAATTCTGGTCATCTCCAACTTTTAAAAATATGCTTTTGATTTTCTGCCTCAGTAATATTTTCCAACAGTCCTAGATACAATTCAAATGCCATGAGAATCCCTCAGACACGTGCACTGCCGGGCTTCAGTGGGTGCCCAGCATTAGTAACCACGGTCTCATGCTGGAAGGTTTTCACCAAACCCCACGCTCAGAGCACTTACTCTGGCTCCGGCTCCTGCTGACTGGTGTTTTGTCCCAGCGATGATAAGGTCACAGCTACATGTGGGCATCGCCACCCCTCTGTCATCCCTTATATGTTGCAATCTTCAGAGAAACTATGCTACTGAAGGGCCCATTGGTGGACAATTCCACTCCGTCAGCAACACTTACTTTAAATATTTCATTTATTTGTTTGTAAGCATATTATATAAACTATATATGTTTTCTATTGTATATATTATATACTATATATTGTATTATATAGTATATATCATACATTATACATTATACATTACATATTATATATTATATATTATATATTATATATTATATATTATATATGTATATATACAGAGTAGAAAGAGAGAGTCTGGGTGCATCAGGGCCTCTGGGCCCTGCAACGAATTCTAGATGCATTCACCACTGGCTTATGTGGGAACTAGGGAATCAAACCTGGGTTATTAGGCTTTATAGGAGAGCATCTTAACCACCGAGCCATCTCTCCGCCCAGCCATACTTGTTTTAATCAGCTTATGAGAACAGTTCGTTATCTTTCCCACAGTTCATGATTCCCGTTGCTCCTCCAGGCCTTCAGCACGTCTGTCAGAGCGTTGCCAGCAGCTGAGGCTCACAGGCTTCCTTCAATCTGTCTGTCTTCACCTTTACTCCCGAAAGAGACTTTTTGCATGTGTTTCTTTGGGTTAACAATTCTTCTCTTTCAGTATTTTTAAAATGCCATGTCAGTTCCTCTGACTCCCCGATTTCCCATGAGAAATCCGCAGTCACCCAGTTCTCACCTCCTTGCCTGCCACGCTGTGTCTCTAGTCACCTCCTACCGCTTCTGTTTCTCCTCCTCTACTTTCTGTGTCTTTTTATTTAGTTTGCAGCACTTTGCTTATACTTCTGGTTGAGGAGTCCTTTGATTTTGTTTGGGGTCCTGGAATCTATAGGTTTTTTAAATCAATCCCCAAATATAAGGAGTTCTCCGACAATGTTTTTTTCAACATAACTTATGTCCCGTCCTCCCTCCTCTCCTCTGGGACTCTGAGAACCAAAAGTCAGAATATTGGTAACTGTTCCACAGGCCCTGGCAATCCACTCATTTTCCTTGCTTTCTTTGATTACACTACTTTTTTTGCTACTGAATAATGTGCATATGTTTAGATGTTCGGTTTTTTATGAATATTTATTTTTCATTTATATATTTGATATATAGAGAGAATGGGTGTGCCAGGGCCTTTAGCCACTGCAAACAAACTCCAGATGCATGCACTACTTTGTGCATCTGGCTTATGTGGGTCCTGGGGAAATTGAACCTGGGTCCTTTGGCTTTGCAGGCAAGTGCCTTAATCATTAAGCCATCTGTCTAGTCCTTTTATGAATATTTGGACTTTAGTTCAGTTCTTCTGGCTGAAGACTCCATTTCGTTTTCTTTCCAGGGCTCTCTATTTCCCCACCTCGTCAGTACATGGCGGAACAGGGCAGGTGTGTTAGCATCCCCACAAGCTTGGTGGGGAATCTGCTGATGGACCTGCTTGTGAGAGGATCGTTCCCTGGTCCTGTGTATGCTGACTGACCCTGGGTCAACTCTTGGGCATTTTCAACATGAAGTCCTGAGACTGCTTGTCTAGTTGACACTCCGTGCCAGCTCTGATGTTTAGCTCAGTCGTTCCTGGAGCACAGTCCATGCCTTCCTTCTATAGACTGGCTTGCAAAGCCCAGGCAGCCCTGATCATTATGTGCTCTCAAGTGAGCAAGCAGTGACTTGGACAGTGACCATCACTCAGTCCTCCCAGCTGCTGCTATGGTGTGTAAGGTCAGAGCCACTCTTGAAGGGCTGGGCAGGAACCCCAAGCTGCACCAACAGCTCCTGGTGAATTTCATCCGCATGTTGCCACATGTCTGGTTCCTGGGATCCCCCTGCCATCCTCAAGCCAGCAACCTCAGCTGGCTACTTCCCACTCTGCCATTCACTTGCCCAGACCATCTCTGTCTGGCTGGACACTGGAAGAATGCAGGAGTAAGAGTCTGTGGTGTCTGCTGTGCCTCGCAGAGGTCTCCTAAGGGGCTGGGCAACAATTCAGCAAACGGATGAAATGGATTCCTCCCAGCATCTCTAAAACCCACTGCTCAGACCAGAAAGCCATGGCTCTTCCCACCATCCTCTCTCTGTAACAGAACATGGGTCCCCATCTCATGACACCTCCAGTCCAGTGTGAGTGACACCAGAGAGGAACAGCAACCCACTGCCTTCACACTCCTGCCCACCCCACCCCTCCTCCACCCTGCTCCCTTCTCCAAGCTCTCACGCTGCACTCCTGCAGCCCGCCAGGGATTACACTTGAATCTCTAAGAGGACCACAGGGAAACCCTTAGTCCTTCTGACTCCAAACAGATCCTACAATTATATCTTTAATCTTTCTAGCAATCTTGCAGGGACATGATCATTACCTTGTTGCAAATAAGAAAACTAAGGCTTGGAGAAGCCATGTAAGTGAACCAAGATTGCAGAGTAACTTAACACAATACAGATCAGCTTTGTGTCTCCCTTGACTCCAGAGCGGCCCTCAGTATGATGTTCAAAGGCATGACTCAGTGTTCACACCTCAAGGTAGAAGGCTATGCAGTGAGCTGAGGGAAATCCGGTCCACATCAGGGAGCTAGATTCCATGCCCAGTTCAAGGCCAGTCACTGTCTTGCAGGATCCAACAAACAGGCCTGGAGGCTTCATAGCTGAGAGCAGAAACTGAGATTTTGAACAGTTCAGAAAACAAGGAAGTATTCCTTCTTCTGGTCTGAGAGGGCTAAGCCTTCACTTAGCACAGTTTGCATAGCATTTCAGAGTCTCCAACAGGTGGGATGGACTCCAAACTGCTCAGACAACTCCTAAGCATTTCTGACTCCCAGCCCTTCCCCTGAAGTCCTCTGCCCCTGAGGTCCCACACAGCCACCAGGCTGTCTCCAGAAGAGCTCAACACCAAGGCACCTGCTAGCTTCCAGCCAATGCCCTGTCTTTGATGTCTTCAGAGTAGAAAAGTGGATCCTGCCTGCTCCCTAGAGTCAGGTCCCAAGAGCCCCCTGAGCCCAGGTACAAGGGGCCAGGCCACATGTTCCTGGGCCTCTGGCCCATGAAGCTCCCATTCCACCAGAAGTGCTGCAGCCCAAAGGGAGTGATTCCATACTCCTGAATTCTGGCTTTGTGCTCCACAAATGGGGTTTTTCTGGGTCACAGCTCAGAAGGAATAAAGGATTCTGAATCACTTACTGAGAAAGTGGCTGGCTCCCAGAGTCAGACGCCTCCTGATGGAAGAGCACAGCCAGGGCCAGCACCATCTGCCCAGGGTGATAAGGAGGCCAGAGCTGGGGACATGGTTGCAGCCCAGCCCAGCTTCCTGCCACTAAGTGCTTACGTGACCCTGCAGAGGGCCGTGTCTCTCAGACCTGTCCTCATCAGGGCGGGCACAGAAAGAAACAGCTCGTGGCTGGCATCCCTCCCCTTGCTATCACTGCAATGGAGCAGCTGTCTTGCACGGGCCACAGTGGACCTGCAGCAATACACAGAACCCACTGGGCACCTCCTCATGCCCCAGAACATTCACACAGGCACAGGGAGGCCAGGCAGCAGGGGCAGAAGACATGAATGCAGGCTTGGGGGAGCTTGAAACCCAATTCAGAGCTCGCACAAGCCAAGTAGGTCATTCCTCAGAAGGGCACTGGACTTTGCCGGTTCCACAAGCTTCTGAATATGTAACCCAGGGATGACCACACTGTGAAGGAAGCCCATGGGTTCTGCCTCACATCAGCCTAGACCTCCCACCATTGTCTCCTCTATGGACACAGTGCAAAAGAAAAAGTATTCACTTTTGGTCACTTGTTGACACAACAGGATTGTGACAGCCAGCATCTGGACTGTGACAGGAGACCTTGAGGTCCAACATGGCAGAGGTAGCAGGAGTGTGCAGTCCTGAGGCAGGGTGAGGGCAGAAAATGGGCAGAGAACCAAGATTAAAAGTCAAGCCTGGGCTGGAGAGATGGCTTAGCGGTTAAGGCGCCTGCCTGCTAAGCCTAAGAACGCTGGCTCCAATCTCCAGCGGTTCCAATCTGCAGGTCCCACGATTAGCCAGATGCAAAGTGAAGCAAGGGCGCAATGCCGCACTTGCCCACAAGGGGGCGAACACATCTGGATTTCTTTCACAGCAGCTGAGAGACTGCTGGTGCACCCATCTCTGTCTCCCTCTCCCTCTCTGTCTATCTCTCTGTGTCTCTCTCTCCAAAAATAAATAAAAATAATAATAAAAAATTAAAAAACAAAGTCAAGCCTATTTTGTTCAGAGGTTCTGACCAAAGTTTGGTCAAGGACAGAGGCTTGATCAGCAGCTGCCTCCCTTACAATCCCTCAGACCACAGCCAGGGCTGCGGCTTCCCTGTCTGCAGCAGTTACACACTGCACAAGTCTTCCAGAAGCTTCTTCCAGAAGCTTTGTGGTGTTTCCTTCCGAGATATACTTCTCCCATACCCTTCAACGCTGTATGAAATGAAAGCTAGACTTGCATTCCATGACTTGGGGATCAGCCTGCTGGGGAGGCAGGGCCTGGGGGAGCCTCTTTGGGGGCCAGAGCCATTTATGTGGTTATGGTAGGTGCACCCAAGAGTCTATGTATTGAATGTTCTCCAAAGTGATTGTTGTAGTCAGATTCACATTGCTGGCAGAAAATACCCAAGCAAGAGCAGTCTGTGGGAGAAAAGGGTTTATGTTGGCTTACAGACATGAGGGGAATGATGGCATGAGCAGAGAGGGTGGACATCACCTCCTGGACCACATCAGGGGGTCAACAGAAACAGGAGAGTGTGCCAAACACTGGCAAGGGGAAGCTGACCATAATACCCATAAGCCCGCCCCCAACAATACATCACCTCCAAGATGATCCAGCTTCCAAACTGTCACCCACTAAGGACCCAGAATTCAGAACACAGAAGTTTAAGGGGGACATCTGAATCAAACCACTACATTCTGCCTCTGGCCCCCATAAACTGATAACCATACATGATGTAAAATGCAATGCATTCAGTCAACTTTAAAAGTCCCATAGTTTTTATCAATCCCAATGATGTTCAAACATCCCCATAGTCCAAGATCTTTTAACTGAGCTGTAATACCAACAAAAAGAACATCCCATAATTTCACAGAATAAATATTCACACTGCAAAATATAGCACTGGACATAGCAAAGAAATATCCAACCAATACAAGATTTAAACAGGACAAACATCAGACTCTGTAGGTCCAAGTCCAACAACTCTAATCAGTGACAGATCTCAACTCTGATAGTTCTAACCAGCGACAAATCTCTGGAATTCCAACTCCACCCTTCCAGCTAGGCTACTCACAGTCCCAGAAAACTTCATCTAGTGCCAGCAGCGATCCTTGGCAGTCATCCCATAGTCCTGGAATCTCCACTGGGTCACCACTGCAACCCATCATCCATCCACATGGCTCCATTGGTCCTACAGACAGGTACCCTGTCCATTTCCAAAATACAAAACTGTGTTGCAAATCCAATGACCCTCTCTTTCCTGCATTTGTTATACTCCATAATACCAGGTGGGCTACCAACTTGTATATAGGGGGGAACAAAGCAGATTTTGAAGAACAGGACACTCCCTCAGCATTCAGGCCCCTTCAAAAGAGTCTGCATTCTTTCTGTTGTCCCAATGCAGGTCAGCTGGCCCAATCTCAATGGTTGTAATCTCTCATACAATTGAAGCTGAATGGGCAGCAGTTTTAACCCAAAGATTTCATTTCTGTGCCATATTCCTCTGCTTAAACCAGTCAATTTCTATGCAATGCAACCCTGCACACATTCTCAAGACACGGACATAACAGCAAGCCTCTCCCATAAACTGCTTCTAGCCCAATCCAGGCAAACCTCTTTCTCACCCTTATAAGCCAAACAGCACAGTCCATAGTTCTTAATGCATTCAGACCTTTCAACTCCGACCAGACTGATCCATCAAGCTGCACTTACGGCACTGCAAGGCTTTTAGGCAAAGATTTCAAATTTTTCCACATTCCTTCCTCAAAAATCAGCTCCAAAAGGCCAAAAGCCTCACAGTCAGGTTTCTAGCAGCAAGCATCCCACTCTCGGTAACAATTTTGCTCTTGCAGTCAGGTTCACGTTGCTGGCAGAAAAACACTCAACCAAGAGCAGCTTGTTGGAGGAAAGGGTTTATTTTGGCTTGTAGACTTGAGGGGAACTCCATGATGGCAGGGGAAAATGATGGCATGAGCAAGGAGGGATATCACCTCCTGGCCAACATCAGGTGGACAATGGCAACAGGAGAGTCAGCCAAACCCTGGCAAAGGGAAGCTGGCTATGACATCCATAAGTCCAACCAAGCAATACACTGCCTCTAGGAAGATCCAACTCTCAAATTGCCACCAGATGAGGACCAAGCATTCAGAACACAGAAGTCTATGGGGAACACGGAACAAGTCTTCCAGAGTGCTTTGTGGCATTACCTTCTGAGACATACTTCTCACCCTTTCCCTTCATCCATGGATGAAATAAAATGAAAGATGGCCTGCTGGGGAGGCAGGGGCTGGGGAAAACTCTTTGGAAGCCAGGGCCACTCATGTGGATATGGTAGGTGTGTATCCAGGGTTTATGTATTGAATGTTCCTCAGGTGGTGCTATGTGAAGGTATGGAATCTTCAGAGGTGGAACCTATGAGAAGTCTTCGGATCTCTCTAGTTTCAGTTTGGACATGTGAGGCAAAGCCCATGTGCTTCCTTCAAAGTCTACAGTGTGTCCATCACTGGGTTACATGCTCAGAAGCTTGGAGAAGGAGCCAAGAACACATTGCCTCCATCACTATGTGCCACAAGTTGGCATAGCCAAAGGATCCCTGGCCAGAGCCTGCACACAGAGCCTGGACTTCCAGCTGCAAAACTGTGAGCTAACATAAAGATAGCTGCCTCGGGTGGTTTGCTATAGTAACAAAACATATGAGTCCATCAGGCTTTTCAGAGAGGTGCCAAAAGACCCCAGGTTCCTGAGTCCCCAGTCCTGCCTAGAGGAAGTGGATGCATCGGAGCTACTGAGGGGCTCATCTGGTCTGGGTGGGGGATCAAAATGAACTCACTCTCTGTGACAATAGCACCCACGTTCACTCACATTATCATGGTCCTTGGGACCTTCTGAGGCCTCTGGCAGCAGGTCAAGCTGAAGGTGAGAGTCAAGGAAGTCCTCATCATATATCCTGGTGTTCCCTCCCCAAGCCCTACAGCCCTGTCATCCGGGATCCCATGAGGCCCTGGGATGAAGCTAGGGAAGAGAAGCCTCCTTCCCTCCTCTCGTTGCTTCAGAGAGTCACTCTTTCTCACCCACCCTTCCCAAGCCTGTTTTGCTTCTACATTCATCACTTCATACTTATGTTTATGCCACAAGCTGATGATTGCCTTCCTCTCTTTCTTTTTTTTCTTTTTTCCCTCTTTCTTTCTTTCTTTCTTTCTTTCTTTCTTTCTTTCTTTCTTTCTTTCTTTCTTTCTTTCACACAGGGCCTCATCCTGTGTCACAGGCTGGCCTGGAACTCTCAGCAACTTCCCTGCATCAGCCTCCTGAGTGCTGGGATTATAGGTCTGATCCATCAAGCAAAGCCAGCCCCTTGTTTTCAGAGGAGTCTGTGTAAGTGTCAGAATAGGCACGAAGGACCACAGCTTGTCTTCATTCACTAATTTACTCATTCACTTATGTTTTTCATTCATTCATTCATTCGTCATTCAGTATGTATTACATGGATCCTGGCTGCATGCTAAGCCTGAGACAGACACACAGTGAACAGCACAGACAGGTCCCCATGATCACAGAGCTGACGCCCGAGGTAGACATATGAATAAGCAGGCACATGATTAACAAGGTTGCTCCACAGCCCAGCAAGGGCAATGAATGGAAACAGAGAAACTGTCGCTAAATGCACAAATGAGACAAAAAGAATAATCCAGAGCAGTTATCATCTCATTGCTTGGACAAAACACACAACCAGAAGCAGTTCCTGGAGAGTGAGGGTCTACTTCACCATATAGAGTGAGGGTCTACTTCACCGTATGGAGTGAGGGTGTACTTCACCGTATGGAGTGAGGGTCTACTTCACCGTATGGAGTGAAGGTGTACTTCACCATATAGAGTGAGGGTCTACTTCACCGTATGGAGTGAGGGTCTACTTCACTGTATAGAGTGAGGGTCTACTTCACCGTATGGAGTGAGGGTCTACTTCACCGTATGGAGTGAGGGTCTACTTCACTGTATAGAGTGAGGGTCTACTTCACCGTATGGAGTGAGGGTCTACTTCACCGTACGGAGTGAGGGTCTACTTCACCGTATGGAGTGAGGGTCCACTTCACCGTATGGAGTGAGGGTCTACTTCACCGTATGGAGTGAGGGTCTACTTCACCGTATGGGAGTGAGGGTGTGATGGGTGAGGGTCTACTTCACCGTATGGAGTGAGGGTGTACTTCACCATATAGAGTGAGGGTCTACTTCACCGTATGGAGTGAGGTGTACTTCACCGTATGGAGTGAGGGTCTACTTCACCGTATGGAGTGAGGGTCTACTACACCATATAGAGTGAGGGTCTACTTCACCGTATGGAGTGAGGGTCTACTTCACCGTATAGAGTGAGGGTCTACTTCACTGTATAGAGTGAGGGTCTACTTCACCGTATGGAGTGAGGGTCTACTTCACCGTATGGAGCGAGGGTGTACTTCACCGTATGGAGTGAGGGTCTACTTCGCTGTATAGAGTGAGGGTCTACTTCACCGTATGGAGTGAGGGTCTACTTCGCTGTATAGAGTGAGGGTCTACTTCACCGTATGGAGTGAGGGTCTACTTCGCTGTATAGAGTGAGGGTCTACTTCACCGTATGGAGTGAGGGTGTACCTCACCGCACAGAGTGAGGGTGTACCTCACCGTATGGAGTGAGGGGGTACTTTAGTGTATGGAGTGAGGGTCTACTTCACCGTATGGAGTAAGGGTCTACTTCACCATATAGAGTGAGGGTCTACTTCACCTTACAGTTTCAAGGGGATGTTTCACAGTGCTGGGGAAGGCAGGGCAGAGGAGACAGCAGGGGCATCACACCTTGTCACCGCAGCAAGGAAGAAGTACCAAGAGTGACCAACTGGGCATCATGTCTTCATAACAGCAGGAAGGACATTGTCTGAGTCCTGTGCTGGGAGCTATGCGACATGGCTCAATAGCCAGCCCCCAGCAACATATCCTTCAGCAAGGCTCCACTTCCCAATGTCTCTACAACTTTCCCAAAGTGCCACCAGCTGGGCATGTATTCCAAACACATGATCTCATGGGGTGCATCTCACCCAAACTTCCACAGCTAATGTCATGGGAACACGTGCACCTGTTCAGCCTTGTGTGAGGCCCAGGGCACTAGCAGGCATCCCTGCAGTTCGCAGGGCATGGGCAGGTTAAGGCCTCAGCAGGGTAACACAGATAATAGGCTGTTTTGTGTATTTTTCAAAGTTTATTTGGAAATTGAGAGTGTAGTTCACACTTACAGTCTGCCTCTTTTCAGACCAGTCAGGGCTAGCGTGGGGCTGGGTGAGACCCAAGATGGTAAAGCAGCTTGCCCTGTGCAGACTTAACAAGCGACAGATGCAAACCACATGCTCGATTTCAGATTTGATGAGAGCCGAGTGCTAAATATCAAAAAGGAACAGAGGAAGGACTAAAGAGATGGGTTTCTGGATAAGCACTTGCCACGCAAGGGTGAGGACCTGAGTTCAGATCTCCAGAACTCATGTAAACGCCAGCTGGACGCCTGTACTCCCAGCCGGGGGGGCAAGCGGGAGAGCAAAACTGCAGAGTGGGTGAATTCCCTGAATGCTAATGAGAGATGCTGCCTCTGTAAACAAAAGAGGAAGGCAATGGAGAAAAACATTTGGTGTCAACCTCTGGCCTCCAGATGCACGTACACAAGCATGTGCACCCACACAGACACGTGCACCTGCACACACCACACACACACACACACACACACACACACGCACAAAAAATGAATAGATAAAATTAACTTTTAAATGTATTTCGACAAGTAAAAATTATATCTATGCTGCACAATGAGATGTTTGATATGTATGGATTATTGAATGAATGAGCCCTGCTAATTAACATATCTATAACTCACATACTTCCCCTCTTTGTGGAAAGAACACTTAAGCTCCATGCCCTGGGCAATTTTCAAGTACACAATACATTCTTATAGATGAGTCGCCTCACTGTACAATGGATGCTGAGAACTCATTCCTTCAGTCTAACTGAAGTTTTATACCCTTTGAGTGAAATTAATTTTAATAATGTAGTTTCTTAAACCAGTATTATCATTTCAATAAGTAACCAATATGAAAAATATCATTGGACCACTTTACACTTTTTTCATAGTAAATTCTGAAATCCAGAGTGTAGTTTGCATGTACAACACGTCTCAAGGCAGACTGGCTACACTGCCTGGCCAGAAGCCACAGAGAGCTTGTGTATATTGGGACAACATGGCTCCAGAGCCTGGCGGGTGGGGGAAGGACTAGGGGACCACAGGGACTGGCACGGAAGGCAGATATAACGGGCAGGAGCAGGTGACAATGTACGTGAGTTTGAATATCACGAAAGAGTCAGCCGTTAGAAGCTCTGGGGATGAACTTTGCTGGGAGTCAAATCATCAGCTTTGAGCTAGGAATGAGAGGCACCGAGCGAGGGCCCTCACTGCCCTGCACAGGCTGCTGTCAGGAGGCAGAAGGGAGGTGGGTGCAGATGGACGGCCACCATCCGGACATCGCAAATGCCTGCTAGAGCACCAGGAGCCAGGACAGGAAGTGGAACACTATCAAACAGGAAGTGGAGCACACTCAGAAAAGGAAGTACACCACACCACACTTAGAAGAGAAAAATGGCGCATGCTCAGAGCAGGAAGAGTAACACATGCAGAACAGGAAGTACAAAGTAAAAAGAGCCCAGTGTGTAACAGGAATAGAGTGAGAAGCGGAGCACACTCAGGGACGGTAAACAGAGGAGCCTCGTGAGACAGCCTCCGAGACGGCGTGGGGGGGCGAGGCCGCGAGGTGGGGAGGAAGGGAATGCTTGTTCTGTTCTGACCTGCACTCTCCTCTGCTTTCAACCAGGGGCCTTTTGTCTTGTGAAAAGTCTTTCTGTGCACTGAGTCTGAGTGAACAACAGCGATCAAGCCAGAAAGCCTGAGGGGAGCCCCCTGCTTGGGAGTCAGTGGTCTGGCTAGAATTCCCTTGTTTGACTGATGAAAAGGAAAATGGAACACAAGAAAGACCATGGAGCAAAAATGATTGCTCCCGCCTGAGGCAGACAGCGGGGTTGGCCATGGCCTGGCGTGTGCCCCCATTTCTGCTCACCGTGGCATTTAATACCCATGGCATCTGTTGTTAGTTGCCATGGAAACCACCATGCCTCCTTAGCCTCTCCAAGGGGGTCAGGCTTAGAGTTTGCGATAAGTTTGGCCTAAGACCCTTGCCTTTTCCAAGCTTAGTTAAATAAGCAGTTACTCTAAGAGAGGGATGCCCAGAGTCCATCCACAAGCCAGGCTCTGATGTCAGACTTTTCTGCTCAGAGTACTGCTAAGTGTGGTCTCCATCCTTAGTCACACCTGTGGAAAGGCAGGCTCCACTTGGCTGGGCAGAGCCTGGCCTTGGCACCTATGGACAGCCTGGATTCACAGTCAGGGTTCATAAATGCAGCTCATAGTCTTCATTGCAGAACTGTCAGGCTAATGGTCATAAGATCCCTGCAACAAAAATGCACAGTACAGAGCAAGGCTCTGGAGAAGGTTCCAGAACGAGGCCTGGAAGGGCACAAGGGTGAGTTACTCGGTCTACGTAAATCTTCATGGTCACAAATGGTTCTAGGAACAGAGATGCTGTGATGCAGATGCCAAGCAGGTCCTTGTATCTCAGCGGGGCTCCAGCAATCATCTCATGTCACTCCCAATTCCTGGAAGTCACATCCCTCCTCCGTGGGGCAGCAACTGTGAAGACAGATGGCCTTTTCTGACACTCAGGGTGCATGGACTCAGGCTAGCACTAGACAACCCCATCCCAATGGCCAGAAGGTGCCAGCAGGCCAGGTGTCCATCTGCAGACATGGAGAGAGCACGATGAGATGCTCATGCTCACTGGGACAGAGTCTGGTCGTAACACAGAATGGATGTGACTCATGCGACACTATGGTGGATGGACTTTGAACCATACTAAGTGAAATAAGCCAAGAGCAGGTAGCACATGACTGTACATGGAGCCCCTCGAACGTAGAAACTCACAAAGACAGAAAGTAGCTAGACCTTGCCATGTGGTCAGGGGAAGGGGAAATAGGGAACTAAGCAAAATAAGACAGGCTTCACTCTGCCTGGTGATCTCCACTGTTTAATGAACAACAGACCTTGCTTTGTGAAAAAGTATGACGCAAAATTCTATTAGAGCCATAAAGCAAGTAGGGAGTGCCCAAGCAGGTGCTCATTTCCTCTGTATTTTCACCTAAACACAACAAAATAATCCCAATCAGAAATTAAGCATAAGGCTGGAGAGATGGGTGAGCAGTTAAGGTGTTTGCCTGTGAAACCTAAGGACCCATGTTTGACTCTCCAGATCCCATGTAAGCCAGACATGCAAGGTGATGCAAGCTCAGGGTTGTACATGCCCACTAGGTGGGGCAAGCGTCTGGAGTTCGATTTCAATGGCTGAGGCCCTGGCGTGCCAATTCTCTCTTGCACTCTCTCTGTCATAAAATTTAAAAATAAAAATAAGAAATTAAACACATATTCTATCAAAAGCAGGTGTCCAAAATGTACAAAATTCTGTAGATAAAAGAGTATACAAACCAAGTCTGGAAGCTGAGATTGGAGGATGGTCATGAGTTCAAGGCCAGCCTGGGGCTACAAAGTGAGTAATTCCAGGTTAGCCTGAGCTAGAAAGAGACCCTGCCTTGAAAGAAGTGAAGAGAGAGAATACAATCTCTGACATGTGCAGAATCTAGGGATCATCAATGCAGAATGTCATTACGTAACACAAGAAGGCTCATACATGTTTAATTCGTAATCACTAGAATTGGGATATATCTCCAAAAACACACCCAAAAGTGAGTGGAAGTCATTCTGTGATCAAAGTGTCCAACGCATCCCCATCGGAGGAGAGATGTCTGCCAAAATGGTAGCTAAGGGAAGTGACGTCCCTATCATACCAAAGAAGATTCCAGGTGGCCATCACTACATTCTTAACATGGGAACATGCCCACCAGACAGCTCACAATCAATGCAATACATGAGGAAAACACTGATCATGTAAGTAGATGGTACTGCAAGCTCCTCACAAGGGAACAGCGCTGGAGATGAACTTAAAACCTGAGCCAGAGGCTGGGGAAAGTTGTTTTTATTAAAATAGCCCAGGGTTGATATCTGGAAGGTCTATCCTCACGTGGCTTTGTTACCCATCCCTTCCCCATCTTTATAAACAGATAAAGAGCTCCTACAAATAAATCAGTAAAACGAGAAAGGCCCCTAATGGCAAAAAATGCAGAGCGAGCACAAAGGGGAGCTCTTGGGAGATGAAGCCACTGCTAGACAAAGGTCTAGATGGGTTCTCGTGCTTCTGAGGATGAAGAAATGCAGATGAAACCAGAGCGCCTGACGCTGTGCTGATAACAGCCGGGGGAAAGGAATCAAGCCTAACAAACATGGACTGCAATGGGGATGGACTGCAGGTCAGTTTGGAAGTATGGGATGCTCCGAGGGCACTGCGAGGTGCCACATGCCACTCTCAGGAGACCCCCAGAGGAGCACTCCCCACCTACACCAGAAAATCACGAGCATGCTCCCCTGAAGCACTGCTGTGCCGTGGGAATGTTAAAACACCCCAAATGTGGCTTGGCGTGCTAGATGGGAACATTTTATGAGCTTTGGGGTGAAATACGACAAACAGTTACAATGATTTCTTGATCTCAGAATACTAGTAAAAAAATTAAAAAGCCAATAAAATACGATGCCATATCAGTAAACTTAAAGCAGTAAGAACGGCATTATGATTGCTGTACACACAGACGCAGGCTATAAAAGCATGAAATGCTGATTGCAAAACCACACGAAGGTAGTGCCAGATTCTGAGCAGAAACAGAAATGTGAGTGTGAAGCCTGCCTCACTGGCAGAGGGTGAGGAGATGAGACGGGGAGAGAAAGTGGCCCCTACCTGGGCAGGTTCATGAGGAAACCCAGACATTCTTCTGCCTGGAATGGAGTGTTTGCTTTGTGGAAGGGTGACACAGCCAACCATCAGAAACCCCCTTTGCTCATGCTAACGGCTAGGAACATGGAGTCCCTTGTGTTGTCTGTTTTCTGTCCTGTGTTTTCAAAGAGAGAGGAGGGTGCCAGCACATGGTGCTCACAACAGTTGTCCAGTGCTTGGACAAGAATGCAAGGCTCTTCAGGCCAGGGTTCGGGTGGTGGTACAATGGGGTGAATTTCCAGAGCTCCCTGCTATGGAGGAGGTGTTGGCTCAACCCCTGCTTCACTGGGCTTGCTGGGTGACTCATGCAGGCAGGCAGGGTGGGCCTGTCCGGAGGGAGCAAGCGGAGTCTGAGCACGGCAGAGAATCCCTTCCCCAGCACACCATCCACAAAAACACTGTAAGGGGAAGATTGATAGATTTTTCTATTTTACTACATAAAAATAAAATTTTTTATCCTTGCAAAAACACTATAAACAACATTTAATAGCAAATGACAAATTTTACAAGATGGAGAAAAAAGAGCTGAGGTGAGCAGGGCTGGGGCTGAGTGGTCCCTGCATGCAAAGAAGGGAGGTCTGGGGTGGGTGGAGGGTGGGAGATCCCTGTGGGTGGGATCGAAGGCAGATGGCCCATGCCACAGGCACAGGATCTCCTCCTTCCCCGCTCCAGAACCCTTCCTCAGAGCATCCTCTGACGAGTACCCCTAGGGAACTAAGGAAGGCACTTCAGAGTGGAGAGATCTCACATCAAGTTCTTGTTCTTTTGAAGAACCCTTGCTACTGGGCCATGGCTGGTCTGGCTTGGATGGTCTGCTCAGCAGTATGTCTGAACCCCAAGATGTGCTGGTGGAACCCTTCCTTCAGCATCCGTCAGAGCCCTGCCCCAGAGTACAAGGACCTCAGACTGCCAGGCAGCCTCCTTCATCCACAACTAGCCTCCAGCCACATCCTGTCCAGTCGTGTTGCAGCCTGACAGCCCTGGAAGGTGGTCAGTGCTCAAGACGCTGTGCTCGGAGTCCTGCAGAATGATGTAGGGAAAGCATTCCACTGGGCTTCATGCCAGGACACGTTGGCAGAGGATGAGGAAGGAAGACAGGGAGATGGTCACACCCATGCGGCCATTCTTACGTAGATTCCCATGAGGGCCAGTTGAGGCCAACCCTCTTGGGACAGGACAGGGTATAGGCCCTGGAGGTGTCCACTCCACTGCATTAGACTGCATCTTCTGACAACTGTCACTATCGCAAGCTGTTCCTGGGCTAGCTAGGGGCAATCCCAACATCACTGGTGCATCAGAGACGGCCAAGGGTAGAGCAGTCTATACAGACAGCCCTGTGTGTACCCAGAAATGGTGACATTGTGGGGACACAAGTGGTATAGAAACAGCACTTTCTGAAGGGTACAGAGCAGGAGCAGGTGGTACCCTGGGTACCCAGGTGGCAGGGCCCAAGGTAACCCAGTAGAGCGATGCCTTGTAGCATGAGGCAAAGTTTGGAGTTTAAGGAGGAGAGGAGAGAACTCCTTTCGGGGAGTAATTGATCATAAACTGAGGGAGGAGGAATGGAAAGGGATGTGGTCCTGTCATGGGGGTAGTGCTGTAGTCAGGTTCGCATTGCTGGCAGAAAACACCTGACCAAGAGCAGCTTATGGGAAAAAGGTTTATTTTGGCTTATGGACTTGAGGGGAAGCTCCATGATGGCAGGGGAAAATAATGGCATGAGCAGAGGGTGGACATCACCTCCTGGCCAACATCAGATAGGCAACAGCAACAGGAGAGTGTGCCAGACACTGACAAGGGGAGACTGGCTATAACACCCTTAAGTCTGCCCACAACAATCCACTGCCTCCAGGAGGCTTTAATTCTCAAATCGCCATCATCTGGGGACATGACATTCAGAATACTTAAAGTTTATGGGGCACACCTGAATCAAACCAGCACAGGTAGTATGGGGATTTCAGGCACTGGCAGAGGGATGACATGAGGGACTGGGCACCGGTGCTGGCAGAAAATGTGGCTTCTCATCTCCTTCTTTGCCTCAGCCTTGGCTGCTGTTCTGTCATCTGCTTTGTAGTGGGACAGCCACCTACCTGTTCGAGAGACTGGGATCCTACCTCATTCTTATCTGTGTGACTCATTGTGTGCGGGGTGGGGATGACCCTCAGCAGGCCCTTCATGCCCCAATCCTCACAGAATGATGCTGAGCCCATGCAGGTGGGAGGAGGTCCCTCCAAGAGTCTGTGTGGGGTGAGGGTGCAGGCCAACACAGAACATGTAGGCTGGGCCATAGGACAGGATGGGTGACACAGCCATGTGAGCATAAACCTTCTGCCTTTCCTAACAGCTGGATGTAAAAGTTTGTGTAAAGCAGGGTGTGGTGATGCACGCCTTTAATCTCAGCACTCGGAAGGCAAAGGTAGGAGGATTGCTATGAGTTCGAGGCCACCCTGAGACATAGTGAATTCCAGGTCAGCCAGGGCTAGAGCGAGACCCTACCTTGAAAAACAAAACAAAACAAAACAAAACAAAAAGGGTTTGTAAAGTCGGTTGTCAGAGCTCAGCTAACCTGAGGCCTCAGGCTTAGCTAGGCATCAAATGTTTGCTGTGATGTGGTGATCACTTCTTAGGAATGAATAAATAATGTGGGGAGGGGGCCATCAAGTGTACACCTGGACACACATATTCTCTTGTCTACACACCAACAAGCCCACTGTAACTGGTCCTACAAATTCAGACTTCTTTCCAGCAATTTTTCTCTTCCTGTGTAAGGTCAGCAGGGGTGAGAAGCAGCACATGTCCAGCTCTGGCCACCTCTGCAGTCATGGCCACTTCCTCTCTGTGTGGAGACTGGTGTCTGTCACCTCCCCTCTCCCACCTGCACAGCAGCTGGCAGAGGGGCAGTCCCCCTGGGAGAGCCCCTTCTGGAATGCAGGACAGCCCATTCCTTGTGTCCAGACAATGCCACCTTGCCCAGCAGGTCTTCCTGGGCACCATCAAGATCCCCTTCTTGGGGCAGGTAGGGTCAGGATGTGAGGATCCCAACCTTCAGCCCCCACCCTGGTCATCTCACCAACACAGCTAGGCTCCCCACCCAGAAACAGCCTAGTTTGTCCTTGACCTGCCATCTCCACCTGTCCCCTGAGCTAGGTGACCCAGCCCCAGGGAGGCAGAAATTGTGACTGTCCTGACCTCCATCCCTAGGCACAATGTGGTTAATGACCCAGTGCAGAGCTCCACACATCCAGCAGAGTGGACCGAGGGCTCTGTCCCACCACCGTGCAGCGTCCCTTCCTCCCACCATTCCAAGCCCGTTGGCAGGAGAGACACTGTGGCAGGACATCTGCCACCTATAGGGTCCCCAAGGATCCCAGCCCACTGTGGACTGCTGGCCTTAGGCCATCTGCCCCAAGACACCAGGGTCGGATACTTGATAGGAAAATTTGCCTTATAAAATAAGCCACTACCAGGCCTAGAGGGTCTGGCAGCCCATGGATGGCCAGTGGGGAGCAGAGGCCTCCAGCCCATAACCAGAAAGGGGCTCTTGGCAAGTGGAACCCTGGGCCTCACCACACACTGGATGGAAGCTCAGGAGACCTGCACCTGACCCAGCAGCCTTAGCCACTGTCTTCTGGGTGACCGGGACAGATGAACATACGTAGACGCTCTGGTGCTTTCTCCAGCTGACAGCCACCAGGAGGGTCCACCCCAGGGCAAGAAGAGTCCAGTGCAGTGTTCAAGAGAGAACCCAGTGGAGGAAGAGAACAGGTGAGTGTTGGCGTCAGCAGCAGGCTGAGAGGCAAAGCAGTGACCTATTTATGTGGCTGAGAGGAGAAAAGGGGGCTGTCAGAGCAGCTGGGTGGGCAGTTGGACTTCTTTGGAGGGGAACCAGACAAAGGGTGGGAGAAATTAAATCCCATTATGGCTACATAAAAGTGCAGACAGCCCGGGTGGGCCACTGCATCAGGAGATGGTTCATTATCACAGTGGTGGCAAGAGTGTCACCTTCTTGTGTGATGTTGGCAGCTCTGCCTTCATTCCCCTCAGATGTCACCCTTGGGGGCTGAGGAGCCCCCTGGGCACAGAGCAGTCATGAAGCCTGCCCATAGGCACAGGTGTACTGGCTCTGGAGCCAAAGTCATGTCTACACAATACCATCAAGAGGGACCTGCCTTCACTTCAGCAAGATGCAGGAAACAGGACCAAATGTGAGGAAGCCCCAGCCCTGATGCTGGGGCTTCTTTAGTTCTGGAAGAAACACTTGAGACCCAAGAAATGTACGGCACCTTGAAAACAGAGCTCGTCGCTGAAGCAGAGCCGCAGGGAGGCGCGGTGGAGCGCTGAAGTCTGTGTCATCTGTTCTCATCGCTTGGGGAGAGCACTCCATGCCTAGAGCCTTTCTCTACCAGCACCTGCCAGGGCTTCTCTGTGACATAGTTTCTCCATCACCCTCACGAGGAGGTGGTGACAAAGTGTGATATGCAAAGCACTGTCCCAGGCAACTTAGGAAGGCATGTTGAAAGTCAATAAATAGTTTACTTGTAGTGAGGGGAGGTTGGGGAATGTGGGCTGGATATTATGAATTGGATGATGTTTCCTCAAAGGCTCACGTGGTGAAGCCTTGGTTCCCAGACAGAGGCACTGTTTTTGGAGGTGTGGAAACTTCCGGAGGTGGGCCTAGGTGGAGAAAGTAGGTCCAAGGGTGTACCCCTTCATGAGTGTCTTGCTCTTAGCTCCTTCCTGTCTGTCTGCTTCCTGGCCAGCATGCCTGTCTCCCAGAATGTTCTGTTTCACCAAGGCCTAGAAGCATTGATCAGTGAGCCAACATTGTTCCTTCTTCTTCCAAATTGTCTCTTCGAGGTATTTGGTGAGAGTGACAAAAAGCTGTCTAACAGAAAATTAGTACCAGGAGTGGGCGAGTGCTCTGACTTGGGCCAGGCAACATGACTAGGGTGCCCTTGGAACGGGTTTGCAGGAGGAGTTTGGAAAGGTTTGAAGAAGGCTTGACTGCTATAAAAAAAAAGTTTAATGGTCAATTCTGGCAGGGTCTCAGAAGGCCAAAATTACAAAACAAATATGGGCAACAACATGAATTTGTAAGATATCAGATGGAAATAAGGACTCTATTGGGACCTGTACTAGTGTCCCTGAGTATAATATGGCAAAAATTGTGTATGCATGGTCCGTGTTCTGAGAATGTGTGGGAAGCTAAGTTTAAATGTGATGAGCTAATGAATCTAGCAGAGGAGATTTCAAAGTGCAGTGTTCAGCCTGTAGCATGGATACAACTAGATAATTGTAGCCAGAGTTATAATGAGAATTGGCAACAGAAAACAGAGAGATTTGAAAAGCTTTTATTTTAGTCAGAAAGAGAAGTGTAATTAAAAAATGAGACCAAGGAAACTACTATCATTGTCTGGCTATATGGATGTGTTATACCCATCAAACTTCCCTCGAAATATTTATGGTTGTATCCATATAATAAAGCTACTCTTACTTTTGGTTAAAAAAAAAAAAAAAACTTCTCTGTTCAGATGGTGGTAACCACTGGGGCAACTCAAAACTCACCATAGTGCTGAGAAGATGTGACAGTGGAGTGTTCAGTACTGAGACATCTCTACCAACCCTCCAAGGCTCAGGTCCCATTGCAGAAAAACAATGAAGAGCCAAAGGAAGGGGAGGACTGCTTACAATGCTGTCTTCCAGACACAAAGTGGCCTTGATATTCATGACCTCACAGTGACTGAGCTACCTATACAAGATCCGCATAATTGGAGGGGAAACTGAGGACAATAAAATGGAAGAGAAAAGCTGGGTGTGGTGGCGCACGCCTTTAATCCTAGCACTCGGGAGGCAGAGGTAGGTGGATCACCGTGTGTTTGAGGCCACCTTGAGACTACATCATGAATTCCAGGTCAGCCTGGTCTAGAGTGAGACCCTCCTGTGAAAAACCAAACAGAAACAAAAACAAAAACAAAAAAAAATAAATAAAAGAAGAGAAACAAGTTGGAAAGAGGAAGGGATTCAATGGAGGGGAGGTAGGAGAAAGGGAAAATGGAGGGTGGTGGGAGAAGATTATGATCATAATATATTGTCTATGTGTATAAAGGCTGTCAGTAAAACGTTAAAATAAAAAAAAAAAAACACAGGACCAAGAAAGGCATGGTTTCTGAAGAGATTAGCACCATTAAAAAATTATTCTTTTCAACTGTCAAGTCTGTTAAACCATTTGTTTAAATACAGCTGTCTTCTGGTGTGTTTCAAAAATTTCAAAATTTGTCTTATGCTCGTATGAACAGTTTTCATTAAAAGGGCTTATCAAGGTAACTCTTTCCTAGAATGCTACAGTTTCACCTAAAATAACATTCCTCTGTAGAGAAGATGAGGGAGGAGCAGGACGAGTCCCAGCAAGTACTTGAACCTGGACCCTAGCAGAGAGACACATCCTGAGGCCATCACTCCATTCATTCACCCACCCATTCATTCATGCCTAATGGCCCCAAATGTAAAATAATTTCAAAGGCCATTCCCTGGAGAAGAGAGGGCCCAGCTCACACAGAAAGTTCCTTCCTGGGATCCACTCAGGCACTGAAAATCCAACACAGCTGTTGACCGAGGAGCAGACTTTAGTTACATCCACATGATGCTGGTTTTTCTGGCACACAGAATACAGAGTTAAGGGGTCATGGAATCTTTCACCCAGGTTTCTAAAGACGACCTGAGTGGTCAGACAACATGGGACAGGGTCTCTAAAAGCAGCCATTGAGACGGTGATGGGGTAAAGCCGTGAGAGAGAAGGTAGAACTGCAGTGGAGACCCCAGAGAACTAGAGATGCCAGAAACACAAAACACGTCCTAAAGGGGAAGCTGCAGGCAGTGAGCAGATCGAGCCTAGGAGAGAGGACCTGAGAATCACAGCCTAAATGTCACAGGGTGTGCCTCCCAGACCAATGGAGCTTGCATCATGACACCCACCGTGGGCCATAGATGTTAGACACGGAGCTACAGGAGATAAGATTGGATTCGACCCTTCCTTGTGACTCTCTGATTTATTCCTTTTTGAATGGGAATGCTCACTGTTCACAGTGTGTTGTGGAAGTGTATCACCTCCTGTTTTTACTTCTACAGAGACTCCCAGCTAAGAGTTTTGCCTTGAATTTAAGGACAGGCTTTGGACTTGGATTTCTGAACAATGCTGACACGGTTAAGACTGTGGAGACTCTTGGAGACGGACTGGGAGGCATTTTACATTAGGAGATGGCCGTGAGCCTTGGGGACCAGAGGTGGAGCGTTATTGGTTGACTACGAAATGTCCCCCACAGGCTCACATGTTTGAGAGGTGCTGGAATGTTCAGGAAAGGAGGCTGAACTGAAGGAAGTGGGTCAGTGGGGGCAGGTCTTTGAAGGGTGTCTCACCCCTGGCCTCTTCCTGCCTGTCTCTTCTTCACTTCCTGGCCCTCTTGAGATGAGCTGCTTTGTTCCTTCTGCCCTTCTGCCTTGAGCCCTTTGCCACCACAGCACAGAAGCAGTACATGTGGCCAGCTGTGTGCTGGTACCCTTGAAACCACGAGCTGAAATCATTCCTCTCTCCTTTAAATTATTCCTCTCACATATTTGGTCACAGTAATAAAAATTCTCTCTAGCACATGCGGCAAGACAGAATGATCTGGAAGATCAGGATATAAGTGCTGCGGGAGAGAGGATGGGTGCTGGCGGTACGGAGAAGGGTAGGTTAATTTCAATCAACTGGGGGAAGGGTTCTCCAAGGAGGGAGCAAGTGGCCAAGAGAACCTGACAAGTGAGAACAGATGGGGGGAGAGGTGGGGCTGGTGTGGGAAGTAAAGGAGAGAGGACACTACACACTGGGTGTATTAGATACTTTCTCATTTTCCACAAACACCCAGCCAGAACAACTTAAGGAACGTAGTGTTTATTCTGGCTTCAGTTTAAAGGAGCACAATGCATCATGGGGGAGAAGGCATAGTTTAAGGCAGGAGCGTGAAGAAGAGCTGGTCAATTCCATCCGTAGTCAGGACGCCCCGATGCTCAGCTCGCTTTCTCCTTTTCATTCGGTGCAGACCCCCAAGCCCACAGTTGTGGGGTTCTGCCCATGTCAAAACACCTAATCTAGAAAATTCATCATGGATATGCCCAGACATTGGTTCCTGTGGTAATGTGAAATCCCACCATGTTGAGAAGATTAATCTTCACTGGGGGTCAGAGACTGGGGGTAGGAAGCAGGGACACATGACGCCTGGCCTGGAGCTAAGAGGATCCATAGAATGTTCTTGAGCAGGAGAGGCATGCGACGGACCTGCTTTGGGATGTGGGCCCATCAGCCTGAACTAAGCTCGGGTCTGGGCCACAGGTCACCGTGAGGGGGCTGCTACACATGCCTACTGACCGTGAAGAGCCTCCCTTTCCTTTCTTCAGCAGAGGGCCGCTGCCCCCGCACCAGCACAGCAGCATTTCTGGCAAGGCCGCAATCTTTGAGAGCCTGGGGTGGCCAGTGCTTACCACGGGAAGGGGGCCTCTGTTATCAGCATCACATCTGGCACAGCCCTGCCACTGGGAGGGAAGCAGTGGAGCTTGTGACTCTAGATGAAGCGGAGAGGGAGGCTCGGCGAGGACGGACGTTGTGATGGACAGAGCCAGGTCCCTGAGTCAGGCGGCCCAGGAGGAGGAAGGCTTTTCTACAGTTCCAGCTGCCTCTGCCCCTGGTAACCTATCACCGTAGCTGCTCCAGGGCTGCCTGTGTATGAGGAGCCCAGAAGCCTCCAGGTGCTCACTGGCAGGAGCCTGTGAGGCTGGGACACAGCGGGCCTTTGCTGTAGCATCATCTTTCCCTCCAGCGGTGGCTGAGCAAGCACTCCACAGATCCAGCTCCGCCCCTCCCACTGCCCACGCCCAGCCAGAAGTGGCCAGAGTAGGATTCACCTCCCTCCCCACTGCAAAGGAACACCAGGACACGCAGGCTCCCAGGGCAGGAGGAGCTGGCAGACCAAGAGTTTAGCATCTCCTCACACAGCCTCCCTTTCAAGGAGAATAAATAAATAAATAAGAAAAGGGCTGCTCTCCTGCTGGCCGCTCCTGCAGGGCGAAATGGATTATTTTCCTTGCCCTGTGCCCACCATCGGTACTTATTGGAAAGCATATATCTGCAGCGCTGCGTTTCCAAGCTCGTCAGCAGGTCTGGAGCCCTCAGGAAGCATCTTTCTTCCTTTGAACAGCCTGCCTCTCGCGGCAGGGGTCTGCTGGGCCTTTTTAGACTCTGCCAGGCATTTTTCTTCCCTGAAATGAGGGCCTGGGCAGCCAGGCTCCAGCCCAGCCTGTTAGCAAAAGGCACTTCCAGAGCCTGCCCTGTACCCGCAACTAAACCCAACACTCGTGGTGGTATGGGAGAGGAGGGTGGGGGCTCTGAAGGACCAGGACCAACTACTGGGGGCAGGACACGGAAGCTCTATGGTCCTTGAGGGAATGGGGCGATCTGATCTGAAGTTACCCTCACTAAGGAGCAGGAGGTTCCAAGCCTGGCACTGTTCTCCCAGCAGCAGCTGCAGTTCCCTCCACCAAGGTCCCGTGAGCGTGTGCAGGGTCAAGAGCACACAGGGTCCTGGATTGCTTGGGATACAGAACGTAAATGGTGACCAGTGAGGCAGCATCCTAGACCAGCCATTGAGACCACCTGTTCCCCCAGGTTTGTCTTTCTGTTCCTGGCTACAGAGTCAGTCCCAGGAGATCCACACAGAGTGAGAAGTGGACTCAGCTCACCCGTCAGAGGTCCCAAGAGCTTGGTCTGCTTGGCTCATCCGACCAATGGCAGAGAAACAGGCACACCCAGCAAGGAAGGCTCTGAGCTGGTCCTGAGTGCATGCTAGCTCACACCTGGCCTGGAAGAGGTGCCCTGTTCTTCTCAGCAGGGTGTTTGCACACACACCCCTTTACCCAGCCCTTCTTCTTAGGGACCAGCAGCCTGAGCTCAGAGATCCCCCTCATTGGCCAGGGTCACAATCAGGGAAGGAAGGAAAGCACCCTTCCCGCCCCGGGACTGCCTTCCTTCCCTCCAGAACCCATGACTCCCTCCCCCTGGCAGGCTGCCATCATCCAGACAGGCCTGCAGGTAGTGAGCTAAACAGCACGATTAGCATTTATCAGGGCCTAGCTCCATAGCCAAGGCAATGAGCAGAGCCGTAAAGGGAGAGGACAGCAATCGAAGCAGGGAAATATGGCACTTTTAAGACTAGTTTATGAGTTAAACAAAAAGAAAACTCTTGTATTCATCCTGGGATATTGAGCAATGCTCCTATGGCTGGTGGGTCATAAAGCACCATTGAGCGGCTCCTGTAATGTAAACCATGCGAGATGGACATAATTAAAAACAATTGATTCCATATTTCTTGTTGCTAAAGCTCAGGGTGAGAATATAAACTAGCCATAATGGAAAAGTGCCAGGTGCAGAGTGACCCGCGCCAAGACGACCGCCATGAGAGCACAGCGGCCGTCACAGCAGAGGTGACACACAGCAGGGGCGGGGTGGTGTGCCCTGTGAGAGAGCTGACTCTCAGTGGGACATGTAAGGACACACATGTGTGTGAGCAGATGCTGCAACAAGGGAAACGATGGCACTCAACAGCAGCAGCGAGGTCCTGGGGACAGAAGTGGCCTCACACTACTGTGACAGCGTACAACAGGAGAGGTGACCGTGCACGATGACAAGCGTGATGCACACACACAGCGAGCAGTGCCTCACGCTGGGCTGTCACAGGTGCATGATCCCCATGGCTTCCACCAGCATGCTGGGAGTTAGTGACACCATGAAGAAGAGTCAAAGCAGATGTGGGTCACCTCCCAGGTGACTCTGGCTGGTGACTCTATGAAGCAGCTGCGCAACCTGAGCTGGGAGCTGGGCTGAGCCTGCTGCATGCTGGGTGCTCGGAACACTGTGTCAGGCTCAAGATGGAAGAATGGATTTGAACCCAGGCCATGTCAGCCACCAGATAGACCACTATACCTGGAAATAGTTCAATGACCTCTGCCCTAGAGCACCCCCAGACACCCAAGTACCCAGCCACTGGACAGTACAGGACAAGACTTCCTCACCGGTAGGCAGAGCCCCTCTGCCATCCACATAGGGACAAGATTGCCTCCCTCCACTGTACCTCAGAGAGACACCGTATGTCACACGTGACCCTCTTCTTCAGGTATCTGGCACCATGACACCTGCCAGTGCCACCAATGCCAAATCTCCCCCAAAGGTTCCCATGTTTGGACACTTGGCCTTCAGCTAGTCGACTGTGTGGAAAGATGGTGGAAGTGTTAGGAGACAGAGCCTTCCCGGAGGAAGTGTGTCACTGGGGAGGGGGCCTTGAGGTATGAAAGCCTGGCCCTACTTCTTATTCTTCATCCTCTGTTTCTTGATTCTGGCTGAAATGTGACCAGCCAGACTGCCATGCCTTCCTGCTGCAATGGACATTAGCTCCTCTACATGTAAGTGTGTGTGTGTGTGTGTGTGTGTGTGTGTGTGTGTGTGTGTGTGTTACTGCTGGTCAGATGTTTGTTCACAGCAACAAAAACGTGACTGGTATACTACCCTCTCTGGGGATCCTGTCTCTTCCAGTTATAAATCATGCTTCCCTGTGGACCCCCCCAGACCAGAGGGGAGCTATCCTGAGTCCACTTGTGGGCCCTGTCATAAGTGCTACAGCTCATGAGGAACCCTTCCTCAAGTTTGCCCCCCAAATTCCTGAGGTCCGGTCCCTCAACCCGTGGACAAAGGAGTAAGGAATCGGAAGCTTGGATGATGAGATCACAAAGACCAAGTATGTGGGCACCACGAGCCAGATAGGAATGGGGACAATTGTGGAACCGAGGCACACAGCAGGGCAGTGACCACCACAGACACGTGACCCCCACTCCCTTCATCCCACAGCTTATAGAGAAGCCAAGCTAGACAAAAGTTCGCCACCAAAACCCAACCCAGCCTCAGGCTCTGGGCTAACAGAGGCCGACAGCCATGCTTCAGGGTGAGGAGCGGCTGCCTGCTCCATGGCGGCCTCCCTCTGGGGCCAGTGTGGCCAGAATTGATTGGTGTGATTGAAACTCATCAAGGGCACCAGGCAGGGAGGCCCCGGGAGCACGAAGAAGACGCTGTCTCTGCTCTGGAGCACCTGCTTGTTAATAGAGTCCTGACCTCCTGCCTTAGCACCCCGCGGTGGAGCTCTCAGCTGCCCAGACTGCCACTGAACCCCAATCCCAAGTGCACCCTGATGAAGGCCCCTGCTGTCCAGAGCATGTCTGCACAGGCTGCAGGCGAGCGAATGAGCACAAAGGAAGAAGGAAGCTGTTCTGAGCTCGGTGCTGAGCCTGGGGTGTGCAGCAGGTCCGGGAGGTCTGGGGTCTTCCTTCAGACCGCCCTCCCAGGGACTGGGTCACTCTTGACGGTGCTTGCATGGGGTCTCCCCCCACAGCCATCGAGTGAACCCCAAGCAGCAGCAGGAGCCCCTTGTCCTGAAGCCATTTGCACAGCAGAGGTAGCATCCATGTTTACTTAGAGACGCAGCTCTGAGTCTGTCTTGAGCCAGATTCTCATTTGCTCTCTGCTCAGCCCTAATTTGTACAACTGGGTGTTTTAATTTACAAGTCAGAGTTAATAACTTGTGTGTAAGCTCCATTACTTCACACTCCCCTGACTGAGAGCCGTTCACCCTGGGAAGGATGTCAGAGCAGCCTGAGGGTGCCCCTCCCCCACCCAGGGATCTTGCTCCTGTCCAAAGAGCTCTCCCCACCCCCACCCTAGCTCTTAGGATCACGGTGGATACACAACCTGAGGCCCAAGCCTGGCGTTACAGAGACAAGTGTGAGTAACACAAATAAAGCGTGGGCCCCTAAGTCAGCGAGGGTTCAAAAGTAAGGAGTCTGTGAGCATCTTGGAGCGCACAAGCGGCCCATGCAGTGCACACACTCTGCTTCTTCCTGGTCCCCGCGCAGAGCCACCCTGCTCCAAGCAGCTGTGCTGAACCGGAACCCATGGATTCCAACCTCTGTGCCTCAGATCCTGAAGACCCAGGGATGCCCAGAGTGAGGGCCAGCCTAGAAAGTTTCTGGTAGCACCTGGAAACTGTCATCTCCTCTTGGGAGGAGAATCTGCCGGGCTCTCCAGACATGGTCTGGAAGTGGCTCCCTTCCCTATGCTATGGCTACGCATGTGTGGAGAGGATCACGTGCCTACAGACTGCAGAGGACATGGGGGGAAGGGGCCATGTGCATGGCCGATTAGCCAGCTCAACCCCATGCCAAGTCTCTGCCAGTGATGCCCTTGCCCTCCCCCCTCCTCCCCAGGGAGCTCTGAACCAGAAATCCTCAGCTGAGGGAAGCCCTCTGCCCCCATCCTATCCCTCCCAGTCTGGTCTGGTCACTGTGATCCCCAATGAGCACCCTGAGATCCCATGGCTGGGGCCAGCCTTGCTCTGGCTATCCTGGGACACTCCCATGGTCAGTCCACACAGCGGTTCCCAAGGCTTCTGCAGAGCACGACATGTGGCTTAGATGCCTTCAGCAAAGAGTAACTCAGAGGCAGTGTCAGCACTAACAAGCCTGTCTCATTAGGACAGAGAAGCCCTGCCAGTCATGTGACTGTGACAGGGCAGCATATCAGCCTCCTGCTCAAGACTGGGAATAAAGAGAGACCAAAGAGGAATCCATCCCAGCACTCCAGAGATGTCATCTATTAGAATTTTCTACAAATACAAAATTTAAAATCATTGAGGCGATAAGCTTAGGAACTGTCAGGAAAGGACAAGATTCGAAAAGGAACAAGTTTGAAAATGAACCAAGTGGAATTTCTCAGAAGGAAAAACACGAGTAACATGATAGTGTTAGTAATCATCTAAGTGCAGACTGAAGCAGCTGAAAAGAGAATTAGTAACCTGGAAGACAGAGGAGGAAAAAGCCTAAACTAATGCGAGAAAGCAGAGGGTTGAACACTTTGAATAAGAGTTCAAGGAAATGGGGAGCTGACCAAGATGGCCCTTGCATACATTCACTGTGAGCTCTAGATGGCAGAAAGAGTGAGGTGGGCAATAGTGACCAACAGAGTTAGGCATTAGAGACTGGCTAGCATTCTCAAATGAAGGTGACCACACAGTCCTGACCAGGGTGACCAAGAAGTGCTCACTTGGCCCAACAACAGGCAAGGGGACAAGAGGCCAATGACCTCCTTCAAGTAGCCAGAGGACACACAGTTTACCTACAAAGGGAAAGAAAAGGAGGAGAGAAAGACTGACTCGTTATAGGACAATACCTTTGGCTGGAAGACATTGCCATATTATCTTCAAAGTCCTTGAGGGAAATGACTGAGCCTAGAATTCCTTACCCAACCAAACCAGGGAGTGCTCTTACAAACAGTGTGATTTCCAGGGTGAGATGTTCCAAGACACGTGGTGTTCAAAATATGGCTGGGTGGTCCCCTTGAATAGTTAAAACCAAAAAGAGCAATGAACCTAAGCTGTGAGATCAAAATAACTCCTTCCATATCCACTTTCTTATAAGTTACAAATTTATTACAGATTCCAATCCACTTCCTTATAATTAACTGTTACCTCTATCAATAGAGACAAAGTGCTTAATGGCCATGTGTTAAGTTGATAAATGCCTGATGCCCAAAGGCTCTTTATGCCACTGCTAGATTCAGAAAGAAAGAGCAGACAAGTTGAGGGGGTGATTGGTCCTAATAAAGCAGATGTTTCCACAGCTGTCTTTGATTAGAAAGAGGCACACCGGTGAGAAATACCTTTGGTATTGAGCATGGGTCGTATTTCTGTCGACGTCATCCTTTATATTCCCTCTCATAATGTTGAATGGACATCACAGCCACCAACACTGCTGTCGTCCCTCTGCTCCAGGCGTGCCCTTCCGATAATTGTCCTTACCAGATAGCGAAGGAGTTTTGAGAAGTGCAAGAGGGTTTTAGTCAGTACTCGTCCATGGAAGACAAGCTTATCTGAGCAGTGGCTTCCCCCAGAGCACGTCACTGGAAGATTGGCAGGTTGTTTCAGCTCTGGGAATACTGATGCGAGGGAGAGAGACAATGTATGCTCCAGTGTTCGCCTAGCTAATGTGGCCTCAGCTCCACTCACTGGAGAGAAAGGTGTAGCAGACAGCTTCAGGTTCGCTGAGATGAACTTCCAGACCAGGCACAGTTATGGAGGAAGGGATATTATTTATTGAAGCTTACAGATCCAGGGGAAATTCCATAATGGCAGAAGAAACTGGCCTGCCTTCACAGGGCCAAGCAAGAGAGAAAAACCAACCAGCCACACAGCACACAGAGCAAAACTACAGCCAAAAGTCACAGCACACTTTACATATCTTTACAATGGAATCTCAAACCATGATCACACCTTAAGATTGGCCCCCAGTGACATTGCCTCTAGCAAGGTGATTGCAGATGTAAACTATAAACTAATAAAACACTGAATATATTGGGGGCCATATATTCAAACTACCACAAAAGCCAAAGAGGCAATGCTCCACATGCCACGAGCCCACGAGCACACAAGCATGAACAGAAGCCTGAGATGACCATGAGCATCCAGCAAAGCCCCAGGGAGGACCTTGTCTCTCAAGTATCCCCTAACCACTGACAAAAACAGGGAGACAAAGGCATGTAATGGCTTCCTGCATGTCCACAAAGAAATGAGACTCCCTATTGCTGAAGACTCCACATGCGTAGGCTTCAGGTCACCGAGAAATCCTGCTGGAGCTAAGCTGAAAACCTCCTCCCTGTGGACCAGATGACAGAAAGCTGGAAAAACCTATATTGCATGCAGTTCAATGGAGAGAGAAAAAAACATTAATCAAGATAAACAGCAGTGGACACTGCAAGCCTTAAGTTTGGCCAGCCAGGACACATGAGCCAATGGGTGCAATAGTGGCATGTCTGTTATGAGGAAAACCAACTGCTCACTAATTAGACTGGAGGCCTGCTCCATGGGAGGGAATACATGCCTGGTACCAAAAACCTATAATGGGGAAGGTCATGAGCCCTAGGGATATAACACCTGCTGGTGTTTGGCTAAATATATATATATATTAAACTCACAAAATTGTCCAGTAAGCACTTCTCTTAACATTCATACTCATATATTAATGCTACTCTTTCTTTTGGTTAGAGAAGCTTTTCTTGTCAGATGACAGTGACCTCTGGGATGACTTAAAAAGGCAACATAGTGCTGAGAAGAAATGACAGAGGAGTGTTTAGCACTAAGACATCTCTATCACACCCTCCAAGGCTCAGGGTCCATTGTGGAAGAGGTAGAGGAAAGAATGTAAGAGCCAAAGGAAGGATATGACTCCTTACAATGTGCTCCTCCAGACACCAAATGGCCTGGATATCCATGACTTCTCAGTGCCTGGTACTACCTACATGGGACCTTCATAGTAGGAGGAAAAGAGGATGACATCAAAATGAAAGAGAGACTAATTGATAGAGGAGGGGATATGATGGAGGGTGGATTTATGAAGGGGAAAGTGGGGAAGGGGAGGGTATTATCTTGGTTTATTGTCTATAATTATGAGTTGTCAATTAAAAAGTTAAAAAAAAAAAACCCTAAAGCAGATATATTAAAAATATTTTTCAAATTAAAAAGAAAGAATTGAGGCTCCCAAGGGTCTTAGTGAATCACAGGCCCAGCCAGGTTGTAGGAACTGGTGGGCCGTCTTCAGAACCACCACCACCAAACTTCGCGTATGGCTCTCGTGGCACTTGAAGGACACTCGGGCATTTGAATAGAAGTGATTTTTCCCAACCAGGCGACATCACAAGGTGCACTGCACTGTAAGCAAATCATTCTGCTTAAGTGACACTGTGGGGACTGGACGGGTGCAGGCATGGCAGAGCTACAAGGAGGGATGATTATCTCTGTGATGACCAGGGTCCATGGAACCACACTGGACTGTGACCAGGCCCCCAACAACTCCCAAGGGCAAATGATCTAATGAGCAAGAAGTGATCAGACTTACACTTCTCAAAAGTCCTACAGTGCCTGGTAAGGACAATCACTGGAGGGGAGAGACCAGGGCAGAGACAGGCAGCAGGCTTGGTGCCTGTGCAGTGTGGCCGGCACAGAGGGCAGCTGCAGAGAAGCTGCTCTGGATTGGCTTGCCGGGTGCACAGTGACAGAGAGATGACAAGTGCAGCAGGGCCACCATCACCTAAGGACCCTCTGGCAACTCCATGCTCTAGCATAATCATGATGTCTCAAACATCCGTGTCGTTTGTGAGCTCTGTCACCTTCCTCCCCTCACACCAGCCAAGGAGGACCTCAGGATACCCTCATCAGAGGAGAATGGACATGCAGGTATCCCTTCCCCACGGGCGGAGCTCTGAACACACAGCTCACCTGCTGCTGGGAGCGGCACGGAGACGGTGTGTGACAGCTCATGACTGGCTTGTTTCTGTCCAGATCTACAGGGACCCAAAGGGACAAGGGGAGGTTGGGAACACAATGTCCGGGAAAGGATATAGCTGGGCCTCCCAGAGAGTGGAAGCATTTGGGTTCCTCTGCCGCCCCCCGAAAGTGGTCTGCAGGTGCCCATGAACTCTACTAATGTCCTTCCCACCCACACCTCTGAGTGCTCAGTGGGTCAGCTGACAGAGGGGTCTTGAAGGCCAGGGTGGCACTATTGAGGAACTGGCCAGGCCATCATTGCCAAAATGGTAGCCTTTGGCAAGAGCAATGGTACACCCTGTGCTTTTCATCTGGACTGTACAGCCAGGCACAGGTCAGCTGGTGGTAGCCAATGGTGCCAAGTAGACCTTGTACCCACATAAACCTGCCCACCTCACACCACAGCTATTTGGCTCTCTGAAGAGTTTATTCAGTTCCACGGAATCAACAGCAGCATTGCTCTGTCCAAGTAATGGTTTTGGGTGGAGGAGATAAAACACAAGTGGCATGGGACAAGAGGGAGCTCTACTGCGACCCACATAACACTTGCTGGAGAGCACAACACTGCTCTGTGGGAGTCATGCTCTGAACCACAGGTCCAAAGACGGCAGAACTACAAGATGGCCTGAAGGCTACCACGCTCCAGTAGGACCAGCTCTAAAATGCCCCCCATCATGTCTGGGCAAGACTTCCATGTGCCATCATGTTAGGTTACATGGAAGGAAGGAATCTTCATGGTAACTCAGACCCTAGTCAGCCAACTGTGTATTAACCAAAAGGAAGATGTCCCTGAAGGGCCTGATCTTACCAGGGTTAGGAATCTGTCCCACATAGAGGCTCCGAGCTGGGAGTTAGCCTAGCAAGGATTGGCCAGGGTCTCACAGGAGGGGAGAGAGGCCTCCAGCCTCCAGCCAGCGAGGGAACGGGGCACTGATGCAGCAGTAGCAACAAGTCCCCTGAGCAGCCAGTTACACCTGAAAGAGGGTCCGGGCCCAGGAAGATGCAGTCTGGCCTCCACCTTGACATGCTGCACAAGGAGTCGGATGCCACTGTGCTCAGCCTTCTCACTTACAGAGCCTGAAGTGACAACAGACATTGTTCCAAGCCTCCAACCTTATGACCAAGTGTCACACAGCAGAAGCAGCATGGGCACATGTCCTGGAGCCAGGTGAGAAAGGGCAGTCCTCACTCTTCCCAGGTCTACATTCAAAACTTGGGTTCCTGCCTGAGTAGCACTGGGCTCTTCCACTCTACGTGAGGGTCTTACAATGGAATGTTCCCAGACTGTCTCCAAAGATGAATTAAACATGGGCCTTGTCCTTGGAAGGCCACACGCTGCTGATTTGGAAGCACACAGGATCTCCATGTTCTACACGGTACCGAAGGAATGTGACTGGAATGTCCAAAGCCTGAAAAGAAGAGAGGGAACTAAACAAGAAGGCAGGCTTAGGAGAGACCAGACAAGTAGGTGGGACCACCACAGCGAGAGCGGGGCAGTGGGGTGGTGAGTGACCACAGAGAGAGCGGGGCAGTGGGGTGGCGTGTGACCACAGTGAGAGCGGGGCAGTGGGGTGGTGTGTGATCACAGCGAGAGCGGGGCAGTGGGGTGGTGTGTGACCACAGCGAGAGCGGGGCAGTGGGGTGGTGTGTGATCACAGCGAGAGCGGGGCAGTGGGGTGGTGTGTGATCACAGCGAGAGCAGGGCAGTGGGGTGGTGTGTGATCACAGCGAGAGCGCTGCAAGGTGAGGGGTCACCATTGTGAATGTAGGAGCAGTGGAGGGTGCTTTCGTGGGGAACAGTAGCAGGGGGGTCTGGAGTTGTTCAGTAGAGGACAGTGGAACATTGATGGGGGATCTTTGTTGTGAGATGAGGCGAGTGGAGCAGTGACTGGGGCTCTTTCTTGAGTTGTGGGTGGAGCTCAGCTATGGAGTAACGCCCTCTGATTTAGTAGCTGAATCTTATTGTTCCTGTGGCCTGAGGCATCCAGCATGGCTAGCTGCAAACTTGTGGGGCAAGAGAAGTTCTCAGTCTGTCAAACGTGACCTTGCCCCAGTAAGAGGAAGGGACGTGTGGGCTCTGGGGAGGACAGCTGCTGAAGTCTGACTATGTTCCCCAAAGTCCACATGTTGGAAACAAAGACCCCCACATTGTAAATTACTGGCATCTGAAGGAGGGGCCTGTAGAGTGTACTTGGGGTTCGATGAGGTCGTTGGGAAGTGGTCCCATGCTGCTGTTGCAGCTTTATAAGGAGAAGAGGACAGCCCTGAGCTGGCACTCCTGCTGTGCACTGCAGTGCCATGCCCTCTACTGTGTCATGATGCCGCCAGAGGGCTGCAGCAGAAGCTGAGCCATGCCCTTGGCCTTCCCAGCCTTCAGAACTCTGTCCCAAATCAATTTCTTTTCCTTATAAATTGTCTGGCATCCAGTCATTCAGTTATAGAACAGAAGATGGACTAAGACACTAGTGGAGACAGGACAGGGAGTCCATCACATGCATGTCATGTGGAGATGCCCACTTTCATCTGCCTTGCTGTCTATGCAGTGTGGACAGTCAGTGCTCAGTCATGGCTGATGTTCAGTGTGCTGAGAGGAGGAACACTCTCAGAACAGTGTGACAAGAGGGAGCCACAGCACTAACTAGCAGCAGCACTGACCACTGAGCGCCTTTCAAAGGACCCTTGCCCTGACTTAACATATGCATTCTCTCCGCCATTTATAGCTGAGGAAGCTGATTACTAAGAAATGTCCAAAAGCACGCTATTGTGTGGCTTCCCTTGGGTTCAGGCTTAACCCTGAACCATGGCCCCTCCTCTGCACTAAGCTTTGCAAGCAGAATGCCACGTGAGTGTCAAGCATCCTCACTTGTAATGGCTCTGCATGCCCCTCAAGCCACTCTTTCACTCCTCTCCACAGGTCAGAGGCATCTCTTCCATAGCGGAAGCCACAGTGCCCACAGGCAGCCACCAAGCTGTGCTGAGGGGTGACACAGGCACCACCATGGGGAGGAGCAGATCTGGGAGCCTGGGGACTGAGAATACACAAGCTGAGGGCTGGAGGGATGGCTTAGCGGTTAAGGCGCTTGCCTTCAAAACCAAAAGACCCAGGTTCAGTTCCCCAGGATGCAGGTAAGCCAGATGCACAAGGCTGCAAATGCATCTGGAGTTTGTTTGCAGTGGGTGAAGGCCCTGGCATGCCCATTCTCCCTCTCTTCTCTATCTGCCTTGTTCTCTCTCTCTCAAATAAATAAAATAAATTTAAATTTTTTTAAAAAAAAAGAATGTGCAAACTGAGAAGGATACAGAGAATCATAGGGCAGATCATCAACAAAGCCAAGGTTGGAGAAAAGAAGAAGGGAGAGGGCAGCCCCAAATGCCACAGACCCTCCCTCCCAGGACATGTGGCCCTGGCAGTCTCAGCACCATTTCTCTACTTCTCTGTCTTTTCCACAGCCCCATGAGCAGGAGCTCCGAGATGCAGTGACTGCTTTCTTGGCGGGTCGGTTGGTGGGTGGGTGGGTGGGCGGGTGGGCGGGTGAGTTGGTTAGCTGATGAGTGAGTGGGCTGGTTAGTCGATGTGAAGGTGCTTTGATTACTTGGTTAGTTTGTAAGTGAATGGGTTAGTTTGTTGATATATGGATGAGTTGATTAGTTGTCAGGTGGGTGGGTCAGGTAGTCAGAAGGCGGGGATTGATGGCTAGTTGGTGGGTGGTTGGTTAGTTGATAAGCTGGTTAGTGGATTTTCTGCCTCAATGGTGAAATTTTGCCCCTAATATTCAACAAGAAATGTGCTTGCTACCCCATCTCTTCTGCCTGAACCGAACATGTGTGGAAGCCACACCGTGGCTCACTGACTTCATCTCTATTTTCTTGGTGTTAAAGGAAAAGCAAAGAGAGCAGTGTGGCTGGCTCCTCCTGCCTTTGCACTCGCGGGGCAGACACCAGGGACAGACACCGCCTCTTCATTCCCACACACGCCTCACGGTATCAGTGGCTGGCGACGGCACTTCAATACGAAATCGCCCTAAATGCCGGGTAATGGCTTGATCTAGTTGTCAACCAAAGAAATGTCCCCCAGTCACAGTGCCGGGAGCTCTCTGAGAGATCACACTGCAAAGATGTTTATAGGTGCTTTGAGGAATTATCAAAGGAAAATTGGCTTATTCGGGACTTCTGTCACCACAAAGAATTGAAGCCCCACATAAGAGGCTTCTTGACGGTGGCCTGTGACTGATGTTCTTTCTATCTGCATTCATGGAGCGTGTGTGGCATGTTGTAAGCGTGCTGACGAATCACGACAAGTACATGTTCAGCCTGAGCTGACCCTCACAGATCTGCGCAGTGTCCCCAGGGAGGCATATTCTCAAGCTGCAGAGCCGAAGGAGCTAGAGCCACTGCATTCATCCCTTGTTCGTTCGTCCATTCCTTCCTCATTCACCACAGCTTCCCCACAACGATGGACTTGAGCCCTCTGAAACCAGGAGCCAGAAAAACCCTTCCTCCCTCACATGCTTTGGGCAGATGTTTCGTCACAAAACCAGTTCATACAAGTGACTAAAGTGTGTCTGCATAGTATTTCCAGGAGAAATAACTAGGCGCTGCATGGCACACATGGCATAGATGAAGAGCCTGGCAAACGAAATCCACAGAGGCATGTGACAGAGCTGGTCCCGGGAGACTCCTGAGAGGTGGCCAGAGTGTTTCCGGTCCTGGGTCTGAGTGGGTGTGAAGAGCGGCCCTCCCACCCATGTTTATTCATGCTCTGTACTCGATTAGCTCAGAAGCAGCTGGAGGCCCCAAGTTCAGAAGTAAAACTCAACCCAGAAGTCTTTGAAAGTTTTTCTCTCCTGGTGGGAGTTTTTCTGGGAACAAAAGCAAACCCATTTAACTTATTATTGAAATTGATTATCCATTCGGCAAGGCCCTCTGTAGCACTGGCCTTGCAAGCAGTCACCTGACCAATTCTGTCAAAAGGAAAATGATCAGAACCAGAGGGGACTTGGCCAGTGGCATCCTCCCAACCCAGTGACTCACAGCTACCCTGTCACATGAAAGTGAGAGCTGGAGATGGTATCCAGGCAAGCATGTGATTTTGACTCAAAATAGCTCTCCCTGCTGGCACCGCCATGGCTGCTAGGAGCAAAGACCCCAGATTGCTGTCATGGCCTTGTGTTAGCAGAGGAGGCCAGTGCCTCTCACCCTCTACCAGGAGACTGACAGCGTGGCTTCAAGCATCTCAGGCATTGGTCCTGTGTGGTCAACCAACTTCATAAGCTCCCAGGCAGCTGCGGAGGAAGGGGAAGTGGGGGAAGGAAGGAAGGGAAGGGGGGTTCACAATCATCGGGATGCCCTCCCTTCCCCCAGGGCTCGGGTTTCCTGCAGGTGTGGCCAGGTCGCAGAGGGATGCTCTCTTAGAAGCTGTCCAGCACCACTCAGCGTTGCTGCTCAGAGAGGCTGGACGGGGAGGACAAGGTCGTCTCAGGCGTGTGGGCTCCTAGCAGAACACTTGTCCGTTCGGAGCACTGAAGTTGAAAGGGACAGTTGTTCCACCCCCAGGCCAGCGGGCAAGCTAAACTGAGGGCTGCTTGATAAATCCAAGCCAGCGATAGACAGGTCACCTGACCACTTCTGTCAAAGGGAAAATGACCAGAACCAGAGATGTCCTCCCAACACTGTGACTCATAGCTGCCCTGTCCCATGGAACTGAGAGCTGCAGATGGGGTACAGGTATGACTTGGGGACAAGAACGAAGGAGAGGCATGTAACTACTACCAAAGGGCAAATCACTGTTGAGGGGCAAACAGAGCAGGGTCATGACCCATAGACCAGGGCCCCAGCTGGGAGAGACATGACTGACAGCTCAGAAACCCATATTCAGTCCTCGTTCATCCGCCTGTTGCACTCTGCCCCTACAGAGCAGAGCAGCCCCTCCCTGTTTCCATGCAGGGCTCGTGCAAGGACAGGCCATGTGCGCAGCAGCTTATGGACAGATAGAAAGTCTTTGCTCTTTCAAGTCTGCCGAGGGGAGGGGGGGACCTCGTCCTGGACCCCGGCACTGGCAGACAATGACTCAATACCGACTTTACTCAGAGTTTGCCATCACCTGTGTTGAATAAGCAAAGAAAAGTTGTCCTCCTTGAGCAAAGGTGGTCGGGGAGGAAGCGATGTCAGACTCACAGGTGGAGCTCAGTGGACCAGGCCGAATGTCCCCACAGCCTGTGGAAAGGGAGCAGAGGATGTCCGTTCATCCCACAGACCATCACAGTCTGGGGGAAGGCAGTTTTGGCATATTCCTGTGGTCCCAGGGAAGGGACCCGACACCAGGGAAAGAGGATGCTTCATCTCCAGGAAAGAGCTGCTCGTCCAGGTGGGGGGAGTTTAGACAGATGGTGTGGAGAAGTGGCGCCAGGGCGTCTCCACCCCAGGGCTCAGTCATCCGAAGGGAGATTACAAGAGGTGTGGAAACTTCTGGAGAGGGATGTGCATCCCAGGACCCCAGCCATGAGATGGAGCTCACCCCCAGTCAGGGTGGGCCCCTGCCCTCCCCAACTTAATCCAGAACTCCTTGACAGTGGAGCCCGGGGATTTTCTCCCATGGTGATTTTAAATCCTTTCTAGTTGGAACTGACTTCAGATCACACCTCCTAAAGGCGCCACCTCCAACAAATGAACTTGGGGACAGATTCAGACCACCACATGCATTCAATGCAGGTGCACCAAGGCCTCTCTGTGAATGTCCCCAGAACCTGCCAGCCTCAGAGGGGGGTCAGGGGGTGGGTTCTTGGCCTCATTCACCTTCTGGGTAGGAATCACAGGAGCTTGCTTCCTTCCTCCCTCATGACTCCTTTCTCACAACTCTCCCACCTCATTCTAAGAAGCCTATGACTCCACTGTTCTCACCCAGACAACAAAAACACTGTCCCCACCAGAGTCCTTAACTTCCTCACATCTACTAGGTCAGCCTTGCCAGGCAGCTAACATACTCAAGTTCCAGGGATTGGAGCATAGGCATCTTGGGGTGCCCTTCCCCACCTAGCAGTGTGAGATGGGCTAGAAGATTTCGACCGCTGGGATGGGGTACCAGGCTCATGTCCAGCTCTACTCAGTCCCACTGGCCTCGGCATAGCCTTCTTGTCTACCATAGAGGAAGGCCCAGAGGAACAGGAAGGGTCAGGGTAGAGCAGGGCCAGCGAGGCTGGGCCCAGGGGGATGGGCTTCTGCAGTGCTGTCTGGTGGGGAGTGCTGAGCCCTGGACAAGGACCTCGAGGGGTCTTGGTACTAATTATGACCAGAGCCCAGGCTCCCGACTCCACCCTCCATGAGCAAGAAAGCAGACAGGAACTTTCTCATCTCCTCACAGGCCCCAGAGGTGGGAGGCCCCAGAGGAAATGGACACGAAGGTATCTGGCTAGGAGCCCAGGAGTGGGAGGTGGGTCCCGCCTTCCTTCCTGACCTGTGCAGCCTCAGCACCCGTCTCCCCTCCTCATCCCCAACTGCCCCCGCCACCTCCCCACACGGCCCTTTTCACCCCGTCACTCTGAGCACGCATAAAATGCTCCCGTTCTCCAACAGCCTTGCTGAAACCCTTTCAGACGGGCATCCCACCCTTCCCACACCCAGTACCCACTTTCCTCCCCGCTTCTCAAGGCAAGGATGTGCCCGAGATGATAATTACCCTGCATGAGCACAAGAAAAGTCGGGCACAGCCCAGTCCATCCCGTGTCTGCAAAGCAGCAGAAATCCTGGCCAGGTGTTCTGTGAAAATGAGTCTTCTTAAAATGAGCTCTGCCTTCACCAGCCTGGGGAAATATTTCTCTAATATGCCTAGTGATAATGGAGAACGCCGTTAACTATAGCCCAGACACATAAAACACACCAATTGAGACTGTGGATTTAGGCCCAAGATAAGGACTCACAAAACAGTATCTGATATGGGAGGAGGGGGAGCAGCCCGTGGATGCTGCGGGCAGTGGGCAGCAGGCAGCCATGGGCTTGGCACCTTCTGACCTCCACTGTCGCTCACATGATTTTCCACTCACCAGGGGAGCCGTGAAGCCACTTCTAGGTCAGGACCCAGCTGCCCAGGTGTGCGGGGCTGGGCTCCCCTCTGCTCAGCCGTCCAAGCTCCAAAGCCACTCTTTGCCCTTCCTACCTTCAGACCAACTGTCCCCACACCACACTGCCACTCAACCTGCTCAAGCCAAAGGAAGACCCCCTCAATCTCACTGCCACAATCATGAGACATGTCACTCCAGAACATCAGCACACCACCTCACACATATATACTCATCCCAGGCATACACACATGACACACACACTGCACACACACACGCACACTGCACATACACACACATGACACACACACTGCACACACACATGCTCACACTGCACACACACACTCACACACACACTCACACTGCACACATGCTGCTTCTGCACTTGACCCCTTAAGTCCCACTGAGCAGCACCTGTGGAGAGCAGCTATGTGGGGGCAGCAATGAGGACAAAGTGTTGACCCCATGACGAACCCTTCATGGGAAATGTTCACCAGCAGGTGCAATAGTGGCATGTCTGCTCCTGGGGTAACCGACTGCTCCATAATTGGACTGAAGGCCCTCTCTATGGGAGGGAATACATGCCTGGTACTGAAAAACCTAATCAAAAGACTATGGCAGGGGAGGTCATGAGCCTTAGGGGTATAAAGCCTGTGCTTGTCTGGCTAAATGTATATATTATTCCCACCAAACTACCCTGAAAGCACTACACTTAATGTTCATATTCACATATTAATGCTACTCTCACTTCTGGTTAGAGAAGCTTCTCTTTTCAGATGGTGATGACCACTGGGATGACCCAAAAGGCAACATAGTGCTGAGAAGAAGGGACAGAGGAGTGCCCAGCACTGAAACATCTCTGTCACACCCTCCAAGGCTCAGGGCCCATTGCGGAAGAGGGGGCGGATAGAATGGAAGAGCCAAAGGAAGGGTATGACTTCTTACAATGCAACCGTCCAGACAGAAACTGGCCTCGATATCCATGACTTTGCAGTGCCTAGCAATACCTTCGCAAGACCCTCAAAATAGAAGAAAAAGATGATGACATCAATTAAAAGAGAGACTAATGGAGAGAGGGAGGGGATATGAAGGAGATTGGAGTTCTAAAGTGGAATGGGGGGAGGGGAGGGAAATATCAGGTGGTTTTTTGTATGTAAGTATAGAAGTTGTCAATAAAAATAATAATAATTTAAAAAAGAAAGAAAATGTTCACCAGGAGACAACATCACTGCCCAGTGACTCTGGGAGTCTGTGGAGGAGAGGGCTCTACCATGCTGTAAGGAGGAAGAGTCTGGGGTGTCCCGTGAGCTCCCCAAAGCCTAGCATGTGAGGCTCAATGCATGTCCACTGGGGTCCCACAGCTGTGTCTGCACAGTGCTGGCCATAGTGAAGCTCCCACCGGTCAGTCAGTGTAAATCCAGTGAGCCAAGACTGCAGCAACAAGCCGAAGAGAAAGCGGGACACACACGTTGCCGTGAGCCTCACAAGTGTCCCCCTGGTTCCGGGCGCAGACTTCTGCGTAACAAACCCTCTCCAAGCAGCAGCACAAAACAAAGCTATTTTGCTCTTGTAACACTGGTGTGGGGACAGGGCAGGGCTCAGTGGGCACAGTTCATCCCCAGGCTTGGGATTAGAATGGTGGGAAGGGCGCTGGCTAAAGAGATGGCTCAGCAGTCAAGGTGCTTTCCTACAAAGGCTAAGGAGCCAGGTTGAACTCCCCAGTGTCTATGTAAGACCAGATGCACAAGGTGGAATGGTGCGAGGGGGCAGAGGGCTTCTCACTTGGGCTTGGGTGGACATTCCGGCTCTCAGCTGAGCACCTCTGTTCTTGCCTTCCTACTTGGCACTGGCTCGTCTGATTTTACAATGTTCCCGGAGACCAGGCTGGACCACTAGACAACCACAGACCACCTCACGGCAAACTCTGTCTCATCCTACCCACCCTAACCCCCTTGGGAGAGCAGCCAAGGCCGGCAGTGCCCCAGATTGAGAAATGAGGCCCTCTCCATGGAAGTCACGTCCAGGAGTCTGGCCACCTTGAGTCAGACAGGCCTTTTCGCTGGCCTTGAGGACTGTTGACTGTGTCCTTCCTCCATCCATGGAGGACACAGCTAGCATGTCCTCAGTACCTGCTGTGTGCTCGCCAGGCTCCCAGCCCAGGGCACTGCCTGCTTCGTCCCTGTGAGCTCCCACCTGTCTCCCAGTCCACTAGGGCAGGAGGGAGGAAGAGGAGGACCCGTGACTGTCATGTGATACATGTGAGGGTTATACGCAGCTTACAAAATCATGATAGCTCAATATATAGGCAACAAGTGGCCTGGCAGGGTGCACAGTCTCTCCTGCTTCTAAATCCCTGTCTGGCAGCCTCCCTAACACCCGAGCACATTGCCAAGCAGCTGAACACCTGAGCTGTCCCTGGCAGCTGTCCCTCCTCTGTCAAAACCAGGGGTAAAGCAACAGGCTTCTTTGTCATGGAGAATTCTGCATCCACTAGACTGTTCAGCTGTGCAGGGATTCCCAGGCATTGGTCAGCAGAGACCCGAGGTCTCCTAGAGTAACTGCTGTCATCTGGTCTACCTCCCTTCCTTCCCCAGGAGTCAAAGACAACGTCCATCAACAGTGGTCACGTTTCAAGTCCTTGACAGTTGCTCATAAATACTGTTGTTGCATAGATGGCTAAACTGGGCATGTGATTGGGCCATGAGCATTCTAGAAAGTTCTATTGGTGAGGCAGCAGGGTGCTGCCCTTGAGGCCTGACTCACTTCTCCAGAGCTTGGGGATACAGGACATCAACCTGCCCTCTGTGCAGTGGGTTGGAAGCCGACCCCATAAAAGTTATGTCTATATCTCACTGAATGTGCCCTTTCTTGCGAAAAGGGTGTTTGCAGGTGTGATTAAGGTGGTGACCTTGAAATGAGAACTCTCAGAAGCATCTAGATGGTCCTAAATCGAATCACAAGTGTTTTTAGGAGAGAGAGAGAGAGAGAGAGACAGGCATTCCCAGACCCAGGGCCACGCCAAGTGGGGCAGAGGCAGAAAGGTGTCGTGCATCGACAGCGCAGTGCAGGGAGATTCTCCCAGAGCCTGCAGAAAGAACACGGCCCGGAGGACACTGTCATGGAAGCCTTCAGCCTCAGGGGCTGGCAGCGAATAAACTTCAGCTGTTGGAAGCCACCCACTTGGTGGTAAGTTATTACAGTAGTGGAGGAAGCTGGTACACTCCCGACACACCCAGGGTCACAGTGATGGCTGAGGTTGTTCCTAGCTGGAACCTAGCCAGAATGGGCCTGACCGGTGGCCAGGGCGAGGACCTAGACCTCCTCCTGTGCCTTGCATGCAGTAGCTGTGCAGACATGCTGGCTGGGAAGGGGCCTGGTACCCATCTTGCTGGGGGGTTTTGACCTTGAGTGAGTCCCTAGACCTCTCTGATCCAAAACATGGGGTTTGCTGTGTTCTAAATTCATTGTGGAGTTTAAAGTACCAGCACAGCCCCAGCCAGAAGTACATATTCCCTAGTGCCAGCTGTTATACCTAGAGATTTCAAATACAAACACAGGGATGGGGGTGTGAAGGCACCCAAGTACCGCTGAGAAGGAAGACTGGCTCAATACACTTGGAAACGACTCTGTGTCTAAATAAGCCAGCGTCAATCAGGTGATCGAAGAAGGCCGCCAGGCCCTTAGTATTGATGAATGGCTCATTAATATGAAACTTTTCTCCATTTAGCATTTCTTATTGCCAATTAGCTGTAATGTCTCCACCACACTCGAGATGATTGCAAATTGATGGTATCTGTTTGTCTGAGACAAGTGTGGCCAAGCCTGCAACCTCCAGGAGGTAACTGGGCACTAACCGTGGCAATCTTTTGAGACCCTGCTCTCAGGGAGCAGAGGCCAGGGACGTGCCAAGCCCTTAGGGGCAAAAAGGCAACAAGCCTCAAAATCTCCAACTCTGCACAAAGAAAGATGTCCCTGCCATGGTGGGAGCATCACCCGTCAAAGCCAAGACCCAGTTGGCTTCTTAAGCCAGCCCACGGAGCCCATCTCTCTCCACATGTGATTAATGACAACACGATGTGTCACAGAGTAAACAATGGAATTGTGCTACCAAGAGTTATGGGGGAAATAAAGCCATCTCTTTCCTGGCCCAAACAGATAGCTGGAGCTATGGCAGCATATTAAACATCTTTGCAGGGCAGAAATACATCGATTTTTGTTTAATGCCTCTGCCGCTTATATGGTTGGTTATTGAAAAACCTGACCAAAAAAAAAAAAAAATATTAATTTCTATAGCTTGTGCCCTGCAGGGGAGTCTCAGGATGTGCCCAGGTCCTCTCAAATGTGTAGGATGACCACTATGAAGACTGGATAGATTTCTGCAGGTCTGAGCACCTGAGATAGGAAGCTACAGGTGGATTATGACTCTTGCCTCAGTTTCCCCATCTGTAAAATGAGGCTTCAGCTGGCCACGCGTCCTCGAGTGAGGTGAAAGTAGCTCCTCAGCAGCAGAGGGGCAGGTCACCCTCAAAGCAGAGGTCGCCCTGGTGGACCACTACCCCAACCTCAGCGGGGTCACCCAGTGCACAGACCTGCTCATGCAGTGCACACTTACAAGGGACAAGTGTGTGCAGTCCAGACAGATCCTGACACCCTGGCTCAGGTCTCTCCTCACAGGACTTGTGCTCCCAAAGGTCTCTTCATAGGTCCACCTTACACAGGGGGTCAGAACTGTGGGGACAAGGACACCCCAGGCTCATCTCTGGTCTCTGGCCAGGCCTGGGAATAGCAAACCCTGATGGGCGAATACTAAACGTTTGAACAAATATATAGGTGTGTGTGCCTCAGGCCCGCCTGGCAGAGCACACACACACACACACACGCACGCACGCACACATGCACACACCCGGGCCAACCTCTACCCTGGTCGGTGGTACTGAGCCATGGTCGGGCATGCAGAGCCTCAGGCAGCCCTCCCATTCTCGTCTGCACAGAACCCAGGCTCCCTCTGGTCTGACTCCTGGTCCTTCCCTACCTCCTCCCACCCTTTCTGCTTCACGCCTGTGCACTCAGAGGTGAACACCCTGCTACCATATTGGGCAAGTTCCCTGGGGACCCTGCAACCCCACACTGCTGACACTGTCTTCCTCACAAACTCACCTTGTCTCACAGTAACAATCACATTCTTATGGGAAAATACAAGACTTAGGGTTTCAACGTGACAAGGACAATTCTGCGCCACTAACTTTCTTCTCAGGGGGACAAGGATCCAACTTGTCTCTTTCTTTTTCTAATACTCCCCATGACCACAGCAGCTCTGACGGGCAGGACGGGAGTGGATGCCGACAGAAGCTGGAGACTTTTATGTACTATGGGTTTGGCGGCAGAGGATGGGCTGTGAGTGAGGAAGGCCAGGAGCTGCCCAGAGGCCAGAAGATGCAGGAAATGAACCCTAGGGAACTTTCTATGCCCACACTCCAGCTATAGCCTGCTGACACTGACTATGGACTCCTGATCTTCAGGCACAGACAGAACAGCTTTAGACTAAAGCACTTAGGGTGAGTGTGTTTGTGACAGCTGTCATGACAAGGTCAGAAGCTGTTCTCACTTCAAGCCTGTCCCTGAGTCAACACCTTGGACTCAGCGAGGGACTGGAGCCCCCAAGGCTCCATATAAGCCTCATGGAAGATTGTTGTTGCTTTTTAAATCATGGTTGGGGTTGTTATGGGACCTGGAGGCCTGAGACTGACACCATGGTCTGGCAGAGGCCCTGCAGAAAGGCTCCTGAGCAAGGTGATTGGGAGCAAAAAGACATAGTCACACTTAAGCACCTCCATGGTGCCAAGGACCAGCTGACACAGTATGCATCTTGGGCTCCCAGGAAATCACAGGCTCTTCCACAATAAGATCTTAGCAAGGGGCTAGGGAGACGGGTGGCATGTAGGAATGCTGGCTGTGCAAGCATAAGGGCCTGCTACCCATCTCCCTAGCCCCTTACCAGATCACACTCCAGATCCCCAGCACCCACACAAAAAGCTGGATATAGCCATGCATGCATAGCCCCACACTGAGAGTCAGCAAAGACAAGAGGATCACTGGGTCTTCCTGGTCAGCCAATGTAACCAAAGAATGTGGAGCTCAATGTTCAGTGAGCGACACTGTCTCAGGGGAGTAAGGCAGAAGAGAGATGGAAGAGAACAGCCCATATCTCCCTCTGGCCTCCAGGCACATGTGCAGGGGGCATCTGCACACACACCAGCATACACTGCACACACACACCACATACTACACACATACTGCATATATCACACACACAACATACTACACACATACTGCATACATCACACAAACACACCACATACTACACACACACTGCATACACCACACACACAACATACTACACACATACTGCATACACCACACACACAACATACTACACAAATACTGCATACACCACACACACCACATACTATACACATACTGCATAAACCATACACATACACCACATACTACACACATTCTTCATACACCACACAACACCACATACTACACACACACCACACAACACACATACACAACATACTGCATACACAAATACTACTGCATACACACATACACATACACACACACACACTACACACATACTGCATACATCACACACACACACACTGCACACAACACCATACACATACACCACATACTACACACATTCTTCATACACCACACAACACCACATACTACACACATACTACATACATCACACAACACCACATACTACACACATACACACACACACTACATACATACATACACACACATACTATACATACACATACTGCATACATCACACACACACACCACATACTACACACATACTGTGTACACCACATACACACACTACATACTACACACATACTGAATGCACCACACACACACATACTACATACATACTGCATACACCACACAACACCACATACTACACACATACTGCATACATAACACACACACACATACTACATACATACTGCATACACCACACAACACCACATACTACACACATACTGCATGCACCACACACACACACTACATACATACTGCATACACACACCACATACTACATACATACTGCATACATAACACACATACTACTATACATACTGCATACACACACACACACACACACACAACACACACACATACTATATACACACACACACATACTACATACACCACACAACACCACATACTACACACACACACACTGCATACATCACACACACACACACACATACTACATACACCACATACATACTGCATACACACACACACACACACATACATACACACACACACACACCACATACATACATACACCTGCACACACACACTGCATACACACACACACACCACATACACACTACACACACATACTGCACACACACACACATACACAACACACACACACACACACACATACTACACACACACCACATACTACTGCATACTGCATACACCACACACAACACACACATACTACATACATGCACACACATACTCATACACACACACATACACACACATACTACACACATACTGCATGCACACACACACCACATACTACACACATACTACACACATACTACACACACACATACATACATACACACACACACATACTGCATACACACACACACACACACAAATACTACACACATACTACATACACTGCACACACACACACATACATACATACACACACACATACACCATACACACACACACACACATACATACACACACATACTGCATGCACACACACACACACACACACACACTACATACATACTGCATACACCACACACACACCACATACATACTGCATACACCACACACACACACACACCACATACTACACACATACTGCATACACCACACACACACATACTGCATGCATACTGCATACACACACACACACACATACACATACTACACACATACTGCATACATAACACACACCACATACTACACACATACTGCATGCACTGCACACACACACAGCACATACTACATGCATACTGCATACACCACACACACACCACATACTACACACATACTGCACACACACACACACTACATACATACTACACACATACTGCATACACACACACACACACACACACACACACACATACATACTGTATATATCACACACACACACACACCACATACATACTGTATACACACACACACATACACACATACATACACACACACACACACCACATACACACACATACACACACACACACACACACACATACATACTGTATACACACACACACCACATACTACACACACACACACACACACACACATACATGCATACTGCACACACACACACATACACACATACATACACACACATACTGCACACACACAACACCACATACACACACATACACCACACACACACATACATACTACTGTATACACACACACACACATACTGCACATACACACACACACCCACACATACATACTGCATACACCACACACACACACACACATACTACACACATACTGCACACACATACTACTTACACACACACACACACACATACACATACACACATACACACACACACACACACACATACACACACACACACACACACACATACTACTGTACACACACATACATACTGTATACACCACACACACACACTGCATACACCACACACACACACACACACTACATACATACTGTATACACACACACACTACACACATACTGCATACACTGCACACACACACACACACACACACACATACACACCACACACACACATACATACTGCATACACCACACACACACACCACATACTACACACACATACATACATACTGCATACACCACACACACACACACACACACACACATACACATACTGCCTACACACACACACCACATACTGTACATACTACTGCATACCACACACACACACACCACATACTACATGCACTGCACACACACACACACACACATACTGCACACCACATACTATACACATACACATACTGCATACACATACACACACACACACACACACACATACACACATACTGCATACACACACACACACACACACACACACACACACCACATACTACACACATACTGCATACACCACACACACACATACTGCATACATACACACACACATACTACATACACTGCATGCACACACACACATACCACACACATACTGCATACTGCATACACACACACACACACATACTACATGCATACTGCATACACATACTACACACTGCATACACCATACACACACACACACATACACACATACATACATACTACACACATACACACACACACACACACACACATACACACACATACTACACACATACTGCATACACCACACACACACACACACATACTACATACATACTGCATACACCACACACACACACACACCACATACTACACACATACTGCATACACCACACACACACCACATACTACATACATACTGCATACACCACACACACACACACCACATACTACACACATACTGCATACACCACACACACACACCACATACTACACACATACTGCATACACCATACACACACATACTACTTACATACTGCATAAACCACACACACACACCACATACTATACATATACTGCATACACCACACACACACACACACACACCACATACATACTGTATACACCACACACACACACACCACATACATACTGTATACACCACACACACATACATACTGTATACACACACACACACACACCACATACATACTGTATACACCACACACACACACACCACATACATACTGTATACACCACACACACACACACACTGCACTACACACTGCATACACACACACACACATACATATACACATACATACTGCACACACACACACACACACCACATACTACACACATACTGCATACACCACACACACACACCACATACTACACACATACTGCATACACCACACACACACACACACCACATACTACACACATACTGCATACACCACACACACACACACACCACATACACATACATACTGCATACACACACACACACACACACTGCATACACCACACACACACACACATACTACATACATACTGCATACACCACACACACACACATACTACATACATACTGCATACACACACACACACACACACACCACATACATACTGCATACACCATACACACACACACACACACACACCACACATACTGTATACACCACACACACATACTACATACTGCATACACACACACACACACACACACACACACACACACACACACCACATACTACACACATACTGCATACACACACACACACACACCACATACTACACACATACTACACACATACTGCATGCACCACACAACACCACATACTACACACATACTGCATACACACACAGCACATACTACATGCATACACACACACACACACACATACACACACATACTGCATACACACACACACACACACACATACTACACACATACTACATACACATACACATACACACACACACACACACACACACATACTGTATACACCACACACACACACATACTACATACATACATACATACACACCACACACACACACACACACATACTACACACACACACATACTACATACATACATACACCACACACACACACACACATACTACACACACACACACACACACACACACATACTGCATACACCACACACTACACACATACTGCATACACCACACACACACACACACCACATACATACTGCATACACCACACACACACACACCACATACTACACACTGCACACACACACACACACATACTACTGCATACACCACACACACACAAACCACATACACACACACACCACATACATACTGTATACACCACACACACACACACACACCACATACTACATGCATACTGCATATACCACACACACACACACCACATACTACACACATACTGCATACACCACACACACACACACACTACACACATACTGCATACACACACACACACGCGCACACACCATACCCAACAAGACCTTGGTAAATCTGCCATCTTGAGGGTTAACTGGTGTCCTGGCACATACAACAGGGTAGCCTTAGCTCAGCCTCAGTCCTAGCAGGAAATGGTTTCTGAACCACCAGAGTGATCATGTCGTCCTGCTAAAGCTGGCCTCACCTGGTCCACTCAGGTCATAGCCCAGCCTTGCCCTCCCTTCTGGAAATGAAGTCAGGATTCTGGTCACCTCCACTCCAAGTCCCTGCCCCTGCCACCACCCCCTCACCACGTTCCTCTCCTCGTGCAAGCAGAAGAGCAGCCCAAAGGCAAGGGGGACCAACGGACCAGGGTGACACAAGGCAGCTTCCTGAATCAGCTTGGACATAGCACCCACCAATTCTGTTGGCAGCCTCAGCTAAAAGCTGCCCCCTAGACATTCCATCCAATTATTTAAATCCCAGCTTCTCTCCTCGCTATGAAGATTGGACAGGATTGGACATTTATTAGCTAACTGAATGGCTGTAATAAGATAGCGAATCCAGAGGAGCAGAAAATTAAATGTTCTTCAGTTATCTTATTGAAATTTCCCTTCTACGGCTTTTATTGGAGACGACAGCGCCAGAATTTCAAAGATGCATTTAAGAGACTTCTTTACAGGGTTACCCAGCAAAATCCAAAGCCATCAAAATGAAACCAGCCAGTGAGCCGTTGGGATGGACTAGCTCTGGGCCCAACAGAAACACCAGCTCTCAGCTCGCCTGGCGCATTTGGCAGCGGATCCAGCCCTGCTTAACGGTCCCCAGGGAGCCGAAGCAAATACCGGTGCTGCCTTGCCAGTTCTGCTGATGCAGACGTTGCATTTTATTGGGAGAGTTCACTACTTTATTCATTGAATTTTGATTACTTATTATCATAAGGAGATACATTGGTTTCATAAGCAGGGCAGGAAGAATAAACCCAGGAATGAAGCTGCTGTCAGTGCCAGGCCCAGGCTTCCTTCAGAAGACGAGGTTTCTGCCCGAGCCCGACGCTCATCTTGATGTGGACCTATCGAAGTCGCTAAGAGAGACATGAACAGGCTCCGGAGATGGAGCAGCCCAGCAGGATGGCCAGGCCTGCTGAGGAGAGACCAGCTCAGAGTGTCTTCTCACCGTTCTCTTAAAGAGACCCAAGCACGAATCCTTGCTTTTTGTGTATGTGCATGTTTATACACGTGCAGATCTATGTGTGCATGGGTCGTCCCCAGTCTCTGCCCTCCTTATTCTTTAAGACAGGGTCTCTTGCCGAACCTAGAACTCACTGATTCAGTAGACTACCATCCCACCACCAACAGCCTGGGAACACAGGTTTCTCTTACAGTGGCCCCTGCCAGGCACTTCCACCCTCACACCACTCTTTCTGGAAAACGTAGCCCTATCCTGTATGGAACTAAAAATAGGCTTTGGGGGCTAGGGGGTCGACTCAGTGAGTAAAGATCTTGCTGCACAAAAATAAAACATGAGTTGGGATCTCCATGACTCATGTAAAATGCCAGTTCATGGTGGCGCCTGTCTGTAATCCCACACTGAGGAGGTGGGACAGGGAACCCCTGGGGTTCACTGGCTAGTCTAGATGAATCAGTGAGTTCTAGGTTCAGCATGAGACCTGTCTTAAAGAATAAGATGGACAGAGACTGAGGAAGACCCCAGCATTAATCTTCGACCTCCATATGCACATGCACACATGCACCTACATGTGTACAAACATGCATACATGAAGATACACACAAAAATATATAAGAGAACTGTGAGAAGACAGAAAAGGACCATGCCAGCTAAAGAAAAGTTGTTACTCAGCTATTCTAGAAGGGACAGGCATGGTGCCCCACAGGGGCATGGGGGGGCAGGCCACATGGCTTAGACGCAGAAAGGAGCCCAGGGGGGTGTTCATAGGAGAGATGGGAGATCAGCTGAGAGTCAGCTGGTCTGAGCATGCACCTTGCAGCAAGGTTGCTCCCAGTAGTCTATACCTGGCCCTGTGTGACTCGGGGCAGGGGGACAGTGGCTGGGGACAGTGGCTTAGAGTGTGAGCATCAGAGAATGGAGGTGGTTGCGGGTGAAGACTTGCGGTGGCTGACGCATACATTAAAGATGGCCTGAGACAAGCTGCAGACCGAGATGGTTTATATTAAGTGTCGATGTGACCGGACTTAGACTTGCCGAGGCGTGCCTGTGAGGGGTTTCCTAGATTAGATTGATTGAGATGGGAGGACCCACCTTAAGTGTGGGTGACACCATTCTGTAGGATGGAGTTCCAGACTGTAAAAAAGGAGAGCATTAACTGAGCATTAACATTCATCTCTCTGTCACTCTCTGTTTTCTCACTGTGGACTAAATGTGACCAGCTGCCTCAGGCTCCTGCTGCTGTACCTTCCCTGTAGTGATGAGGTCAAACCCAAAGCCAAAATGAACGCTTCCTTCCTTTTTTTCCTCCCTCCCTCCACCTTCCCTCCCTCCCTCCCTCTCTCCCTCCCCCTTCTTTCCTTCCTTCCTTCCTTCCTTCCTTCCTTCCTTCCTTCCTTCCTCCTTCCTTCTTTCCTTCCTTCCTTCCTTCCTTCCTTCCTTCCTTCCTTCCTTCCTTCCTTCCTTCCTTCCTTCCTCCTTCCTTCCTTCCTTCCTTCCTTCCTTCCTTCCTTCTTTTCCTTCCTTCCTTCTTTCTGTTGCTTCTTGAGAGGTATCTTAGCAATGAGAAAGAAACTGATGCATTTACTGTCTCTAGGAATCAGCTAGCTTGGGAGCAGGGTCTGGGGGCTGGTCTCTCCTCAGCCAACAAGGCCTTGTGAGCTGTTGAGCATCATAAAGTACAGAAAGTAAAGACACAATTAGTCCACAGTAAGGAACCCTTGCTCCCATAAACAAGGAGGGTTTATCTGGTGTGACAGAAAATGCCCCCCACCTAAGAAAACACTCAGGGCTCATCTGCAGTGTGTGTCCAGAGTGATGCCCAGGGCAAGACCAAATCTGTACTTTCCTGGGTGACTGGGTCTTCCTGGTACCTGGGGAGGGCAACGTGGAATACCACCCTGCGTCTTGTCCTTGGTCACCAACTAAGGTTCCTGTGTTCATTTCCTACTGCAAACCATGGCAAAGTGTGTCCCCTTCCCCTTCAGATGCTCGGAAATCCAAATGGTCACGGGGCTGCTCCTTCTGGAGGCTCCAGGGCAGAACTATTTTCAGCCCTCTCCAGCTCCCGGAAGCACTGCACCCCTGGCTTGCAGCCCCTTCCACTGCCTTTGAAGGGCATCTCTCCAGTATTTGTCTTATCTCCTCTTCCCTCTGTTCCCCAGCCCCCAACAGCCTCCCTCTCATATGGACTTGTGAATACACTGCACTCACGGGGTGTCTCCCATCATCAGATCCTGCCCCAGCCATGTCTGCATGGTTCTTAACAACATGACTGGATCTAGAATCATCTAGAAGACAAGCCTCTGGGTGTGTGTGTGTGTGTGTGTGTGTGTGTGTGTGTGTGTGTAAGTTTCTAGATGAGGTTAACTGAGATGAGAAGGCCCCACCCTGACTGTGGAAGGCACCATCCCATGGGCTGAGGTCCTGTGCTGCGTCCAAGTGAGAAAGTGAGCTGAATATCACAATTCATCTCTCTTCTTCCTCATCATGGACTGAATGTGACCAGTCGCCTCACACTCCTGCCACCAAGTATGCCCCATAGTGATGAACCTTATCCCCTTAAACTCTCAGCCGAACTAAATAAACTCTTCCTGCCTTAAGGTATTCTTGCCACGTATTTTGGCTATAGCAACAAAAAGTAACTGTTACAGTGACAAGTTCAGAGGCTTTGGGGATCAGGACATTTCCTGGGATGTTACTCTGCCTGGAGTAGGGTCCTTATACTAGCTTGAAAAATGTCTTATATAATGTAAGCTCTCAAGGCCCAAGGTGCAGGTGGGGGCTTATGCTAAAAATAGAGAAGTCCACATCCAATATCTGTAGGTGGGAAGCCCGTGCAATCAGACGAGACAGAAGGCAAAATCTAGAAAGGACAGAACCCTGGGACCCACCTAAAGCCAAAGACCCACCACACACAGGGTCCTTCCTGGTCCCCTAAACCAGGATATTCAGCACCTTTCCCTCCCTATTTCCCTCCTCACTAGCTCCTGTCACATGTCATCACCCTATCTACCTACACATCCATACCCACCGTTTGCTATGCCACTGTGGTGGGGCCAGTCATCTCTCTTCATTGCATCTAGCTCTGGTCCGAGTGCTCTCTGGTCCCTGATGAAGGATAGGAAGACGGCTCACTGTGGTGCAAGAAGATGTCCAAGGGCAAACTGCAAGGGTGACGCTGCACGGGATTTCGGGCCACAGTGGGCACTGAACCAAGAACCAATCAGCACGACTTCCCAAAGCCCGTCATGAAGGCCATAGGCAGGTGTGTAGTCATTTTTCAATGACACGAGTGTGTATGTGGGACAGACACAGGAAAGGCCTGAGGACATGCCCATGGGTCAGAGCCATGTCTGTTTACACTGCTGATGGTGGTCTTAGAAACAGGATTTCAAGCCCAGTGAAAACTTGGTGAGAACTTCTGCATGGTATCCTGAGGCCCAGCATAGCTGGCCTGGGTATGATGAGGGCCAGGAAAGGACGCAGAGAAAGAGGACTGGGACTCTGACAAGGCTATCTGGGACATCCAGGTCCACACTGGTCTCCTGGGGCAGCCATAACATCACAAAATACCAATCCACATGGCTCCATCCATACCTTTTTCTCAGGGCTCCCCTGGCCAGGAGGCAAGAGGTGTTTCATGGACAGGTGGAGGGAGAATCTGCCAAGCTCTCTTTCCAGCAGCCCTGGAGCTCCTCATGTCCGTGTGTCACCCTCCTCTGCCTCCCTCTCCCCATGACCACCACCCTTGGTCCTCCATGCCCGCTCCTCTCTTTACACTGATGCCAGTCTTTTTAAGATCTGCCCTATATCCAGGAATGGTCCTCAGCTAAACTAACCACATCTGCACATATGTCCAAACAAGGCCATGTTGTGAAGTTTCTGATGGACATGAATTTGGTGAACTCTATTTGGCTCATGTGTTTAGGATACTTTAGCCCCCAGCTGGTGGCAATTTAGGAAAACTGTTGTGCCTTTGGGAGGTGGAGCCTTGCTGGGGGGAGTGTGTTGCTGGAGGTGGGTCAGACTCAAACCAGCACACCAGCACAACTTCGTTCTGGTTGCAGTGAAGATGTGATACCTCCTGCCAGGCTTCCCATGCCACCACAAGACTTCCCCATGAAAACGTAAGCCAAAATAAACCCTTTCCTGCCATCAGCTGCCTCTGGCCAGGTGTTTTATCCCAGCAACCAGCGGTCACTGCTACAGTACTTGATCCACAAATGCCCACACCAGGAGCACCAGGAGCCCTGTGTCCCCAGGAAAGAAAGAAAGGCAGTGACCTGACTGTTCCAGAAATGACTTGAGAATGCCTTCAGGAAGGCAGGGTGAGGTTCGGGTGGATTGTGCCACACCCCACACTCCATGCAACTGAGTCCACAGAGAGCCCGTGTGCAGAGGCTGCCTTCCTCCACACCAGCACCGTGTGCTGTTGGCACTTGCTAACTCCCCACACTCAGGGCCGGAAAGACCCATTCTTGTTCTGTGCTTTACACAAGACATCTGTAAATGTGATGTTCTTTTCCTCCCTTTAAAAAATAATTTCCCTCAACCACCACACACAGACAATTTTCCAGCGAGGAGTGCTGGCCACGGGGCTGGAATTGCTGAGTGCAAAGAGGGAAAGCAGATGCAAGATGATCCCCCAGCCACCGAGGTGCTTTCTGGAAAATGCAATCGAGTACTTGATAACTTGCTAATCGTATGGTTATTAAACAGGCCGCTTTCATCTTTCCTAGAGAGCAAAAAGATGCCCAGGAATCGGCCACACAATAGAGATGAGATTAGGAGAAAGGCTCCTTGCTGCTAATATTTGCAGCACTTTGATTCTCAAGGATGGCGACCTTCTTAAAGCTCCACCCACCCATCAGATGCCCTCCAAAACCTCCGAACTCAGTATGTCTCCTATGAGCTCCCTGCTGGCCCCCTTCCTTGAGGGGCAGTCCAAGGATGCCCACAGCCCTGCACTTGACGCTGACACTTGACCATTTCCTCAGCTTGGTCTTCCTGCCCTCTAGCTGGGAATGAAAGTGGCACTGCCTCCTCACACCATGAGGCAGTGGTGGTAAACATGAGAGGCTTTCAGAAGAGCCTCTGACTGTTAGATTTGGGGAGAGGGAAGAGAAAGGAGGCTCGAGATGAATCAAATTGTCCTTTCAGGGAAAGGTCTTTCATAGTGCTAGCAGCTGCACCACAGGGTTCTGAGAGCAGAGACAAGACAAGGTGTCTTCTTTTTAAGATCCCTAAGAAAGGGTGGGGACAGGGGAGGCCCTGCCTCACAAGAAAGCAAGCTTAGTAAGTATGGCACGTGTGCTGGGGGGCTACATGATGTTACATGATGGGGGTCGCAGAGAAAGGCTGGATAAAGGAATGTGGCTCTGTTCATTTGTGACTACAGTTCAACTGTCTTGGATGTGAGGTGACAGGATGCCTGGATGTGTTTCTGCCCTGCAGTACTCCTCTGTGCTTAGGGGGGCTACCTGGCTTCCCTAAGACTGATGAGCAGTGGGCCTGGGTCAGTGTATTGTGGAGGGTACAGTCAGTCTGAAATGGGCTGACACAAGGGAATCCATCTCCCCGGGGCCAAGGATGCTTTTGTAGCCTGGACCACTGTGCCGCCTCCCTGGAGCAAGATGGGAAGGAAGGAGTTGTGGGATGCTAACAGAGGGTGAGGACCCTGAGGCTGCAAGTGCTCTCATTCATTCACTCATTCCCTCACTCCCTCACTCCTCAGAATGGGCCAGGCACCTTGCTAAATACAGAGCTTCAGCAGAGGAAGACCCTTGAGGTACAACTGGTTCAACTCCCTCCTCAAGCTCAGGCTTCAGGTCCCCTAGCTGCCAGCACTTTATACAAGGTAAACTGAGGCTTATGTGTGACCTTTGGGGTAGATTATGTGACTGGCTGTTGCAGAGGAGCCATGGACTAAATTCCTAACACCTCCTGCTCCAGTCAGTGCAAACGCAGGCCACTGAGCACACATCCCTTAGATGGAGACTTCCATTAGGGCCTGTGTTAGACAAGCTTCCCAGTATCTTCCCACCCACCCAAGTGCCAATCAATGCCACTGAAGCACACCTACTCTGCCCCCTAGGAGGATTGTCTCAGAGAATGATATAGACATGTCAAGAGGACAGAGAGGGGGCTGGAGAGGTGGCTTAGTGGTTAAGCGCTTGCCTGTGAAGCCTAAGGACCCTGGTTCAAGGCTCTATTCCCCAGGACCCACGTAAGCCAGATGCAGAAGGTGGTGCATGCATCTGGAGTTCATTTGCAGTGGCTCATGACCCTGGTGTGCCCATTCTCTCTCTCTCTCCTTCTTTCTTTCTCTGTCTGTTGCTAATAAATAAATAAAAATAAACAACAATTAAAAAAGAAAAGAAGACAGAGAGATCTACTTTCAGGGACAGGGACTGAACTTACCTCACCCTAACATAACCCAAAAGCCTGAGGAAGTATGTGAACAGTAGTCTCCCAGTCATCAGACTCCAGGCGGCTAGAGCAGGACCCTGCAAAGAGACAAGCAGAAGACAATGCAGGGGGACTTAAGGCCACTCCCACTTATTGCTTTGGGGCTTCCCGGCCATGACTTAGGAGGGACCCCAGGCAGGGAGGAAACAGAGCAGAGCCAGGGATCAAAGGCAGCCAGCGCACAGGAGGGGAGGCAGCGGCTGAGTGGAGCCTGGAGGGAGGACTCTGCGGTTGGCAGGGGTCCTAGAGGATATGGTGGAATACTGATCAGGGCATGAATAGGAGCATGCTCTAAGGTCATGACGATTAAAGAGACAATGAGCAGCACAGACCCAGCGCTTCGAGTGGCCCAGATCCCACTGCCAGAGCAGCTGCAGGCTCTCATTGTTCACACGCAGGCCCGAGGGGGCCACACTGAGAAGACTCCTGCCCCGTGGTCAGGAATAATTAGCTCTGCATGGAGCTGTTCGAATTCCCACCTAACACGTCTTAAAAGCAAGACTAGAAGTGACCAAATTGGTTCAAATAACTTAACTGCATTCCTGAAAAAAAAAAAAAGAAAAAGAAAAACAGAAAAAGCCCAAGAGCTTTTAGGGATACAAACACTCCTCTTCAAAGGAGGCAACATTCACCATGTGTGGCATGGCATTCAGCCAGCAACTACAGCACGCAGAGGAGTGAGGGAGCACAACCCTGATGAGGAGAGACAGCCAAAGCTAACCCGGATTGACACAGAAACTAGAATTAGTAGAGCAGGACATTAAAACAGTCACTGGAACTGCATCCCATATGTTCAAGAAGTTCCTTCCATATGTTCATGGAAGATGAAAACCAAAAACGTCCCAAATTGAACATTCAGAGAGGAAAACTCCAGGATGTGAGAGGAGAAATGCACGGGAGAGGAGTACAGACAGAGGCAGGGTCACTACACTTGAAGACAGTACAGACATGCCCAAGCACATGATAAACTTGAAAGAAAATGTCTTTATGCAACCCATCCCTATGGATAATGAATAGATGCTAACAAGAATCTTTTAAAAATCTGCATAGCACTTGGGCTGGGAATATGACTCAGTTGGTGGTATTGGCCGAGCATGGGGCCCTGGATTCTATCCCCAACACTGCACCTATACTCCCAGCACTCAGGAGGCGGAGGCAGGAGGATCAGAAGTTCAAGGTCATCTTCAGCTACATGGTAAATGAAAGGTCATTGTGAACTATGGGAGCCACAATCTCAAAAACAAAGATCTATATAGCACTAAACAAATAAACTTTTCAAAACAAAATGCAGGGAATATTCACTTTTTAAAAAAATAATGAACAAAGTAGGGCTAGGGAGATAGCTTTGTTGGTGTTTTCATTGCTGGACAAACACCCAACCAGAAGCAGCTTTTTGGAAGAAAGGGTTTATTTTAGGCTTACAAAATCCAGGAGAAGCTTGATCATGGTGGAAGAAGCTGGTTAACTTTCACAGATCCATGGCAGACATGAACATCCAGAGCTCAAACTGACTTCAAACACCTGAGGGTTGGACTGAAAGATCCCCCTTCTTGTGATACATCCTCCAGAAGGCTGCTAGAGACTTAATTAGGAAGTTCAACCTTCATCAAAAATCCCTGAAGCTGTGGGGGACATACATTCACATTCAAACCACCACAGTTGATAAAGTGCTTGCCTTGCAAGCATGAAGCCCTGAGTTCAATCAAAACAACTGTGTAAATGTTGGGCATAGCAGCATGACTGTAAATGAATGCTGGGGAAGCAGAGACAGGTGGGTCCCTGGGGCTCACTGGCCAGCTACTCTAGCCTAATCAGTGAACTTGTCTCACAAACAGGTGGCTAGCGTATCTGAGTATAACACCCAAGGTTGTCCTCTGTCCTCCACATGCAAACACACACACACACACACACACACACACACACACAATCATACATACATACACATATACCATACACACACATGCAAAGGAGAAAATAAATAGAATCAGTGAGCTGAGACAGAGCTCAAATCAGCCTAAGGCAGGTGCAATCTGGATCCCTAAAAGAAGAGAGGATGGTGTGGCAGAAGCAGAGAGAAAAATAATTTGGTGAAGTACTATAGCTTTGAGGGCAACACTACCCTACAGATCCATGAAGCACACTGAGCCCAGAGCACAGGAAGTGACCTTTACTGATCCTCTCACAAGGTACACCATCATGATACTCTGACAAGGTACACCATCACTGATCCTCGTGCAAGGTACGCCATCATGAACCTCTCACGAGGTACACCATAAGTGATCCTCTTGCAAGGTATGCCATCATGGTCCTCTCACAAGGTATGCCATCATGATCCTCTTATGCCATCACAAGGTACACCATCATCCTGATCCTCTCGCAAGGTATGATCCTCCTCTCACAAGCCCATCATGATCCTCTCACAAGGTACACCATCATGATCCTCTCACAAGGTATGCCATCATGATCCTCTCACAAGGTATGCCATCATGATCCTCTCATAATGGTCCTCTCACAAGGTATGCCATCATCTCACAAGATCCTCTCTCACAAGGTGCGCCATCACTGATCCTCTCACAAGGTTCGCCATCATCACCAATCCTCTACACCATCACCAACCTCTCACAAGGTATGCCATCACTGATCCTCTCGCCGCCATCACTGATCCTCTCACAAGGTACGCCATCATGATCCTCTCACAAGGTACACCATCATGATCCTCTCACAAGATCACTCCTCTCACAAGGTACACCATCATCATCCATCATCATCCTCTGGCAAGGTACTCATGATCCTCTCTCACAAGGTACGCCATTGTGGTAGTTTGAATATATGGCACCAATCACCTTCCTAGAGGCAATGTCACTCTGGTCTTAAGGTGTTAATGGTGGGTTTGAGATTCTATTGTAAAGATATGCAAAGTGTGCCTAGCGGGAGTTCCTGAAGTGTCTATGTGACTCTTTTGGCTGTAGTTTTGCTCTGTGTGCTGTGTAGCCATCATGATCCTTATGGAACTTCCCTGGATCTGTAAGCTTCAGTAAATAATATCCCTTCCTCCATAACTGTGCCTGGCCTGGAAGTTCATCCATCATGATCCTCTCACAAGGTACACCATCATGACCATCACAAGGTCCTCTCACAAGCCATCATGATCCTCTCACAAGGTACACCATCACTGATCCTCTCACAAGGTACACCATCATGATCCTCTTACAAGGTACACCATCACTGATCCTCTCGCAAGGTACGCCATCATGAACCTCTCACAAGGTACACCATAACTGATCCTCTCACATGGTACACCATCATGCCATCATGATCCTCTAACAAGGTACACCATCATGATCCTCTCACAAGGTACGCCATCATGATCCTCTCACAAGGTACGCCATCACTGATCCTCTCACAAGGTATGCCATCACTGATCCTCTGGCAAGGTACACCATCATGATCCTCTTGCAAGGCATGCCATCACCAATCCTCTCACAAGGTACACCATCACCGATCCTCTCACAAGGTATGCCATCAGACACCATCACTGATCCTCTCGCAAGGTATGCCATCATGATCCTCTCACAAGGTACACCATCATGATCCTCTCACAAGGTACGCCATCATGATCCTCTCACAAGGTACGCCATCACCGATCCTCTCACAAGGTACGCCATCACCGATCCTCTGGCAAGGTACACCATCATGATCCTCTTGATCACTCCTCTCAAGCAAGGTACACCATCATGATCCTCTTGCAAGGCATGCCATCACCAATCCTCTCACAAGGTACACCATCACCGATCCTCTCACAAGGTATGCCATCACTGATTTTCTCAAAAGGTACACCATCACTGATCCTCTCGCAAGGTACACCATCACTGATCCTCTCACAAGGTACACCATCATGATCCTCTCACAAGGTACGCCATCATGATCCTCTCACAAGGTACACCATCACCAATCCTCTCACAAGGTAGACCATCATCATCCTCTCACAAGGTAGACCATCATCATCCTCACAAGGTATCACCATCACTGATCACCAATCCTCTAGACCATCATCATCCTCTCACAAGGTAGACCATCATCATCCTCTCACAAGGTACACCATCATCATCCTCTCACAAGGTACGCCATCATGATCCTCTGGCAAGGTACACCATCATGATCCTCTCACAAGGTACGCCATCATGATCCTCTGGCAAGGTACACCATCATGATCCTCTCAAAGGTATTGTGGTAGTTTGAATGTTTTATTTCAATGTTTTATAGTTTGCATCTGCAATCACCTTCCTAGAGGCAATGTCACTGGGGACTGGTCTTAGGTGTTAATGGTGGGTTTGAGATTCCATTGTAAAGATATGCAAAGTGTGCCTGGTGGGAGTTCCTGAAGTGTCTATGTGACTCTTTTGGCTGTAGTTTTACTCTGTGTGCTGTGTAGCTGGCGGCTTGGCTTTGCTCTCTCTGCTTGGCCCTGTGAGAGCAGGTCACTTTTTCTGCCATTATGGAACTTCCCCTGGATCTGTAAGCTTCAGTAAATAATATCCCTTCCTCCATAACTGTGCCTGGCCTGGAAGTTCATCTCAGCGAACCTGAAGCTGTCTGCTACAGCCATCATGATCCTCTCACAAGGTACACCATCATGATCCTCTCACAAAGTACACCATCATGATCCTCTCACAAGGTACACCATCACCGATCCTCTCACAAGGTACGCTATCACTGATCCTGTCTCTCACAAACAGTAGTACAATGATCTTGAAATCAAGCAGAAACAAAAGGTATGTTGGATACAAAGAACCAGTAATAATAACATGTTATCACAAATAATGCGGACAAGAAATTTCTCTTCTGAAATGATACTGAGTAAGAAGGCAGGGGAATGGCATCTTTGAAGTGTCAAGAGAAAAATCACCAAACCCGAAGTTCACACCCATGCAGTACAACATGAGCACAAGGACTCCTATTCACCTTTCTTCCTTAACATTGAACTAAAGATGCTAGCTAGCAGAATCAGGTAAGGAAAAAAGGCACCCCAGGTGTAAAGTATGTAACCCCATATTCATACACAGCATGGGGGAAGTATGAAAACATAGAGAAAAATTCAAGACTGCTAGAAATAGTAAATCAGTTTTGCAAGGTTGCAGAAAAAGAGATCAATGCATAAAAGTCACTCACATGTCTATATATTAGTAACAAACACATTTTGAAAATGAAATCAATGCTTTTACAATAGCATTAAAAAGTATCCAATACTTAGGGATCAATCTGAAAAAAGATCTATAAATTAAAAACACAAAAAAGCTGGGCATGGTGATGCATGCCTTTAATCCCAGCACTCAGGAGGCAGAGGTAGGAGGATTACTGCAAATTCAAGGCCACCCTGAGACTACGTAGTGAATTCCAGGTCAGCCTGAGCTAGAGTGAGACCCTACCTCAAAAAACAAAACAAAACAAAACAAAAACCCATAAACATTGCTGACTGAAATGAAAAGGATCTAAGTAAAGGAGAAATATAACATGTTTGTTTCTGAAAGACTCAAAATTGTTCAGACAGCAGCTCTTTGCAAATTGACATTAGATTCCATACAAAACCAGTTATAACTCGAGCAGTTTTGTAGTAACAACACCAAACTGCTTCTTCAAAGATCCCAGTAGAAATGTGCAGGGGCAAGGTCGGGACATCCATGGTGGCAGCTGGTGTTTCCTGATTGCAAGACTCCCAGCAAAGCGGTGGAAATCAAGACATGGAGCATCGGTAGGAACCTAGACAATCAGTGAGACAGATCCGAGTCTAGAAACACACAGACATACGTTTACAAAGACACACAAAGAGGCAGTTCAGTTGAAGGGATCCTGCTTCCCAGGGGCTACTGGAGCAATCCTATGTGACTCTGAAAAGGAAGTGAACTCCAGCCCTTCCAAGCTCACCATATAAGAAGGAAACTCAGGACTCAGCTGAAAATTACAATTTCCAGGAGAAAGCACCAAAGAAAACCTGTGTGACCTTCAGCTAGGCTAAGTTTCCTTAGCTACAACATGAAAAGTATATTCTGAAAAATAAATGTAAGGTAAAAGTCATGTTTTGGGGAAAGACATTGTTAAGAAAAGGAAAAGGGAGCTGGAGAGATGGTTTTGCAGTGAAGGTACTTGCCAGCAAAGTCAAAGGACCCAGGTTCAATTCCCCAGAACCCCCATAAAGCCAGATACACAAGGTGGCACATGCTTCTGGAATTTGTTTACAGTGGCTAAAGGCCCTGGTACATCCATTCTCTCTCTCTAGCTCTCTTTCTCTTTATATGCCTCTTATATCTCTCCTGAAATGAATAAACAAATAAATAAAATATTTTTTAAAAAGGAAAGAGTAGGCCATAGACAGGGAGGGAGGATTTTCAACTCATGCCTCAGACAACAGACTCATATCCAGAATACATAAAGTGCTGCCAAAATTCAATAAAGCCAACAGCTTAATTTTTAAAAAAACTAAACATTTCAACAACAGATACTTCAACAAAGAAAAGACATAGCTAGCAGTTCAGCATGTAGAAAGATGCTTGGCTCTGTTGTCAGCAGGGATGTTCAAGTTAAACAGCAAAGAGAAGCCAGCTGCCCACCTCCCAGAATGAGAGGCTTTTGTCATAAAGGGTAAAATGGAGCCCACTCTCCAAGTGAAGGGTACCATTCTAACAACGTATGGATGACCCAATATCAGGTTTGAATGGTTCCCCTTCAAAATGCAGGTGTCACCAGGCATGGTGGTGCACGCCTTTAATCCCAGCACTTGGGAGGCAGAGCCAATGTGAAGATGTGGGGCCGTGAGAGGTGACAGGCATGAGAACCTTCCCCTTATCAGTGGGGTCAAGACTCCATGAGAGTCTTCACACATCACTCAGCTTGCCCTCTGTTTGTCTGCCAGCTCCTCCCTCCCTCCTTAGGATGCATTGCTCACCAGACAACCTGCTGGCCCTTGGTCTTTGTGTCCCCAGCCTATGAGAGTGTGAGGAATGATCCTGCACTCTTTATAAGTCCCCACTCTGAGGCATTCTGCTACAGTGCTACAAATGAGCTCTGATGTCCCACTTCACTATGTTCTGATGGAAGGTTCCTGCACCTGAGGCCCACAAGTGAAGGTTAATTCTATCTCACCCAGACTCCTTCTCCCTCCCTGGGCTTCTGTCATGCAATGAGTCTCCGCTGAGGCACAGGACCAGAGATGCATTTCTGCTCCATCATGAATCTGGCTGCGCTGCTGAGGTCACAGGTGGGTGATCAGGGAAGGAGGCATTCTGGGGAAAGGAGCCTCCTGAGGTCATCATTTTGCATATGGTAATTAATAATGCGGCATTGAGTCTGTTAAACAGAGTAAAAGGTAACTTTGGCCTATGGGAAAGGACCATTATGCAAATAGAGGCAGAAGCAAGCTTTTTAAAATGCACATATTTAACTAAGGCAGCCAGAGTTCTGGTCATTACATTTTTTGAAAATGTTCCCAAGAAAGCCTTGTTTCCACCCATGGAGAGGAGAGCTCAGGATTTGGGCTGGAATGAGCCAGGCGCCAGCTCGATTGCTGATTTACACTGTGGGCATTAAGGATGCTCTTTTGTCTCTGAGGCCAGTGTTCTCACCAGGGAACAGCCCAGTTACTGTTCCCCACAAGTTCAAGTTAGAGGAGCCTCCGCAGGGTGGAGCTGTCCCAAGGCCTGCGGTGCTGAAGACTGGCATAAATGCCATGCCTCTGCACCCACCTGCACCATCGATCTGTGGGTGGCAGGATGTCTGCTCTGCACCATGGAAACAGCTCTCAGAAAAGCAATTAGCACACAGGTGTGTGCATTAGATCTGCAATGTTTAAGATTTATTTATAACTGTAAAAGCAATTAGTCTCCATAATGAACTAATCGCTTACTCGAGTTTTAGATTCTTTTGGATTTCCTCGTAACACATATGCACCCAGCAAAATTCAGTTTTATAAATGCCAATAATTAAATCAACTTCAATTTCATTTCAATTACATCCAGCACAACTATCATAGAGGATTCGGAAGTTGCCCCGAGCGTATGTGCATGCTCACTCACATATTCGCGCACCTCCCTGTGCCTGCTGGCTTCGTAAGTGAAGCTCCAAAAGAAGATATGAAGGTGAATGATGCTTCTAGATCTTTTATGAAGGCAGGTGTTCTATCTTTAACAAATGGGAGTTTATTTAGAACAATGAGGGATAACTTTAAAAGCTGTTGAGTGACACTGATGAAACAGAACATGTGAACTCGGTTAACTCATGTGGCGGCTTAGCTATGCACCAGTGTGCACTACCAGATGGAGAAGCCTGGAGCAGAGGGAAAGAAAACATCAAGATTTAGCGATAAGCCACTGAACAAAGTGTGTGCTCTTTAACCTCGGAGGCAGCCCTACGAAGGAGGAAGTGGTTTCCAGTTGCAGATGACAGACCAGCAAGATAAACACAGATTTCAACCTTGGTCAAAATTTACACTCTGGCCTAACTATCTTGAGAGCCCAGAATCTTCCAGAGACCCTCAGCATCTCCAGCTGCTAGGGAGCTAGCTGCCCCTGTTGGAACTGTTCTTTCTGGCAAGAGCACCACTCCATCTGCCTGGCACCCTCAGATTCCTGTGGGATTCAGTTCCTGCCATGTCCTGCTTCCTTGCCCCTCACATAGGAAAGCATGAGTGACCTCTCGGGAGCAGGTACTGTCTTTGCTCATCCTTCCTGCATCAGACCACACACCTCCTCCATAGAACATTGCAGTTTAGATTTTCAGGATTCCAATCATTTGGCCTACCCTCATGCCTTACTGGTGTTTCCTATTCCTCCCTGGTCCTTTGTTTTTAAACCTAGAAGATCTCTGGTCCTAAATTTGGTCACCATACAGATGTCCTTATGCCCCCTTCCCTTTGGGTCATTGTTAGCCAGCTATCTGATCACGGCCCTCTGTGGTCATCCACAGACCTATGATGTCAGTATCTACAGACGCCTTTACTGACCATGGGACACTCCTGCCCTCAGGGTGTCTACATTCTCTCCTGCTCATCCTCCGTGTCATTGTGGATCAAGCAATCTTCACACCACCAGGACCTTCATCCACTCACACCACTTTGCTTGCCCTTATGTCTCCACTGCTCTCCATTAACAGCTGGTGTTTCAGGGCATCCCCTTGCTCTTCCCCAGCTGGGACACTTGCTCCCAGCAACCCCAGGGTCTCCACCTTGCCTCTCACTTCCTCCCAGGTTTTTCTTATGCATCACTTTTCAGAGAAATGACCCCATCCACTCAACCTGAAAGCCACCCCAACACCCTCTAGTACTTCCTTACTCACCTAAAAGGCACCTCGGCTCATGTGGCATACGTTGTAAGATGTCTATACTGGATCACAGACCCACAAGGACTCATGCTTGCTCTATTTCCCTAGCATCTCAGTGGGTCCTGACCATGTGCACTTGCCCTGTTAATGCTCATGTTGTAACTGGCTGAGAACTCGTCCTATTGAAACCATTTTATCAAATAGCAGACTTGCTTTTTCATTTTTGTATTCAATGAGTAGCATTAACAAGGCATACATGTTATGAAGGAAGGAAGGAAGGAAGGAAGGAAGGAAGGAAGGAAGGAAGGAAAGAAGGAAGGAAGGAAGGAAGGAATGCTACAATACCTATAAAACATGCCACAGCAATTGGGTGTCACAAAGCTGTTTGCTTGTGCTTCTGTGGACCTTAGCAGGGCTTTGTCTGGCCTGGAGCCCTCTGTCTGAGCCTAATACACATGGTCAAGACTAGCTCATCTCCGCCTGCTGCACTTACTGCCCTCATGGATCCTTCTCACTGTGTCAATATCCGCCACATAGGGATGTCATCATCCCAAACTACCCTTCTCCCTCTTTGTTGGGCACTGCTAAACACGGGCTGGGACTGTGAGGAAGCTGGCCTGGGCTGTTGGACAGGGCCAGGGAACTTGAGCTGTGGGGATTGCAGCCGGCCTTATTGTCAGGAACCCACTCTGGCAACAGAGCTGGCCCTCCCTTTTTGCAAGGTCATAGTGTGCCTCATCTTTGCCCAGAGGAAATGGAACCGGTGGACCCTCCTCCTTATCCCAGAGCACCTGAGCATTCTGTAGTCTAAGGTTCTGCTCCCCCCCCCATTCCTGACCTTGTGGCCAGCTGTCCAAGAGACCCTTATATGGTAGTAAATGGTCTCCCTGCAGCTGTAGCCATCCAATATGTGGCTGAAGTCACGTAGCTTTCCCACCACTTCTGTTATCTCCCTTGCAACTTCTCCCTCATGACTTCTGCCTTCCAACACCAGCCAATTAGATTACAACCCATAAACCTATGTATCCAATCACCTTATGATCTGTAGGTGCCTTCTCAACCTTTCTCAAGTGTATATAAACCCACTCCCCTTTTGAATAAATGAGTGCTACCCATCAGACCATCTCCTGGGTGGTTCATTGCCTGCTGCACTCACCTGCTCCAAGACCCTGCACTCCCCACCTCTTTCTGTACTGAGTCATTGGTGGTCAGCGACCACCGGCAATAGCGAGGACCCTCACCTGTTTTGCCTCACCTCTTTTCCCTCTCCTTGTGGGCACAGCATCTCCCCTGACACCACAGCCAGCTGAGATCACTAACAGAATGGGGACTGTGATGTTTCTGATGCTTGGGGGTTTCCATTCAGGGCTCTCATCCCTTTGTGTAGATGTTAGCCTCCTATGACAAGCAGTGCTCTGATATTGCTTGGCACTACTCCAAGTTCATGGGAAGGTGCCAACATCCTGGCCATCCAACCTCTCACTTTTCACGCAGAATCATCCCATAACCAAGATAGCTGGGTTGGAAGTCCAGAAGGCGAGCATGTACCTCCAGCTCCTTGCCATGGCTCCTGTGTGTTGGCGGTGACTGCAGGCAGTGAAGTCTGACACCTCACAACTGCCCTCAGCTCTTTCTCTGTTGCCTGTGCAGCCACAGGCTCCAGTGAGCACCACCAGGATTGGACAGTTCCTACTGGAAGCTGGCTCCCTCTCCCACCACCCTGAAAAAGAAATTCCCTACCTTAAGAACCACAAACAGTCGCTGGTCACCAGACACAGGCCAGCTTACAGTGTCCTAAAAGCTGACTCCATCCTTGCTTATTTTTTTAACAAGTTACTCCACTGAAAGGAAAGGTTAGACAAACATGGCACTTGGAGTGGATGTGCAGCGGGTCTTTCTCCCCACTGCTCAGCACCGCACCACACCGCCTGCCCCAGGAGTACTCTAAATGCCTTTTACTACTTCATAATCGCCCTGCTTTGGGCGCCACGCTCACCTTGTTATTTAAACTCCAATAAAAGGTAAAATAAAAAAGTTAATGGTCTAAAACTTGCTTTTTTGAACAACCTAAGAGGACATTGTACTCGTAAATGTGAGTAAAAAAGCAGACTCCATTTCTCTAGTTATGAGACAAATAAATATCTTCCAAAGGCCCTGCAGCCATGCTGAGGGTAAGACACTCAGCAAGACCCAGAGCCAAGCCCCAGGGAGGGTCTCCTGAGCTCCTGCTGCCTGGGAGCCTGTCCTCGTGTTACAGTTAAGGGGTTGGGGTTCATTTTCCCTGCTATTTTAAAGAATTCAATGGCAGGAAAGCATTTAAAAGAGTAAAGTTTATTTTAAAGTAGAAAGTAAAGGGGCTGGAGAGATGGCTTCATGGTTAAGACATTTGCCTGCAAAGCCAAAGGACCTCGGTTCAATTCCCCAGAACCCACGTAAGCCAGATGCACAAGGTTGTACATGCATCTGGAGTTCATTTGCAGTGGCTAGAGGCACTGAAGTGCCCATTCTCTCTCTCTCTGTTTCTCTCTCTTCTTCTAACTCGTTCTCTCTCTCAAATAACTAAATAAAATATTTTAAAAATAAAGTAGGAAGTAAAGAAAGCAGAGAGAACATACACTCTTCATGGAGGCAGGGATGCCAGAGCTGAAAGAGCTGTGGCTCCAGTGGGAGCTGGACTTTTGTTGAATGAGGGAAGCTCTTCTGTCTGGAGTCCATGATTGTCCAGCTTAAGCAAAGACGAAGGTACTAGTTGCTGTATGATGCATCCAGCACTGTGCAGATTCCAGAAAGCCAGCCAAGCAGGAAAATCCACTCAGGCAAGGAAGAAGAGGGAAGGAATGAATCATCTTAGTCACCATTTTCGGGTACTCTGGAATATAGCCACCTACCAAGGACTCTTCTTCTCTATCTGCCCACCTAGCAGAGGACCCTGTCCATCTCCTGTAGTGTCTCACTCAGAGAACAGGACTGAGGAGTGAAGATTTCCACTAGGCTAGAGAGCACAGTGCCCGCATACTGGAATTCAGCAAGTCTGGGCTGAGTATCCAGAGGGTAGCTGATCCTGGGACCATGATTCTGCCCTGCAGATAAGCACAGAGAACAGAACACCCTCCTACCTCTGAGGATACTATCTTTGAGGGGTCACCAGCCAAGATACATTTAGTCTAGCCAAGAGCCCCTGAGACTGGATTCATGCTGAGAACTGAACAGTGTTCTTTGAGGTAAAGAGAGGCAGAGAACTCAAACCAAGGAAGAGCCCATGGAATGATAGAAGGAAAAGAAAGTGCAGTTCATTTAAGAAAATGGATGGTAACTGAGAAAACTGAACACCAATAAGAAGTGGAGGGTGCTGTGAAGATCAGGAAAAATGGATGGTACTATGAGGACCAGGAGGGATGGAGGGTACTGTGAGGACCAGAAGGGATGGAGGTTACTGTGAGGGCCAGGAGGCACAGAGGATGCTGTGAGTACCAGGAGGGATGGAAGGTACTGTGAGGACCAGGAGGGGTGGAGGATTCTGTGAGGACCAGGAGGGGTGGAAGGTGCTGTGAGGGCCAGGAGGCACGGAGGGTACTGTGAGGACCAGGAGGGATGGAGGATGCTGTGAGGAGCAGGAGGGTTTGGAGGGTGCTGTGAGGACCAGAAGGGATGGAGGGTGCTGTGAGGGCCAGGAGGCACGGAGGATGCTGTGAGTACCAGGAGGGATGGAAGGTACTGTGAGGACCAGGAGGGGTGGAGGATTCTGTGAGGACCAGGAGGGGTGGAAGGTGCTGTGAGGGCCAGGAGGCATGGAGGGTACTGTGAGGACCAGGAGGGATGGAGGATGCTGTGAGGAGCAGGAGGGTTTGGAGGGTGCTGTGAGGACCAGAAGGGATGGAGGGTACTGTGAGGACCAGGAGGGGTGGAGGGGACTGTGAGGACCAGAAGGGATGGAGGGTACTGTGAGGACCAGGAGGGGTGGAGGGTACTGTGAGGACCAGGAGGGATGGAGGGTACTGTGAGGACCAGGAGGGATGGAGGGTACTGTGAGGACCAGGAGGGGTGGAGGGTACTGTGAGGACCAGGAGGCACGTAGGGTACTATGAGGACCAGGAGGGATGGAGGGGACTGTGAGGACCAGGAGGCACAGAGGATGCTGTGAGTACCAGGAGAGATGGAGAGTGCTGTGAGTACCAGGAGGGATGGAGGGTACTGTGAGGACCAGGAGGGATGGAGGGTGCTGTCAGGACCAGGAGGGATGAAGGGTGCTGTGAGGACCAGAAGGGATGGAGGGTACTGTGAGGACCAGGAGGGATGGAGGGTACTGTGAGGACCAGGAGGCATGGAGGATGCTGTGAGTACCAGGAGGGATGGAGGGTGCTGTGAGGACCAGGAGGGATGGAGGGTACTGTGAGGACCAGGAGGCATGGAGGATGCCCAGGAGGGATGAAGGGTGCTGTGAGTACCAGGAGGGATGGAGGGTGCTGTGAGTACCAGGAGGGATGGAGGGTGCTGTGAGGACCAGGAGGGATGGAGGGTACTGTGAGGACCAGGAGGGATGGAGGATGCTGTGAGGACCAGGAGGGATGGAGGGTGCTGTGAGGACCAGTAGGCATGGAGGATGCTGTGAGTACCAGGAGGGATGGAGGGTGCTGTGAGGACCAGTAGGCATGGAGGATGCTGAGGACCAGGAGGGATGGAGGGATGGAGGAGGGATGGAGGGTGCTGTGAGGACCAGGAGGCATGGAGGATGCTGTGAGTACCAGGAGGGATGGAGGGTACTGTGAGTACCAGGAGGGATGGAGGGTGCTGTGAGGACCAGGAGGGATGGAGGGTGCTGTGAGGACCAGTAGGCATGGAGGATGCTGTGAGTACCAGGAGGGATGGAGGGTACTGTGAGTACCAGGAGGGATGGAGGGTGCTGTGAGGACCAGTAGGCATGGAGGATGCTGTGAGTACCAGGAGGGATGGAGGGTACTGTGAGTACCAGGAGGGATGGAGGGTGCTGTGAGGACCAGTAGGCATGGAGGATGCTGTGAGTACCAGGAGGGATGGAGGGTGCTGTGAGGACCAGGAGGCATGGAGGGTACTATGAGTACTAGGAGGCACAGAGGGTACTGTGAGGACCAGGAGGAATGGAGGGTACTGTGAGGACCAGGAGGGATGGAGGATGCTGTGAGGACCAGGAGGGATGGAGGGTACTCTGAGGACCAGGAGGGATGGATGGTACTGTGAGGACCAGGAGGAATGGAGGGTACTGTGAGGACCAGGAGGGATGGAGGGTGCTGTGAGGACCAGAAGGGATGGAGGGTACTCTGAGGACCAGGAGGGATGGATGGTACTGTGAGGACCAGGAGGAATGGAGGGTACTGTGAGGACCAGGAGGGATGGAGGATGCTGTGAGGACCAGGAGGATGGAGGGTACCAGGACCAGGAGGGGAGAGTACTGGAGTACCAGGAGGTATGGAGGGTGAGGGCCAGGATGGATGGAGGGTGCTGTGAGGGGCAGGAGGGTGGAGGGTACTGTGAGGACCAGGAGGGTGGAGGGTACTGTGAGGACCAGGAGGGGGGAGAATACTGTGAGGACCAGGAGGGATGGAGGGTACTGTTAGGGGATGGAGGGGTGGAGGGTGCTGTGAGGACCAGGAGGGGTGGAGGGTACTGTTAGGGCCAGGAGGAGTGTAGGGTACTCTGAGGACCAGGAGGGGTGGAGGGTACTATGAGGACCAGGAGGGGTGGAGGGTGCTGTGAGGACCAGGAGGGATGGAGGGTACTGTGAGGACCAGGAGGGATGGAGGGTGCTGTCAGGACCAGGAGGGATGGAGGGTGCTGTGAGGACCAGAAGGGATGGAGGGTACTGTGAGGACCAGGAGGGATGGAGGGTACTGTGAGGACCAGGAGGGATGGAGGGTACTGTCAGGACCAGGAGGGATGGAGGGTACTGTGAGGACCAGGAGGGATGGAGGATGCTGTGAGGACCAGGAGGGATGGAGGGTACTGTTAGGGCCAGGAGGAGTGTAGGGTGCTGTCAGGACCAGGAGGGGTGGAGGGTGCTGTGAGGACCAGGAGGGGTGGAGGGTGCTGTGAGGACCAGGAGGAGTGTAGGGTACTGTTAGGGCCAGGAGGAGTGTAGGGTACTCTGAGGACCAGGAGGGGTGGAGGGTACTATGAGGACCAGGAGGGATGGAGGGTACTGTGAGGACCAGGAGGGATGGAGGGTGCTGTCAGGACCAGGAGGGATGAAGGGTGCTGTGAGGACCAGAAGGGATGGAGGGTACTGTGAGGACCAGGAGGGATGGAGGGTACTGTGAGGACCAGGAGGGGTGGAGAGTACTGTGAGTACCAGGAGGGATGGAGGGTACTGTGAGGACCAGGAGGGATGGAGGGTACCGTGAGGGCCGGGATGGTTTAAGGGTGCTGTTAGGGCTAGGAGGTGTGTAGAGTACTGTGAGGACCAGGAGGGGTGGAGAATACTGTGAAGACCAGGAGGGATGGAGGGTGCTGTCAGGACCAGGAGGGATGAAGGGTGCTGTGAGGACCAGGAGGGGTGGAGGGTACTGTTAGGGCCAGGAGGAGTGTAGGGTACTCTGAGGACCAGGAGGGGTAGAGGGTACTGTGAGGACCAGGAGGGGTGGAGGGTACTCTGAGGACCAGGAGGGGTGGAGAGTACTGTGAGTACCAGGAGGGATCGAGGGTACTGTGAGGACCTGTAGGGTGTGGAGGGTGCTGTGAAGAATATAAACACCTGGCTAGGATTTCAATCTCCCAAACCCCTCATGTGACACCAGAGAGGTGGTAGAGCAGAGCTGTGGTGACTAGAAATCCTTCAAGTTCTCCTGGTCAGAAATTTATTTACATCCAAGTTCTCCCCCAAGGTATGGGGATGAGCACAAGAGGAGTGGGCTCTCTAGGACAGGGCCCTGTGTCACATGACAGAGCTGGATTGTGCAAGGGAGGAAGGAGGGTTCCAGCTGCAGGTGACCACAGGAGACCTGGCCCGCTCCCTGCTCTGTGGCCCTGCATCACCCCAGCCACCTTCTCACTGCAAGCTCAGCGGAGCAGGCTGTGCAGACAGTGTGCTCAGCAAAGTTACACATGTTGTGCCAAACAACAGGATTGGGAGGGGGGAGAGGGAACTTGCCTGACACCAGAAAGCTCAGGATATTTATTCTGAGGAAAGCTGCATTTAAATTTAATAAAGCTGGGCTGGAGAGATGGTTCAGTAATTAAAGGCACTTGCTTGCAAAGTCTGATGGCCCAGGTTCAAATCTCCAATGCCCATGTAAATCCAGATGCACAAATGGCACATGTTTCTGGAGTCCACTTGCGTGGGCAAGAGCCCCTGGTGCACATCCTCTGGCCCCCCTCTCTCTCCCTCTCTCAAATAAATATTAAAAAATAAATTTAACAAAGTCGTCCAGGTACATACCTTGAAGGGGGATAGAAGTGCTGTGCTCAGGGCTCTCTTCTCCACAGGAAACATACCAAGTACATGAGTGACTAAGAGATGCTCCCAGTGTGCCTGCTTCTCACCCACTGCTGGGTAGGGCAGTCAGTGGCCATGTTCCCTCCAGACATCACTGGCTCATGAATAGGGTTCTGTCATGCCCCTCCCACCTGTGACTCTGAGCCGGGGCCATGAACATGATGGTTCGGTTCAAGATCAAGTGGACTGGGCCACAGTGCCAATATGTTTGGTCAAACATTAATCTGTGTGCTTCCTTGTAAATAGATTTTCAATAGGATTGACATCTAAGTCGATGGACTTTGAATAGAAGGTTTTCTATGATGTGGGTGGACTTTGACCAGTTGAAGGCTTTAAAAGGACAATGGCTGACTTTCTCTGAGTAAGAAGATATCCTGTAGCAAACAGGTCTTAGAAAGATAGCAGCTCTTCCCCCACCCCCTGTCCTGCAGGTCTAAACTTGAACTTATCTTGCCAGCATCCACACTGTGTGTTCCAGTTAATGAAATTAAGTCCCCCCCTGTGTGTGTGTGTGTGTGTCTTCATCTCTATCTCCCTTTTCCTTCATATATGCATACATGTGTGCTATACATTTCTTATCCTATTGTGGTTATTAAAATGTAAAATGTATCCCATAGCCTCATGTGTTTTGATCCTTGGTTCCCAGCTGGTGGCTTATTTTGAGGTGGGTCCGTGCTGGAGGAGGTGTGTTGCTGGGATGGACCTTGAGCTTTATTACTTCAGCCCACTGGATGTTCAGGGCTGACTCACTCAGACTGCTTCCACTCAGATGACAGGCAGGCAGAGCCAGGAAGACCCAGGAAGCTCCCGGGCCAGCTAGTCTGGTGCTCACAGTGGCAAACAATGAGAAACCTTGTCTCAAGGTGGAAGACAAGGACAGACACTCCTAGATTGTCCTCTGGCCTCCACATGTGCACCATGGCACATGTGCACACACACACACGCCCAAATGCCAACCTTACTCTGTCGGTTCTCACCTCAGTGTCACCTTTAGGAGACAGGAAACATGCATGCTCCTTGTGAAATCACATGCCATCAGAAGACATGCACAGAGACTCCCCAGGACAGATATCTAAACAGTCACGTGGGGGAAGTGTGGCAGCGAGGCCCATGGACAGGGTTCACTCAAAATAGCATTATGTGTCTCATGACATTTCCACATTTAAAGCTGCAGACCAGGCCCACTGCCAAGGCTGCTTTTGAGGCTCAGGGGTAAAGTACAAGTAGGGGGGATAAAGTCCCAAAACAGAAGACACAAACCACTGTTATAAAAGACATAAAAAGTGAACAGCCCTTCTGATGACAACTAAATATGCCCAATAAAATCTTGCTCGGAAATCCCTTTGAAAAGCCTTGCTGAGTGGGCAAGATCCCATGCATGTGCTCTCATGATGCCATGAAAAGCCTGAAGTAGCTGGCTTCATGGGACAAGACATTTAGGCTTATGTGAGTAATCTAGAAACAGAGAAAGATCACATGAAGGTTCAGTAAAGGAGTGGTTCAGCTCACATACGCTGCCGAGTGGATGGAAAATACAAAACTCAAGAGATGATTTGGAATCCCAAACCAATTCTCATACAAACTTTTTAACTTGAATTCATACCAACTGTGTTAAAGGGGGGGATAACCTCAAATAGAAATTATATTTGAGTTGTCCTATCCTGAAATGGGAGTGACTCGGAGCCCTGAAGAGAATCTAACACAAACAAAAAGTCTCCTTGGGCTGGAGAGATGGCTTAGCGGTTAAGGCACCTGCCTCCTAAGCCTAAGAACACTGATTCCAATCTCCAGTGGTTCCAATCTCCAGGTCCCACGTTTAGCCAGATGCAAAGTGACACAAGGGTGCAATGCCACACTTGACCACAAGGGGGAAGACGCATATGGATTTCGTTCACAGCAGCTGAAAGGCTGCTGGCGCACCCATCTCTATCTGTCTTCCTCTCCCTCTCTCTCTCTGTCTCTCTCTGTGTCTCTCTCTCTCAAAAAAAAAGTCTCGGGCTGGAGAGATGGCTTAGTGGTTAAGTGCTTGCCTTTGAAGCCTAAGGAACCTGGTTCGAGGCTCAATTATTCCCCAGTACCCACGTAAGCCAGATGCACAAGGTAGCGCATGCATCTGGAGTTCGTTTGCAGTGGCTGGAGGCCCTGGTGTGCCCATTCTCTTCTCTCTCTCTCTCTCTCTCTCTCTCTCTCTCTCTCTGTCACTCTCAAATAAATAAATAAATAAATAAATAAATAAATAAATAAATAAATATTTTTTTAAGTCTCCTCAACAGAGAAGCACTTTCTACACAGGCTTCAAATGATTCTCACATGTAAAGTTAGGAAAAACTGAGCCACATTCAAGAAAACCACACACACATAGACTGTGCACATAACAGGCAGTTCCCTCAGGGAAGCTTCAGCTGCACTTGAACTAGCTGGAAGGGAAGGGAGGCATGTACCCAGGACATAGCCTAAAAATGAAAATGTATAATATGTAGTGAGTCCATGAGGACTCTGAAAAGAGTGAGGTAATAAGATAGCTCATCTCAGCTGTCAAGTTGACAGGATTTAGAATCATAGTGGAGACAAATCTCTAGGCATGTCTGTGATGGATTTTCTAGATTAAGTTAATTGAGGTAGGAAGACCCAATGTAAATGTAGTGGGCTGGAGTCCTAGACTGAATAAAAAGAGAAATCTAGCTAATCAATTGCATTCTTTTCTCTCTGCTTCCTGATTGCAGACCTAATAGGACCAGCTCCTGCCACCATGCCTTCCCTACCATGACAGAGTGCATGCCCTGCACCTGTGAGCCAGAATAACCCTTCCTCCTTAAGCCCCTCTTATTTGGTATTGTCACAGCAATGAGAAAAAACCGCTGCATGTAGATTTGAAAAGGAACTAAGTAGAAGTTACAGATATGAAAAACTAAAGCCCAGAATCATTGTCATTAAGATCTTAGTGGCCAGAAAGGACCTTACTGAAAGAAACTCCATCACCCTTACAGGTAGACATGATTCCTGTGAAAGACAGGTGGCTAAAGAGAATAAAAAAACTGAGGAGGGATAACTAATTAGATTCCAAAAGGAGTTGAGACAGAAAACAAATAGATGGCTTTATTAGACATAGGATAAGAATTTTAAGAAAGAAAAAGAATATGCTCAGACAAAGGGAAATGGCAACATACAAAGATGAAAAGAAAGAAATCTACTCTACACATCGCAGGAAAAATGTAGGAGAACCCCACACTCCACACATCTCAGTTAAACAGTGGAAACAGTGGGAGGATACAACACTCCACATATCTCAGTTATACAGTGGAAACAGTGGGAGGATCCCACACTCCACAAGCCCAGTTAAACAGTGGAAACAGTGGGAGGACCCCACACTCCACACATCACAGTTAAACAGTGGAAACAGTGGGAGGATCCCACACTCCACACATCTCAGTTAAACAGTGGAAACAGTGGGAGGATCCCACACTCCACACATCACAGTTAAACATGGAAACAGTGGGAGGACCCCACACTCCAAATATCCTAGTTAAACAGTGGAAAAAGTGGGAGGACCCCACACTCCACACATCCCAGTTAAACAGTGGAAACAGTGGGAGGATCCCACACTGCATACATCCCAGTTAAACATGGAAACAGTGGGAGGACCCCACACTCCACACATCACAGTTATACAGTGGAAACAGGGGGATGATCCCACACTCCACACATCTCAGTTATACAGTGGAAACAGTGGGAGGATCCCACACTCCACACATCCCAGTTAAACATGGAAACAGTGGGAGGATCCCACACTCCACACATCTCAGTTAAACAGTGGAAACAGTGGGAGGACCCCACACTCCACACATCTCAGTTATACAGTGGAAACAGTGGGAGGATCCCACACTCCACACATCCCAGTTAAACAGTGGAAAAAGTGGGAGGATCCCACACTCCACACATCACAGTTAAACAGTGGAAACAGTGGGAGTATCCCAGACTCGACACATCACAGTTAAACAGTGGAAACAGTGGGAGGATCCCACACTCCACACATCACAGTTATACAGTGGAAACTGTGGGAGGACCCCACACTCCACACATCCCAGTTAAACAGTGGAAACAGTGGGAGGACCCCACTCCACACATCTCAGTTAAACAGTGGAAACAGTGGGAGGACCCCACACTCCACACATCTCAGTTAAACATGGAAACAGTGGGAGGACCCAACACTCCACACATCACAGTTATACAGTGGAAACAGTGGGAGGACCCCACACTCCACCCATCTCAGTTAAACATGGAAACAGTGGGAGGACCCCACACTCCACACATCTCAGTTAAACATGGAAACAGTGGGAGGACCCCACACTCCACACATCCCAGTTAAACAGTGGAAACAGTGGGAGGACCCCACACTCCACACATCCCAGTTAAACATGGAAACAGTGGGAGGACCCCACACTCCACACATAACAGTTAAACATGGAAACAGTGGGAGCACCCCACACTCCACACATCCCAGTTAAACAGTGGAAACAGTGGGAGGATCCCACACTCCACACATCCCAGTTAAACATGGAAACAGTGGGAGGATCCCACACTCCACACATCTCAGTTAAACAGTGGAAACAGTGGGAGGACCCCACACTCCACACATCCCAGTTATACAGTGGAAACAGTGGGAGGATCCCACACTCCACACATCCCAGTTAAACATGGAAACAGTGGGAGGATCCCACACTCCACACATCCCAGTTAAACATGGAAACAGTGGGAGGATCCCACACTCCACACATCTCAGTTAAACAGTGGAAACAGTGGGAGGACCCCACACTCCACACATCTCAGTTATACAGTGGAAACAGTGGGAGGATCCCACACTCCACACATCCCAGTTAAACAGTGGAAAAGTGGGAGGATCCCACACTCCACACATCCCAGTTAAACATGGAAACAGTGGGAGGACCCCACACTCCACACATCACAGTTATACAGTGAAAACAGTGGGAGGATCCCACACACCACACATCCCAGTTAAACATGGAAGCAGTGGGAGGATCCCACACTCCACACATCTCAGTTATACAGTGGAAACAGTGGGAGGACCCCACACTCCACACATCCCAGTTAAACATGGAAACAGTGGGAGGATCCCACACTCCACACATCTCAGTTAAACAGTGGAAACAGTGGGAGGACCCCACACTCCACACATCCCAGTTAAACAGTGGAAACAGTGGGAGGATCCCACACTCCACACATCCCAGTTAAACATGGAAACAGTGGGAGGACCCCACACTCCACACATCCCAGTTAAACACTGGAAACAGTGGGAGGATCCCACACTCCACACATCCCAGTTAAACATGGAAGCAGTGGGAGGATCCCACACTCCACACATCTCAGTTATACAGTGGAAACAGTGGGAGGACCCCACACTCCACACATCCCAGTTAAACAGTGGAAACAGTGGGAGGATCCCACACTCCACACATCCCAGTTAAACATGGAAACAGTGGGAGGACCCCACACTCCACACATCTCAGTTATACAGTGAAAACAGTGGGAGGATCCCACACTCCACACATCCCATTTAAACATGGAAACAGTGGGAGGATCCCACACTCCACACATCTCAGTTAAACAGTGGAAACAGTGGGAGGACCCCACACTCCACACATCCCAGTTATACAGTGGAAACAGTGGGAGGATCCCACACTCCACACATCCCAGTTAAACATGGAAACAGTGGGAGGACCCCACACTCCACACATCCCAGTTAAACATGGAAACAGTGGGAGGATCCCACTCTCCACACATCTCAGTTATACAGTGGAAACAGTGGGAGGACCCCACACTCCACACATCTCAGTTATACAGTGGAAACAGTGGGAGGATCCCACACTCCACACATCCCAGTTAAACAGTGGAAACAGTGGGAGGATCCCACACTCCACACATCACAGTTAAACAGTGGAAACAGTGGGAGTATCCCAGACTCGACACATCACAGTTAAACAGTGGAAACAGTGGGAGGATCCCACACTCCACACATCACAGTTGTACAGTGGAAACTGTGGGAGGACCCCACACTCCACACATCCCAGTTAAACAGTGGAAACAGTGGGAGGACCCCACACTCCACACATCTCAGTTAAACAGTGGAAACAGTGGGAGGACCCCACACTCCACACATCTCAGTTAAACATGGAAACAGTGGGAGGACCCAACACTCCACACATCACAGTTATACAGTGGAAACAGTGGGAGGACCCCACACTCCACACATCTCAGTTAAACATGGAAACAGTGGGAGGACCCCACACTCCACACATCTCAGTTAAACATGGAAACAGTGGGAGGACCCCACATTCCACACATCCCAGTTAAACAGTGGAAACAGTGGGAAGACCCCACACTCCACACATCTCAGTTAAACATGGAAACAGTGTGAGGACCCCACACTCCACACATAACAGTTAAACATGGAAACAGTGGGAGCACCCCACACTCCACACATCCCAGTTAAACAGTGGAAACAGTGGGAGGACCCCACACTCCACACATCCCAGTTAAACATGGAAACAGTGGGAGGACCCCACACTCCACACATCCCAGTTAAACAGTGGAAACAGTGGGAGGACCCCACACTCCACACATCTCAGTTAAACATGGAAACAGTGGGAGGATCCCACACTCCACACATCCCAGTTAAACAGCGGAAACAGTGGGAGGATCCCACACTCCACACATCCCAGTTAAACATGGAAGCAGTGGGAGGATCCCACACTCCACACATCTCAGTTATACAGTGGAAACAGTGGGAGGACCCCACACTCCACACATCCCAGTTATACAGTGGAAACAGTGGGAGGATCCCACACTCCACACATCCCAGTTAAACATGGAAACAGTGGGAGGACCCCACACTCCACACATCACAGTTATACAGTGAAAACAGTGGGAGGATCCAACACTCCACACATCCCAGTTAAACATGGAAACAGTGGGAGGATCCCACACTCCACACATCTCAGTTATACAGTGGAAACAGTGGGAGGACCCCACACTCCACACATCCCAGTTATACAGTGGAAACAGTGGGAGGATCCCACACTCCACACATCCCAGTTAAACATGGAAACAGTGGGAGGACCCCACACTCCACACATCCAGGTTAAACAGTGAAAACAGTGGGAGGATCCCACACACCACACATCCCAGTTAAACATGGAAGCAGTGGGAGGACCCCACACAGTTATACAGTGAAAACAGTGGGAGGATCCCACACACACACATCCCAGTTAAACATGGAAACAGTGGGAGGATCCCACACTCCACACATCTCAGTTAAACAGTGGAAACAGTGGGAGGACCCCACACTCCACACATCCCAGTTAAACATGGAAACAGTTAAACACAGTTATACAGTGAAAACAGTGGGAGGATCCCACACTCCACACATCCCAGTTAAACATGGAAACAGTGGGAGGATCCCACACTCCACACATCTCAGTTATACAGTGGAAACAGTGGGAGGACCCCACACTCCACACATCCCAGTTATACAGTGGAAACAGTGGGAGGATCCCACACTCCACACATCCCAGTTAAACATGGAAACAGTGGGAGGACCCCACACTCCACACATCACAGTTATACAGTGAAAACAGTGGGAGGATCCCACACACCACACATCCCAGTTAAACATGGAAACAGTGGGAGGATCCCACACTCCACACATCTCAGTTAAACAGTGGAAACAGTGGGAGGATCCCACACTCCACACATCACAGTTAAATCACAGTGGTGAAAACAGTGGGAGGATCCCACACTCCACACATCCCAGTTAAACATGGAAACAGTGGGAGGATCCCACACTCCACACATCTCAGTTATACAGTGGAAACAGTGGGAGGACCCCACACTCCACACATCTCAGTTAAACAGTGGAAACAGTGGGAGGATCCCACACTCCACACAAACACAGTTAAACAGTGGAAAGAGTGGGAAGATCCCACACTCCACACATCACAGTTATACAGTGGAAACAGTGGGAGGATCCCACACTCCACACATCCCAGTTAAACAGTGGAAACAGTGGGAGGATCCCACACTCCACACATCCCAGTTAAACAGTGGAAACAGTGGGAGGATCCCACACTCCACACATCACAGTTAAACAGTGGAAACAGTGGGAGGATCCCACACTCCACACATCCCAGTTAAACAGTGAAAACAGTGGGAGGATCCCACACTCCACACATCCCAGTTAAACAGTGGAAACAGTGGGAAGATCCCACACTCCACACATCTCAGTTAAACAGTGAAAACAGTGGGAGGATCCCACACTCCACACATCCCAGTTAAACAGTGGAAACAGTGGGAGGACCCCACACTCCACACATCTCAGTTAAACAGTGGAAACAGTGGGAGGATCCCACACTCCACACATCCCAGTTAAACAGTGGAAACAGTGGGAGGACCCCACACTCCACACATCTCAGTTAAACAGTGGAAACAGTGGGAGGACCCCACACTCCACACAGCCCAGTTAAACAGTGGAAACAGTGGGAGGATCCCACACTGCACACATCTCAGTTAAACATGGAAACAGTGGGAGGATCCCACACTCCACACATCCCAGTTAAACATGGAAACAGTGGGAGGACCCCACACTCCACACATCCAGGTTAAACAGTGGAAACAGTGGGAGGACCCCACACTCCACACATCCCAGTTAAACATGGAAACAGTGGGAGGATCCCACACTCCACACATCCCAGTTAAACAGTGGAAACAGTGGGAGGATCCCACACTCCACACATCCCAGTTAAACATGGAAACAGTGGGAGGACCCCACACTCCACACATCCCAGTTAAACATGGAAACAGTGGGAGGATCCCACACTCCACACATCCCAGTTATACAGTGGAAACAGTGGGAGGACCCCACACTCCACACATCCCAGTTAAACATGGAAACAGTGGGAGGATCCCACACTCCACACATCCCAGTTAAACAGTGGAAACAGTGGGAGGACCCCACACTCCACAGATCCCAGTTAAACATGGAAACAGTGGGAGGACCCCACACTCCACACATCTCAGTTATACAGTGGAAACAGTGGGAGGATCCCACACTCCACACATCTCAGTTAAACATGGAAACAGTGGGAGGACCCCACACTCCACACATCCCAGTTAAACACTGGAAACAGTGGGAGGATCCCACACTCCACATATCTCAGTTATACAGTGGAAACAGTGGGAGGATCCCACACTCCACACATCTCAGTTATACAGTGGAAACAGTGGGAGGATCCCACACTCCACACATCCCAGTTAAACAGTGAAAACAGTGGGAGGATCCCACACTCCACACATCTCAGTTAAACAGTGGAAACAGTGGGAGGATCCCACACTCCACACATCCCAGTTAAACAGTGGAAACAGTGGGAGGATCCCACACTGCACACATCCCAGTTAAACAGTGGAAACAGTGGGAGGACCCCACACTCCACACATCCCAGTTAAACAGTGGAAACAGTGGGAGGACCCCACACTCCACACATCCCAGTTAAACAGTGGAAACAGTGGGAGGACCCCACACTCCACACATCTCAGTTAAACAGTGGAAACAGTGGGAGGACCCCACACTCCACACATCTCAGTTAAACAGTGGAAACAGTGGTAGGATCCCACACTCCACACATCCCAGTTTAGCTGTGGGAGGGCCTCACACAGTGAAAAAGGTTTTAAAAGCAGTGAGAAAGAAAGTATTCCTACTCAAAAGGGGGCAAAGTTGAGATTAAGAGCTGAGTTCCACAGTGAGTGCAGAGGTGGGAGTGAGGCGTGGGGTAGGTGGGGCCTCATATCCAGCAGGTTTTAGAAGAATGAACTGAACTGTGTGCCCACAAAAAAACTACCATTCCACAATGAAGGTAAAGTGCAGACATTCTCAGATACAAAATTACTTAATAAGATAATTTAGCATCAATTGATGTTTCAGCAGAGAATTCTGAGGAATCTACTTCAAACAAGGAAAGCTACGCTGAGAAGAAATCAGTGGACACAAAAGGCAACACCAAGCAATGGGAAATACACAGGCAACATTCAAGCAAAAGTACACAAAATGACCCCCATAAAATTTAAACAAGCATATGAGCAAAAGCAGGAACATAACTTGGGTGATTTAATATGGAGATGAAACCTCGGTACGATATAACAAAATGAATGAGATAAGGCACGTGTGAAGGGGAAACTCGAGGAGCTGAAGTATCGTAATACCCAATAGTGGTTGCTTCCTATAATCCCAGCATGTGGAAGGCTGAGACCAGAGGATGACTGTGAGCTCCAGGCAAACCTGGCTGCAGACTAAAATGTTCTAGCCAAGCATACTGTTGTATGCATGTAATCTGAGTACTTGGGAGACTGAGGCAGGGGATTACAACTTTCAGGCCAGCCTGGATTGCACAGCAATATGTGATCTCAAAAAGAACAAAATAAGTTTTTGTAAGATAAGAACTAAAAATACATGAAGTCCAAAATATTCCAAAAGTAAAGTGAAAATAGCACATGAACAAAACAAGCATAGTAAGCATGTGTAAACACACACAATGGAAGGGCACAAGGAAAGTTAGGAGAACGAGAAGACATGAGGAACACAACCAAAGCTCATCAGTAATCACAGTAACATCATTAGAACAAACTTAGGAATTAAAGACAAGTTCATTGAACTGGGTCTAGAGTCGATTGACATATGTCTTTGACAAGAAAACTTACCGAAGTTCTCATTGTAGAATGGATCAAAGAAAAATATACATAAACTGAATGTTAATAAAAAAGTAAGCTAGATTTAAAGCAAAATATAGAAACGTCAATTCTCCAGGTCCCACGTAAGCCAGATGCACATGGTGGCGCATGCATCTGGAGTTCGTTTGCAGTGGCTAGTGGCCCTGGAGGGCCCATTCTCACACTTTCTCTCTCTCCCCCCCCCTATCTTAAATAAATAAATAAATAAATAATAAATAAATAAATAAATAAATAAATAAATAAATAAATAAATAAATAAAAGAAATGTCAGGGTGGAGAGATGGCTTAGCAGTTAAGGCATTTGCCTTAAAAGCCAAAGGGTTACTGTTTGATTCTCCAGAACCCACGTAAGCCAGATGCACAAGGGGATGCATGCATCTGGAGTTCGTTTGCAGTGGCTAGAGGCCCTGGTGCACCCATTCTCTCTCTCTCTCTCTCTCTGTCTGCCTCTTTCTCTCTCTCAAATCAATAAATAAAATATATTTTAAAATATATAGAAATGTCACTATAAAACAGCAAAGATTAAATATAGCAAGATACATTACAATTTCATATAGTAATTAACTCAAAAGCATAGCTTCAAATATATAAAGCTAACATTTACAGAACTATATTCTGTCCAAAAGGAAACCTTATGTCATTAATAAAAGAAAGTGATAAAAGTTAGTAAATTCATTAATATTTGGATAACATGATTAATGAACATTGTGCTGTGTGTCAGTCAGAATCCATTGCTGTGACAAATACCTAAGGGGAGCAATTTAATGGAGGAAGGGTTTACTTGAGCTCATGGTCCATAGCCAGCTGGCTCCCTGGCTATGGGTACTGATGGGGCAGAAACAGCATGGACAAAGTGCATGGCAGAGGAAAGACACTCACCTGTGGCAGCCAGGAAACAGACAGACAGGCAGACAGACTGACAGAATTAGGGCAGATTGGCCACTCCAAAAGCTAACCTGCAGTGACCACTTCCTCCAATCAGACCCCACCTCCCCCAGTTCCACCACATCTCAATAATCCATCAACTGTTCACACTAAGAATAGATTGTACCTAGATCAGATTCCTGGTGCTCGCATAGCCCTGGAAAATCCTCCCCCACATGCCTGCAGGTGCACTTCAGAGCCTCACACACACCTCTTCCTCCTCAAGTTGACAAAATTAATCACCAACAATGTAAAAAACAGAATATTCATTATTTCCAAGAACATATCGAATACTTCATACATTAGCAGATAGTATACTGTAAAGCAGTCTTAGTAAATTTTGTATGACTATACAGACCAATTTTCAGACAAAACTAAGTTAGACATTGATGACAGAAACTAGAATAATTGCCTATATTTGGAAAATCTTTTAAAAATATTTCTAATTTAATCATAGGTAAAACTGTAAATAACATTTTTAAGAATAATGAAATTTCAAGACTTACAAGATTCTACTAAATCAGTGCCTGAAGGTAAATTTATAATCTTAATTGCTTATAATAAGAAATAATAAAGGGGAGAAATTAGTAAGCATCCAATAAAAGAAATCAGAAAATAACAGCAAAGAAAACAGAAAGAAGAAAACAAGTTTTAAAAGAAGTTAAATCTATGAACAGAAAATAAACAAGTAGAGTGCCGGGGAGATGTTTGGTGGTTAAAGGCACTTGCTTACAAAGCTTGCCAGCCAGGGTTTAATTCCCTAGCCACCCATGTAAAGCCAGATGCAAAAAAAATGGCTCAAGCATTCTGCTTCATTCGCTGTGGCAAGAGACACTGTTGTGCTCACACAAATAAATAAATATTAAGCAAGGAATATTGTCTAGAGAAAAGATTAGAAAATCATTGAAGATATTAATTAATGATAAAAACTCTAACAATAAAAATGAGAGATAATAGTGTATAGAAATTGAGATAGGTAGTTAATGGGTGCTTGTTTGCAAAGCCTGATGCCCCAGGTTCAACTCCCCAGTACCCACATAAAGCCAGATACATGAGATGGCACATGTGTCTGGAGTTAGATTGCAGTGAGAAGAGGCCCTGATGTGCTAATAATCCCCCCTCCCTCCCTCTTGTTCTCTCTGTCTCTCTTTCAAATAAATACATAAAATGTTTTTTAAAAAGAAAGTGAGACAGGAACCTTTGAGTAAAGTGCTGGAGGGCCTGTGGGAGCAGCATGCTATGACAGGGAGGTGTCTCTGGCAGTGGCCGAGCTGGGGAGCACACATCAGAAGACACACTGGGATTTTCTCACCTCTGCATCAGCTGTTCCTGGCACCACTGTCAAGTGCCACCACACCAGCGCTTCTCCCCATTCCTGTATTTTTCTCAACATAATTAGGAGACACACATGGATAATTACAACCCTAACACAATTCTAACAGCTCATTTTCTGGTATGTATTTATTTTAATCACCATCTCTCTCAGAACTGTTTGAGGACTGTGGCTGTTGTCACTTCCATTTGCTGTCACATCTCCCAGACCCAGAACAGGCTTAGGCACTTCAAAAGTGCTCAGTAAAAATGTTGGGGTCAGCATGACGGTCAAATGGAAAGTGTCAGGCTTGACCTCCCACCTCACCGAAAGTCCATGTATCATGGCATCTCAACACTCACCTGTGTGGCTTACAGAGCCAAACGGAAACTGAATTAGAAAAACACAAAACAAAAAAAAAGTGTCCCTGTAACTGTGTCACCTTCCACCTTCTCTAAGTGAGCACAGTCCCGACGGAGATGACTGTCTGGGTCCATGGTTTCCACGGGGAGGAGGTCGCTGGTGCTCCAAGACCCAAGCCCGCTCCGTCTCTCTCGTGGGGGACACTGAGAGGTGTAACACCACTAGACGTGCCTGGCTTGTATGGAAACAAAGAAAGGGGCGGAGGCAATGGGAACCACTGCGCAGATCTCATCTGGAGTGATGCCCATTCCGATGCCAGCCAGCTTTATAACCCACCCGCAGAGCAGAGCTGGCCATTTTCAGAAAGCATGGTGAGACAGTCCACCTGCCAGGACCGCTGAGAAAGCTCGTGTCCACGCCCAGCCTCAGGACACACCCAAGAGAATGCCACCACCATGAACTTGTGTGTGTGTGTGTGTGTGTGTGTGTGTGTGTGTGTGTGTATTCATGCTTATATGAAAGTGGACATGTAGATGTGGGTGCACATAGGCAGGTGCTTGTGGAGGCCAGAGATTGACATCAGATGTCTTCCTCCATCACTCTGCTCAGCCAGGACCTCTTACTTGAACCCGGAGCTTGCCGGCTCAGCTAGTCTCGCTAGCTAGCTTGCTCCCTGGGTCCCCTGCTTCGGCCTCCTGAGAGCGGGGATTACAAATGGGCTGCCACAGCCACCAGCATTTACACAGATGCTGAGTGTCAAACTCCAGTCCTCATGCTGGCATGGCAAGAACTTTACCCAGTGAGCCACCATCCCTAGCCCTCCACCATGTATTTTAGAATATTTTATGTGTTTGTTTATTTGAGAGGGAGAGAGAGATTGAGAGAATGGGCATGCCAGGGCCTCTTGCCATTGCAAATGAACTCCAGACACATGTGCCATTTTGTGTGTCTGGCCTTATGTGGGTATAGTGAGGAATTTAACCTGGGTTGGCAGGCTTTGCAAGCATCTTTACCCACTGAGCCATCGTCTAGTCCCACACCATGCATTTTTAATTTTTTTAAAAATGTATTATTTATTTGGACAGAGGAGAGAGAGAAGGAGAGAGAGAGAGAGAGAGAGAGAGAGAGAGAGAAGACATGTAAGGGCCTCCAGCCACTGCAAATGAACTCCAAATGCCTGTACCTTGTGCATCTGGCTTACGTGGGTCCTGGGGAATCTAATCTAGGTCCTTTGGTTTTTCAGGCAAGGACCTTAACCATTAAGCCATCCCCCCAGCCCCACACCATGTATTTTAAATAAATGTTGGGCCATCTCCACTTGACCCCAGGCATCAAGACCTGTTCAACTAAACCAGAACTTTGTGTAGCTCCACTGCTTCTGAGGATGCAGTGTCAGTCATGCATCTCTGAGTGGGTCTCCAGATGATGTCATAGCTCAGATTCAGCCCTGCTCAGTGCCTGATTGAGAAGACACCACCTCAGAACCCACCGAGCAGCTCTAACTCAGAGCAGAACACAACCAGTGGGCCAGCAAGCAGCCTCACACCACGGGGAGCAGAGGTCACAGCCCAGCTAGCCAGAGAGCTCACAAGAAGCTCTGTTCATGCAGGTCCTCCCCAGCTGGCCTGTCTGGAATCCTAAGCTACTCTAAATCATGAGGTCGATTCCTACAAAGATCAGGCGAGGGGCTGTCTCCAGCATCATACAGCATCATAGGGCCACAAGAAGATGACAAGTGAGGAAATTCTGATATCTCTAAAGGACAGTAATAAAGTACCAATAATGGATCCTTAAAATTGGAAATGTGTGAAGTAATTAAGAAAGAAAATAAGATTAATCAATACTCTTAAAGAACTTCAGTGAACTATAGGTATCTGAGTAGTAAATTAAATAAAATTTAGAAATCAATAAATGGACAAAGCAGGAAGTCAAGCTACTTCATTCTATAGATGAAGATGGCCATGACTGGACTGAAAAATTAACAGGAAGCTCACTGCTGGGCCCAGGTCAAGCAAGTCTGTGATCTTCAAGCAGAGCATTTAGAAGTTTCCCCTCAGAGAGTTTCCCATCTCAGAAGGGAAGTGAGGAACTGTGACAGAACGACAGAAAGTGAGGAAGTGGAACCAAACCATCTTCCCCTCAGAGAAAGGAAGTGAGGAACTGTGGCTCTCTTCCCCTCAGAGAAAGGGAAGTGAGGAACTGTGATGACAGAACACCAACCATCTTCCCCTCAGAGAAAGGGAAGTGAGGAACTGTGGAAGCGACAGAACACCAACCATCTTCCCCTCAGAGAAAGGAAGTGAGGCTCTGTTGAAGTGATAGAACATCAACCATCTTCCCCTCAGAGAAAGGGAAGTGAGGACCTGTGGAAGTGAACCATCTCTTCCCTCAGAGAAAGGGAAGTGAGGACCTGTGGAAGTGACAGAACACCAACCATCTTCCCCTCAGAGAAAGGGAAGTGAGGACCTGTGGAAGTGACAGAACACCAACCATCTTCCCCTCAGAGAAAGGGAAGTGAGGACCTGTGGAAGTGACAGAACACCAACCATCTTCCCCTCAGAGAAAGGAGAGAAAGGAAGTGAAGTGGACCTGTGGAAGTGATAGAACACCAACCATCTTCCCAGAGAAGGCTCTGTTGAAGTGATAGAACATCAACCATCTTCCCCTCAGAGAAAGGGAAGTGAGGACCTGTGGAAGTGACAGAACACCAACCATCTTCCCCTCAGAGAAAGGAAGTGAGGAACTGTGGAAGTGATAGAACATCAACCATCTTCCCCACAGAGAAAGGAAGTGAGGACCTGTGGAAGTGATAGAACACCAACCATCTTCCCTTCAGAGAAAGGGAAGTGAGGACCTGTGGAAGTGACAGAACACCAACCATCTTCCCCTCAGAGAAAGGGAAGTGAGAGAAAGGGAAGTGAGGACCTGTGGAAGTGACAGAACACAAACCATCTTCCCCTCAGAGAAAGGGAAGTGAGGACCTGTGGAAGTGACAGAACACCAACCATCTTCCCCTCAGAGAAAGGGAAGTGAGGACCTGTGGAAGTGACAGAACACCAACCATCTTCCCCTCAGAGAAAGGGAAGTGAGGACCTGTGGAAGTGACAGAACACCAACCATCTTCCCCTCAGAGAAAGGGAAGTGAGGACCTGTGGAAGTGACAGAACACCAACCATCTTCCCCAGAGAGAAGGGAAGTGAGGACCTGTGGAAGTGACAGAACACCAACCATCTTCCCCTCAGAGAAAGGTGAGGAGTAAGAACATCAACCATCTTCCCCTGAGAAAGGAGTGAGGACCTGTGGAACATCAAACACCATCTTCCCCTCAGAGAAAGGGAAGTGAGGAACTGTGGAAGTGATAGAACAGAACACAACCATCTTCCCTTCAGATAAAGGGAAGTGAGGACCTGTGGAAATGACAGAACACCAACCATCTTCCCCAGAGAAAGGAAGTGAGGACCTGAAGTGAGGAACATGTGGAAGTGATAGAACACCAACCATCTTCCCCTCAGAGAAAGGAAGTGAGGACCTGTGGAAGTGACAGAACACCAACCATCTTCCCCTCAGAGAAAGGGAAGTGAGGACCATCTTCCCAACCATCTTCCCCTCAGAGAAAGGGAAGTGAGGAACTGTGGAAGTGATAGAACACCAAACCATCTTCCCTTCAGAGAAAGGAACTGAGGACCTCTTCCCAGAGAAAGGGAAGTGAGACCTGTGGAAGTGATAGAACACCAACCATCTTCCCCTCAGAGAAAGAGAAGTGAGGACCTGTGGAAGTGACAGAACACCAACCATCTTCCCCTCAGAGAAAGGGAAGTGAGGACCTGTGGAAGTGACAGAACACCAACCATCTTCCCCTCAGAGAAAGGGAAGTGAGGACCTGTGGAAGTGACAGAACACAAACCATCTTCCCCAGGGAAAGGGAAGTGAGGACCTGTGGAAGTGACAGAACACCAACCATCTTCCCCTCAGAGAAAGGGAAGTGAGGACCTGTGGAAGTGACAGAACACCAACCATCTTCCCCTCAGAGAAAGGGAAGTGAGGACCTGTGGAAGTGACAGAACACCAACCATCTTCCCCTCAGAGAAAGGGAAGTGAGGACCTGTGGAAGTGACAGAACACCAACCATCTTCCCCTCAGGGAAAGGGAAGTAAGACCTGTGGAAGTGATAGAACATCAACCATCTTCCCCTCAGAGAAAGGAAGTGAGGAACTGTGGAAGTGATAGAACATCAACCATCTTCCCTTCAGATAAAGGGAAGTGAGGACCTGTGGAAATGACAGAACACCAACCATCTTCCCCTCAGAGAAAGGAAGTGATCTTCCCTCAGAGAAAGGAAGTGAGGACCTGGAACTGAACACCAACCATCTTCCCCTCAGAGAAAGGGAAGTGAGGAACTGTGGAAGTGATAGAACACCAACCATCTTCCCCTCAGAGAAAGGAAGTGAGGAACTGTGGAAGTGATAGAACACCAACCATCTTCCCTTCAGAGAAAGGAACTGAGGACCTGTGGAAGTGATAGAACACCAACCATCTTCCCCTCAGAGAAAGAGAAGTGAGGACCTGTGGAAGTGACAGAACACCAACCATCTTCCCCTCAGAGAAAGGGAAGTGAGGACCTGTGGAAGTGACAGAACACCAACCATCTTCCCCTCAGAGAAAGGGAAGTGAGGACCTGTGGAAGTGACAGAACACCAACCATCTTCCCCTCAGAGAAAGGGAAGGTGAAGAACACCAACCATCTTCCCCTCAGAGAGACCTGTGGAAGTGATAGAACATCAACCATCTTCCCCTCAGAGAAAGGAAGTGAGGCTCTGTTGAAGTGATAGAACATCAACCATCTTCCCCACAGAGAAAGAAAGTGAGGAACTGTGGAAGTGATAGAACACCAACCATCTTCCCTTCAGAGAAAGGGTGAGGACCTCTTCCCCTCAGAGAAAGGGGAAGTGACAGAACACAACCATCCATCTTCCCATCAGAGAAAGGGAGTGAAGGATAGAACACCAACCATCTTCCCTCAGAATGACAGAAGAACATCAACCATCTTCCCCTCAGAGAAAGGAAGTGAGGAACTGTGGAAGTGATAGAACACCAACCATCTTCCCCTCAGAGAAAGGAAGTGAGGACCTGTTGAAGTGACAGAACACCAGCCATATTCCCCTCAGAGAAAGGGAAGTGAGGACCTGTGGAAGTGACAGAACACCAACCATCTTCCCCTCAGGGAAAGGGAAGTAAGATCTGTGGAAGTGATAGAACATCAACCATCTTCCCTGTTGAAGTGACAGAGAAAGGGAAGTGAGGACCTGTGGAAGTGACAGAACACCAACCATCTTCCCCTCAGAGAAAGGAAGTGAGGAACTGTGGAAGTGACAGAACACCAACCATCTTCCCCTCAGAGAAAGGAAGTGAGGAACTGTGGAAGTGATAGAACATCAACCATCTTCCCCTCAGAGAAAGGAACTGAGGACCTGTTGAAGTGACAGAACACCAGCCATATTCCCCTCAGAGAAAGGGAAGTGAGGACCTGTGGAAGTGACAGAACACCAACCATCTTCCCCTCAGGGAAAGGGAAGTAAGATCTGTGGAAGTGATAGAACATCAACCATCTTCCCCTCAGAGAAAGGGAAGTGAGGACCTGTGGAAGTGACAGAACACCAACCATCTTCCCCTCAGAGAAAGGAAGTGAGGAACTGTGGAAGTGACAGAACACCAACCATCTTCCCCTCAGAGAAAGGAAGTGAGGAACTGTGGAAGTGATAGAACATCAACCATCCTCCCCTCAGAGAAAGGAAGTGAGGAACTGTGGAAGTGATAGAACACAAACCATCTTCCCCTCAGGGAAAGGGAAGTGAAGACCTGTGGAGGTGATAGGACACCATCAAGAAGAAACCTGAGCACAGTATGAATTCCAGAAGGAAAAGAAAGAGAAAAATCCCAGATAGCATATGTAAGAATCAATGGCTAAATTTTTCCCCAGTTTGGAGATTTTTCAGGAAGCACAAAACTCTCCAACAAAATCCTGCTTGAAGGCATTCACTAGGATGCATGGCAAAGGTACTAAAATTCAAAGACAAAGAGACAAATTGGAGAGTAAAGCGATATAAGAACATCACACCTAAAGCATGTTAGTATGGCTACAAGCAGATTTCTCAGCAGGAAGCCCATGGTAGAGGAGAGAGTGGAATAAGGACAAGTCTGCATGGCACCAGTCTAAGCAATGGTCTTTTAGACATGGCCCCAGGAGCACAGGCCTCCAAGCAAAAGGCTAGCAGGACACCTCAAACTGAGAAGCAAGCAGCGACTAGTTTGAGAGGACAACCTATGGAGAAAAGGCATACATTGATAAGGGTTAATATCCAAAGTACATAAGGAACTCAGACAATTCAATGTCAAAGAAACAACCCAATTTGAGAATGAACAATGCCCTTTAGAGACATTTCTCAAAAGAAGGCATACAAATGACCAATAGATACAATTTTTTAAAAATCCAAGATCAGGGCTGGAGAGATGGCTTAGTGGTTAAGGCGCCTGCCTGCTAAGCCTAAGAACCGGGTTCCAATCTCCAGGTCCCATGTTTAGCCAGATGCAAAGTGACGCAAGGGCGCAATGCCACACTCGGCCACAAGGGGGCGCGCACATCTGGATTTCATTTGCAGGAGCTGAGACACTGCTCGCGCACCCATCTCTGTCTTCCTCTCCCTCTCTCTCTCTCTCTCTCTCTGTCTCTCTCTGTGTCTCTCTCTGAAAATATAATAAAACATTTTTTAAAAATCCAAGATCATTAGTCAAGGAAATGCAAATTGAAGTCGCAGTGGGATTTCATGTCCTCTGTCAGAAGAGCTGTTGTGCACAGAGCAAGGGTAAGTGCTGGTGAGTGTGTGTAGCATGGAGCGCTGCCCACTGATGGTGAGGCGTGAACCAGCACAGCCAGGAGTGTCATGAACAATCTAAAATAGAATTTCCTTGTGACCCAGCTATTCCTCTTCTAAGCATTGGTTTTCAGATTCAAAATGGTATCTTAAAGAGTTGTCTGCACCCTGTACTTGTCACAGGTCTGTCTATTCATGGTAGCCAAGGTGACACAGGAAGCAGCCTAACTGCCCATCCACAGGTGAATCAATAAAGAAGACATGGTACAGACACATTGAAGAATTCCATTCAGCCTTAAAAAATGAAGAGAATTCTGGTATTTGCAACAACAGGTAGAAATATAAGAATAGTATGAATGAATGAAGTAAACCAGGTACAAACAGTCTAAGGGTGACCACACAAAAAGAAGGGGCTTTAAATCCACTCAAACAGGGTGAATGCAGTGAATAATAATGTGTGGTGACCAGTTGAAAATGCTAAACAGAAGGGTTAGGAGATGTCTGAGAAGTTAAAGCTGTGTGCTTTCAAAGCCTGGTGGCCTGGATTCGATTCCCCAGTACCCATGTATATACAGATGCACAAAGTGGCACATGTGTCTGAAGTTCATTTACACTACCAAGAAGCCCTGCTATGTCCATTCTCTGCCTCTCTCTGTCCTATCTCTCTCACAAATAAATCAACAAATAACATTTCAAAAGAAGACTTGACTTCTGGGTAAGATGGCAGCAAAGTAGCAATGTGCAGCCTAAGGAGGAAAATAATCAGAAAAACAGCAAAATACACTCCTACCAAAAAGTGAAGTTGAATAAGGAATTTTCGACCACAGCAGAGAAGGAGAAGAGACGCAAATTTTCTAGCTCGTAGGAAACCAGCCAGAATCCCACCAAGGCACCTGAGTCCCAATGTGCCGACCCGCTCGGCCAGTGCAGAGGTTCAGGAGCAGAAACCACTCACACCAGCCTCCTTGCAAAGTCAAGAACTGTGAAGAAGAACACAGATAGGACCAGCTGAGCAGCTCCAGTACAACTCCAAGCACCCTGCACAGCCTCTCTTCCCCCAAACACCAGTGCCACGAAGCACTGGAGAGCTCATCCACCCCCGGCCACATGGCATCCAGCACAGCCACTCAGAACACCAGATCCAGTGACCCAAGCAGCCTCGCTGAGTCCACAGCACAACGGAAAGGGATAACATGGGCACTCAGCATTGGCAAGATTGGAAACCATCCCAAAGGTGACAGGACCCACTTCCACAAATGCACATAGGCCTGCCCTGGAAGTGCTAATCTCCTTCCATGTCAGGACAGTTATGTGTTGGATTTGACTGATGCATTCTTGGTCAGTTTTACCATTCTCAAATAAGATGTATTTTGGTGTTGACTATTTTTGCATCTTATGTTTCCTGATTTATAAGACCTTTGTCTTTTTCTTCTGTCATTACTGGGGGCAGGATCTCACTCAGCCCCAGGCTGACCTGAAACCCATTTCAGACCAGAAATCTCAGCCTCCCCAGTGACAGGATTAAGGCTGTAGATCAACAAACACCCTTAGGGACTTTGGCTTTATTAGATTATGTTTGTTTTACTCTCCACTACTGCACATATACTCTGTGCTGGTTTTGATTGAAGGTGTATATTGCCCAGTTGAATTTTAGGAGTAATTTGCACCACTCAGCCTACTAGAATATTTGTAAAAGCAGGCAAACTCAACACCCATAGTTACTTCTGCTGTTACTCTGGGAGCAATATAAGGGCCACACCTGGCCCCTTAAACTCCTACCATGAACATACATAAAGTCAGATTTAAATGTCTAAGCTTACTGCATATATTTAGAAAACCCAACATCAAATTAACTCAAGATGCAAAAATCTCTACATTATAATACAAGAAACACAAAAATCAAGACAATGCAGTTCCACTAAAAATTATAAATCCATCTGAAATGACCTCCAGTGAGACTGTTTTAGATGAAATGCCCGCTCCATAGGAAGGAACACATCCCTCATACTGGAAACCTACAACAGGGGTAGTCATGAGCCCTAGGGCTGTAACATCTGCTGGTGTCTGGCTAAATGTGTATACTATGTCCACCAAACTCCCCAGTAAGCACTTCTCTTAATGTAATGTTCATATCCATATATTAATGTTACTCTCACTTCTGGTTAAAGAAGCTTCTCTTTTCTGATGGCAGTGACCTCGGGATGACTCAGAAGGCACCATAATGCTCAGAAGAAGTGACAGAAGAGTGCTCAGCACTGAAATATCTCTATCATGTTTTCCAAGGCTCAGGGTCCATTGCAGAAGAGGTGGTGGAGAGAACGTAAGAGCCAAAGGAAGGGTAAGACTCCTTACAACATGTTCCTCCAGACACAAAATGGCCTGGATATCCATTACCTCACAGTGCCTAACACTACCTACACAAAACCATCATAATAGGAGGAAAAGATCATGACATCAAAATAAAAGAGAGACTGACTGAGAGATGGAGGGAATATGATGGAGAGTTGAGTTTCAAAGGGGAAAGTGGGGGGAGGGAGGGAAGTATCATGAGCTATTGTGTACAATTATGGAAGTTGTCAATAAAAAAAAATGATCATACCTATGTTCAAAGAAATCAAAGAACAAAACTCCTGAAGGAATCCTTCAGTAAGGAAGTCAACTTACTGAAATAAGGAGGTCAACACAAGACATAAGAAAAGAAATAGAAATAATGAAAAAAATGCTAATCAGAAATACTAGATATGAAAAACAGAGTAAATCAAAAAACTCTAGAAAGTCTCACCAGTAGAATGGATCAAGAAGAAGACAGAATATCTAAATTAGAAGACCAGATGGCAGAACTAATACAGTCCAGCAAAGAGAAACACAAACTAATAGGAAGGCATGAGTGGGAATTTCAAGACATTTGGGACACTATGAAGAGATCAAACAAGAATTCAGGATATAGTAGAAGGAGAAGAATTTCACTACAGAGGCATAGTAGGTATTTTCAACAAAATCACAGAAGAAAATTTCCCCCAAATAGGGAAAGTGATGCCAATATATATACACAAAGTCTTTAGAACACAAACAGACAAAATCAGGAAAGAACCTCTCACCACCATATTATAATTAAACTACAAAACAGACAAACCAAAGAAAAATAGATTGAAAGCAGCTAGAGAGAAAAAGCAAGTCACCTGCACAGGCAAGCCCATCAGGATCACAGCAGATCACTCAACACAAACTTTAAAAGCCAGAAGGGCTTGGAGTAATGTATTCCAAATTCTGAAAGATAACAATTGTCAACAAGATTACTTTGTCCTGCAAAGCTATCCACCCAAATTGATTGAAAAATAAGGACATTCCACAACAAAGACAGGCTAAAGGAATATAGGAACACTAAACCAGCTCCACAGAAAATTCCTGAAGATCCTTCATGCTGAGGAAAAATCAAAGCACACACACGTAAGGACTCAGGAAAAATAAACCATACTCATATAATAGTTAATACAAGACAGTAAGGGCTCTCGCTTTCTGATCAGGTGGGAACTTCCATCTGTGGGTGAGTTTTTCCCTAGGCTGGGCCTGGGCTGGCTCAGAAGGGGCTCTGCCTAGGCCCCACCAGTCCCAGTCAGGAGGGGCCTCCTAGCCCTTACTCTCCACATGGGTTCTTTATCCCCTCTAGCTCCCCACATGACAGGAGCTCCTTGAACTTTCTTTTCTTTTTTCTTTCCACACTTTTCCCCCATATCCCTATCTGGTTACATGGACTCCTGAGCTACACGTGGTCCGCATGGGCCTTTGGGCTCCATGTAGTGTACTTCTCTTCTCCCCACTTTATCTCCCCTTACCTCTCAGCCTTCCCCTTTCCACACTCCTTTGTAAAATCTGAATAAAATGTGGTATTTTAAAAATAAAAAAAGAGTAAAAAAACAGGAAGAAGTACAAAACAAGAAGAATGGCAAAAATAAATGCACAAATTTCAATAATAAATCTTAAATTTTTTGTTTGTTTTTTGAGGTAGGGTTTCACTCTTGCCCAGGTTGACCTGCAATTTACTATGTAATGTCAGGGTAGCCTTGAACTCATGGTGATCCTCCTACCTCTGCCTCCCAAGTGCTGGGATTAAAGGCATAAGCCACCATGCCTGGCTCAGTAACTCTTAATCTTAATGGCCTCAATGCCCCAACCAAAAGACACAGGCTTGCAGACTGGGATAAAAAGCAGGATCAGCTGGGCATGGTGGCACACACCTTTAATCCCAGCACTCAGGAGGTAGAGGTAAGAGGATTACCACCCTGACACTACATAGTGAATTCCAGGTCAGCCTGAGCTAGAGTGAGACCATACCTTGAAAAACCAAAATAAACAACAACAAAAAGAGGTAGGATCTTTCTGTTTGTTGCCTCCAAGTAACTCACCTTTCCATAAAAGATGGACACTATCTTAGGGTGAAAGGATGGAAAACAGTATTTCAAGCAAATGTGCCTAGAAAACAAGCAGGTGTTGCTATCCTAATATTTGACAGGATAGACTTCAAACCAACATTAGTGAGGAAAAAGAAAGAAGGTCACTTTATATTGGTTAAAGGAACACTCCAACAGGAGGACATTATAATCCTAAACATATATGCACTCACAATTTCATCAAACAAACACTATTAGAATTAAGGACATAGACAACACCAAACACAATTGTAGTGGGTGACTTCAGTACCCCACTCTCACCAATTGACTGGTCATCCCAGCAAAAAATAAACAGAGAAGCATCTGGATTAAATGAACTCATACAACAAATGGACCTAATAGATATCTACAGATCATTCCATCCAAATGCTATACAGTACACATCCTTTTCAGCAGCACATGGAATATTCTTTAAAATATTAGAACATATATTAGAACACAAATATTAACAAATACAGGAAAATTGAAATCATTCCTTGTACTCTGTCTGATCACAATGGGATTAAACTACAAATCAACAACAAAAAAAGCTAAAGAACATACACAAATTCATGGAAATTAAATAGTACCTTACTAAATGATGAATGGGTCAATGAAGAAATCAAGAAGAATATCAAAAATTACATGGAATCAAATAATGATGAGAGCATAACACACCAGAACCTGTGGAACACAATGAAGGCAGTCCTAAGAGGGAAATGTCTAGCTTTAAGTGCCTGTATTAAGAAATTAGAAAGGTCACAAGTAAACAACTTAATGCTTCACCTAAAAGCCTTGGGAATAAAAGAACAAGGCAAACCAAAAATCAGCAGACAAGAAGAAATAATAAAGATTAGGACAGAAATTAATGAAAAAGAAACCAAAAAAAAAAAAAAGAAAGGATAAACAAGATTGATAAACCCTTAGAAAAATCTGACCAGAAGAAAGAAAGGAGACAAAAATTAATAAAATCAGAGATGAAAAAGGCACCATCACAACAGATACCAAAGAAATTCAGAAAATCATAAGGACATACTTTAAGAATATATGTGCCTCTAAGTTTGAAAATCTGAAGGTAAAGGATGATTTCCTTGATTCATACAACCTATCAAAATTAAATCAAGATGATATTAGCCTCTTAAATAAACCTATAATAAGTAGGGAGATCAAAGCATTTATTTAAAAAATCTCCCAGCTAGAAAAAGTCCAGGCCCAGATGGATTCACTGGTGAATTTTACCAGACCTTCACAGAAGAATTAATACCATTGCTTCTCAAACTTTTCCATAAAATAGGAAAAGAAAGAATACTACCAAACTCCTTCTATGAAGCCAGCATTACCCTGATACCAAAAACACACAAAGACAGAACAAGAAAAGAAAATTATAGACCAATCTCCCTCATGAACAGAGATGCAAAAATTCTCAACAAAATGTTGACAAACAGAATATAAGAATATATCAAAAAGATCACTGACCTCAATCAGGTAGATTTTATTCCAGATGTGCAGGGATGGTTCAATATATACAAATTGATAAATTTAATACACTGTATATATGTACAAAAAGACAAAAATCACATGATCATCTCATTAGATTCAGAAAAGGCATTTGATAAAATCCAATATCCCTTCGTGATAAAAGTCCTAAAGAAACTGGGAATAGAAGGAACATATCTCAACAAAATAAAGGCTATTTATGAAAAACTGATAGCAAGCATAATACTAAACAGGGAAAATCTTGAATCTTTTCACTAAGATCAGAAATAAGACAAGGGTGTCCACTGTCCTTACTTTTATTTAATATAACATTGGAAGTCTTAGTTATAAGGCAAGAGACACACATGAAAGGGATGCAAATTGGGAAGGAAGAGATCAAATTATGATTATTTGGAGATGATATGATTCTATATATAAAGGATCCTAATCAAACACTGGTATCTCTTGAAATTACAAGACTTTTGTATAGCAAAGGACACTGTGAATAGAGCAAAAAGGCAACCTACAGAATGGGAGAAAAATCTTTGCCAGATATACATCTGACAGAGGATTAATATCCAGGATATTCAAAGAACTCAAAACACTAAATAATAAGAAATCAAACAACCCAATTAAAAATGAACTATTGGCCAGACATAGTGGCACATGCCTTTAATCCCAGCACTCAGGGAGGCAGAGGTAGGAGGATTGCTGTGAGTTTGAGGCCACCCTGAGACTACATGGTGAATTCCAGGTCAGCCTGGGCTAAGGTGAGACCCTACCTTGGAAAACCAATATAATAATAATAATAATAATAATAATAATAATAATAATAATAATGATGATAGGCTATTGAACTAAATAGAGAGTTCTCAAAGGAAGAAATACAGATGACCTATAAACATCTAAAAAACTATTCTACATCCTTAGCCATCTGTGAAAGGTAAATTAAAACTGCTTTGAGATTCCATCTCACTCCTGTCAGAATGGCTACCATCAAGAAAACAAATGACAATAAATGCTGGTGAGGATGCAGAAAAAGAGGAACCCTTCTACACTGTTGGTGAGGATATAATCTGGCACAGCCATTGTGGAAATCAGTGTGGAGGTTCCTGAGACAGCTAAAAATAGATTTACCATATGACTCAGCTAAACCACTCCTTGGCATGTATCCTAAGAACTCATGTCACTACCTTTGAGATGCTTGCAAATCCATTTTTACTGCTGCTGTATTCACAAGAGCTAGGAAATGGAACCAACCTACATGTCCCTCAACTGATGAATGGATAATGAAGATATAGTACATTTATACAATGGAGTTCTATTCAGCAGTAAAGAAAAATGAAATTGTGAAATGTTCAGGGAAATGGATGGATCTGGAAAGTATTATTCTAACTGAGATCCAGAAAACCAAATGTTGCATGTTCTTTCTCATATGTGGATTCTAGCTACAAATGTTTAGACTTGTGTGTAAGTTGGGGTAAAAATTGGTAGCAGAGGCCAGTAAGCTACAAAGGGACTATGAGGGAGGGAGGAGAGGGGAGTTCTTAAGGGGATGACATTGTATATATGTAAATAGATGAACAGATTACTGGGGGTGGAAAGGCCTAAGTTAAGGTCAGGGTAAGAGAGTGAATAAAAAGGAAAGGTGGGGAGGGTTAATGAAAATTTAAGAGGGTATGAATAAGCCATATGGAAACCTACTGTTTTAGACAATGGCACACCCAGAAGCCATATATTGTTACTATAAAATTTTTGTGCCATTGATGGGATACCTTCCAGTGAGTTGTTGGCCAGGGAGATCCCTGATGCCCCCAAAACATTACAGGTAATTGCCAAGGCCCTTGGTTTCCCACCAGGAATAGATGGTAAGACCCTATTGCTGAAGACTCCACATACTTGAGCTGCAAGGTCACTGAGAAATCCTGCTGGAGCTGAATTGAAAGCCTCCTCCATGTGGACCAGTTGACAGAAAGCTGGAAAAAGCTACACTGCATGCAGTTCAATGGAAGAGAGAGAGAAATCACCAGTACAGATACTCAACAGTGGACACTGCAGGCCTTAAAATTGGCCAGCCAGGCCAAATGAGCCAGCAGGTGCTATAGTGGCATGTATGTTATGGAGAAATCTGACCACTCACTAATTGAATTGGAGGCCCGCTCCATGGGAGGGAATACATGCCTGGTACTGCTGGTGTTGGGCTAAATGCACATATGCTCACCAAACTGCCCAGTAAGCACTTCTCTTAATGTTCATACTCATATATTAATGCTACTCTCACTTTTGGTAGAGAAGCTTCTCTTTTCAGATGGCAGTGACCTCTGGGATGACTCAAAAGGCACCATAGTGCTGACAAGAAGTGACAGGAGTGCTCAGCACTGAAACATCTCTATCACACTTTCCAAGGCTCAGGATCCATTGAAGAAGAGGTGGCAGAAAGACCGTAAGAGCCAAAGGAAGGGTAGGACTGCTTATAATGCACTCTTCCAGACACAAAATAGCCTGTATTCCATAACCTCACAATGCCTGGTACTATCTATATAGGACTCTCATAATAGGAGGAAAAGATGATGATATCAAAATAAGAGAGACTGATTGAGAGGGGGAGGAGATATGATGGAGAGTGGAGTTGTGAAGGGGAAAGTGGGGAACGGGAGGGAATTGTTATGGTTGATTGTCTATAATTATGGAAGTTGTCAATAAAAAAATTTAAAAATAAATAGAATAAAATAAAAAGAAGGCTTAAGGCCATCTTCAGCAACATAGCTGAGGTCAGCCTGGGCTACACAAGACCACACCTCAAAAAAAGAGGAAATTTTTTTTAAAAAAGAAAGAAAATGCTAAACAAAAATGTTAAGTATCTGAAAGAGGGATGTGTTAGGTGGAATTGACTAGTTTATGTTCTGTTTATAAATCACAACTTCGCTTTGTGCCCAATAAACACACTCAGTGGTACATTTTCAATTTACAATAAAAAAAAAATCTAAGACTGTGGACGAATCACTGAACCAGTACAGGCAAGATGGCTGGGCGATGACTCGTCAGTAAAGTGTTTGCCACCAAGTAACATATGAGGACCAGACTTTGCGGCCAAGCACCCACTTAAATGCCACATGGGCATGGCAACCTGCCTGTAATCCCAGTGCTCTGAAGGTGGACACAGGAGAGCCCCAGCAAGCTGGCCAGTTAGTGGAGTCTGAAAGTCCAGGTTCAGGTCACATGGAGAGGCAGTTGAGGAAAACATCTGACATCGACCTCTATACACGTGTGCATACACGCCCACCAACACGAGTCCAGACATATACAAATGTGCATCTATAAGTCCCGTACACAGCATACACGTGTGCACAAAAGTGCATACATTTATGTTAGCTATGCATATATGTATATGTGTGAATGTGACCGAAAACTCATTCAAGTAGGAGGCTTGAACAGGGTCTTTACAGGACAGGAAACACAGGCAGTGACAATAGTTCCAGGCTGCCTCACCTCCTAAGGAATCATAAAGTAGACAAGAAAAATGATAGGATGTCATGTGTGACCACCAGACATGCATGGAGAAGCAGTCATGGGATGTCATGTGTGACTACCAGGCATGCAGGGAGAAGCAGTCATGGGATGTCATGTGTGACCACCAGACATGCATGGAGAAACAGTCATGGGATGTCATGTGTGCCCACCAGACATGCATGGAGAAGCAGTCATGGGATGTCACATGTGCCCACCAGGCATGTAGGGAGAAGCAGATGGTGCTAGTGTCCTTTCATGTGACTAAGGCCCAGCGGCACCTCCTATCCTTCCCTGGTGACAGAATAAATTAGCAAAACCAGCAGAAGTCCTTTGTCCCCAGATAACAAGGAGAAGGTACCCATTTCTCTGCCCACTCCATGACCCATCTCCACCCACCCTGCCTGCCTCGTGTCTCCAGGTCCTACCGTTCATGCCACCAGGCCAGGAGCATATCTAGATGGGCTCAACCATGGGAAGAGGTCAGAGGCAGGACGAGAGAGTTTGAGGTCATTCCCCCCAATGTCCCCTCTTTCTTTCTGCCCCAGCATCCCGTTCTACCCAGGTCACAGTCTCTATGATGAACCTGCTCAATGGTGAGTGAAAAGTGCAAAGCACCTCAGGATTCACACAGCACAAGTCCGTCTCAGAAATTGATAAAGCTGCACAAAGCCAGACAGCATGTTGTTTATATATTAAAAAGCCAACAGAGCAGCAATAACACCTCTGGATAATGGTGGTTCCTGCTGGGGGCCAAGGGGAAGGGGAGCAAGGAGAGCTTCAAACCGGCAGCCATCTGTCTCCAGAGCTGCCCTATGCAGTTGGCTTCTTTCTCTCCTGCTCCCCCAGCCATCCTCATGCATCAGGTGTGTCACGGTGCATATTCATTATGCAATAAAACTCAATTTAAAAGAGATAATCAAGGTTTTCTTCAGAACAAAACCTCCATTAGTTCAACAGTCATCATGCCAAAATTTTTTAAATATGCAAAATTGTGTTTTTACAGAACTTCCAAAAATTAAAAATTTCAAATAGGAAAGCAAAGGTCTAAACATGTTAATATTCTTATTCATGAGACTAACATTTATTAAAAAATAATTAGCCCAATAAATTACAACTTTTTAAACAATGCCTCATGAAAAAGTATGTACTGAAGCATCCAGTACAAATATTAATTTTCTAAGAAAAGCAGAGCTTGGGCTAGGGAGATTGCTCAGTGGGTAAAGTATTTGTTATGCAAACCTAATGACCCATGTTCCGATTCCAGCTTCCTGGGGCCATCTGTAATCCCGGCATGCCTACAGAGAGAAGGGAGGCCGAGACAGGAGAATCCCAAAGTTCACCAGCCAGCTAGCTTGGAAAATGCAGCTGCAGATAAGAGCACGCCCTGCCTCAAACCAGGGTGAAGGTGAGGACCAAGGGGACCAAGGCTGTCCTCTGACCACCACATACACCCTGTTTTAGGCACACACCCACATTTACACACACACTACACAGACATACACACAATACAAAACAAGAAAAAGGAGCTCTGTATTTTATGTCAGAACCTAGAATATGGTGAGTATGACTCTCTGGTCTTGAAGTCAGAGAGGATAAAAAGGGGAAATGAAGATGAAAAAGAAAGGGAGGGATGGAGGGTAGACAGAAGACAAGGTGGACAGAGTAACAGAAGGGGACATAGCTCTTGTCACTTGTTGCATGAGCAGGACACCAGGAGGCCATGTCTGAAAGGAGATGGAGAGACAAGGGCGCAGACAGGGATTCTGGGATGAACGCACCGAGGAGTGGCACACAAGCTGGAGGGGACATTGCCCGTTGTGGGAAGGACACCGAGTATTTGGAGTCTGCTACAGGACAGCACCTGCCTGCATCGCAGGGTCACTACTGGAATCTGTGTCTGGGATCCCTGAGTCACCAGGTGTGTGTCATGCTAAATCATCTTCCTTTCTCTACATCCTGTTTCAAAGGCAACTGCACTCTCCATTTCTTCTCCATGTGAGCACCCAGACAACACATGGAAGATATTCCCCCTTCCGAGTCTGGGGTAAGAGCTAACATGTGCACTGCACAACGCCTGGGACACAAAGCCAGAGAGTAGTCCCTGTTTCACAAGGCCACGGTGCTGGACAGAGAGGTGGGATATGTTATCCAATTTTAGCATTGCCCTGTAGAGATAAAGGCTCCTGAGGACTCGGAGCAAGAGCATGTTCTCGGCTGGTATCAGGCTAAGGTAGGCGTGGATGTGAATTAGCTGCAAGAGAAGCATGGGAGGGCCACAGAGCCAGCTCCAGAGAGAGGGTGTGGAGGTGAGAACAAGCACCCAGGAAGCCCTAGTTTCTGACATGGAAAATTCTTGTGATGGCTCAAGGCCATCTTGTCCTGAGTTGACTTGTGTGCCCCAAAGGGATATATTGATATCTTACCTGCAAACATCTTGTCACATGACCTAATTTGTAAATAGAGCTGTTGCAGGTGTAAAGTAAAGATGAGGTTGGGCTGAAGAAATGGCTCAGCGGTTAAGGTGCTTCCCTGCAAAGCCAAAGGACCCAGGTTCGATTCCCCAGGACCCACGTACGACAGATACACAAGTTGGTACATGTGTCTGGAGTTCATTTGGAGGCCCTGGTGTGCCCATTCCATCTCTCTATATATCTGTCTCTGCCTCTTTCTCTCTCACATAAATAAATAAAATTTATATATATAAAGATGATGTCATAAGAGACTGGAGAGATGGCTCAGCAAATAAAGTGTTTTCCATTCAAGCGTAAGGACCTAAATTCAGAGTCCCAGATACTATGTAAAATGCCAGCGATGCCCATAATACCAGCAGTGGAAAGGCAGAGACAGGAGGATTCCTGCAACTTGCTAGACAGCTCATCTCATTGAATAGATGAGTTCCAGGTTCAGTAATAGACTGTCTCAAAAATTATGATAGACAGCAACTAAAGAAGGCACCTGACACTGACCTCTGGCCTACACACACACACACGCACACGCACACACACGCACACACGCGCACGCACGTGCAAAACAAAAAGGGAAAAAAGGATGTGATTGAGGGTATGCCCTTAATCCACAATGACCACTGTCCTAAGACCAGGAGGCCAGCAGCTAGGAGAGAGGCACCCAGCGAGGATGACTCCTTGCCTATGGTGACAGAGGGTCCCTTCGGGGCAGAATGATGGCAAGAGAGGCGAGGAAAGACACCCCCCCCCGCAAAAAAAATCTCTCAGAGAAAGAGCAGCCCTGGCACCTCTGGTCTCCAGAACCTAGACCATCAAATACTATTGTCCTTGGTGGCATCAGGCACTGGGACTTAGAATGCTCTCGTGCTCTGCATCCAGGTCTCAAGGCTGCTTTCAGGAAGCTTTCCTGAACAGAGGGCCAGCCCCCCACATGACAATGGATTTAGGATTTAGGATCGTGATGATGTGAGGGCATACCCCTATAGCCACTGTATTTTCACTGTCGGGACAGTGCGTAACAAGACAGGTGAACAGACCAGGTGTGGTGTTTCCAGTGTGTGGCATCCCACCACAGCCTCATGTGTTTGTGATTAAGCTATACTTAATCCTCGGCAGGTGGAGCCTTTGGGAGGGGGGCCTTGCTGGAGGAGGGGTGTTGCTACAGGCAGACTTCAAAGTTCATTAGTCCAGCCCTACTGGGTGTTCACCAGCTAGCTCACTTGAACTACTGCCACCCAGATATGTGACGGTGTGAGCCAGCTTTCTGCTCATGCCAAGCTTTCCCTGTCAAGATGAACCTGTCCCTTGAGACTGGAAGCAGAAATAAACCCTTTCCTCCCACCAGCTGCTCTGGGTGTTTTTTTTTCTGAGAAACAAGGTAACTGGTACACGAGGCTTCAGGCTACAGCAGTCTGCCACCTCTGTGTGTCCTGACCATGTTGAGGGCTGGCCAGGCTGAGCTGCGGTGTTCCCTAGATGAGGGGTATTAAGCACATAGTTGATTTACAATATTTTCAACTCACAATATATTTATCATGATGAATGTGGCCCTGTCAAAATGGAGAAAACTGGATCTTTATTGAATTTAGATCATACCACAGATGTAGCTTTTCCAAAATTGATAGAATCTTCTTTCATTTCTTGCATGTATATAAGTGTGTGCTGTGTATATGTGTGCATGCATGTTCATCTGTGTGTGGATGCACTGTGTGGGACATGCATGTGTGTGTGCATGTGTGAGATGACCAAGGTCAACGTCTCCCTTAGTCACTCTCTACCTTCTTAGTGAGACAGAGTCCCACTGAACCTGGAGCTCACTGGTTCTCTAGACATGTGCGTGAGTGCCAGGGTTCCTCAGTCTCCGCCTCCCCAGCCCTGGGACCTCAGAGGTATGCCACTACACCTGGCATTTTATGTGGGTGCTGCGCATCTGACTGAACTCAGCACCTCATTGCTTGTGTGGCATCATTTTACTCACACACCTTCACACCAGCTTCTTTTATTTCCTACCCCTACAAGTCAGCATCCCCAGGAGGACAGACAAGACCCTAAACATCTCTGAAGCACCAATGAAGTCAGTTCCTCTGTGCACACATCACAGCCAGACACATTACTGTTCCCTGCTTCCATTTAAGTTTGAAATGCAGACTGTGTCAAAAGTCTATGTGCCTATAATGAAGCCATGATGTTGTATTAAAGAGCTGCGGGTTATGGTATCATTTAGCAGCATCTGGAAATAGCTCCTGTGCTCATTTACCCAGACTGCACACATGCAGGACTCCTCAGTTACCAGGAAGAGGGGCCTTGCAGCCGCCAGCATTTCCTTCCCCATATCCACTCCCTGATCAAGGCCAGTAAGTGGGGGATCACTTGAAGCCCCCCAAAAGCACGTATGACCCTCTTCTATAGAAGTTTCCCAAAGGAATCTCAGGAGCTCCCTAGCACTAACTCCCACCAAGTCCCTCCCATGTTGGGGTAGGGGACCACTGCCCTAGTGGGGACCACTGCCCTCAACGGAAGGTTCCTTTAGGTTGACTTTAGGCCTCCTGCCATGGAGCTTTCCCTACAGGTCCTTGTTGAATGCTTCTAGGATTTCTACCTCCTGGTCCAGCAGCCCTGGCCAGACAGAGAGCATCCAGTGTGGTCAGGGTCACTGAGGAGCAGAGCCCCTTGTCACACATCATGTTCCATGCTTTGCGCTTCAGTGTGGGACAGAGCCTCCCTCAAGATCTCTGGCAGGATCCTGTGTCATCATGAAAACTGAACTCAAATTTCTCCCTACTCCACATGTATGGAAATAAATAGGTGTCCTATTAGCAAATGTAGATAAGTAGAGTTTATAGCAAAGATAGATGATAGACTTTAAAAAACAAAGCAAAATTCAAAAAAGAAAGAAAGAAGAAAGACAGGAAGGAAAGAAGGAAAGAGAAGGAAAGAAGGAAAGAGAAGGAAGGAAGGAAGGAAGGAAGGAAGGAAGGAAGGAAGGAAGGAAGGAAGGAAAGAGGGAGGGAGGGAGGGAGGGAGGGAAGGAGAAAGAAAGGAAAGAAGGAAGAAAGGAAGGAAGGAAGGAAGGAAGGAAGGAAAAAGAAGGAAGGAAAGAGAAGTGGGAGAGAGGAGGAAAAATAGAAAGAAAGAGAGAGAGAGGAGGAAAAAGAAGGATGAAAAAAAGAAAGGAAGGGAGGGAGAGAATGCTTCCCTTCCATGCTGGAAGAGTAATGTAAAGAAATGCACGGTCTTGAACCAAGAACTTGGGGTTACCCTAACTGCCTTAGTCTGGAAAGAGGGACCTAGAGGATGGAGTCACAGATCCATGTTGGCAGTGAGATGCAAGGCAGGAGGCAAACTGGTCAGATAGTCCCACGCCCCTCATCCCCTATACTGTGTGTGCTCTGTGCAGCTGCTGAGTGCATCCATCTGACTCTGTCTCTATCAAGTGTGGAAGCTCTCACAGGAGATCGAGTGTGGAGTGGGGCGTGGGGAGGGTGGAAGCTCTCACAGGAGATGGAGTGGGGCGTGGGGAGGGTGGGAGCTCTCTCAGGAGATGGAGTGTGGGGGAGGGGGCGTGGGGGGAGGGGTGGAGATGGAGCTCTCTCAGGAGATGGAAGTGTGGGGAGGGTGGGCGGAGATGGGGGAGCTGGGGCGATGGAGGGTGGGAGCTCTCTCAGGAGATGGAGGGTGGCTCTCTCAGGAGATGGGGCGTGGGGAGGGGGAGCTCTCTCAGGAGATGGAGTGGGGCGTGGGGAGGGTGGGAGGGAGATGGAGTGGGGCGTGGGGAGGGTGGAAGCTCTCTCAGGAGATGGAGTGGGGCGTGGGGAGGGTGGAAGCTCTCACGGGAGATGGAGTGGGGCGTGGGGAGGGTGGGAGCTCTCTCAGGAGATGGAGTGTGGAGTGGGGAGGGTGGGAGCTCTCACAGGAGAGGGTGGAAGCTCTCAGGAGATGGAGTGGGGCGTGGGGAGGGTGGGAGCTCTCTCAGGAGATGGAGTGGGGCGTGGGGAGGGTGGGAGCTCTCTCAGGAGATGGAGTGGGGCGTGGGGAGGGTGGAGCTCTCTCAGGTGGAAGCTCTCTCAGGAGAGTGGGCGTGGGAGTGGGGCAGGAGTTGGGAGTGGGATGGAGTGGGGTGGGGAGGGTGGAAGCTCTCACGGGGGAGATCTCAGGAGATGGAGTGGGGCGTGGGAGGGGGGAGCTCTCTCAGGAGATGGAGGGGCGTGGGGAGGGTGGAGCTCTCTCAGGAGATGGAGTGGGGCGTGGGGAGGGTGGGTGGGGCGTGGGGAGGGTGGAAGCTCTCACGGGAGATGGAGTGGGGCGTGGGGAGGGTGGGAGCTCTCTCAGGAGATGGAGTGGGGCGTGGGGAGGGTGGAAGCTCTCTCAGGAGATGGAGTGGGGCGTGGGGAGGGTGGAAGCTCTCTCAGGAGATGGAGTGTGGAGTGGGGCGTGGGGAGGGTGGAAGCTCTCTGGAGTGGGGCAGGGGATGGAGGGGGCGTGGGGAGGGTGGAGTGGGATGGAGTGGGGCGTGGGGAGGGTGGAAGCTCTCTCAGGGGGAGCTTGGAGTGGGGGGAGATGGGTGGGGCGTGGGGAGGGTGGAAGCTCTCACAGGAGATGGAGTGGGGCGTGGGGAGGGTGGAAGCTCTCTCAGGAGATGGAGTGTGGAGTGGGGCGTGGGAGGTGGGAGCGTGGGGAGGGTGGGGCGTGGGGAGGGTGGGAGCTCTCTCAGGAGATGGGGCGTGGGGAGGGTGGGGGAGATGGAGTGGGGCGTGGGGAGGGTGGGAGCTCTCTCATGGGGATGGGGGGAGGGGGTGGGGAGGGGTGGGAGCTCTCTCAGGGAGATGGAGTGGGGCGGGGGAGGGGGAGGAGTGGGGCGTGGGAGGGTGGGAGCTCTCAGGGGATGGGCGTGGGGCGTGGGGAGGGGGGCGTGGGAGCTCTCTCAGGGATGGATGGGGGGGCGTGGGGAGGGTGGGCTCTCTCAGGAGATGCTCTCTCAGGAGATGGAGTGGGGGGCGTGGGGAGGGGGGAGCTGGAGATGGAGCTCTCTCAGGAGATGGAGGAGATGGAGTGGGGGAGATGGTGGGGAGGGTGGAAGCTCTCTGGAGTGGGGCGTGGGAGGGGATGGAGATGGGGGGGCGTGGGGGGTGGGAGCTGGATGCTCTCTCAGGGGGATGGAGTGGGGCGTGGGGAGGGTGGGGTGGGGCGTGGGGAGGGTGGAAGCTCTCAGGAGATGGAGTGGGGCGGAGATGGGGAGGGGGCGTGGATGCTCTCTCAGGGGATGGAGTGGGGGGCGTGGGGAGGGTGGGAGCTCTCTCAGGAGGGAGATGGGGAGGGTGGAGCTCTCACAGTGGGAGGGTGGGGCGTGGGGGGGGGCGTGGGAGCTCTCTCAGGAGATGGAGTGGGGCGGGCGGGGGAGGGTGGAAGCTCTCTGGAGTGTGGAGTGGGCGTGGGGAGGGTGGGAGCTCTCTCAGGAGATGGAGTGGGGGGTGGGGAGGGTGGGAGCTCTCAGGAGATGAGGGGCGTGGGAGGGTGGGAGCTCTCAGGGGATGGAGTGGGGCGTGGGGAGGGTGGTGGGAGATGGAGTGTGGGCGTGGGGCTCTCTCAGGGGATGGAGTGGGGCGTGGGGAGGGTGGGCTCTCACAGCTCTCTCACAGGATGGATGGAGGGGGGGTGGGAGCTCTGGGGAGATGGTGGGGCGTGGGGAGGGTGGAGCTCTCAGGGGATGGAGTGGGATGGAGTGTGGGGGGCGGGTGGGAGCTCTCTCAGGAGATGGAGTGGGGGGGGAGGGTGGGAGATGGGGAGATGGAGTGGGGCGTGGGGAGGGTGGGAGCTGGAGGGGAGGGTGGGAGCTCTCTCAGGAGATGTGGGGTGGGGGTGGGGGAGCTCTCTCAGGGATGGAGTGGGCGTGGGGAGGGTGGGGTGGGAGCTCTCTCAGGGGATGGAGTGGGGAGATGGAGGGCGTGGGATGGAGTGGAGGGTGGGGCTCTCTCAGGAGATGAGTGGGGGAGCTCTCTCAGGGGATGGAGTGGGCGTGGGGAGGGTGGGAGCTCTCTGGAGGGGGCGTGGGGAGGGGGGATGGAGATGGAGGGGCGGGGAGGGTGGGAGCTGGGGAGGGTGGGAGGGTGGGAGCTCTCTGGAGTGGGCGTGGGGAGGGGATGGAGTGGGGCGTGGGGAGGGTGGGAGCTCTCTCAGGGGATGGAGTGGGGCGTGGGGAGGGTGGGAGCTCTCTCGGGAGACCTCCACTGAGAGACTGAAATGATGACTATCTGGCTGGATTTCCCAGCTCTGGAATTTCAATTTGCTTTGGGTGTTTGTTTTGTTTTAGTGTGATATGGGGTGCGTGTGTGTATGATGTGATATGTGTGTGCAGAAGTGCACACCCCATGCACATGTGTACAAAGGTCCGAAGAGCACCTGGGGTGTTCTCTCTCTTTTCACTCATCCACCTCTCTCCTGGACACAAGCGTCTCATCTTGCTCAACCCGAGCTGCCTTTTTGATGTTTTTGGTGGTGGGTCCCAGCAGTTCTACAGACTCGCCCCCAACCCACAGGGCACGTGGCCATGCATAACCATGCCCAGCTGAGGATCAAAAGAGCAGCCCCAGGCCCTCAGGCTTGCACAGCAAGCTCTCACCCACTGAGCCCCCTCCCTGACCCTTTTTTTTTTTTTTTTTGGTTTTGGTTTTTCGAGGTAGGGTCTCACTCTAGTCCAGGCTGACCTGGAATTAACTATGTAGTCTCAGGGTGGCCTCGAACTCACGGCGATCCTCCTACCTCTGCCTCCTGAGTGCTGGGATTAAAGGCTTGCGCCACCACGCCCGGCTTGCTTTGTTTTTAATCAATTGCTAGTTGTTAATGATTGCTAATGGCGCCCTCTTTCACTTCCTGTACTCCATCCATCTTAGTCTCCTCAGCCTAGTTTATTGTGTTAATCTGGTCATGCCCAGGCCTTGTTAGGAGGGTCTATCACTTCTGGTTGGGGGGGTGAACTCTAGCACATTCTTTACCGCCAGCCCCTCTGTCTGAGGTACTTTTCTTGCCACTATAACCACATACCTGAGAGAAGGCATTTAAGGTATTAAGGCAGGAGTAATTTGGCTCACAGTTTCAGAGAGCAAAGCAGAGCAGAAGGGCTTGGTCCCCTGCAGTGGGAGCCCAGAGCAGCTTGTTCCCATGGCAACAGGAGGAAGCAGAAGTGAGCCTAAATGCACACTCAGACCAACTCACGGCACACTGACCTTGTCTGCTTGCTAATGTTTGTACCAGCTTCTCTCCACAATAAAGAGGTGTTTCCCTGGGATATCTGCTAAGCATGCGTCACGTGTGTGCTGGCTCGAGACGGGACTGGACCTGGATTCCTTCCCTCAGGGCACTGGCTGTAGCACAGCACACAGTTGGCAAACAGCCAAGGCTTGGAGGTCTCGCTGCCTGGGAGACAGTCTCTGCCCAGGGCAGCTTGTCTCCTTCCGTCAGCTCCTCAGAGTGGCAGTTTTCTACCTCCTGTCATCACTCAGAGGGCCTTTCCATGCTCTAGGCATTTTTCAGAGTCTAAGTCACTTTTGGCTGGGTCCTCCAGTCATCCCTGGAGACTCAGCACAGGCCCTGAAGCCCAGCTCCCGAGCAGGTGACGGATCCCATGGCCTCACAGTAAGCACTGAGAACTGCCTTTCTAAAAAGTGTCCACTCCTCCTGTGGGCCCACAGGGACCTCAAGAAGGATGTAAGCCCAGCACCTTCAGCTTGCATCTGTCTCGAGGCATCTTGCTACCAGATTTCTCAGCCTGTTCCAAACCTCTCCGATATGCTCTCCAGTCACCATCCACCCCTTCCACCCATCCTGCATTTGAGGAATGAGAAGACGGACTGCCCTATAAACATCCTTGGCTCAAGGGACTACTGAAGCCATTCCCAAGCATCCGGGAGCCACAACCTACAGACGAGGGTGATTATGTATGAAGACGGGGTCACATTCCACAGCTGGGGTCACCTCCTGAAACCAGACTGTACCCTTAAGCAATAGGACTTCCTCAAGTCACCTTGCAGAACCAAAGCTCAGACAATGATCAACCAGACCCTAGCTTGGCCGGGACCATGTACTCATGCAGACCCCTCCCTATCTGCCTCGAATCTTCCCGTGTTTAAACCTAGAGCACATGTCAGAACCCTAAAGACAGACTTGGGTCACTGGGCTCCTTCATCTGTCTCTCTCTCCATGGTGCCACATGGACCAAATCTCCTTTCTCTGCCTATGGGCATTGTTCCTCTCTTTAGTCAGCATGTCGGGATAGGTGGCCAAGGCCAGTGTACCAGTCACTTTCTCATTGCTGGGACAAAATGCTCAACCAGAAGCAACTTATAGAAGGAAAAGGGTTTCGTACAGTTTGCAGTTCTGGGGGTAGGGACCATCACCATGGGAGAAGCATGGTGGGAGCAGGAAGCCAGCGTCAGTCACATCATCACATCAACAGGGAGCAAGTAGAGAGAAACATACTTAGTGGGCTGGACTATAGCACCTCAAGGCCTGCCCCAGTGACACATGTCTTCCAGGAAGGCTCTACTTCCTAAAGGAAGTTCCATGATCTTCCTGCACAGTGCCATCCATGGGTACAAGGTATACAAACACACAAGCTTACAGGGAGCATTGCATTCAAACCACCACACCCAGCTTATGGAGTCTGGCAGAGCCCAGGTGTTTACCTTAAACCTCCAGTGACACCTGCAATACACACCAGTTGCCCGCCTGAGCTCTCAGATGGTGGAGCACCTGGGGAGTCCCAGCACTGCTTCTAAATCCATGTACTTGTTTAAAAACATAAATGCTTTCTTTATTAAATAAATACATGCGATTTATTATTTTTACTTGAACATTTCATAAACATATGGCTAAGGAGAAAGGGGTCCCCCTACTTAGTGCTTTTCACAATTTTCTAATTACCTGTTGCTATGTAAGAAACCATCACCAAATTCAGGAACTGAAGTCATCCACAGTCTTTGTCTTTGCTTATGAATGCATGGTCTGGGCAGGGCCCAGCAGTGGTGGTACCGTGTTTGGCAAGGGCAGCTGCTGGGAGACTGGAGGACCGCTTCTGAGGAGGCAGGTGGCGCATCGATGGGAGGAGGAGCTCCACAGGGCTGTCAGCCAGGCCTCACATCCTCGCCTCGCGAACGCACCTGCTCACAGTGTGAGGGCTTGGGCCCAAAGCCAGCATTTCAAAGCACAGGAAGTACAAGTTACCAATCTATCAGCAACTGTGCTCGAAAGCTGATGGAGTGTCATTCTGCCATCTTCAGTGCCTGCTGGTCTCACAGAACCTGCCCAAGCTCCTGAGTAGGGGCCACTGCCACACCTCCTATGAGGACAGCTGTGGGATTCACAGTGTCCTCAGCCTACAGGTGCAGGACTCCAGGATTTTCTACCCCCTTTCGGTGTTTAAACCATTTCTCATTGGATGGAGGTGAGAGTCCCACAGCCCTCCCTTCCCCTACACTCTCAATATCCCCCTCTTTTGTAGAATAATGTGCCCGTGCTTAGGATAGGGTCCTGCCACGTTACCCTCAGCCCAGAGCAGCCTCTGGTGGCCCATCACCTGATCCCAGCTGATTAGCTCGTCTGCAGCTTTTGCAGCCTCTTTGTATGCACTGGTGAAGTCTAGCTCCTCCCGCCCCATGGGGAGGGGGTTGAGATATTTTAAGAGCATCTTTCAATCATTCTTCAAATCGCATGTCAGAGGAGAGGTACACTTCTCATAAATATGTATTAACGTGGAGCATTTTAAGATGGTTGGATCATTTTACATCCTTATACATGTCTTTTTCAATTAATTTTGAGTTCTTAAAGAGCTTCTTAGTCATTAATTACAATTAAGTCCACCAATTGCCATGCTGACGTGTTCTTGACCCACTCCCCGAAGCCTGATCAATCTGCGTGATGGATGCCACCTCGCAACGGACCATGAGGTGGTAAACAGCTCAGCAACCCCTGGAGTCCCAGGCGCCATCAGAAGCCGTTGCTGGCCTTAAATGGATGTCCTAGAATTTGCCCTTGGCAGAGAACACTTCACAGTGAGTCACTCACACCCCTTCAGTGGGACTGTTGGGCTCAGGTCCATGTGCCAAGGCTGACAGAGGCAGCAGCCATGCAGGAAGAGCCAGGCGGACTGAGCAGAGGCCCCCAAACACAAAGCAAGCTAATTATGAAGCAAGCTGCTCTCAGGCTCTTGGCGGGTTGACCCAGATGATGATGTGACACTGTCCCAGGGCTCAGTGCAGGGGTTTCAGCACCCACTGCTTCTTGTGCAGAAGAGCTGAGAAGGTGCCTCTGGGGATGAGGAACCAGCTCTGCAGTGACACACCAGGCTCACCAGGCCATCAGGTCACACATGGTGCACCTCCCTCCTCTCCCCTCCTGCTCTGCTCAGCGCTAAAGGGTCACTGTGGGAACTGATGACGCGATCTCGAGCCCCACTGCGTCTGCTCTGAGACCTGCTGCCTGGCAGATGACCAGAGTGCCTCCTCTTTGCTTGCTCGCCACATTGTCAAAAACTGCACATCCTTATGGTAGCCACCTCTGGGATGGAGTTGTAAACCGTTTTCTTTAATGACTATATTTTACATTCCTATAGATTCCCTTTGGTTCATTTGTTAAACTACCTGTTCATTTCTTCAAAGTGTCTTGTTTTGTGAACTGGATTCCTTTGACTTGTTGAAACTCTTCCACATACTCACTTTGAAATCCTCTAATGGCCATGTCTCCTGTGCTTCTAGAAGGTTCTGGGATGTCTGTACTTCTAGAACACCCGAGAATACCAGTTCCCTGGTGTGCCGGGCACCTGTGGTCTGCCTTTCTCTCGGGGCTTCCTGCATGAGAATCCTGTTCTGTAAGAGGCCTGAGCTTCCTGAGAGGCAAGGACCCAGCACAGGTGGGCGTATTTGTCTGTGAGCACCGTGTGGCTTTGACCCCTCACTGTGGTACAAATATGGGCTCTGTCCATCATGGGGTTGGCATTACAGAATCAGAAACCTGGTACCATGAGCAGGTTGCCTCACTGACCTGACAGTGTTAGTCCAACCTACGAAGGGACCTCAGTTCTAGCTGACCCCTCAACTCTGGGGTCACTTGTTCATTCCCGTTGTCAACTCCATCAGACCAGGAATCAATTAAGAGACCTGTTTCTTGGGCAGGTCTGTGGCGTGTTCACAAGAAGAAGTAACTGCAGGAGGAAGACCTTGCCCCAGAGTGGACAGCCCTTCTGGTGGTGGCCTCCATATGAAGAGGTTCCAGGAGAAGACGGCCTTTTTGCCTGGCTGCTCTTGTGACTTGAAGGCGAAGGTATCGACCCTGTTGCCAGCATCCTTCACTAACATTGGAACACGTTTTATTTCAACATAGACTGGAGACCAGCACCTCTCCGTGAATCCCCCAGGCCTTTTGTGCCGGATTGGGACTTGTGAGACGTCCATTCTCATGCACGGAGCCATCTGCTAGGTTCTCGGCCTCTCCCGCCTGCAGACAGCTGTTGTTGGACTGCCCAGCCTGTGTCCTGCAATCCAACCCCATAAATCTCCTCTGTAACACGTATGACTTCTATCGGTTCTGTGCCTCTCGAGAACCCTGACTAACACAGGGCCCCAAGGACTTCTATAACTAAAGCTTTCTGCCGAGGACAAGCGCTGCCATGCATTTATAATTTCTGTTACATGCTGTCTATTACTTCTGCACGTTTAAAGCAAGGGAAAGCCACGTCTATCAATTCGTTTGCCTGTATTGACTATAAAAATAAAATAAAAAATAAAGTCATACAAATCGATCCAGTGCGCGGAGTGTAGTAGTAGAAACGTTGTCGCCTGTGTCCGTGAGATGCAGGCATCACTCTTGGGTCTGCAGGCCTCTGGGGAAGTTTTGAATTTGCTCCTCACAACCATCCTATGGGCTGGATGTACTCTAATCCCCGTTCCACAGGTAAGACGCAGAGGCTCGCAGAGGACCATCAGAAATCACAGTGAACGTCTGCCTGCTTTGTTTGCACCAAGGAGAGACTGGATTTGGCTCCGTCTCTGTTAGAACCAAAGTCAAGCTTCAGGAACTCTTGGTTTTCAGGCAGACCAGCCACAGGGAACCACAAGCCACAAGTCCGACCACAAAATGCAGATAGAGGTGACGAAGGGAGGCGGCGAGCCAAGCATGGTGGCAGAAATGTAGCTGCAGTGTCTCCGTTGTAAGTCCGTTACGTTAAAGAGTCACTGGGATGCTCTGAGAGTTCTAGAATCCAACTTAAGACCTGCAAGGAACAATCTGAGACTGTAACACAACAAACTGAAGAACTGGCATTGTTTGGCAAGGGTTACCACTAGACACTGCCATTGTGTGGAGAAGGTTACCACCAGACCACACCAAGTGAAGAACTGAGAGAGGTGGAGAAGAAAGTGGCTTCGTAAAGAAAGGGGTTCATGGTCAACTGTGTGTAACAGAACCACAGCTATGCTGGAAACATCCAGGCCCCATGCTGCACCCCCATGCATCCAGATTGAGAGGTCTCAGGACACTTACCCAGAGCCACCTTACCCCACATGCCACAGCAATTAAAACTGTCACCAAGACAGCAGCAGGATGGAGAAAGGCTATGATGAGAGGGAAGGAGCCAGCTCGCTCAGTGGGTGGTGGATCACTGCACTGAGGTCCGCTTGCTCACCGAGCTGTGTCAGGAAACAGAGCCCAGGAGAGGCAGATAGGCCAAACCACTCACACCGAGATCCGAAGGGCCAAGCCTTCACCAGGGTTAGCAGGGCCAGCGGTGACTGATGACTAGTGACTCGGAGATGCTGGGCTTCAGGTCACTCCCAAGTCTTCTGGGAGCTGTGGTGGTTACTATGGACTGTCAACATGACAGGGTCTAGAATCATCTGAAGGACAAACACCTGGGCATGCCTGTGAGGAAGTTTGTAGATTAGGTTAATTGAGGTGGGAGAGCCGACCCTAACTCCAGGTGGCACCGTTCCATGGGCTGAGGGCCCAGACTAAACAGAAAGGAGCCGGCTGCGCTGCAGCATTCACTGCTGTCCGCAGGAGTCATGTGATCAGAGGCTTCCTGCTCCTGCCATGCACTCTGTCCCTTGCACTGTGAGCTCAGAAGCCACCTTTCTCCCCTTCTGCTGCTTCTTATCAGCCATCTCATCACGGAACGCCGAGGTAACTAATGCTAGCACAGCCAAGTGACCTGGAGGCAGGCTCATTCCTAGTGTGCGTCCTGGCAGTGGTCTGGGGATAGGGTTAGGTGGCTTTGGGGGGGGCACATGGCCTTGGTTGAAGTGACCTTGTTCAGAAAGGGCTCCCCAGGTGAAAGGAACTGGGCTCATGGCCCTCCCCCTGCTTTGCCCTCGGAACCCCCGTCCCCATCCCACCTTCTGGGGTCAGACATCTCATAAAACAGCCCACGGGGCTCTCCCTCAAAGTTGGCAGCCCTAGAATCCCACATGGGACCTCCAGACCCACGTTGGCTGAAACTATATCTAATTCCTGGAGAACCTTCTGCACCCGACAGAGAGTGCAGTCCCCGCCTGGCATGTGCCACGTTGGGCTGAGCAGTGATCACATTGTGAGGCCTTAGGTGGGATGTCCCCAAGCAGAGCAAGGTGTGGGGAAGAGGACACAGGAGCTCTCATATTCCAAGGATGGACAAGACACCCTGATGTCACTGAGGCAACCGATCTCCACTTTGCAAAGAAGGGGAGAAACAGAAATGCCCCAGGCAACCGCTACGGCAAGGGAGCGGGCCGCAGGCTGCCGCCTTGGCTCAGCTCATCTCTCTGTGTGTTCCTTCATCCTCGTGACAAGGCAAGACACTGAAGGGTCCAGGTCTCCAGACCTAGAGCCCTCCACTCACATGTTGGCAGTCCCGTTCCTAGGAGAACATGCTTTGGATCTGCCCTCTTCCCACCCCTCATCCTGCTGGCCTCCAGGGCAGGGGGGGACACAGAGTACAGAGGGTGACACACAGCCCCAGCCACCTTGGGAGTGGCAGTGATTATGTAATCGGAATGCCCGAGGTCATGTTGCTTGTCACCACAAACGCCAGTGAGCAGAGAGATGAGAATCAAGGTGTGTTTTATTTAAGAAGCTGGTAAAGTCTCGCTCCAGCCCAGCCTGACCTCAAATTCACTATATAGTAGCAGGATGGCCTTGAACTTATAGCATTTCTCCTACCTTGGCCACCCGAGTGTTGGGATTAAAGGCATCATGCCTGGCCCAAGATTCTTCCTTCCTCATCTTCAAAATGAAGATGAGAAGGGAGCCCTGGGTCAGGCTGACCAAACCATTCAGTGAGAGACTATGCCTGCAAAGTGGCCAGGCCAGAGCGTCTGAAAATACTGTCAGTTCACTTGTGTTTCCGTGGATGAGAAGAGCAGATCCATGATCCATGGCAGGGACCAGAATGGCACAGGTCACGGGCACAGCAAGACCAGTCTTGGCTTTCTTCCCACCCCAACGAGGCTCGCAGAGGTGCAGCTTCTCCATGTGGTCACAGAGTACTTTGTGCAAGGCCCCCATGCATGCAGGCTCTGCTGGGCCAGGAGGCAGGACATGGTGGAGCTGTGGGGTCAGTTGTGCAAGGCCCCCATGCATGCAGGCTCTGCTGGGCCAGGAGGCAGGACATGGTGGAGCTGTGGGGTCAGTTGTGCAAGGCCCCCATGCATGCAGGCTCTGCTGGGCCAGGAGGCAGGACATGGTGGAGCTGTGGGGTCAGTTGTGCAAGGCCCCCATGCATGCAGGCTCTGCTGGGCCAGGAGGCAGGACATGGTGGAGCTGTGGGGTCAGTTTTGCAAGGCCCCCATGCATGCAGGCTCTGCTGGGCCAGGAGGCAGGACATGGTGGAGCTGTGGGGTCAGTTGTGCAAGGCCCCCATGCATGCAGGCTCTGCTGGGCCAGGAGGCAGGACATGGTGGAGCTGTGGGGTCAGTTGTGCAAGGCCTCCATGCATGCAGGCTCTGCTGGGCCAGGTGGCAGGACATGGTGGAGCTGTGGGGTCAGGGGTCCCTAAAGGCTTCTGCAGAATTGAAGCTCTTAGGTTGAGGATATAGCTTAGTGGTAGAGCAGTGGCCTGGCATTGCCAGGGCCCTGGGTTCTATTTCTAGTGCCACGAGAAAAGAGCTGCGGTCTTCCCCTTGCTTCACAGTCTCTCGTCAGCCACCATCTGGATGCCTCAAGGTCCCTTTGCAAAACAGAAGCTTGCTGTGCTCATCCGAAAGCTTAGCTGGAGAGTGGTGCCACTAAGAGCTTCATCTGCAGGTTGCAGCTGGGGCTTCAAGCCCTCCCCGGGAGGTGTCTTGAGTCCCCAGGGTGGTGTTGGTAGACACCAGAGCCTCTAAATCCATGGATCAGAGGCTGCAGGCCGGCGCTCAGCCACACAGACATGTTTTGAGCAGTTAAATCCCAGCCACATCCTGATATCCCAAAATAACCAGCAGCCAGTTCTGAACATGCTACTTGGTTTCCAGTCAAACCGTGGCCATCCAACGGCTGCCTGAACTAGAGGAGTGAGACTCAGGCAGGTTCAGCCACTCACAGCGAATCCCTGGTCACTGTGAGCCCGTTTTCCCCATCCATGGCCCCCATGGTAGCTTGTGCGTGTTTCCTGCAGCTCTGCTGGGTAAAGCTCCTGTGCTTCAACACCACAGTGGGACAGAGAAAGTACATGCCTGCTCTTGTATGGGGCGCACTTTGCTGGCAGGAGAGGGGTCAATAGAGAGACTGGAAAAACTCAGCCATGTTTTCACAGCAATGTCTGCCCAAGACAGCCAGGAGACCCTGGCCAACATCCTGGCCTTGTTGGGACAGCAAAGACCTGAAAGGAAGCATGGGGACAGACAGCCCTGCCAGCCTTCTCAGGGAATGCAGGTGTCATCTTATCATACCCCACCTGAAATTGAATGGAAAGGACCCTGGGTTGAGCTCAAGTTCTCTAAAGACAGACTGAAATGCGAGTTTCTCTGGCAGAGGACGATGTTGATCTAGGCCTCCTGCTAACCCTACAAGCTACTCCAGAAAACAACCTCGACGTGGTGACAAGGAGCAAAAGGGTGCAGAACGTGACCACGCCCAGCAGAACGCCTGACCACGGAAAGAGTCGGAGAACTCTGGGTACTGGAGTTGCTAAGACATGCCCTTAGGAAAACCAACTTTACAATGTTCCAATAGACAGAGCAAATAAAAACCCTAATATAAGAGGGAAAACTTCCCGAGAACAGAAATTCTAAAACTGAAAAGGTACAGTTGCCGAAATAAATGAAGTAGATGGATTTTAGAGCAGTGGGAGAGGGAATTTGTGAAATGGAAGATGCATCCAAATTAAGTACGTAGAGTGAAGGCCAGAGGCCAGCACAGTGGAGGCCACAGAATAGGAAGGCTCGCGACACTCACAGCTGGAGTTTCAAAGGAAGCTGGGAGGGCGAATAGGTCAGAAAGAACATTTTAGGGGCTGGAGACATGGCTTAGCGGTTAAGCGCTTGCCTGTGAAGCCTGAGGACCCTGGGTCAAGGCTTTATTCCCCAGTATCCCTGTAAGCCAGATGCACAAGGTGGCACATGTACCTGGAGTTCGTTTGCAGTGGCCGGAGGCCTTGGTGCACCCATTTTCTCTCTCCCTCTTTCTCTGTCTGTTGTTCTCAAATAAATGAAAATCTTTTTTAAAAAATGAAAGAATATTTTAAAAACTTTATTGCAGACCTTTGTACATAAAGACAATACACCATGATCATAAACCCTTCCCACCAGGGTCCACTGCTGGTTAAGACAGTTGATGGCTTTTCTCCCTCAACAGCTTGTATATCTCTCCAGCATCCTGACAGCTAGTCAACAGGAAGGAGGTTTCCAGCTCAGCTCCGGCTTGATTTCTCAGTGACCTGCAGCCCAAGCGTGTGAAGTCTTCAGCAATAAGGTCTTTCCATCTAGTTCTGGTGGGAAACCAAGAGCCTTGGCAATAGCCCATAATGTTTTAGGGGCACCAGGAGCCTCCCTGACCAGTAACTCTCCACATGGTATCCAACCCCTGGCCCGTAAACTTAAATTTCCTTGTGATAATCTATGACTTCTGGGCGTAACTTTATCTACCCCCCAAGATACTTCTGCTCAAACTCTTTTTTTTTTTTTTTTTTTTTTTTTTTTTTGAGGCAAGCCCAAGAGACTGCCCTTTGTATGGAAGAGTGAGAGAGAGAGACAGAGTGTGTATGAAAGAGGATTAGCACACCAGGGCCTCCAGCCATTGTAATCAAACTCTAGACATGTGTGCCCCCTTGTGCTCATGTGTGACCTTGCACACTTGCATCATTGTGTGTCTGGCTTATGTGGGACCTGGAGAGTTGAACACGAGTCCTTAGTCTTCTCAGGCAAGTGCCTTACCTGCTAAGCTATCTCTGCAGCCCTCCTTTCATCATATATATTATTTAGCTAGTGAAGTGGTTTTCCATGTGGTTTATTTATAGTATCATAAATTTTGATTAATCCTCTTTCCATTCTCTCCTCTATCCCCTTCCCTTAGATCACCCCCCTAGTTTTCTGCCCCTCTACTATTCCCTCTTCTCAAGCCATCATCTCCCACCATAGCTCATTTCTAGCTTTCTAGCCTCTACTACTGACTTTACTCCAAAATTTTGAAAATATTACGGCTGAGGAATTTTCAGAGTAAGTGAAAGACGTCAGTCCCCAGGAACAAAACCCCTACAAACTTTGATCAAATAGAAACCCCACCAAGGTCGGTCACAGCAAAATTGTTGGCAACCATGCCGAAAGGATTTTTTAATGGAGGAAAAAAGACATGAGCTTCAGGGACAGCTGTTAAAGTGACATCTGACTTCTCACAGAAATGGAAAAAATGAAGGAACATTAAATGACAGGTGTAAAGCACTAATAAGAAAATAATGGTCCAATGAGAATGCCTTACCCAGTGAGTAATTAAGATTGAATGAAGACATTTTCATTCAAACAAAACAGAGAGCTCACCACCAACAGAGCTCTCTAAAGGAAATTCTGAACATATACTAAAAGCAGGAGTCAAAAATAAACAGCAATTTGAAAAACGAAACCCAACAATCCTAGTTGCAAGACATGGAAAAAGACACCAATAACAGAGGTGTGTGTGCGTGTGCGTGAAAACTGTGTCTTCCTGGCTTTACTTACAAACAAAGTTAAAATATAAAGCAGGGAAATAATGAAAAGTGTAAAGATGACTTTAAAAGAGGGCTGAAGAGATGGCTTAGCAGTTAAAGGCACTTGCTTGCAAAGCCTGGCAGGTCAGGTTTGAGTCCCCAGTACCCATGTAAAGCAGAGGCACAACGTAGCAGATATATCTGGAATTTGTTTGCAGTGGCAAGAGGATTTCTCTCTTTCTCTCTTTGTAAATAAATACTAAAAATAAAAAAAATCATTGAAAAATAGACAGTAGTCCCCTACAAATGAACTGAACTTATGTGTTTTAGATCAGAATAAATGAATATTTGGCTTTAACAAATGGATAATGACTGTTACAATATTCTGAGTAACCACTAAAAGAATATTACAATAGTCTATACAAAACATAGAAATATCAAATCCATAAACAGTAATAAAATGGAGCGCTGACACGCGAAATGATCAGGGTTAGTAGGGAGCACTCTATCAACTCAGACCCATGCAAGCAGTCACTGGATCAGGTACCAACAGACTAACGCTCCCGTTATAGAGACTGACTCACTGCACTGAAAACAGGACTCAGACCTTTTCTGGGAATTAATGCTGTCTACAGAAGACAAACATTCAATACGTGTGTGTCTGTCAGCAGAGTGTGTGCATGCACACTCTTACTGTGTCTACCACATACAGTGCATGTGTGCACACGCTCACTGTGTTCATTGACATATAGTGCATGTGTGCTCACACATTGTGTCTATAGACATACAGTGCATGCATGCACACTCTCACTGTCTACCACATACAGTGCATGTGTGCACACGCTCACTGTGTTCATTGACATACAGTGCATGTGTGCACACACATTGTGTCTATAGATATACAGCACGTGCATGCACACACTCACTGTGCCAACTGTCATATAGTGCATGTGTCCACATGCTTACTGTGCCAACAGACATACAATGCATATGCCCACACACTTATATGTGTACCAAGGTAGAATGCATGCATGCATACACTCACATGCCCACTGACATACAGTGCATGTATGTACATGCTCACTGTGTCCAACAACATACAGTGCATGCATTCACATACAGTTCATGTGTGCACACACTCATTGTGTCTACTGACATACAGTGCATGTGTGCACACGCTCATTGTGTCTACTGACATACAGTGCATGTGTGCACATGCTCACTGTGTCTACTGACATACAGTTCATTTGTCTATTGTGTCTACTGACATACAGTGCATGCATGCACACGCTCATTGTGCACTGTACAGTGCATGTGTGCAACTGTGCCTACTGACATAGTGCATGTGTGCACATGCTCACTGTGTCTACAGACATACAGTTCATGTGTGCACATGCTCACTGTGTCTACTGACATACAGTTCATGTGTGCACATGCTCACTGTGTCTACTGACATACAGTTCATGTGTGCACATGCTCACTGTGTCTACTGACATACAGTTCATGTGTGCACATGCTCACTGTGTCTACTGACATACAGTTCATGTGTGCACACGCTCATTTTGTCTACTGACTGTGTCCAACAAACATACAGTGCATGCATTCATTGTGCCTACACATACAGTTCATGTGTGCACACGCTCATTGTGTCTACTGACATACAGTGCATGTGTGCACACGCTCATTGTGTCTACTGACATACAGTGCATGTGTGCACACGCTCATTGTGTCTACTGACATAGTTCATGTGTGCACACGCTCATTGTGCCTACTGACATACAGTTCATGTGTGCATGCTCATTGTGTCTACATGCACACACTCATTGTGTCTACTGACATACAGTTCATGTGTGCACACACTCATTGTGCCTACTGACAGTTCATGTGTGCACACACTCATTGTGTCTACTGACATAGTTCAGTGCATGCATTGTGTCTACTGACATGCACACGCTCATTGTGTCTACTGACATACAGTTCATGTGTGCACATGCTCACTGTGTCTACTGACATACAGTTCATGTGTGCACACGCTCATTGTGTCTACTGACATACAGTGCATGTGTGCACACTACTGACATAGTTCATGTGTGCACACGCTCATTGTGTCTACTGACATACAGTGCATGTGTGCACACGCTCATTGTGTCTACTGACATACAGTTCATGTGTGCACACGCTCATTGTGTCTACTGACATACAGTGCATGTGTGCACACGCTCATTGTGTCTACTGACATAGTTGCATGTGTGCACACGCTCATTGTGTCTACTGACATAGTTCATGTGTGCACACGCTCATTGTGTCTACTGACATACAGTTCATGTGTGCACACGCTCATTGTGTCTACTGACATACAGTGCATGTGTGCACATGCTCACTGTGTCTACTGACATACAGTGCATGTGTGCACATGCTCATTGTGCCTACTGACATACAGTTCATATGTGCACACGCTCATTGTGTCTACTGACATACAGTGCATGTGTGCACATGCTCACTGTGTCTACTGACATACAGTTCATATGTGCACACGCTCATTGTGTCTACTGACATACAGTTCATGTGTGCACACGCTCATTGTGCCTACTGACATACAGTTCATGTGTGCACACGCTCATTGTGTCTACTGACATACAGTGCATGCATGCACACACTCATTGTGTCTACTGACATACAGTGCATGTGTGCACACTCATTGTGTCTACTGACATACAGTGCATGTGTGCACACGCTCATTGTGTCTACTGACATACAGTTCATGTGTGCACACGCTCATTGTGCCTACTGACATACAGTTCATATGTGCACACGCTCATTGTGTCTACTGACATACAGTTCATGTGTGCACACGCTCATTGTGCCTACTGACATACAGTTCATATGTGCACACGCTCATTGTGTCTACTGACATACAGTTCATGTGTGCACACGCTCATTGTGCCTACTGACATACAGTTCATGTGTGCACACGCTCATTGTGTCTACTGACATACAGTGCATGTGTGCACACGCTCATTGTGTCTACTGACATACAGTTCATGTGTGCACACGCTCATTGTGTCTACTGACATACAGTTCATGTGTGCACACGCTCATTGTGCCTACTGACATACAGTTCATATGTGCACACGCTCATTGTGTCTACTGAGATACAGTTCATGTGTGCACACGCTCATTGTGCCTACTGACATACAGTTCATATGTGCACACGCTCATTGTGTCTACTGACATACAGTTCATATGTGCACACGCTCATTGTGTCTACTGACATACAGTTCATGTGTGCACACGCTCATTGTGCCTACTGACATACAGTTCATGTGTGCACACGCTCATTGTGCCTACTGACATACAGTTCATGTGTGCACACACTCATTGTGTCTACTGACATAGTTCATGTGTGCACACGCTCATTGTGTCTACTGACACACAGTTCATGTGTGCACACACTCATTGTGTCTACTGACATAGTTCATGTGTGCACACGCTCATTGTGCCTACTGACATAGTTCATGTGTGCACATGCTCATTGTGTCTACGGACATACAGTTCATGTGTGCACACGCTCATTGTGTCTACTGACATAGTTCATGTGTGCACACGCTCATTGTGCCTACTGACATACAGTTCATGTGTGCACATGCTCATTATGCCTACTGACATACAGTTCATGTGTGCACACGCTCATTGTGCCTACTGACATACAGTTCATGTGTGCACATGCTCATTATGCCTACTGACATACAGTTCATGTGTGCACACGCTCATTGTGTCTACTGACATACAGTTCATGTGTGCACACGCTCATTGTGTCTACTGACATACAGTTCATGTGTGCACACGCTCATTGTGTCTACTGACATACAGTGCATGTGTGCACACGCTCATTGTGTCTACTGACATACAGTTCATGTGTGCACATGCTCACTGTGTCTACTGACATACAGTGCATGCATGCACACACTCACTGTGTCTACCTACATACAGTGCACACATGCACATGCTCACTGTTCCACCTTGGACATTCACTGGGGAATCAAACCCAGACGGTCTCAGGGCCTCATGCCTACGCAGAAAGTGCTCCAACCCACTGCGCCATCTCCATGGCACCCAGACAAACCCACTGCGCCATCTCCATGGCACCCAGACAAAGTAGATTGTGAAGCATAAAGAGTACTTCATAAGATTTTCAGTGCATCCAGAAATTTTATCTTTTAATAATTTTGTTCATTTACTTATTTATTTATTTGAGAGAGAATGAGAATGGGTGAGCCAGGGCTTCGTGCCACTGTAATAGAACTCCAGACACATGTGTCCTTTTGTGCTTCTGGCTTTATGTGGGTGCTGGAAAATCGAACCTGAACGTGCAGGCTTCATAAACACCTTTGCTCACTGACCCATCTCCCTAGCCCCAACATCCCGAAGTTTTCAACATTGTCAATTCCTGTGCATCTAGTAATAGAACCTCAAATCTCAGGAACAAAAACTGACAGAGGCACAAGGAGAAGACAAGCTGACAGCAAAGGGAAGGCACTGGCACATCTTAGGAGCTCAGAGAGCAGCAGAAACGTGGTGAGAAAGGAGAAATGGTTGGGGACTCTGACTCCAAAACAAAACTAAGGGAAAGACAGAACAATGGGCCCAGCAAATGAAGAAGAAACAACATCTCCACATACGTGCAACACGTGCAAAACTAGATATGTTGGGGCATCAATCAAGTCTCTGTGAACCTCAAGGGAATGAGAAAATGTCTCGTCTATTCCATCCTGATGTTCTAGGAGATGATCACAAACTTCCTCTTGCGGCCAGTGTGGGAGGAAGAGGAGGCTACCCTAGAAGAGACCAGAAACCAGCAAGCGGCCCAGGCATCTGGGAAGGATGACTGGACTGTTGAGATGTGCGTGGCATTTGTATTCCCTATCAACACTTCACCATTGTCTGTGAGCAAGAAGTTCAGGGACAGGGAGTCACCCCAAAGCTGCACAGGTGCTAAAGATGACCCTGGCCAAAGAGAACCGGCCTGACCACCAGTTTCTGTGAGTGAAAAGCCCCTTTCTGGAGGCTGGGCAATGCTTAGTAAACTTCCTGCCTCACTAGCAGGAGGCCCTGAGTTCCGTTCCTAGAGCCCATATTCAAATGCCAGCTCTGGTAGTGTGCTCATAACCCCAGGGCTGAAGAGGCAGAGACAATGGACAGGCTGCTTCCTGGGCCTCACTAGTCAGCCAGTCTAGCAGACTCTGTGGACTCCAAGCCAATGAGAGACCCTGTTTCAAAAAACGGTGGAGGGGACTGGAAAGATTACTTAGTGATTAAGGCATTTGCCTGCAGAGCCTAAGAATTCAAGTTTGACTCTCCAGGTCTTATGTAAGCCAGACACACAAAGTGATGCAAGCGTGCAAGGTGACATGTGCACACAAGGCAGAGCACATGTCTGGAGTTTGATGGCAGTGGCTGGAGACCCTGGTGCACAATTTTCTCTTTCTCACTCTCTCTCTCTCTTGCATTAAAAAAAAAAAAAAAGCCAGTCTGTTGGGCTTGTCTCAAAAAAAAGGTGGATGAGTGCCTGAGCAAAAACAGCCAAGGTTGTCCCTCTGGCCTCCACACGTATGTGCACACATGTACACATGCATTTACAAATGAGTGCACATGCACACACATTGGAAAAAGAAGCCTCCCTTCATAACCTGCAAACAAGGTAAGAGCACACTGACTCTAGCGGAAAGAGCAGAATCAAAACTCACCCAGCGGCCCGGCGTCCCAGCCCAGCCTCTGCTATGCCCCATACCTGCCACAGACACTGCAAGGCACTGCCACAGACTCCTAGAAGGCAGGACACAGGGGCTCCCCTGACAGTCCCCAGCTGCAGCTGAGACAGAGCAGGACAAGCACGTTTCACTGGGGTCTCAGTGAAGGCCAGCTTCTTAGAGTTCCCTTTCTACAGTGGCCTGGAGAGGTCTTGGCTGTTTACTCACTGCTGGTTGGCTGCCCTGTGGGCACAAGCCCTGATAGGCAGACATTACTACTCAGCTGATAGCTGAGGGAACTGGGCTGGGGACAGAGAAGGCTATGCGGCCACGGTGGGTGAACCCCATGTGCACCCAGACCCAGAGAAACCACTCACGCTCCCTGCCCCCCAGAGAGGCGGAAATGGAGTTCACATTCACCCACGCAGCAGAGCCCCTAACTGCACCTAGGCCCTGCAACCCACATCTTGGGCATGAAGACCACCACAGGCATGGAGGTCCAGCCAGGCCTGTCCAGTTGCAGCACCTCCTGCCGTCTGAATTCATCTTACTATGAACCCTCACAATGGTGCTACTTCCGAAGCCACAGGGAGCAGGTCCCATGGCACCTTTCCAGCCTGTGATGGTCTCAAGACCATTGTCTCTCCTGAGCACCTGCCTCTGAGCCCAGGGTGAGCACCCCGCTGAGCACCTGCCTCTGGGCCCAGGGTGAGCACCCCACTGAGCACCTGCCTCTGGGCCCAGGGTGAGCACCCCGCTGAGCACCTGCCTCTGAGCCCAGGGTGAGCACCCACCTGCCTGAGCCCAGGGTGCCTCTGAGCCCAGGGTGAGCACCCTGCTGAGCACATGCCTCTGAGCCCAGGGTGAGCACCCCGCTGAGCACCTGCCTCTGAGCCCAGGGTGAGCACCCTGCTCGTGGCATTTAAGCCACATCAGCAGTCCCACATTTACAACTCAAACTCTTAATGAGATACTTTTCCTTTCATTATTTTATGGGCAGCCAGTTAGAGGCACTCAGCTAAAACCATTTTAAATCATGATAAGGCCACAGGGGCCAGTGGGGCAATGATGAGGGTGTGGCCGGCAGGTCGCTTAACATGGCAAACATCCTGGAAGGAACCAGAGAACAGACATGATGACACAGCCCCTGGGGCATGAGGGGGGAGGCGGGAGGTCCTGGACCTGCAGAAAGGTGGGGGAACCAAGGACCAGCAGGACTGCAGGTGAGGTAGGAAAGGAGCTGATCCATGGCTGGCCCACAATCAAGCTGGAGAGAAGGCTGCCAGATGGTGTGTCAGAGCTGAGCTGGGAGGAAGAGAAGGGACCCTCTAAGGACATACCCTTTGGTGGCAGGCAGAGCCCCTCAGTGGATGCCATATCAAGGACAAGAGTGACAGTGGCCCAAGCAGAGTAGCCAAGGCCCAGAGACTGGGACAGGAGCTGCCAGACCAACTGAGGTCCCGAGTATCACTTCCCCACCTGCTCCTCCATCTTCCAGCCAGAGTCCCTGATGAAATAAGGAGTGCCGGCCACACAGTACTGCTCCACAGCGCTCCAGGCAGTCTTGGGAAGGAAGTGACACAGCCCAGAAGGAAGGATTCCCCACCCTGACCAGAGGCAGCCACAGTGCTCAGACGTTAGAGCCTCAGCCTCGAGAACCAGAGCACCTGGGAGCAGCTCCTGCTGGAATGTGTCCCACAAGAGGTGACACAAGACACATGGCAGGGGGCCTCCAAGGCTCCCCACCTCCCTGAGGAGAATGGACAGATAACGGTAACCTCAAGGCTCCACCCCTCCCTGAGGACCTATAAGCAGTTAGTGGTTGCTGTGGGAAGGAGAGACTTTTCCTTTCGTGGTGTAGCCACCGGTAAGGAGCCCATGCTCCGATAAACAACCCCTCACCCAGGATCCTGTGGGTCACCTGATGAAAACCACTGGGTCACCAACAGACAAAGAGTAACGACATGACTGTAGAAGGGGACTGGCTGGATAGAGAGAGAGGAGCAGGAGAGGGAGGGCTAAGAGAGGGTTGAGGTGGTGATTGTGATTAAAGCACATTATATACACGCAGGAAAATGCCACAATGAAACTCACCTGGATAATTAACATATGCTAATGAAAAGTAATGCATTCTTTGGGGCTTGGAGAGATGGCTTAGTGGTTAAGGCACTTGCTAGCAAAGCCAAAGGACCCAGATTTGATTCCCCAGAACCTATGTAAAGCCAGATGCACAAGGTGGCACATGCATCTGGAGTTCATTTGCAGTGGCTAGAGGCCTTGGCATGCCCATTCTCTCTCACACATACATTTTCTCCCTCGATCTCTCTCAAATAAATAAATTAAATTAAACTATTTTTAAAAATTAATGTATTCTTTTAAATGGGATGAAATAAGACAGAAGTCATACACCAGGTATGGTGGCACATGCCTGAGGACCCAGCCCCCAGGAGGCAGAGGCAGGAAGATCACAAGTTTGAGACCAGCTCTGTCTCTCAAAGTGGAAAACAGAAACCAGAAATTCAGAGCCACAAAGAAGAAATGCTACAAGTGAGAACAAAGGAGAGAATAAAAATATAGACGAGTGGATGAATGAATGAATGAATGAAGCACTGAGCCCGGAATCCATCCTAACACAAATCTATAACCAGACAAGCAGGAACAATGGTGGCATGGGAGTCAGCACTGAGGCTGTAATGAAGAAGGAACAATATGAGCAGCAGCTTGGGGACGCTGGGTGGGTGAGCTCAAAGACCGCGTGTCCCGGCCAGGCCCACCTGCTCATGGCTAACCTGGGAGAAATATGTTTCAAAAGCTAATAGCTCCATGCTCTGAGTGTTTCTTATCATTATTGCCTTTGCTCCAATAATTCAGAAGCCAGCATCTCTGGTTATAAAGATGAGCTGAAGCCAGGCATGGTGACGCACACCTTTAATCCCAGCACTCAGGAGGCTGAGGTAGGAGGATCACTATAAGTTCGAGGACAGCCTGGGACTAAAGAGTGAGTTCCAGGTCAGTCTGGGCCAAAGCGAGTCTCTACCTTACCTGCTAAGTTTTAGGTAAAGCTCCGTGATGTGCTAAAACAGGCCCATAGAAACATCCCTATCCACACGTTCACCGTCACAGGTTTTACATCAACGCCAGGTGCGCCCGTCCCTCTGTCACATGATTGCATTTATGCCTAAAACGTTTTCTGGAAAGATAGTCATTTGGGGTGCAGCAGGGTTCCAAAGATAGCACCCCACTACCTCCTATCCCCAAATGCACCCAAGAAGTGGACTCAAGCTCCCCACCCCCACCCACATTCACACTGGCTTTAGCTACTCACTAGTAACCAAAAGAAAACAGGAAGAAGGTGTTACATCACTTCCAGATCATGGAGGATCTGCAGCTCATGCCTTTCAGACTTGGGACGCTTGTCTTAGGGTCTACCTTTGAGACACCGCCTCTCTGACCCAGCTGCCAAGCTATGACCATCTAAGCCACTGGCAAAAACCATGTGGAGGTCTATGTTCTTGTGAGACCAGCTTCCGTGACACTGGGGGTCTTGGCACCCAAGCAGCTGAGCCAACCCAGCTATAGAAGCCTTCTCACCATGGCTGTGATCATTATGGGGAAGCAGTACCCCTACCCAGGCCATGAGAAGCCAAGGTGACTCTCCAATGCCACCGCACTTGGGGCTGCTTGTTCATACCCGGTGGGAGATGTTGCCGACTGATTATGCCTTCTGACATGGCTCTAAGTGATTTGTTGTCTTGTCTCTGCATGCCAGTTGATTTTTTTGCAGTATTATTAAGAGATTGAATCCAGGGCATAGCTTGTGCTAGACAAATGCTTTACCACTGGACTATATTCTTAGGCATGTGTGTGGGTGCATGTATGCATGTGCGTGTGTGTGTGTATGTACACATGTAGAAGCCAGAGGACAACCTTGAACACCATCCTCAAGGAACATGGTGGCAGTTTAAATCTATGTCCCCCAGTAGACTCAGGTATGATTAAAATAGAGTTTGCAACTTGTGCCCCTAGCAGGCAGACTCCTGCTACAGAGGTTGGCATGTTACTGGGGCAGATCTGAATGCCAGCATGAGGTTTGCAGAGGGAGCTCTGCCGAGCGCCCACAGATGGGGCTTGATCTTGGTGGAGCTGCTGGTGGTTTTTCTCTGCGTGGATCTGCAGAAGGGAGCCAGCTTCTTCTGCCATTATGGAACTTCCCCTGGATCTGTATGCCTGAAATAAATTCCATTCCTCCCATCAACAGTGTCTTGTTTGGGGGATCATCCCAGCAGTGTGGAGCTGACTACCACAAACACCATCCACTTTTTTTCTAGACAGGGTCTCTTAGTGGCCTGGAACTCACCAATTAGGCTAGACTGGCTGGCCAGTTTGCTCCAGGGATTCACCTGTCTTCACCTCCCCAGCTCTGGAATTACAGGCACACACTACCATATCTGACAATTTATACAGGGGTGCTGGGGTCACAGTCAAGTACTCATGCTTGCCTGGTAAGCATTTTATTGACTAAGCTGTCTCCCCAGCCTCTCTAGGACTTTTTAAATTTTTATTTATTTAATTGACTTGCGAGAGAAAGAGGTAGAGAGAGAGAGAGAGAGAGAATGGATGTGCCAGGGCCTTCAGCCACTGCAAATAAACTCCAGATGCATGTGTCACCTTGTGCATGGCTTATGTAGGTCCTGGGGAATTGAACCTTACCAGCAAGCACCTTAACTATTAAACCATCTCTCCAGCCCTCTAGGCCTTTTTTTGCTTTATTTTGAGACAAGGTTTCACCAAGTTACTCAAGCTGGCCTTGAACTAGCTCTACAGCCCATGCAGACATTGAAATTTTGATCCTCCTGCCTCAGCCTCCTGAGGAGCTAGGATAACAAGCATGTGCTCATGCCTGGCTTGACTGCTCCTTATTGTTTTCACTCCTGGCTCTTATGGTGACAGCAGTTGCTGTGACTCTCTGCTGTCCATCAAAGAGCTGATTTCACAACGGGACGTCTGTCCACCCCCACATTTTGCCATACTGCGTGTGAGACTGTGGTTGTGTTAAAGCAGTCTCCTTGGGATGAGAAGGGTAGCCCTTGTGGTCAATCCCTTGGTCAACACTGTGGCTGTGACGAGGACAAATAACCCAGTTTGGCCGTCCATGTAGCCTGATCCTAAAGTAATAATTTGTGTCCCAAGCCACTTTGTACAATGCTCAGTGAGACAGTGGCTTCATGCCTCTGCCAGCCAGGGTTCAAGACTCAGTCTCACATGGGCCCGATTGTTGGCCAGGTACAACAATGTCCTCCTGAGGAGGGCTGGCCAGGCTTTGGCAGGTCATGCCTGTCACTGGGCTCTGGAATACTGCCCTGATAAAGAAACGCTCATCCATGGAACCCTGTTATTAAAGCTGCGTTGTGGTTTGGATGTGAAATGTCCCCACAGGTTCATGTGTCTGAACACTGGCTCCCCAGTTGTTGCTGCTCTTTGAGAAGACTTTGGAACATTTAGGACTAGCTGAAGGAAGTGGGCTACTATGGGGAGGGCCTTTAAGGTGACTGACACCCCAGCCTCACTTCCCACCCTGTTTTGTTTCCTGACTGGTGAGCTGTAACAAGCCACGCTACAAGCTTCCACTGCCAAGGACAGAATTCCAACCACCACGCTGTCCCTGAAACCATGAGCCAAAATAAGCCCTCCCTCCCTTACCCTGCTTTTGTCATATTTGGTAACAGCAATGGGAGATGTAACAAATCAGGTTCTTTCTTTTCCTAATCACATAAGCCCTGTTTTGAGTCACTTTTTATATAATCCCCTTATGCCTGCACTCTTCCCTATTAACGGGGCCTGCACAAAACAAGACAGGAGAAAGCTATTGTGTGGCATAAATCTGCGGGCTCTTAGAGAAAATACAAGCCTTGTCAAAGCATGTTTACTGATGCCTTCATTGATACCAGGTGCAAGAAGGAGGTGCACAGTTGCCACCAGGAACTGGGCAAGGGAATTATAGAGAGAGACCAATGTGGCTGGACTTACCTGTGGTTCAAGGTGTGTTTCAGCCAGCAGGAGAACTGACAGGAAACAAAGCAGTGAGGCTAGGATCCACACTGGGCATCGCGGTGCCTAGAAGCAGCTGTGAAGTCAGATGCCCCTGGGTTCACTACACCTACCTGCCCCTGGCACTCAGCCTTTTGCAGGTGACATAACACCTGTGCTGCAGGATTGACTCTGAGGATCGTGTTGATCACAAGATGACATGAGCCATGTAAAGCACCAAATACAGAGCTTGGCTCACAAGAAGCACATGGCGACTATTAGCTATGGTTCTGGACCCGGTCCACACCTAGCCAGCAGTGAGCAGGTGCCCTGCACGGAGGAGGTGGCAAGAGTGCTATGGCCGGTGAACACCAGCTGTGAGAGGGCACAACACTTCTCAGCTCAGCATTCTGAGGCCTCACCACAACGCTGGAAAATGTCCATTGTGACAGAATTGATAGCCTTGAGACTGGCCAGCAACACAAGTTGAGACCTTGTTTTCTCATAAGGAGCTGCAAGTGGACCCAGCCCAAGTAAGCCATGGAGGGAAAGGGAAGAGTGGGAAGCAAGGGAGGGCGAGGCTTGGACCTTGTGGCCTTTAAGTGCCACCTGGGCATTCTTCAAACATAGTGGAGACCCCAGAGCATGAAAGATGGTGGCAGGCTAGTGTCAGAGCTGGAGTTCACTGTCCCCTTGAGAGAGGGAGAGCCGAGGGTCTTGGGCAGGAGCGGGACCTGCTCTGGATGAACGAGCCTAAATGACAGAGCCAGGACTCGCTCCACTGTCCTGGTTGCTTCTCCCTCGTCAAGGGGATTCTGTTGTGCTTAGCCTGGACCCAGAAGGTAATGACAGAACAGCAGTGACAGGTGACAGCACGTGGCCAGGAGGCACATCGAGCCTTATTTTAGCTTCTGCAGAGCCCTAGATTTGTGTTTTCCACCAGGGCTGCAAGATGAAGTCTGATAAATAAACCTCCACAGCCCTAAATGAAGTACACTGCTAAACCCAGTGGAAAGCGGGTTTTAAAGAGAAAAAGGCCTCATCGATTTCCACGTTCATTTGCACAAGCTGCAGAGCTGGAGTCTTTTATTTTTTATTTGGGAACAAGTTAAAACAGCCCTCCAAATTAAGGAAATAACTTTACAAACTCGAGCTTTATGTTTTCTTATTTTAGAAATATTAATTGCCTTGCTATGTCTCGCCTATGCACTTATATAAAAGCATTTTTCTCCTATTTGCCAATTCTTAATGATTTTTCCTTCCTTCTAGTTACAATGCAGTAATCATTTCAAATTAATTAAATTTTCATTAAAATACATTATTGCCATGTCCTAGGTACTGAGCAGTGATTTTATTTCTGGGAGAACAGGTTTGCAAAAAGTAAAAAAATTTAAAACCCACAATTTTTGCAAGTAGACAGCTTCAGGCTTCCTGTCTCCAGCTGGGAACCACGAGGAATTTGCACACTGCAGGCTCCAAACAAATGCTCAGGAGACATGACTAGCAATGATGCTTCTTAGCGCCATGAATAGGGAGAGACATTTGCAGAGGACGTCCACAAACACGGCTACTCTGCACGTGACCTCCCTCTGCTCCAGCAGTATTCCAAAGTACATCCTATAATCTCTTTATTATTTAATAAGAAAACCAAGACCCAGCAGTGTAAAGTCATTTAGCAAAGATCAGAGTTGCCGCTTGAGCAAGGGCCTCTCCAACTTCAAACACACTTGAGTGGGAAGCTTGCAGGAAGAGGAGCCCTCAAGCCCACATCAAGCTGTCCCCTCACACCAGCTGGCCAGCTCTCACCTGCACAGCCATGCAGAGCAGACAGTATCTGTTCAAGCCCAATCAGTGCCATTCAGCCAGGAAGCTCAGGAAGATTCAAAGGTGGGAGGGAAAAGACTTCTCAAGATATTTAGAGAGGGGATGGTCTGCTTGGATTCTGGGGGCATTGGGCTTTCCGCCATGGGCTGTTGAGTAATGTCGCACTGGCCGTGTGGGTGGGGCCGGGGCCACAGTGGGAAATGGAAGCAATGCTATGTGTCCTGATGGTCTGCAGGCAGCGCTGGGAATTGGAAGTGAAGGGCGGTACTAACAGGAATGGTGAGGCGCCTTGCAGATTTGGCAGTAAGGCATCTTGACCGAGAAATCTGAGACCTGGGAGCATTTATGGGACAAGTGGGCAGGTGTCCTGCATTGCTCATGGCTGAGTTCCATGGTGACCCTGCCCTGAGTCTCAGCCATCATTTCCTGCCTTGTTCTCCTCCAGGCACAGGTCTCTCACTCCCCTTCCCCACCTTGTCCCATGACCCCTACTGGGCATCTTGGCCAGTGCCCTTTCCTGTAGTCCTGCCAATAGGACAAGGGAGATGAAAGTCCCCTTTCAAACACCAGGCCCTCCTGCCTGCATCTGCCCATGTGCCACTCCACCAACTGAAACACAAAGGATGGGGGGAGGGGTGGACACGGCATGCCAGAGTGCTCCTACGTCCAGAAGCTGTGGGCTCACCTCCTGCTAGGACACCATCTGTCTTCCCATCCTGAGCTCAGCAGGGATCTCCAGTCCTTACTGCTATTACCTGTAGGGAAAGCATCAGGTCAATATGGGGGCACCACACGGTACAAAATGAGGGATATCCCATGGGACCCCCAGGGCTCAATCCATATGCCTCCTAGGAATGTGGAATTTGACCCAAGAGTCTGCCCATGCCTTGGAGGGTTAGGTTGGGAGCTATGAGGGAAGGTGTGCCCTCACACAGAGGCCAGGTGCTAGCCAAGCATGTGCTCAAGGAGAACAGGAACGCAGAACTGCTTTGGCCACATCCCAGCTCTGAACTCTCTCCCCAGTCCTGTCCTCACCATGGAGGGGACGCATGCATCCCCATAGCCAGCTCCCAGAACTTCCCGTCTGCTCCCACGCAAGTTCATCTCCTCATGTGCGAGCAGATGGTCTTTTAAATATATATATGTTTGAGAGAGAGAAAGAGGCAGAGAGAGAGAGAATGGGCATGGGCCACCAGCCACTGCAAACAAACTCAAGATACATGCGCCCCCTTGTGCAGCTGGATTATGTGAGTCCTGGGGAATCAAACCGGGATCCTTTGCCTTTGTAAGCAAACATCTTAACCGCTAAGCCACCTCTTCAGACCAAGCAGATGGTTTTAATGAACACCCTGACAAGGGCGGCCAGTAAGACCCAGTCACATGACTGGGGCTCACCTGAATATCACCATCTTTCTTCCCTGTCACACTGTGACGATGACCGAGCCTGTGCAGATGTCATTACCCCATGCACGGCTCCTGGGGGCTCCAGATCCCACACCCAGCTTTGGGGAAACTGATGTTTCTTTGTAGCAGGATCCAAGGTCCCTGCAACCTACCTAAACCGCCCCTCAGAGAGCCTGCAGCAGGGAGTACGTGAGGCCAACAGAGGGACAAGGGAGTCTCTGCCTTAGTTTACACCTTGGTGACAAAGAACCCTCGTTTCTTACCTGCCACCACCCAGGGTCTCGTGCAGCCTGCACGCCTACCTCCACCCATCGGAGCTCCAGGCTATGGCCAGAACTTGCCCACAGAACCCAGAGCAGGCACCTTGAGATAGCAGATCACCATGCTCCAAGGTCAGAGCCAGGGCGAGCGCCATCCCCTGGCCATGCTGAGTGTTGGAGAGGCTGGGAACCTTTGGAGGTAATGGCCTGTTGCCTGGGATAAAATCTTACAGGATTTGTATGCTTCAGTTCCTGATGACATTATTTAAATTGTCTCTGATTTATCATTAACCCAATAAGCATTGTCATTTCTAAGTAATTACTGAAAATATTGTCATGTAAGCATTAGCACATCAGAAGCTCAACGCCAAATAAATATCTCCTCTGCCTTCATTTCAGCCAGGCAGCACCAATCGATAGCTGCTGGTGTTTTCAACGTGAACCTGTTGAAAGGCCTTCGTCCCATTACTGTGGCTTGGGCCATAAATCCTCCTTTGTTAGAGAGTAGAGAGTTCACGAGTATCTCATTTTCACACACACGCACATGCACACACACACAGCCGCAGCCACCCTTCCTGCAGACCCTCCAGTTCACCCACTAGTGACGTTCCCTAGAGGTGGGCAGGGGATGCAGGGTCTCTACGTCATGAGCTCAGCACAGTGCTTGCCTCAAATGTACAGAATCAGCTTCCTCGCAGCCAGCCTTCATCAAACGTTCTATTTGAGGATGTCCATCCCAAGGCTAGGAGCGGGCTGGCACGATGACGTAGATATACCAGGGCTGGAATGTAGCTCATTGGAGTATGTGCTGAATACATGCATGGCCCTGGCGTCTACCCCACCTACCACACAAAAAAGAAAAGGGGGGGATGGGACAGGGAAGGGAGTAAGGAAAAGAAGGAAGGGGAGAAAGAAAGAAAAAGCCAGCTGCCAGCAATCAAATGAAGAGCTGAATGCTGCTCAGACCAAACCTTAGGCCTCAACTGAGGAGTTTAACGCAGATATTAAAGTCATGTGATTGGTTCCAAGTGTGTTTCTTCCTTGCTTCTCCCCATCTGGGGCCCTGAGACAGGTAGATAGGTGGCCCCTCTGACCTAGCTGAGCCTTGTAAAAGCCAACTAACATCTGTGCCACCTGCTTCACATTGCAGCTGGTCAAGATGGTGAAAGGGAGGATGGATAAGAAACATCACAGAGTGGATCTATTAGCCAAAGCAAGAGCAGTTGATTACCCACCATGGCTGTTTGCCACTACTGCACTTGTATGAGCATTATGTCAGGTTGTTACCTACTGGGTATCTTAGACTGCAAGATGTTTGGACCAATGTTGGACATTTTCCCCCAGTTGCTCGTGTAGCACCCTCTGTTACTAGACTAGCTAACTGTCTGGGGACTGACCCTCTTCCAGATTCTGGCCAGTTCTCTCTGTGTTTGGTCTCATACACGAATGCTGTCTTCGACAGTAGGGTCTTACCATTAACCTTTGGTGGTCACCAAGAACTCTGACAGAAGTCTGTCTTTTTTTTTTGGAGGGGGAGAACCTTGTAGGTGTCTTGGATCAAGAGCTCATTGTGGAAGTTAACCCCGTGCTGGCACTGGGAGTTATAAGTCTGTACCTAGGAAGGTGAGGGAGGAAAAAGATAATATAAAAGAGAAAGTGAGTATAGAGAGGAGAGGGAGAGTGAGAGGGAGAGAGAGAGAAAAAAAGAAGAGAGAGAGAAGCAGGACAAGATTAGGGTTAGCCTTCACTAGGAAATAAGTCAAAAACCAGGTACACAAAATGAGCTCAGTCTCCAAGTTCAAGAGACCACCAAATGTGGGCTAGAAAAGAGCCGACGCATATAAAGTTCTCTCCAAAACATATATGGTCATCCCTTCTATCTAGTACTAACTTCTCTCTCCGTTGGAGAATTTTCTTATCTCTTTTCAGATGGACAACGAACCTGAAGGGAGGATCAGCTAACCACACCTCACCAGCTGAAACCATAGAACAACGCAGGGAAAGGACAAGAATACAGCGTCCATGGCGATCACAACACCAGAAAAAGACTGAAGGAGATAAACACAGAGAACATCCAACTCCAACTAAGCCAGCTATCCAGAGACACAGAGGCCCCCAAAACCTCATTACTGAAGCCAAACAAAAATGACCCCAATGTGGCTCAGGGAAACTCGTGGAAGAGGGGGCGGAAAGATTGTTAGAGCCACAAGTTGGGGCATTAAGCACAGAGACTGGGGCCTATCCCCCAGACCTCTTGACGGCCCCCACAATGCACAATCCACATTCCCCATTGATGAGGGTCCCTTTGGAAGAGGGAGGACAGGGAGGAGGAAAATGGAACCAATACTATGAATGTAAAATCAGAATAATAGAAATAAAAAAATAAATTTAAAAAATGCAAAAAAGATATTATTTTAAAGAAAATTAGAGAATTGACATATATAACTGGTAATATTATTACAGATTTGAAGAGAAAGGGAAACTTATCCATTTAAAATAGCCTTCATTGTACCCAAAGCAGATACAATAAACTGTCACTATGAAAAAAAAAAAGAAAACATCACAGACTGTCAGTGCTGCCTGGTAGAAAAGACCTAGCGTTAGTAGAGAGAGAGAGAGGCATGGAGCGTGAGATCATCTATCCAGGGCCAGAGGAACAGGAAGGATTTTCTAGAGAAACGGCACCATCTCATTCACCTTCTTGTAAGGAAACAGAACTCATGAAGTTGCTTACTGTAATAGTAAATAAAATAAAATCCACTCCAAGAGACAGAGGATTAGGAGACAAGAGATGCGATGGTGTGTGATATAATGGCCACTCGGAATATTTGTTGTTGAATAAATTAGAAAAGAGACCTAGACAGGGGACCCAGTGACCTTCGCACGGGATGAGGGTCGCCCATGTGGATTCTAGGAGTTCACAGACATTTAGTCTATTATAAAAACCTTGTTCATTTTCCGGTGTTACTCCACACTGTGAGAAGCAGTGTTTGTAGTAGGACAGTGACCTGGCTGTGCAATCCCTCACAATGCCGCGGCTCGCCAGCCCCACGGAGAGGGCAAAGCATGTGTGCCGTGGGCCATTGCTTTGGCATCCGTACCCCAGAGCAGCTCTCCTGTCGCGGAGACACATGGGAAGGCAGAGGCTGTGGATGGATGGGAAGGTGCTGTAAGCGTTTCCCTCTTCCAGTGGTGGGATGGAGAGGCCTGGTAAGATCCTCTGCTGTCAGGGCTGTGGACGGCGTGGTGGAGATGAGCCCACGCAGGAGGAAGTGTGCTTCATCCCGCGGAAGGCAAGGAGAAAGACAGAGTGACAAAGGCACACAGGAGGGCTGAGGAGGTGGCTTTGTGGATGAAGCATTCACCTTGCAACCCTGAGGGCCTGGAGCTGACCCCCAGAACCCACATAAAGTACCCAGAATAGTGGCACATGTCTGTAATCCAAGTGCTGGGGAGGTGGAGACAGGAAAACCCCTAGGCTTTACTGGCCAGCCACTCTAGCCTCAGTGAGCTCCAGGCCAGCGAGAGAACCTGTCTGAAAGGAGGTGGACAGCTTGTCTGAGGATCATGCCCGAGGTCATCGTCTGCCCTTTGCACACCCATGCAGAGTACATGTGTGCACACATGTACACACACACACATCCAAACATGCATAACACATGCATAACACATGCATAACACATGCATAACACATGCACGCCACAACACACACATACACGCAATAAAAATACTCAGGACACCGTTCTAACTATATGAGCAATCACTGTAAACAGGATTCAAATCATGGGAAAGGTACAAAATATTACCATGGAATTTAAAATGTAACCAATTCCTCATCATAAGAAACAGCTGAAGACAAATCACACAGGAGAAAATATGACTACAGAGAGGAAAACACTACATGAAAGAAAGAGGTGTCGCGAGGCAGGGAAGGAATACAACTGAAGACCAATGTCTTCAAAAAACATTAAAAATAAACACTTCAGGGCTGGAGAGATGGCTCAGCAGTTAAGGTGCTTGCCTGCTAAACCTAGGACCAAGGTTCAATTCCCCAGTACCTATCTAAACCATATATACAGATGGAGCATGCATCTGGAGTTCCTTTGCAGTGGCCAGAGGCCCTGGCGTGCCCATTCTCTCTCTATTTGCCTCTCTCCCTCTCCTTAAAATAAATAAATAAACAAAAACATTGCATAATGACAAGAAGAAACTAAAAATAGTTAAAGTCATAAGTCTGAAGAACTGTCCAAATCCATAGTTATTGTAAAAAAAAAAATCTTTAGGGGCTCTAGAGATGGCTCGGCAGTTAAGGCCCTTGCCTGCAAAACCTAGTGGCCTAGATTCAATTCCCCAGTGTCCACATAAAGCCAGATGCGCATGGTGACACATGCCTCCGAAGTGCGTTTGCAGTGACTGGAGCCCCTGGCATGCCCATTCTGTCTCTCTCTTTCTTTCTCTCTCATAAATAAATAATAAATAAATAAAAATAAAAGTCAGTAAACGCACTGACTTCAGGACTTGCCACAAGCGCCAGTAACCAGTGGGGATGTGGTGCCGGCAGAAGGCCGGGCTCAGGGTGGACGAACAGCCAAGCTGAAGCTCATAGAAAATTGACTTTGGACAGTGGTGCAAAGGTGATTTGGTGAGAAAAGAGCATTCTCTTACCAGGCATCCAATGGCCAGAGGACAGGGAAGGGAGCAAGACCTTCACCCAAATCTTGCATCTTTTGCAAACATTACTAAAAGTGAGCTTCAGACTTAAATGTAAAATGTACTCTATCAAAGACCGGCCGTGCTGGTGCACACCTGTAATCCCAGGAGACAGAGGTAGGTGAATCACTGGGAGTTCAAGGCCAGTCTAGACCTACAGAGTGAGTTCCAGGTCAGCCAGGGCCATAGTGTGATCCTACCTTGAATGAAGAAAAAAAAATGTAATCTATCAAATTTGAGGGAGAAAATCTTGACCTTAAGTCAGGAAAATTCCTCTGATACAACACCAAGACCATAATTCATAACAGTAAGTGCAGACAGACAAGAATTTACAAAGGTTCAAAAGTTTGGCTCCATGTGATGCAAAAATAGAAGGAAAAGACAGCCATAAATGTGGAGAAAATGTTTGTCATTCACACACCTCACAAGAGGCTGAGACCCACGCTGTCCCAAGCCATCAGAGCCCAGCAGGTAGAAGTGGACCACAATTCTGAACAGGCATTTCAGCCGAGAGCGGATGGAAGGGCGGGCACAGGGACAGGGCGTCACCATCTCAAGGAGAAGCAGGTGAAAGCCGCAGTGACAAAACACACTGTGTCCCAGTTAGAGTTGCTGAAAGACAGAAATGCTAAAGCCATCAACAGACCCACCAGCTCCTGCACAGAGCCAGCTGCCTCCCTGGCCTCTGCTGGTGGGAACACAATGTCCAGCCCCCCGAGAGAAGAGTATGGCCGTTTCTAACAAAGAGCTGGGCATAGTGGTGACCACCTGTAACCTCAGTACCTAGAAGGTAGAGGGAGAGTGGTCAGGAGTTCAAAGCCACCCTAAGCTACATAGTGAATTTTAGACCAGAATGGGTTACATGAGATGAGAGAGAGAGAGAGAGAGAGAGAGAGAGAGGAGTCGGGGAAGAGGATGCTTAGCTGGTAAAGTGCTATCACAGAAGTTCAAGTTCGTATCCCCAACACTCAAGTAAAAGCCAGGCATTGGGTCTGGGGAGATGACCCAGTGGTTAAAGACACTTGCTTGCAAAGGTTGCCAGCCCAGGCTGAATTCCCAAGCCACTTACAAAAAACTGCATGTATATCCATTTACAGCAGCAAGGAACCCTGGCATACCCATACACGCAAGCAAGGAAATAAATAACATTTTTAAAGCCTGGCAAATAATAGCGATACCTGTAATCCCGGTCCGTGAAAGGCAGAGACAGCAGATCCCGGGGACTGGGAGACTGGCTGAGTCTGTGAACTCTGGACTCAGTGGATGACAGACAGTGTGTCAATGAAGGGATTGAGGGAAACCCAGCTTTGACCTCTGGCCTCCACACACACAAGCATACACACCTAAACACACGTGTGTGCCCATATGCACATTAACACCCACACCATACATACATACACATGAATAAAACAGAAATGGATGCAAAGATCTGACCCCACTCCGTAGTGTAAGAAATGACAGTTTCTGTCACCCACTGTTTGACCTAGTGTGCATGGCAGCCCCAAACTGAAAACTGTCCTTCAAACCTCCGTCTTTGGCAATCAAGAAAATAAACACACAAAGGCAATTTCTCCAGCCTAGTCACATCTATCAGGACCCTGCCATCAGCTTCAGAAACCAACACACCATGAAACAGTGCTCAGCAGTAAAAAGTGGGGGCTCTGAGTTCACTGCTTGAACAGCTCTCAAACACAGCACCCACTAAAGGAAGCCAGACTTGAGAGGCTGCACAGGTCTTCCTTCTGTCTCCCCGACCTTCTCAGCAACCAGCAAGGCGGGGCGGGGCAGGGCAGGGAGAGGGGCTAACAGCGTGGGGACCTGCTGCATGGTGTCCTGACTGCACTGCTTCTGTGCTCCCTATGGTGAAACACTGCTGGATGAGACAGACAGCAGATTCTCCTCCCCCCCATATGTAAAGGCAAAGATAACTTTAACAGGAAAGAATCATACCCAACTAGGACATGCAAACTGGACAAGATAGTAGAAGAAAAGGAAAATAGAAAATAATCTTGCTAAGAAATATAGAAATACAAAAGGACTCCCGGCAGTTCACATACAGCCCCGAGGATCATTACCAGCCTGGGCTTTTCACGGGAATGCTGTAACAGTTCCACACAAGAAAATCTATTATTGTGAGACACAAAAGTAACAGAATATGAAAGAACACATATAATCACCAAAATAGATATGAAAATGGTACTTGATAAAACTCAATACCCATTCAGGATGAAAATGCTCGGCAGAGAATAGCGGCATTCTTGCGCAGTCGACACTTTAACCTACAGCAACTGTCAGAGCCACTTCATTAAAGTGAGTCACCAGATGAGGACGTGGGTGCTCACTGATGAAATGGAAATGGGGAGGAAAGGACAGAAGTCTGTGTGGTTTGAGAAGCAGAGGACATGCATAATTGGCCCTCTGGAGGAGTTATCTACACAGCGTGCAATTCCCTTCTGCAAAGCAAACCACCCAGTGGCTTGTAGCATGTTCACAGAACTCTGAGGCATCCCTACCATAAAGTGTAAAACACCGTCATCACCACAAAGAGGAAGCAAACGCCCGTTAGCCATGACTACCCCTCACCATGGCTCTGCCAGCCTTCAGCTCGCTACAGGCACTGATCCGTTCTCCACATCTCCTCGTTACCCTACTCTGAGCACCTCATGGAAAGAGAATAAGGTAAGAGTTGCCACTTTGAGTCTAACGTTTTAAACTTGGCATCATTTTCAATGTCCATCCACACTGCAGCATACCAGGACTTCCTTTGTTATTGCCAGACAATTCCATTTCCATGGATCTTTTCCATTATGTGGATAGATCTCCCTCTGTCTGTCCATCTGAGTCATTTGAGTTAACGATTTATACTTAATCCCAGTAACCCAATACTGTGGAATCGTATGCCTTTGACTTTGCCTCGTAGGAATTTTAGTTTTCGTTCTGACGGTAAAGAGCTTGTCTTTGCGCTGATTGTGTTTTGAGTCAGTCTCTGGACATTACGAGGCAGGGATCTAACTTCCTGTTGTCTCCGAGTTGTTTGTTAGAAAGACTATTAGGCTGTCTTGGTACCATTTTCAGAAATCAAGTAGCCAGGGGGCTGGGAGAGATGTCAGTGGTTAAAGGCACTGTCTTGCAAGCCTGATGACTCAAGTTTGATCCTCCTCAGCATCCGTGTAAAACCGGCACACGCATCTGTAATCCCAACATGCCTACCGCAATGGGAGGCAGAGCCAGAAGAATCCAGAAGCCCACAAAGAACAGCAAAACAAGAGAAGTTCTGACTCAAAAGAGATAGAAGGAGAAGAGACACACCCCAAGTTGTTCTCTGACCTCCACATACGTGACACGGCTTGCTCACGCTCATACACATCATACACATACACACATATGCATTCACACACAAATTAAAAATTAAAGGTATCAATTAAACAGGACATATGTGTGTATTTCTGTCCTCATTTCCATCCCACTGATACCTGTCTATCCCTAGACCAGTGCCAACAAAGGTAACTTTGCAGCAATTTAATCAAAAAGTATGAATCTTTCAGTTTTGTGAATCATTTGCAAGATTGCTTTGGCTCTTGGGGACCCCTGCCTTCACATGAGACTTTTAGTATCCATGTGTTTATAGTGGTGAGAATCCAGCTGGGATTACTGTGAGAGCATGATTATTTATAGCTGTGGGAATCCAACCGGGATCACTGGGAGAGCATGCTTATAGTCATGGGAATCCAGGTGGGGTTACTGAGAGAGCATGTTTATAGCCATGGGAATATATCTGGAGTTACTATGAGATTTCACTCATTGTAACAAATGTCTCACTAATGCAAGATGTTAGCAACAAGGAACATAAGAGGGGTGCCTCCCCCCCCCCATAAACTCATGGGTTCTGAGTGCTTGGTGCCAGCTGATGGCAATTTTGGAGGTGGAACCTTGCCGAAGAAAATGTCAGTTGGGGGCAGGTTTAGGGGTGTTACAGCAGGCTCCCCCTTGCCAGTGTTGGGCTCACTCTTCTGCTGCTGTTGTCCACCTGCTGTGGCAGAGGTGACGTCCAGCCTCTTCTCATGCCATGCTGTCCCTGCCATCACGGAGCTTCCCCTCGAGACTGTAAACCAAAATTTGTTTTTAAATGTCTTCCCATCAGCTGCTTTTGGTCAGGTGCTTTGTCCCAGCGTCAAGAAGGTCACTACAATGGGAAGGCTATGAGAACACTTTGTATTTTCTGTTTGTTGTACACAGCTCCACATAGCTGGGATGAACATCCAAACCAGACACTGTTTCTAAGAGGAAGGGTTTATTTCGCTTACAGATCCAGGGGAAGTTCTATAATGCTGGAAGAGGCTGGGCCCCTTTCACAGATCCAAGCAGGGAGACACCACCAGCAGCCAGCACCACAGGCAAGCACAAACAGCAGGGACCTGGCAGAGCTCAGAGCTCTCTGCATACCTGTGGGCTAGAAGTCAGATCCACCCCCAGTGACACCTTAGGGTTGGACTCCAGGATCTGCCCCCGGTAACACCTCCTCCAGCCAGGCAGCTGAGTCTATTGGGGGACATGCATTCAAACTACCACACTCTTCAATGTAAAACTGTTCTAAAAAATAAAGTCTATTAATTTACAAAAATGACATACATGTAGGACACACATGAAGATGTGATTAATCTGAAAAGTATATCATGCAAGGAAAGAACTGGCCTCCTGAAGACGTCCGTTGTCACAGTCAGTCTGCACCTTCCGCACACTGCAGGCCCAAGAGGCTGTCCTGTGGGTCTGATCAACTTTTAGAAGTCACGTGGTGCTGGGCATGGTGGCACATGCCTTTAATCCCAGCACTTGGAAGGCAGAGATAGAATGATTACTGTGTGTTTCAGACCAGTCTGGGGCGACAAAGTGAGTTTTAGATCAGCTTGGGCTAGAGTGAGACCCTACTTAGGAAGAAAAAAAAAGTCACGTAGAAAGCAAAGACTCAGAAGTGGGCAAGGGAGCACGAAGCTCAATACAAAGAGACGGCCAGGGAGACGGCTCACCTGGTAAAGGGTATGCCATGCATGCGTGGGGCCTGAGTTGGATCCCAGCATTCATGGAGAGGTTGGACACTGTGGTATGTGCCTGGAATTCCAGGGCCGAAGCTCGCTGGACGGCTGGTCTAGCCAAACTGGTGAGCTCCAGGTTCAGTGAGACCCTGTCTCAAAAAATAAGGTGGAGAGTGACTGAGGAAAACACCTGATGCTGACCTCTGGCCTCTACATACATGCACATAGCATGTGCGTGCATGCATACGAACACAAGACCCATACAAGGGGACAGTGATCTGGGTGAGGTGGCTCACTCCTATCATCCCAGCACTCAGGAACTTGAGACAGAAGGATCACTGTGAGTTTGAGCTGGCCTGCCTACAGAGTGAGACCCTGTCTCAAAATAAAACAAAAATCAGAAAGGATTTGTGCTACCAGAGGACAGAAACAATTCAACACGTGTGTTAATAACACAGACCGAAAAAAAAAAAAGCAATGGAACCACTAAGCCCCTGTTGATGAGAAGCTGATGTCACAGAGTGACATCTCAGCAGGAAACAGTCCCTGTCCCTCTCATACCCGAGAGCAAAGACAGCCGAGCCTCACTGTGCCAATGGCCAGCTCAAAGCTGCTCTGTCTGCAGAAGAGGGCAAGGCAAGCTGGGCCTCCCAGGGCCCCTCATTCCAGCCAGAAAGCAACGAGCCCCTTCCAGAGAAAGATAACAAGACCCGGGCCTCACATAAACTGCAGCCAGCACACACAGTGCCCACAGCACAATCAATATTGCCTCACGCACTGCCAGGCAACAACAAAAATCAGTAGAGAACAAATGCATTATTCTGTAAATGTTGCTGGAATGAGCGTCTGTGTGCAAGAAATAAAATAATGTTTGAACCCTGATGTGGCCCTGTGGAGTGCTGGGCTAGAGGCTTGCCTTAAATAGTCCAAATTCAACTGGCAGGTTCCAGTTGAGCCTGCTGCCAGTCAGTCAGGCAACGGTGTATGTTCACAGTGACTCCCCAGGCCTGCAGCCCAGGGTAAGACTTACATTGTCAACAGTCTTGCAAAGGCATCCTGTAAGTCAAAGCAAGTCACGCTGAAACTCCAACGTAACTGGTTTATATGGTGGAAGAAAATCTCCTGTCTGAGTCTAACACCTGCTCTGAGGAAACTGTTTAGTTCCCTACAGCGTCTTCCCCCCAGCTGCAGCTTCCCCAGAGCACACGTGCCCTGGCACAAACTGCCCGGTTCAGTCTCAATGAAAGGGCTCACTCTGGACCTGCACCAAGAGTGTTCTCAACCCTGGGGCGGGGTGGGGGGCTGCCCTGCAGACAGTACCCACCACATCCCCACCTCACTCAACACACACGTCTACCTCCACTGGTCAGGGAAAAGGTCACCTGCTGAAAGAAAGTTGCAAACCTTTTTAGAGAAAATATGAGTGAATACTATTAGGCTCTCAAAATAGAGAGAGATTTGATGAGCAAAAATTATCATCCTTAGAATGGGCAAGGTCCTGGGTTTAATCCCAGCACTGAAAAAAGAATTTCCTTGGGCTGGAGAGATGGCTTAGCGGTTAAGGCGCCTGCCTGCTAAGCCTAAGAACCCGGTTCCAATCTCCAGGTCCCACATTTAGCCAGATGCAAAGTGATGCAAGGGCGCAATGCCGCACTTGACCACAAGGGGGCACACACATCTGGATTTCATTCACAGCAGCTGAGAGGCTGCTGGCACGCCCATTCTCTATCTGTCTCCCTCTCCCTCTCTCTCTGTCTCTCTCTGTCTGTCTCTCTCCAAAAATAAATAAATAAATAAATAAATAAATAAATAAATAAATAAAGAGTTTCCTTTACCGTGTGTGTGTGTGTGTGTGTGTGTGTGTGTGTGTGTGTGTGTAGAAATCTCTCTGAACCAGGCATGGTGGCACATGCCTTTAATCCCAGCACTTGGGAAGCAGAGGTTGAAGAATCTCTGTGAGTTCTAGGCCAGCCTGGGACTACAGAGTGAGTGCCAGGTGGTCCTGGCCTAGAGTGAGACTCTACTTTGAAGAAAAAAGAAAGAAATCTCTCCCTGGGGTGTCTGGAATGTTGGAAGGTGTGCAGAGGCAAGTCACAGAAAAGAGGACACAGCCATGGTGACAGCCAGAGTTCGGTGACAGACCAGGTGAGCTCCATGTGGCACATGTGGTCATGAATACTGGCCAGCCTGAGGCCCACTGGGCATGTATGAGGCTAGAAACACAGGCAGGAGAGGGCACTGCTGCCTGACAGTTTCTTCTTTGGAGACCCCCGTGTCTGCTCGTGGAGTCGTCACCTGGTTGAGGTTGAGGACAAAGCCACTGTGCAGCGTAAAGGACCCAGCTTGGATGACCACCTCTCCATCATGTCATCAGTGCATGACCCGCATTAAAGCGTGATTAAAGCACCACTTATTGGGAGGCAGCCGAGGAGACATGTAAAGCTAACCATCTTGCCTCGAGATGTGGGAAGACAAGATGCTCACTGTCACCAAAAACAAGGAAGTGCACAAGAGATGCACTGGGGCAAACGACAAGTGTGCACAGGGGTTGGTAAGGTGTGGAGGAGCAGACTGTGCACTCATGGCTGGCAGCACTGAACACACGTCTGCTTCTTGGAGATCCCCGGGGCAGCGGGAGACTGACTTTTATCTCCTTGGTTCTAAAACCAAATCCCCAAGGGCTTGGCATCCAGAATCTGCCTCTTTTCACTGCGTGACCTCAGAAAGGTAGTGTGCCTCACTGTTTGGCAAAATGTGGATAATGGCAGGCTCCACCTCATAGCGCAGCTACAAGGATTAATGAGTTAATGCATGTCCCATACATAAAGGGGCCCTGGGACATGTGAGCGGCGATCACTCAGCAAATCTAGCTGGGAGGCACAGCCTCGCACGCAGCCCTCACATTTGCACACGGCCCCGAGACTGAGCTCTGCACACAGACCCCGAGATGCAGATAGCCTCCAAGTAGCAGAGCCAGAAGAGGCAGGCTTAGCACGGTGAGTGCAGCACTGAGAGCCCAGCAGCTCCCACAGCTTTCTCCAGTCCAGGAAAGGACTGGAAAGTGCATCCAGACAAAACCAAATTTACAATGTGCTGGATATGTGAACAGGTACACACAGAAAAGGACTAGAATGTGTGCCAGATACGCTGCAAAAAGAGGGAGAGTGAGGGGAAAGGGGGACTTCAAGAGGGCTTCAAACATCACTGTGATTTTTATTCTTCTGAAAACAAAGCAACCTGCAATCCTGGCACTTGGGAGGTGGAGGCAGGAGGATCAGGAGTTAAAGGATAGCCCAGGATGTATGAGGCCTGTTCTAAAAAAACAAGTCCTAAATATCTGAAGCCAGTATTGCAAAATCTAAAACTTCTCATGCCTGGCTTGCGAGTATGTGGATAGTTACTAGAAGTTTCTGCCATTCTTTAGACCAGGCCGGCCATTTTCCTCTGGGTATGGGACACCAGCTACCAGCAGGACCTCAGCTCATGGGCACAACCAAGTTCCAGAAAAAAAAATTATGTTCAAAAATGGACAGTTGTCAGGTGTGGTGGTGTACGCCTTTAATTCCAGCACTTGGGAGGCAAAGGTGGGAGGATCGCTATAAGTTCAAGGACAGCTTGAGACTCCATAGTGAATTCCAGGTCAGCCTGGGTCAGAGGGAGACCCTACCTCAAAAAAAAAACAAACAACCAAACAAAATAAGAAAGCGGGGTGATAGTCTGCCAGTCCCTCCTGTAGGTGTCTGAAAGATTCACCAGTTTTTAAACTCTGTTCAGCCTGCTCTCTGATCTGAGCTGACCTTTACAATGAAGACAGATCTACATAAACAAGACGTCTGTCCTTGGGTCCTTGAACACATACAAAGAACAAGGGCACCAGAGCCAACCCACTCAGCAAGCCATTGCCACCCAGGGCATCAGATACCTGTCTCCAGCACCTTCCTCTGGCCCTCAGACACCTCTGCGAAACCCAGCCCCACTGCACAGCTTCCTATGTCTGTCCCTTAAGGGGGCAGCGTAACCTCCCTTTCCCCAGCAACATCCTCACAGCAGAAAGTAGAAAGGTTGTCTCCAAACCACGGCGAAAGAAGCACCACTTCTGGACAGGGCAAAGGCCAGTCATGCTGGCCACAGGGTTCTGGACCCACCAGCACTGCTGGCACCCCAGGGTATAGAAGGCTGTCCCTCCTCCTGCTCCCTTGCCTTCAGGACCCACCTGCTCAGCACAGAGGATTCCAGCAGGGCCCAGGGCCAGGTATTTGCCCCTGGTCTGCAATGAGCAGAGCTCAGGCAGCCAAAAAGAGTCCAGCTCCCACAGGTGCGCACTGGAGGCACCCCTACTGTCAAAGTGCTCTATGGGCTGTAGGGCCTGAGGCTCATGAATTCCCAGATGAATGCTTCCCCCACCCAGTGACTCCACAGCCGAGAGAACAGGAACGGCCATGCTGACGGTGAGCCTCTCACAGCGCCGTGTTCAGCGCCTCATTTCCACCCCACCCCAAATGTTTCTGTGGACTGCTGCCCACTGGCTCACAACACTTCCTTTCCCAGAAGTCCCCGAGCTCACTTCATGAAGCCCCACCCTCTAGTCCCCCGGAACACCCCACCACAGAGAAAGCAACAGTGCTCGGAAGCAATCGCCACCCACCGTGGTGGCCTGTGCAGAGGAAAAGGAGAGAAGGCACCTTTTCTGAGGCAGGAGGTGCGGTGGGGTGGGCACCTCCCAGGTCTGAAATGGCCACTGGTGACAAGCTGAGAAAGAGGTTTATCTCGGTGACAGAACTACACGACCATGGAATGACAAGCAGTGGGGCCAGGGCTCTGAGCAGGAAGGATCTTAACACAGGCAAGATTTATCAGCCTGTCACGCACCAGATGTACTTACAATAAAACCTGACATCACAAGAGTTTCTGGAACAAATATTTATTTGTTTTGTGCGCTGGCCTGGGGGCCAATCCATCTCAGAGTGGTGTCATGTACATGGACAAACATCAAGCCCAAGAGTGACAGCGGACGAGAATGGGGAGAGCACCCCCACTCAACCTGTGGCCACAGCTCAACATGAGACTGCATCAGAGCCCGGCAGGAAGGACCCCAGGGACAAGGTGTGGACCCACCTCCAGCAGCACTCGGCCCTGAGCCTCTGCAGAGGTCCTGAGCACTCTCTGTGTTCCTGGCATGTCTCTGGGGAGGCCTCCAGTGGGCAACTACGGGAGCGAGGGTCTGCAGGAGGCCCGCGGGCTCTGTCGGGGAAGCATCTTGACAACCCATTTAGGAAATGCCAGGGTCACTATGCCTAGGCCTCTGGGGACCGGAGGGGAGCCTCCGACTCCAGGATGGAGAAGAGAAGAGAAGGGTCAGACAGTGGCTGCTGCTGAGCACCTGTCCTGTCTGAGGAACTGAGCTGGGGACACTCCCTGTGCCACTGGCAATGCTGTGACACGTGATTAAGCACAGACTATAGAAAGAACGCTGAGGCACAGTGTTAGTAACACAAAGGCTGTCACATTAAGAAGCCAGATGCTGTCCAGGGACCCAAGGCTGAGCAAAAAGCAAGGCCACCTGAGTTAGGACCTTGGATCCTATCTAGTACCTTCCTGATGCCGCTTCCCCACCCCAACCCGTATCCAGCACCTCTCTGGCTCCTATCACCTAAGCTGGATCACATGACCTGGAATTTTCCCCCTCCTCCAAAAACCTATAAGAAGGAACACCTCCTTTGGTTCTTGGAACCATGGCCTTTCCATGGCTTCAGAGCCCTGCCAGACTCTCACAGCATACTAAACCCTTCCCCTGTTTCAGCATCTCTCTACTGAGCAAGCTTGCACTGAGAGTCTTCCACTCAGGAAGGCGATGATACTAGAGGTTCAGAGCTTTGAGGCCAGACTATGCTGTCCACCCACAGGAGGACATGCTTTCACAGCTACCTAATGACTCCTGCCACAACCTGGTAGATACAGGCACTTGGCCAGCCACATCTCCTATGAACCTTCAGAGTCCTCAGACTGTCCTGAAACATCCCTGCAGGAAGGGTATGACTCCTTACAATGCAACTGCCCAGACAGAAATTGGCCTCGATATCCATGACCTTGCAGTGCCTAGCAATACCTTTGCAAGACCCTCAAAATGGAAGAAAAAGATGATGTCATCAAATTAAAAGAGAGACTAATGGAGAGAGGGAGGGGATATGATGGAGACTGGAGTTCTAAAGTGGACTGGGGGAGGGGAGGAAAATATCAGGTGGGGTTTTTTGTATGTAAGTATAAAAGTCAATAAAAAATAATAATTAAAAAAAGCTGACATAAGGCACCATTTTGCCTTTACCCAGGAGCACCCGCCACCTGGGCCACTTCTCTATCAACCAGCACAGTCTGTGGTTGGCTCCCTGCTGCCCATTCAACTTGCCTGATCCAGTGCAATGACTCAGGTGTTAGCACCCAGCACCCAGAGGAGGGTAAGCTGACCCAGAGGTGGGCCCTGGTCTGGCTCAAGGCCAGGACCACAGAGAAGAACAGTGGATCTGTGCAGAACAGGCAGCCCTTTATCCCTTTGGATGGGACAACTTAACCCACCTCTGCCTCCCAAGCACTGGTATTAAAGGTGTGTGCTATCATGCCTCACAGTTTGAAAAGTATTTATTTATTTGGAAGAGAGAAAGCAAATGAGCACTTCAGGGTCTCCTGCTGCCACAAACTCCAGCAGCATGTTCCACTTTGCATCTGGCTTTACATGGGTATTGGGGAACCAAATGCCGGCAGTAAAGCTTTGTGAGCAAGTGTCTTTAACCACTGAGCCATCTGTCCAGAACATTGCCTGAAGCTTTCTTTGTGTATAGGAGCCAGAGGTGCACATGGCCAGGGTCTGGGCACAGCCAGCAGCTGCCTTCCTCCCTGGAGCACCTTTCCTTGACAAACTGTTTGCAGGGATAACACTTTGAGGGATGGCTTGCTCGGGCAGGAATGTCACCCCATTGGACAAGTCTCTGCAGCATGGGCCACAATGTCCCACGGTACCTGCAAACAGGCCTGTGTGACTTGTTAAATGTTTTAATGAAAGCTGGAACCAATTTCTAAACTGGAGTGGATCCATCTAAATTGTACTTACTTGTTTTTATTTTGAAACGTGAAGGTGAAGGAGAAATAGGAGAAAGCTAGCTTTTTTCTTGCAATTAGGGAGAAGAGCCCAAAGAGGGAACAGGAGATGCCATCTGTCTCTCTTGGCAAAACTGAAACTTGGATCTGATCCTGTCTCTCCGAGATGGCTGCTAGTCACGTGCCCAGCAGAAACTTCCTGCTGCAAGGCCTCCCTGGATCAGCCCTCTGAGTACAGGAAATAATCAGCTCCCTTAAGTCAGAACCAATCAGGTCTCTGCTTACACCTGAGCCTAATGACGAGGCTCACCTGATTGGATGTCCGATCATCTAAGGAGGTTACACACATGGCCGGGCTCTCTCTTCTCCCTGATCCTCTCGCTGGCTCTCTCTCTCTCTCCTTTTCCTTTTGCCCTGTGAGCGGGGCCAAACATGCAGGTGAGTTTGTTCCTCCTTCCTAGCAGGGACCACGGTGGCTGGGAAGGCAGCGACACTCACCTTGGCTTGGATATTGGGCTTCTTGCCTTTTATCTGCCATCTGCTCTGGGGCAACTTCTCATTTTAATCACACATGTGACTTTCCTCTAATCTCTCAGTCTACCTCGTGTGTATTCCCTTCATACCCTAGATCTATCACGTGGGTATCCCCCCTAAACTTTGGGCCTGCTGCTTGTGTAATTTCTCTAAACTCGGGGTAACTATGTGTTGTTCAACTCTCTTTACTACCCATTTCTCATCTGAATTTCCTGGTCTGCACTTTGGCACTCTTTCTGCCTGTAATCTCTGCATGGACACACTCTCTCACCTGCTCTTTCCTTCCTTTTGCCGGTGACCTGGCCTGAACATCCACCTGAGCCTGTCCCTCCTTCCCAACCTGCTGGGGACAGGAGAATACTTACCTTGGCTTGAGGACTTTTCTTCTTGCCTTCTCTCTGTGTCAGGCTTTGGGGGTTCCCTCTCACTTGATGGAGGATCACTGTGAGTTCAAGACCAGCCTGGGGCTACACAGTGAGTTCCAGGTTAGCCTGGGCTAAAGTCAGGTCCTACTTGGGGATGGTGTGGAGAAAGTTAAAAAACAAAACAAAACAGAAAGCTTCAGGTGCCCTGCACCCATCCTGTGGGCATGTGACTCCTGAATGATTGCAGCTGGTCAGGTGACTGTGGCCCATGAGGAAACAGCTCACCTAATTCTTTTTTCTCTTCTTTTGCCACCAAATGTTTTCCCCAGCCTGCCACCTCCTCTCCAGCATCAAGGGTGAGGCTCTTGTTTGCTGGAGGGGAATGCACAAAAAGGCTTGACAGAGAAAGAACAGAGCTCAGAGACAGAGCTGTTGCCGTGGTGCCTCTGGCCTCGGCCACTGCCATGCAGTGGCAGGAATCCCTCAGTGAGCAGGAACAGAAGATAGCAGGCTGCAGCCGGGCCTCGCTGTCTTCATGTGAGTCTGGATTCCTGGAAACCATTGCTTCCTAGTCCTCCCTCGAAATACCAAAGTCGCCTTGTGATTCAGACAGATGGGAACCAAGGAGCAGAGAGAGTTCAGAGCCCCAAAGATGGAGGAATCCAGTCCCCTCGCCTGCCCCAAACACACTGTGTCATTATGAGTTCAAGGTCCTTTCTGTCACCATGCTGGACATGGGAGCTGAGAGTAGAACTTGAGCCCTTCACTTCTCAGTAAATAATTGACAGATAGAGCTCAGGGGCTATGAGGGCCACAGTGAACAGTTAGTGTCACCTGCCCGGGCTGGGGAGAAAGAGGAACCCGTAGGCTCAGCATGGCACAAGCTTATACTTCCCCTAGGGAGAGCGATAGCCCAGCTGGAGGTCCATGGAGACTGTCTAGCCAAGAAAGCTGCTCTGGCCAGCACCTCAAACCCACAGCTCAGCCCGTTCAATGAGGACTTTCTTAAAGCAGGAAGGACGGTTTTGGAGCCAAGGGCCCTGAGCTCACAGGCTGACAGACACACAGCGTGTTTGGCCACTGTAGGGTTGCACCTTGACCTTGCTCATCACCTGAAAGCTCCGGGGAGATGGGATGCTGGAAGGTGGTCCAAGGGGTCCCTGATCTACCCGTTCCTCTCTGCACCATGCCACCAACTCCTACAGCTGCCGGAATGCTGCACAGAGGTCCCTCTGGGAGTGACTGGGTGACACATGGTCTACAGGTGCTGTGACTGAAACAAGCCTCACACCCCCAGCTGGCCCAAAGCTGGTCCGTCCCTCACTCTTTCCCACAGAGCCGAGATGCCACAGGCCCTCGGTGAACTCCAACTCCTTGTCTTGATGTCTCCACTCCTGCTGAGTCAGAGGGAGAGCCAGACAGATGGCCCTGTCACCGGAAGCATTTCGGAGGACACACGTAAATGAAGCAAATCCTTCTATTAGAAATAAACCTCAAAAACATCTTTAACAAATGGATGCTAACTTGTCTCCTGGCGATGGGAAGCGTGAGTCTCTCAGCAAACTTCCGGTGATAATTCAGACACATTTTCCTACCTCGTGCAGCAATGATTCTCAGCGGATCCTCCTGGAATAATCGGCCCATTCCAGTTGTTAGGACGTGGTCTTTAAAACTGAGTTATTCCTGAACATCTCAGAAAACCAGGGCGCTTCATCTCACCAATTATGAAATACTGCAGGCACCGCTTGCCGCCAGGGAGGAAGATTTATCGTCCATGGTGATGGCGGGCGGGCGGCTCCTGAGCCCTGGGATGTCTCCCTGGAGTTTTCATCATTCTGCAAGAACACTGAGGTGGATTTAACTAGCGTGTGGTTGGGGAGGACACTGCCTAGCTGCCCTGTGAAGCTGGAGAGCGACTGACGGGGTTGCAGAGGGGCTGTGGGAAGAGCACGCAGAGGAGTGATGGCCCAGTGGCTCTGAGGCCTGCTGCTCATGAGGGCGGGAGATACGGAACTGCCTCCCAAGCTCCACGCTCAGAGATCAGTGCTGATGGCTAACTCCCACCTGTCGTCCATAGTACTCAATGCTAGCTGTGGGCAAGGCCACACAAGGCCAACAGGCACAGTGGCAGAGGCTGGACAATGTGTGAAGGAGAGAGCACTGGCACAGAAGCAGGGAATGTCCCGAAGCCTGAGGCTCAAGGAACGGTGTCATTCATCCAAGAACTGCACACATCTGCCTCAAGCAGGTGCTCAGTTGGGGAAGGTAGTGGTATGGTCCAAGACAGGAAACAAAGGGTCTGGTCCTTTGTGGTGGCACATACATCCCAAGGACAGTAGGGTCCTCGTGACCTGGAAAGAGGACCTGACCCTAGGTGGGAGCCAGAAGGAAACAAGGTGGGGCCAAGAGATCAGGGTGGTGCTGTGGTCCATGCAGGGTGCTGGTGTGGGTGGGGCAGAGGCAGCAGAAGGAGGGGGTGCCGAGCCCCATAAGCCATGGCTTCATGGATTGGGCGGCTGCAGAGTGTGACGGTTGGTCTTGGCAGCCAACCTGACTGAAAACAGGGGTTCCACGGACTCATGAAACACACCTGTGTGTCCATGGAGAAATTTCCAGAAAGGACTGACACGTGGGACCTTGACTGAGGGAGAGACCTGTACCTTCCAAAAGGCTGAAGAAGGGGGACTGGGGAAAGGCAGCGTCCAGGACTGAGAGCCTGTTCATTTCTGAGTGGGAGACCTGCCACCGCTGCCCCCACTGACCTCTGGCTCCAGCTTCTTTGTGCTTTTGAACTTGGCCTCCATACCAGCCTTCAACAGGCTTCCAGCGCCTTGGTACCAGATTGGCACAACTAAGCTCATGGGTTGGACAGCTACCTGGTACTCAGCCACACTGGGCATGCAGATGGCCATTTTTGGACCCAATCCAGTAAATTCCCTTTTTTAATGTATATACCTGCATTCTATGTTTCCATAGAGAATTCTGCCTGATACATGGAGCTCAGAGCTGGGAATGACCCTGTGGCAAGTCAGATACCATTCACCCCAAATCCATGTCCATCTGAGATCTCATCCTGTGTCTTTCTACCACAAAACAAAGTCACCCTGGTTGAGAGTGGGCCCTAAATCCAGTAGCTTGTGCTCATGGGCGAGGAGAAGGGGTCTCTCAGTGACACACAGAGAAGGCAGAGGCAGAGATAGAAGCAGTGTGACCACAAGTCAAGAGCACCTGGGAGCTGGAGGAGGCAGGAAGGAACCTCCTCGAGAGCCTGCAGGAGGAGATGGGCCTGCTAACCCCTCCAATTCAGACTCTGGCCTCGACTGAGGGAAGAGCCGAAGTCTCCACTGTGTGGTCATTTGTTAGAGTCACCCAGGACACGCCTCCAGTCTTCCTAGTGAAGGGGTCCACACTGGCATTTCTTGGCCCCTTGCCCTCTTGTATGTTCTTGACTCCTAGTTCAGGGAGCAGATCTATTGCCTTGGCACAGAGCTACAGAACGACCCCTGCCCTCATGGGAAGGAGAAACAGGAGGTTTGGGTCATGGGCAGGCTAAGGACTCGTCTCTTACAGAACCCAGAACTGGGAATAACCAAGTGGAAGAGTCTCACCCATGACTCCTGCATCACAAAGACCCAGGGCCGGACAACGATATGGCCGGGCACAGCCCATACAAAGTCAATTGAGGCACCAGGTTCCCATCCCAGCTGGCTGAGCCCTGGCCTGGCTCTCCTGACGCTATGTGGCTTGGCCAAGCCTGCAGGATGGGAGGACTCACAACTCTGAAGGACAGAAGCCGCAGGGTTGAGCTGAGCCGTAACTCAGGCATGTGCAGGGATGGGTCCTCCCCCTCTAATTGCAGAAAATTAATTCAAATCTCTGCAGTTATAGAAAATGATTTTCTTTCCCTCAAAGAGTCCAGTTGGCATCTTCTTAGCCCCACCCCCTCATTTTCAGTAACCACTGCACACTGTGTGACCTCTTCTGTCCCCCTCCCTCCGCCACGCTGATTTCCACAGTGGGGAGGGACTGCAGTGGGGGATCTGAGCAAGGGGGCATGTGAGCTGTTCCTACTGAGGGAGGGCATCTATATGCGAGGGACAGGCCTGGAAGGGCATCTTGCTCACCATAACCACCGAACAGGAGACTCCAAGATAGTCAGACCTGGCTTGAAATCCATGGGGGTTCCCATAGCTCCGTCTTGGAGGGGAGTCCTCTGAGGGTGCTAGGAGAGACCTGGCTTGAGTCCACAGGGTTTCCCATGCTTCTGTCTTGGAGGGGAGTCCTCTGAGCATGCGGGGAGCCCAGATCTTGGTCTCTATGCTCATGGCTAGATGTTGGAAGGAAAATGGAGAAATGAGTCACACATATGGTCCCCTCCGTTTCTCCAACAACTCTGATCCTGAGTCTGACCGCTGCCCGTCCCTCCTTTCCACCTTACCCTGGGGCCACACCAATCCAAGCCTTCTTCTGCTGTACTTTGGAAACTGACACTTTCCCTTCACGCTCCCTGCCTTCCATCCCTTACAAGTCTGACTCTGCCACAGCCCCCCCCCCCCGATCCCCTGCTCTCTGCTTAAGACTGTCAGCAGCTTCTAGCACCTAGGACAGAGTGTGGGTCCTCAGACATGAGCGAGGCAACTTGGGGAGCCATGTCCTTAGGGTTTCATTTCCTTACACCTAGTGTCTGAGTTCTACTGAACAGACCTATCACAAGCAAGGGCCCCTCAGACTGCGCCTGCAGCTGTCAGCCCTGCAAGGCATTCCCAACACAGCCCTGAACACAGCACGCTCCAGGATACCGAAAGCATCCTTCAAATAGCATCTGCACTGTGATCTCTGGCCTTGTTTGTAAGACAATCCTGCACACTGCCTGAGGGAAGAAGGCAGAGGTGCCGAGGCTGTTTGGCTTTGCTAATGTGTGTGTATGTGTGTACGTGTGTATACGTGTGCACACACATGAGGACACACGTACACAGGGCACAAGCTGGAAATGAAGCCATGGTCAGCTATGACACAGCAGCCAGTTCCTGGAATGCCAGACAGAGGAGCCTGGTGGCTGTAGCCTGGGCCAGTGGGACCTGCAATGGGACAGCATCCCTTAGGAAGCAGGACACCAGGCCTCACCTATAGACAAGCTAAAAGCCGTTCTCCCCTTGGCTGCAGGAGAGAGTCGCCATGCCTGACATTTGTCAGGGCCTGCAGTGGAAGGTCCCTCCCTCTTACACAGGACAAGGGGACAGTCCGACACAAGAAAGAATCTGAGTGCTCTGACATGGGACCATGGACTGAGAAGCTGGGGTCAGAGAACTCTCACGAAGGGCATCAAGGCTCTGGCTGAGAATATGGGCATCCTCTAGAGGCAGGAGCCTAGGACACACAGCAAGGCCTGGCAGTGAGTCGTTGTGGAGGAGCAGGACAGAGGTGCACAGATGTCCCTCATGCCCAAACAAGTCCCGGATGAGGAGGGATGGAGGAACACTTTGAATGGTCCTGAAGTTGTAGGAAAGCAGAAGTTAGCTAGTTCTAGTGTGGGTTAGTTCCTATGGCAGAGCTCTGAACTATTGTCCCCACCATACCCTAAGTGGTCCTATCTCCTGTGACAAGCTCTGAACTATTGTCCCCACCATACCCTAAGTGGTCCTAGCTCCTGTGACAAGCACCTACAGGGTCTGTGTGGAACCAAGTGAATCCTGCTTCCCAGGGCAGACAGTGCCAGACCTCCAGGACTGCAGGGCACATGCCACCACAGTCAGCCCTTACCCCACTACAATGTGCATTCTCCTGAATTCACTCCAAGTTCCTTGTTCAGGACACGTTTTCAATACCCAGTGCAGTTTGAAGGTGAATAGTCCCCCACAGACTCATGTGTTTGAACACTTGGTGCCCAGTGGTGGTGCTGTTTAAGAATGTTATGGAACCATGAGGAAGAAGTGGAGCCTTACTGGAGGAAGTGGGTCACTAGGGGCAGGCCTTGAGGTTTTATAGCCTGGCCTCACTTCCTGTCCACTCTCTCCTCCTGACCGTGGCTGAAGCGTGTCCAGCTGGCTTCCCTCTTCTGCTGCCAGGCTTCCCTTGCCTTGATGGACTGTATTCCCTGGAACTGTGAGCTGAAGTAAACCCAACCTTCCTTAAGCTGCTTCCTGTCCGGGTATGGTCACAGCAATGAGTCAAGTAGCAAATGCACTTGGCTGCACTCCAAGAGACTTGCTGGCTGAGGTAGTGAGTGGTGCTTCAGCAGCAGTAGAACCTGGTTTCCCTTCTATTAGACACAAACTGAAAACAAACTGGAAGATGAGAAGCAGAAAGGTGTGTCCATGTGCAGAGAAGGGCCGCCATGGGCCACAGACATCAACCAGAGGGCAGAGCGGTTGAGGGAGATCTCCAGTCATGGGAGATATTAGGGTGCGGACAGGGAGGACAAAGAAGGGCTGCCATGGGCCGCAGACATCAACCAGAGAGCAGAGCAGTCGAGGGAGATCTCCAGTCGTGGGAGATCTTAGGGTGTAGACAGGGAGGACAATACAACATAGCGGAAGCTAAACACCCTTGCTTGGGTCAAGGAGCATGTGCCGGACATGTAGCGGAATGCTGGGCATCAAGTTTGAAGGTGTCCAGAGCAGGAAAGCAGAGGTTGACCAGAAAGACCCAGAAAGCTGAATTTACAGGGCTGCTTACTTAAAGCGTTGCCGAGAGAAGAGAGGCAAGTGCTCGGCTGGCGTGATCGCGGGGAGCAACATAGTGTAACTGCCTCGACCGTGCCGCGTCACCAGGACACCCGCTGCTGCTGGCTAAGATGCCGAATATTCATCTCCCCACCAGCGGGAGAATGTCAAAGCTCAGTGGAAACCTCAATTCTAGGTACAAAAGCTCCAGTGGGAGAAAAAGTAAGCAGGAAACACACACAGGATGGGCAAGGCGCGTCAAAGATCAAGGAGAAAGAAAGAGGAAAACAAGTGTGTAAGACACAGGCCCAACAGAGCAGAGTAGCAGAAGTGGGAGCAGCAGAGGGTGGGCAAGCAGGACGGAGAAGGCAGCATCAGTGCGCGGAGGCCAGAGGACCAGGAGGGCTAGGAGAAGCGGTGAGTGGAAGACGGAGCAAGAACGGCCACTCTATGCTTGGCTGGAGTTTTGAAACTGGAGACAGAAATCAGGTCATACGACCAAAAGTTAAGGCTGGGGACATGGCTGAGTGGGTAATGAGCTCATGGCTCGAGCGTGAGGACCCGAGTTTGGACTTCCAGCTCCCATGTATAAAGTGCTGAGTGTGGCAGCACACACCTGAACTACCAGAGCTGGGACTCTGAGAATTCTGAGAATTCTGGATAGTTAGTCTAGCTGAGTTGGTGAGCTTCAGGCTCAGCGAGAGATGCTGTCTCAAAGACTAAGGTGGACCGTGGCTGAGGACGCCTGGCATCTACTCTGGCCTCCAGAATCACACACGTGTATCCACACACATACAAATGTGCTTACACACATGTATGCCACACATGTAAAAATTTAGTATCAGTCTAGAACAATTTTCAGGAATTCAACAACTCATTGTTTCCAAATTGAAAGGGGCTTGGCCTCATGAAGAATACTGGCCAAAGCTGCTGAGAACGGTGCTGGATTTCAAAGACAAGAATTCCTTAGAAAGCCAGTGGGATCAAGGCACACATAAGGGAGAATGCTGGGCTTCAGTGTCACTAGGACAACATTGGTTCTAGAACCCAGGAGACTATTGCCTGAAAAGTTCTCCAAAAGAAAATTCACATGCCCTACCAAATTAAAAGGCTTTCCAAAAAAAAAAAAAAAAAAAAAAAGCCAAAAAGCAAATATGTGTTGAAAATCCAAATCCAATTAGAATCAAAATTTCAAGTTCAAACTCCATTTAATTAAAAATCTTGAAAGTCTGAATGATCAATAAACATCACAGATGTATGAAAGGTTATTCTAGAGATCTGCCAACGGAAGACAGAGCAGAAGAGACTGGGCCAGAGAACCACGCAGTAGGGAGCACATCAGAGTGACTGTGAGTGACAGGAAAACCGTGTGGCACAGAGAACACCAGGGTTAGATATGAGAGCAACTCAGAGACGCATTTAGCAGTGGAGGAATAGGAGGGGCAGGGCAGCAGTACCTGGCCATAGTCTAAGGAGAGTGCTCAGTACCCATGATGACCAGGGTGGTGGTTTGAATGTACCATGTCCCACAGCCACAAGGGTTTGTGTCAAGCCTTTATCCCACCTGCTGGAGCCCTTTGGAAGGTGGAGCTTTGCAAGAGGATCTGTATAAGGGGGTGTGCCTTGGGGTTTTGTAGTCCAGCCCAATTTTCCAGTACTAGAAAGGCCACACTCTGTACTTCCTCCCTGCTGTTGTGGAGATGTGATGCCTGGCTATCTGCTCTTGCCATGATAAAACTTCCCCTGGAAACTGAAAGCTGAAATAAACCCCTTTTTTCCCACAAGCTGCTTCTGGTTGGGTGTTTTGTCCCAGCAGCAAGAAGATAATTGCTACAACCAGACAGAAAAATATATATTCCAGTCTGATAAATGAATTAATATGTATACACGTGACTAAATTAACTGGCATAGTTATATATCAATAAATATAAATGTACACAATTTATCTGGGTATGATGGCACACTCCTTTAATCCCAGCACTTGGGAGGCAGAGGTAGGAGGATGGCAGTGAGCTCTAGGCCACTCTGAGTGAATTCCAGGTCGGCCTGGGCTAGAGCAAGACCCTATCTCAAAAGGAAAAAGAATTGTACATAATTTAATAAATATAAAAGCATACAGATATATGGGCTTGAGGGATGGTTTAGCAGTTAAGACGCTTGCCTACAAAGCCAAAGGACCCAGGTTTGATTCACCAGGACCCACATTAGCCAGATGCACAAGGGGGCACACACATCTGGAGTTTGTTTGCAGTGGCTGAAGGCCCTGGCATATAGGGCTGGAGAGATGGCTCAGTGGTTAAGTGCACTTCCTACTCAGACAAGAGGGCCTGAAAGGTCTCCAAACCACCAGAGTTCAAATCTCCAGATTCCATGTAAACAGCCAGCTGTAACCCCAGTCTCACAAAAGGAAGCAGACTAAGGAATCATCCAGGCTCACAAAATACAAGAGACTCCTATATCAGTAAGAGACTCTGGCTCAAATGAGGATGGGCAGGACAGTGCAGGCAAATGGCCCTAATGGCAGGTAAGCACATGTGGTGATGAAAGGTATATAGATGTGCATACACCACACACACACACACACACCACCACCACCACACCACAACAACACCATACACATACGCACACCACAACAACACCATACACACACACATCACAACAACATCACACACACACACCATCATACCACAACAACACCATACACACACACACCACCACCACACACACACACCACCACCACACACACACACCACCACCACCACCATACACACACACACACACACCACCACAACACCACTATACCATATACACACATACCACCACCACCACCATACACACACACACACACCACCACACCACCACCACCACAACAACAACAACACACCACACACACATACCACCAACACCACCATACCATACACACACACCACCACCACTACCACCACCACCCCAAACCATACACACACCACCACCAACACCACTACACCATAATCACACACGTACCACCACCACCACACCACCACCACCACCACTACACCTTACACACAGGCAATCAAAAAGTAAAAGTGTATAATAATAGAATTAACCTCAAAAACATCTGCACCTAAACTTTAAACTTGTTAAGGAAGGAATATCCAGAGCCAGGACATCTTGCAGAGGTGAGACGAGATCAAATCCATGCACTGAGGACAAAGATGAAGACACTGAAGGGAAATGTTTTTTTTTTTTTTTTTTTTTGGTGGGGTCTCACTCTAACCCAAGTTCATCTGTAATTTACTATGTAGTCTCAGGGTGGCCTGGAACTCATGACAATCCTCCTACCTCTGCCTCCCACGTGCTGGAGTCAAGGCATGCTCTACCTCACCAGCAGGCCATAAATGCATTTTTTAAATGCAGGGACAAAAGCTTGGAAGATGGCTCAATGGTTAAAGGTGCTTACCTGCAAATCCTGGGATCAGTTCCTATGCTATCCATGTAAACCAGATGCAAACATCTGGTGTTCATTTGCAGTAGCAAGAGATTAATTAATAATTTTTAAAAAATTAAGAACACATTTTTTAAAATGCTTTCTTAAAATGTAGAGACAACAATATCAGACATGCTTTATTTCACACAGAACATCTCTTTTACTTTTTTTTTTTTTTTTGAGGCAAGCCCAACAGACTAGCCATTTTTTTATGTGAGAGAGAAAGAGAGAGAGAGAGAATTGACCCACCAGGGCCTCCAGCCACTGTAATCAAACTCCAGATGTGTGTGCCACCTTGTGCATATGTGCGACCTTGCACACTTACATCGCTTTGTACATCTCACTTACATGGGACCTGGAGAGTCGAACATAGGTCCTTGGGCTTCGCAGGCAAATAAGTGCCTTAACTGCTAAACCACCGCTCCAGCTCAAACACCTCTTTATAATGGCAAAAGGGCCACCCACAGTGAAGTCCAGCAATCATGACTATGAACCCATCACAAGAAGGTATCGCACCTAGACAGCAAAGCTCAGGTCAATTGGACAGGGCGTTATAACTCACACCTCTCTGTCCCTGTCTGTGCCACGTGGAAGGAGAAGAGAACAGACACTTAAGACTATAATCCCTGGGTTGGAGAGATGCCTTAGCGGTTAATGTGCTGGCCTGCAAAGTCAAAAGACCCAGGTTCAACTCCCAGGATCCATGTAAGCCAGATGTACAAGGGGCCACACACATCTGGAGTTCATTTGCAGTGGCTGGAGGCCCTGGCATGCCCATTCCCTCTCTCTCTGTCTACCTGCCTATTTCTGTATCTGTCTCTCTCAAATAAATAAATAAAGATTTTTTTAAAAAAGACGATAATCCCAGTTGGGCATGGTGGCGCACATCTTTAATCTCTGCACTCAGAAGGCAGAGGTAGGAGAATCACCATGAGTTCAAGGCCACCTTGAGACTACATAGTGAATTCCAGGCCAGCCTGGGCTAGAGCTAAACTCTACCTCAAAAAAGAAAAGAAAAGAAAAGAAAAGAAAAGAAAAGAAAAGAAAAGAAAAGAAAAGAAAAGAAAAGAAAAGAAAAGCCGGGCGTGGTGGCACACGCCTTTAATCCCAGCACTCGGGAGGCAGAGGTAGGAGGATCACCGAGAGTTCGAGGCCACCCTGAGACTACATAGTTAATTCCAGGTCAGCCTGGACCAGAGTGAGACCCTACCTCGCAAAACCAAAAAAAAAAAAAAAAAAAAAAAAAAAAAAAAAGAAAGAAAGGAAGGAAGGAAGGAAGGAAGGAAGAAAAAGAAAAAAACAAAGGAAAAGAAAATAATATATAATTCCATCATCCATAGGCCTGCAACCTGCCAGGGAACCAGAGACCTGTGGAAGGCTGAGGAGCACTTGGTGAGTAAGTACTCGCTGCCTCATCCTTTTAAGTGCAGCATAAAACACAGAGTCGATAAAAGAAAGTAAATTTGATGGTGTAAAATTGTTTTAACTGTAATGTCAAAGAACAGTTGTAAAGGAAGCCAAAAATATAGAAAAAACTGGAAAAAAGTTTGGAAATTTCTGTCACAGACTAAGTGCCATTTTTCTTTTTAAACGAAAAAGTTCCGTAGGGCTGGAGAAGTGGCTTAGCTGTTAAGCGCTTGCCTGTGACGTCTAAGGACTCCAGTTCCAGGCTCACTTCCCCAGTACCCACGTAAGCCAGGTGCACAATGGGGGGCATGTATCTGGAGTTCGTTTGCAGTGGCTGGAGGCCCTGGTGAGCCCATTCTCTCTCTATCTGCCTCTTTCTCTTTGTATCTCTCTCTCTTAAGTAAGGGAATAAATAAAATATTTTTTATGTTCCTTAGGTCAAAAGAATACCAATAACACGACATAAAACCATCAAGGGAGCGAAGTCAGTTTACAAAAGCACTCACGCCGTACTGGAGGGGATGTGTGTCGGTCAGGGCTCAGCTGAGAAAAGGAAAACCTTCCAGATTCTTCAGTCAAAAGGAAACTAAAGAGGGGATTGTAGGCTTGTAGAGCTCTGAGCAGAGTGAAGTTTCTGGAATCCAAAGAGGGCAAAGAGAACCACAAGTGCAGAGCTGACTGTGTACATGTGCAGAGATGTGGGGATGGTGCCCTGGAAGCTTCTGGCAGAGATACCAAGCCTTCCCTGCAGCCTGAACCCACTGAGCTATCTGGTTTTACATCATGACCCTCATGTGTAGAAATGAACAAGACCTCAACTGATGAAAGATCTTGGGAAACGCAGCGTCCGGGTTCTGACCCCTGTGAGGCAGAGAGGTATGCACAAAGGAGGAGGGAGAAAGATGAGAAGGTAAGAAGACGGTCCAGAAAAATGTGTTCTTTGCTGTGTTCCCTGTGGGCAGCACTATCAGATCGACCCTCCTTCACAGCAATGGCAAGGCCAAGAGTGGTTATCCTACAGGAAATGTAACACAACTTGTGGAATGACCCATGAGCTAAAGGATCGTTCGTAGCACTGTTTGTGAGAAGGCTGAGAGCGTCATAGCTGTCTGTCCCATGGTGGGATCAGTGATCTACATTTACACAGAGGATGCTCCATGTCTGTACAGAGCACTGAGGCAGGTCCATGCAACAGTGATGGCTGTATTTCCAAGACATCCAAGACATATTTGTAACCATATATCCATATACATGCCTGTGCTACAGAGTACTACAGAGTGAGTTTCAGGTCAGCTTGGGCCAAAGTGAGACCTTACCTCAAAGAGAGAGACAGAGGGAGAGAGAGAGACCTTAAAAAAATTCAAACATTATATATATATATATGAAATGTTTACAGATAATTAAGAAACTGCACTGGCAGGGCTGGGGTCAGGCCTGGTCAGGAGAATCAACTTCCTCTATGTCCCCAGTCTGCCCTGTGTACATGCATTATCTAGACACAAGTAAAGAATCATTTTTTGTAGAGACACTTTGTTTGTATGTTGTTTTCCCTGTAGCTGGAGACTGAACTCAGGGCCTTGAACTTGCTAGGTATATGCCTTGCCAATAGGGAAATTCCTAGCCCCTAGGAATAGTTTTTGAATGAGTGAAATATGGAAGTGATGATGGTGGTGGTGATTACAGAGATGACAGGACAAAGATGATGGAGATGGAGGTGATGGAGCTAATGAAGATGATTGATAATAAGGTGATGCAGATGATGGAGAGGAGGTGATGGACAAGGAGGTGACAGAGATAATGAAGAAGGAATTATTAGAGATGATGCACTGATGGAAAGTGGGAGATGGACAAGGAGGTGGTAGAGATGATGGAGGAAGTGATGGAAAGTAAAATGGACAAAGAGGTGGTGGAGATGATGGAGGAAGAGATGGAAAGTAGGAATGGACAAGGAGGTGGTGGAGATGATGGAGGAAGAGATGGAAAGTAAAATGGACAAGGAGGTGGTGGAGATGGTGATGGAGGAAGTGATAGAAAGTAGGAATGGACAAAGAGGTGGTGGAGATGATGGAGATGGACAGTAGGAATGGACAAAGAGGTGGTGGAGATGATGGAGGAAGAGATGGACAGTAGGAATGGACAAAGAGGTGGTGGAGATGATGGAGGAAGAGATGGAAAGTAGGAATGGACAAAGAGGTGGTGGAGATGGTGATGGTGATGGAGATGAAGTGAGATGGAAAATGGAGGAATGGACAAAGAGGTGGTGGAGATGGTGATGGAGGAGGAGTGATGGAAATGGACAAAGAGGTGGTGGAGATGGACAAGGAGGTGGTGGAGATGATGGCGGAAGAGATGGACAGTAGGAATGGACAAGGAGGTGTTGGAGATGATGGAGGAAGAGATGGAAAGTAGGAATGGACAAGGAGGTGGTGGAGATGGTGATGGAGGAAGTGATAGAAAGTAGGAATGGACAAGGAGGTGGTGGAGATGATGGAGGAAGAGATGGACAGTAGGAATGGACAAGGAGGTGGTGGAGATGGTGATGGAGGAAGTGATAGAAAGTAAGAATGGACAAGCAGGTGGTAGAGATGGTTATAGAGGGGTGCTGGAAACGAAGATGGTGAGGAGATAATGGAGAAGGAGGTCCATAACTCGGGACATAGGTGAGGAAAGATGTGTCAGGTGAGGTAGCAAGAACAAACTGGAGCATGAGCCACCTGGGTGGACAGACCCTACCTTGTGAGGTCTGTCATGGTTGTGTGGGCATCCTGCAAAATCCTGTGTGTACTAGTCAGTTCCCCAATGCTGGGATGAATATCCAACCAAACACATTTTTATGAGAGGATGAGATTTGTTTCAAGCTGACAGAATCCAGGGGAAGTTCCATCAGTGGCAGAAGAAGCGGGTTCCCATGCATAAATCCAAGCAGACAGAGAAACCAGCAGCAGCCAGCAACACCAAAGGGCAGCCAGCATGAAAGCCAGCAGCATGCGGGACCCCAGAGCGCAGACATCTCTGTACACTTCTGGGCTAGAATCAGATCCACCCCCAAACACACCTTTGGGTTGGACCCCAAGATCTGCCCCCAATGACACCTCCTCTGGCCAGGCAGCTGGGAACCCAAGTTACAAGCTTGAATAAAACTCCCGAGTCTATCAGGGACACACATTCAAACTACCATCTGGACCTTCCTCCGTGTGGACTTAAACACAGCACAACAGAGAGAGGAGAGAGACAGCTGAGAAGCTGAAGGAGCACCCAGAGGAGAGCAGGAACAATGTCCGGCCAGGCCCTGCCTCATTCTCCTGAGACAGGCCAGCCCGTGAGGACAACCAGCCCTGCCAGGGGCTGCTGCCTCGCTCTGTCCCTCCCACTAGAGACCTCATAAGAGTGTCCCTGTGGCCTTCGTAGCAGAAACACACAGGAAAGGGAACTGTGGGGAGTGCAGTCTCCCTAGCCAAGAAACACGTCACACAGCCACCATATTTTGTAAAATGAATAATGTGGCCCCATTTTAGACCCACCAGAAAAATGCAGAAGGGATGCCCAGTGCAGACCAGAAGCCATAGAATCTATGCAGTCGCATGTGGTGGGTGACAGAGTACGCATCCACAGATACAGCAATATGGTCACCATCTCTTGGAGTTGGTTTGGACCGTGATTGTAACATAACACTGGAGAAGTGAGGGGGCTGCACTGGCCCCCTGTAGAATCAGCTGTAGAAATTAACAGGTGTAACAACCCAAATAGCCAGGACTTCCCAACATGTATAGCCTTGCCAGTCACAACCGTTGCATGCAGCTCTAGGTACAAGACAGATAGATGCTTGCAGCATGATGTGAAGTAAAGCAGAGACGTGCAGTGCCTACACGCCCTGCCTACATCCATGAAAAGAGCTATCGCAGAGCAGAGACCAGTGTGCAGGGCCTGTAGATGCTCTGCCCTCCAGGAAAGCAGGCTGCCAGGCCCAGGTCCAAGAGCAGACCTGACCCAGGAAGCAGGAGCCGCAGCAACCAATTACCCAGCCCCTCTCCGGAGCGTGTGCTGGCCATCTTGGGCTCAGCAGTCCAGCCAGTAGCCCACTCTGACATTGAGCAAACAGGCACAGGCTCTGCAAGTCACATGACCCAAGTTTCTCCCTCGTCAACAGCCAGCTCTGTTCAGCTCTGAAGCTTCTACCACACTGTGCTCCATTACCCAGTCCTCCTGAGGGGTGGGTAGCCGCCTGCTGCCTGCTTTTTGCAGATTCATCTAATTTTTCATCCCACTCAAGGTAGGGACTTGGCAGCGATTTCTACTCCCTTGACAAGTCCATTTGTGTTACATGGAAGAGATTTCCAAATTGATTTAAGAGTCCTACTCCCGGGTGGTGGGTCCCAGCAGGTTGGAGATGCTTCCAGGCTGGCTTCTAAGCCATTCCGATTTATTTCAGAATGGCACTGACTTCGGGAAAGCAGTTCAGTGGTACAGCCTGAGGAAAGGCAGTGGCTTCCCAGGAGGAGGAAGGCCCACCGGCCAGCCAGGCCCCTCCCTTGTGGAAGTGATGCTCGAGGCTCTGCAGGAAGGAGGCGTAAATCACACCTCTGCTCTTGGGCACTGACTGACTCCCTTTTTACTCACCTTCCTCCCGCTAAGAGGACCAGCTCTTAGTCTGATTGGATGAATCTAGCAGCCTTTGTTGGGTTGTGTGGTGGTGAAAATCATCTGTAAACAGAGCCACACTTCCCTCCCTCCCCAGACCTGAGCTCCCAGCCCCATGACTTGGTGGCTGCAGCCTTCTGTCTTTTTGTCCTTTGCTGCTGTAACTGAATCCCCTAGACTGAGTGATCTCTAAGGCAATTTATTTCTTAGGGACTTGGGAGCTGGTTAGACCCATATGAAGTGTGGGTCTTCCTGCTAGTCACCCAGGAAGAAAGGCACCAGTGATAAGTGATCAGAGGGGGCAAGAGAGAGGGAGTGAGGAACATCGAGGAGGTAGGACGCCCCTTTACTCCAGGGCACTCTTAGCAACTAGCCCACTTCCGGGATCACAATGGGACCCTCCATCCACTGGGTTATCACTCATGAGCGAGTGGTCTGCTAAAGGTTCCATCACCTGTATATTATGATATGATGCTTTCAATCACATGCCACCCATTAAGTCCTGTGTTTGGAATGGTTGGTCCCCAGGGATGGCAGTTTGGGGAGGTGGAGCCCTGCTAGAGGAAGTGTGTTGCTGGGGACAGGCTTGGGGGTGTTACAGCCGGCTCCCCCTTGCCAGAGTCCAGCTCAGTCTCCTGCTGCTGTTTTCTGCCTGCTGCAGCAGAGGTGACACCCAGCCTCTGCCCACGCCACGCCGTCCCTGTCATCATGAAGCTTCCCCTTGGGGAACTCTTTCCTTCCATCAGCTGCTTGTGGTTGAGTGTGTTGTCCCAGCAACGTGAAGCTAACTACAACATAACATTGGAATAAGTGCTACTAGAAACTTGGCTGTATGGCTTTTGGTCTTTTGGAATTGATTTGTGGGAGAAATGTGGAAGGATTTGAAACCTTGGCCTGAGAGATAGATGCCTTACAGAGCTATAAGCAGAGTTTGATGAAACATTGTGGTCAGAGTTTGAAAGACCTAAATGTAGATAGAGTGGTGCAGCTTTGGCTCATGACAGGAAGAAAGAGCTTTGTCCAGACTGGGCTAGAGGCAGTTTGTATGAGAGGCTATCTGTAGCCTGAGAACGTGAGAAAGTTGAATATAAAAATAATGTATTGCACTGGAGAGATGGCTTTGCGGTTAAGGCACATGCCTGGGAAGCCTAAGGACCCTGGTTCGATTCTCCAGGTCCCACGTAAGCCAGATGCACAAGGGGGCTCATGTATCTGTAGTTTGTTTGCAGTGGCTGGAGGCCCTGGCATGCTCATTCTCCTTCTTCCTCTCTCTCTTTCCCTCTCTCTCTCTTTCCCTCTCTCCGTCTCTAATAAATAAATAAATAAAAATAAAATCTTTAAAAATAATGGATTAATATGCTTGGCAGACTATAGAGCAGAAAGATACAGCACAGAAAGTAAGTATCAGCGGGGACTGCAGCCCAGTTGAGCTGCATTGTTTGAGAGATCACCACCGCTGAGGCTGGGCCAGCTGTCCTGCACTGGGACGGTAGGAAAACTGCTGAAGGAGTTTTCCTCTCTTCAAAGTCAGCTCTAGATTTACAAGTTCGGTAGCTCACCTGGAGTATAGAAGACTAAGAAGGGTAATAAAGAGAGAATCACTAGGTTTGCAGCCTGGTTTTATGGAAATGAGAGCATGAGGCAGGGTCATGGAATCCCTGGAGACCTGGGAGGTTGGAGATGCCAAGACTATAGGACATCTGCCAAGGAGTGCTGCTGGCTTGAGACGGATTTTCCCCCAAGGTGTAAGCAGCCCAGGTTGAGGGGCAGAACTGTCCAAGACTTTTGGAGCCCAAATTACTACAACACAAGTCCTAGGTGTTGACATAATGCTGCAAGATGTGATGTGTGCGCTTCTGGTGTTGGATTTCACACTGGTCCAGTCTGTCCTCACTGGGCCTTCATTTCTCCCTGCTGGTTCTGGAATGAGAGCGCTTACTCTGTGCCATTATATGTTGGAAGTATATACCTTGTATTTCACAGGGTTCGCAGTTAAGAGAGTGCCTTGAGTTTCAGATGCAGCTTTGGGATTTTGAACAGTACTGGGACTGGTAAAAATGATGGCGACCTTTAAAGCTGGATGGAATGTATTTTGCATCTTGAGGTATCCAAGGGTCTATGGGAGCCATGGGCAAAATATGGTGGTTTGAACGTAAAATGCCCCCCAAAGCCTCAAGTATTTAAATTCGTAATTTCAAGTTGGTGGAGCCTTTAGGAGGTGCAGTCTTGCTGGAGGAAGTGTGCGAGTGAGGGTGGACCTTGAGGATTTACAGGCCAGCACTGCTTGGTGCTCTTGAGCTTTTCCACTTCCTCCCTGCTGACGTGATGATGCAGTGCTGGCTATCTGCTCCTGCCCTGCATTTCCTACCACGATGAAACTTCTCCTTGACACCATAGGCCAACACAAACCCTTCCCTTCAATAAGCTGCTTCTGGCTAGATATCTTGTCCAGCAATGAAAAAGAGCCTGCAACATCCAGTCTGCTGAAGGCGTAAAAGTCTGAGGTCGTCATCTTGTCCCCTATTATCAGGGTCTTGTGAAGGTGTTGCTAGGCACTGCAAGGTCATGGATATCATCAGGTGACATATTATGGGAACACCATGCATGCATCTGTTACTAAAGCCATTATGTGGTGCGTGCATGTGTGTGTGTGTGTACACACACATGTACATGCAGCATTTATACATATCCCATTGCTTCGGTTGCCCTGGACAGTCCTGACTTACATAGCACCCATACGCATTTCAAAACTAGACCAGCGTCACTCCCTTCCAAAGCTGTCCCCAGGCCAAACTCCCATGCTGTGTTACGCAGTCCTCAGCAGTGATCAGCTGGGCCAAGGTGCCTATTCTCAGCTAGGGGTGACCAGCTCTGCCTTAAGCCCTGGATCCCGCTCAGCATCCCTGCCCTGCCCTGAGCTGGCACCTGCAGTCTGTGGTGGAAATGGGTGCTAGTCCCACAGCTATTGCTGGAGAATTTTCAATCTTCAAGCAATATCACCCCTCAACGACAATGAAGGTATGAAGCAGTTTTGCCTTCGGGATGAGATTCTAATTTTCAAATCTCATGTCAAAACATCTTCATTATCAGGATGAATCTGGGAACAGCTGAAAGTGTTGATGGTCTCTTTCCCCCCAGGATCTCAATTTAAGCAAATCAATAAATCGCTTCTGAGGGCTTTAGCATAGATTAAACAACTAAGTAAGTCAAGCAAGGGCTTATTTAGCTTCCTGGAGACTGTCAGCGCTGATGTTAAGTGAGTAGCAAAGGTCTGCTCATCAGTGGATTGGTGTCTGCACAAACACTTCAGGAGGCCCAGGGGACTGGCCACAGTTCAGTCACTGTCCCTGCATAATGGAAGGATTCCCTCGCTCGCCCGACCCATGTGAAGTTAGCCAGTGGAATGTCGGCCATACTTACCTCAGAACTCACTACTCTCCCACAGGCCACTGTTACAGAGCTCTCTGCTCCTCATCTGAAGCTTTGAGGGAGAGAGTGAGGAAGGGACGAAGGGAGGCAAGAAAAAAACAAAAGGAAGTTAGGTCCCCCAGCATGAGGAAGGGTCAGGACAAGGCCAGTCAGTCTCCGTGCCAGCTGCGATGGCCACAGGACAGAATAGCCAAGGAGCAGCTGCTGTTCTCAGAACCCCATGTGTGAGTCCTCAGAGGCCTTTACTATATATACACATGTGCACACACATGCACACACATCACACACAAATACACACATGCAACTGAGCACTCCTGAGAGCCTCAGCTCAACTTCCCAGCTTAAGAACTGGGTGTCTGATTGCAGAAAAGTCACTGAAAACAAGGACGTCAGCCACTCTTTCTGGAAGCTGAGGAGGGCTAGGCTGGTAGTTGATGTCCTGAGGAACCAGACCCTGCCACGTTGCTGCCCCACAGGAAAGCAGTACACCAGCTATTTTGGGGGAAGTTCTTTATCTCAACTCCCAACTCCATGTAAAAGAACTTAGTGACCCAGTGGAAAGCTCAGCCTCCACCTTTCCAACAAATTCCACTCCAGAAACTCACCAGTTGTAGAACAACAACAACAACAAAAAAAAAGCACTGGAAGATTCTGGAAAAGCCAGGCATGGTGGCAAATGCCTTTAGTCCCAGCATTGGGAGGCTGACATAGGAGGATCTCTGTGAGTTCAAGGCCAGCCTGGGCTAGAGTGAGACCCTGCTTCAAAAAACACCAAACCAGGCCTGAAGGGATGGCTTAGCAGTTAAGGTGCTTGCCTGCAAAGCCAAAGAACCCAGGTTCGATTCCCCAGGACCCAGATAAGCCAGATGCACAAGGTGGTGCATGTGTCTGTAGTTGGTTTTGCAGTGGCTGAAGGTCCTGGTGCACCCAGTCTCTATCTGCCATCCCCTTAAATGAGTTCTGTAGCTATGATGCCCACACCCAGGGCTGCTCAGGTAAAGGAGCCCTAAGCTTCTCACCACCCTGGGCTGGAGTCTGTGCGCTCATCCAGCCAGCACCTCAGGACCCCAGACACAGATGTGTTTTCATCTTTGTTCCTCCTCTTCCTCTTCCTCTTCCTCCTGATGCTTCCCCAAGGCAATACTGAACTAGGAAACAGGAGCTCCCATTGAGGCCTCCAGCTGAGCAAGACTATCCCCACAAAGGGCATGGTGAATAAACTCTTGGTCAGGAACATCCTCTATACCTCAACCAGAACCTTCCCTCTGGATGCTGGAAAGTGGAAAGAAATAAAACACCTAGCTTTTCCCCACGCTCAGGAAATAACCTGGTCTCCAGAGTGTGGGGAAGAGAATGAGAATTTACTCACCTTGTGCCAGAGCCGTCCGAGTATAATGAGAGGAACAGAGGATGCATGGCTAGTCACGGTGCTGAGGCAAGGGGAAGAGAGAAGGAAAAATGCCAGAGAGGAGGCCAGCCAGAGAGCAGAGCAACTCACAGACAGAGGGCGCCTGTGAGATACACAGCTTAATCAGACCACAACTCAAGCTGAGCTGCAAAGTAGCCAAGACCTTCGGCTGAGAAAAACCACAAACACCAAGGAACAAATGCAAGAGCACGTGTCCCCCGCCCTCCCCGCACTGCATGTATCCAGCAGGGTCATACCGGTGGGCCAGTCAGCCAGCACATTACCTGGGGCATTCTCTGTGCCCAGCCTGAGCTCACACAGGGAATTCCTATGAAGGGTGCGCGCAGTCCACACTCCTAAAATGATAACAGAATCCCTCACTGAGCTGTGGCTGCAGGCACCGGAAACAAAACTCCTCAGAAAAACCAGAGGACAAGCAGGCTGGGGAGAGAGCTCAGCAGCTAACACACTCACTGTTCAAGCATGAGGACCTGAGTTTGGACTCTGTGGAAGTTTGAATGGATGTCCCCCAATAGATTCAGGAGTTTCGTTTATTTATTGATTTTTTTTTGTTTTTTTTGTTTTTGTTTTTGTTTTAATTATTTTTATTGACAACTTTTATACTTACATACAAAAAAACCACCTGCTATTTCCCTCCCCTCCCCCCATCCCCCTTTAGAACTCCAATCTCCATCATATCCCCTCCCTCTCTCCATTAGTCTCTCTTTTAATTTGATGTCATCATCTTTTTCTTCCATTTTGAGGGTCTTGTGAAGGTATTGCTAGGCACTGCAAGGTCATGGATATTGAGGCCAATTTCTGTCTGGGCAGTTGCATTCTAAGAAGTCATACCCTTCCTTTGGCTCTTCCATTCTATCCGCCCCCTCTTCCGCAATGGTCCCTGAGCCTTGGAGGGTGTGACAGAGGTGTTTCAGTGCTGGGCACTCCTCCATCCCTTCTTCTTAGCACTATGTTGCCTTTTGGGTCATCCCAGTGGTCATCGCCATCTGAAAAGAGAAGCTTCTCTAACCAGAAGTGAGAGTAGCGTTAATATGTGAATATGAACATGAAGTGTAGTATTTTCAGGGCAGCTTGGTGGAATAATATATACATTTAGTCAGACAAGAGCAGGCTTATACTTCTAAGGCTCATGACCTCACCTGCCATAGACTTTTGCTTAGGTTTTTCAGTACCAGGTATGTATTCCCTCCTGTAGAGAGGGCCTTCAGTCCAATTATGGAGCAGTTGGTTACCCCAAGAGTAGACATGCCACTATTGCCCCCATTCAGTCATTTGGCCTGTCTGGCCAAACTTGAATATTCAGTGTCCACTGTTTTCACTGCTGATGACTTCTGTCTCCCATACGGCTGCATGCGGTGCAGCTTTTTCCAGCTTTCAGTTGGCTGGTCTACAGGGAGAAGGTTTTCTGCTCCGCACCAGCTTGCTTTCTCAGTGACCTTGCCTCTCAGGCAAGAGATGTCTTCAGCAATAGGGTCTTACTATCTGTTTCTCAAGGGAAACCAAGGGCTTTGGCAAAAGCCTTTAATGTTTTGGAGGCCACCGGGACCTCCTTGGCCAACAACTCACTGGAAGGTATCCCATCCCAGGCACTGAAAATTTTCTAGTAACAGTCTACAGCTTCTAGATGTGCCATTATCCAAAAAAGTAATTTTACATAAGTCTTATTCACAATATCTTGAATTTAGATTGACCCTCCCCCTGCCCTTCTTTTATGCATTCTCTTCCCATGGCCTCGCTTAGGCCATTCCCCTCCTTGTAATCAGTTCTTCTACTTACATATGTGTAATACCATACACTTAAGTCCTTCCCTTTCCTCCCTCCCTTATAGCCTTTTACCAGCTTACTGGTTTCTGGTACCTATTTTTGGTTCCAGTTCACACACAAGTCTATACATTTGTAGCTAGGATCCACATATGAGAGAGAACATGTGACGTTTGGCTTTCTGAGCCTGGGTTACCTCACTTAGTATTCGAGATAGAGTCTCACTCTAGCCCAGGCTGACCTGGAATTCACTATGCAGTCTCAGGGTGGCCTTGAACTCATGGTGATCCTCCCACCTCTGCCTCCCACATGATGGGATTAAAGGCCTGCGCCACCACACCCAGCTCAGACTCAAGAGTTTTATTAAAATTTGTAACTTGGTGTCACTGTGGGTGGATACTAGGGTCCAGCCCTAAGGTGTGGGAGTGGACCTGAATTCCAACCTAAGATAGGCAGAGTGCTTGATCTCTGCCTGGGGCTCCTGGAGTGTGCTTGCTTATGAGGCTGGTGGTAGCTGTGAAAGGGGGCCAGCTTCTTCTGCCACTTTGGAACTTCTTCTGAATCTGTAAGCTTCAATAAATTCTCTTCCTCCCATGACTGTGTCTGGTCTGGAGGTTCATCCTAACAACGATGAAGCTGCTTACAACACACCCCCTGCACCCATGTACACATCATGTGGGTGTGGGGGCCCACTTGCAATCCCAGCACTCCTGAGGCTGAGAAAGGTGTCCCTGTGCCAAGCTGACTAGCTAGACCAGCTGAATCAGTGAGCTTGGGGACCAAGTAAACACCCGTCTCAGTAAATGCAGGGAGAGAGATGAAGAAACACCCAGCATCAACATCTTGCCTGTCCACTTGTGCCTACCATGAATATGCATGTCATACACATGCTCACACGTGAATATGCACACCACACATGCTATACACATACGTAGCAGACAGCTTCAGGTTCGCTAAGATGAACTTCCAGACCAGGCATAGTTATGGAGGAAGGGATATTATTTATTGAAGCTTACAGATCCAGGGGAAGTTCCATAAAGGCAGGAGAAGTGGCCTGCTCTCACAGGACCAGGCAAGAGAGAGAAAAAAGCCAACCAGGCACACAGCACACAGAGCAAAAACTACAGCCAAGCCACAGCACACTTCAGGAACTCCTCCTAGAAATGCTTTGCATATCTTTACAATGGAATCTCAAACCATCACCACACCTTAAGACCAGCCCCCAGTGACCTTGCCTCTAGCAAGGTGATTGCAGATGCAAACTATAAGTAATAAAACACTGAATATATTGGGGGACATATATTCAAACTACCACAACATATAAAAAAGAAAGAAGATAAGAAAGAGCAAGAGAAGAGAGACAGGGGAAGGGTAGAAGTCTTGAGGTTAAGGAGTGACGTGAGATAGACTTGGACCCATGCAGAGGAAGGAAGAGCAGTGGAGATGGTACATGCAGAAAGACATAAAGACCATTTGTTCTAACCTTTCAAATTTCCTTTAACATGATGGCTTAAAGGAAGTAACATAGGGAGACGTAAAGTCTGCAGTCCATCACTGCAAGGAGGACAGAGGAGGAATGAGACATGCTGGGATCAGCTGCTATGCTTTACGTGAAGAGCCATGATGCTACTTAAAGGGTGAGTCAAAGCCTCACAGTGTCAGCCCTCAAGCAACACCTAAACAGTTAAAAACAAACAAACACCACAGCCGAAATGCCAGTCGTGCAGATACAATACAAGCACAAAAATATCAACCGAGAGTAAGACCAAAAGAAAAAGAATTGGTGAGCTGATTAAAAAAATGGCAAGGTGGTAATTTAACCTGCCATATTAACAAACATAGCCAATATCATGAGCACTTAGGATGGGTCCCATCCACAACAATCTTCCTTACCTATAAAGACCCATTTCACAAAGATTAAAATTATAAGGATGGAAAAGACATACCGTGCAAAACACTTAGTGGAAAAAAATATAAATATTGCCAGGGACAAAAGACAATTCAAAATGAGAAGTGGGTCAATTCATTTAAAAGGTGTGTAATCCTCAATGGGAACATCACAAGTAAGAGCATTTCAAGTGGGGTGCTCTCCTCTATCACTTCAAGTGGGGTGTCCTCCTCAACTACCTCAAGACTGGCGGAACAGCAGAGAAATATAACTACCGTCATAATTTATGATCATTTCTCAGAGATAAGTGGAAATATAGGCAGACATCTGTGAGGGTGTGGAAGGTGTAAGCAAATGAGTGTCCATCAGCTGACACGTAAACCTTCCACAAACAGCAGAAGAAACCTCTGTTCTCTACACATGAAGCTTCACCAAGATAGACCACATGCTGAACCATGAAACAAGTCACTGTAGTTTAAAGAAACTGAAATTGCATTGAAGCAAAACTAAAATCAAACTAGGAATCAACCAAAAGATAAGACAATCTCACAAATATTTAAAAGTTAAACAATGTGCACTCTAATTCGTGAGTCAAAGAAGAAATTCCGATTTAGAATTTAGAAAGTGATTTATGTCAAAGGGAAAAAGAGGAAGATATCAACACTTTTGAAGTGCAGTTAATGTAGCATATAGTGAAAAATTAAGAGTTTTAATTGTTTATATCAGAAATCTAGAAAGATGTCACAGTGACCTTCTCATTGTTGGGACAAAACACCCACCCAGAAGCATGGCAGAGCAGACTGCTGGGAGACACATCTCCACAGCAGCAGGGAGGAGGCAGAGAAAATGAGCTGAGCGCAGTGAGTGGTGCTGAGAGAGGGTATCCCAAGGCGATCTGCACTAACATACCTCCTCCAGCAAGGCTCCGTCACTCTCAGGTGCCACAACCTTCCAGAACACCTGGGGACTAAGCATTCAAGCACTTGAGGCTACGGGGGACATTTTATATTCAAACCACCACAAAAGGCTGAAAAATGAAGAGCTTTTTTTATTATTTAAGAGGAGAAAAAAGCCAGGCGTGGTGGCGCACGCCTTTAATCCCAGCACTCGGGAGGCAGAGGTAGGAGGATCGCCGTGAGTTCAAGGCCACCCTGAGACTACATAGTTAATTCCAGGTCAGCCTGGACCAGAGTGAGACCCTACCTCGAAAAACCAAAAAAAAAAAAAAAAAAAGAGAGAGAGAGAGAAAGAGAAAGTAAGGTAGAAGTGATAAGAAAGGAGAGAAATACAAAGTTACTACAACAATAAATAAAATAGGAAAATTAATAAACAACAAATGAAACCAAAATCTGGTTCCTAAAAACAGCCAAGTTGGTGAGCATCTGTCTGAGCTGAGGAAGGCTGAGACAGAAGGCAGAGCTGACCAGGAACGATGGGTGTGGCATCACTACAGATCCTGCAGCTACTGAAAGAACAAGACTACAAATAAAATACCCTGCATCAGTGCTTCAAATGCATTGATGAAACAGACAACGTTTTATCTATTCAAATTATTCAAACAGACTCAATAATTGAGACTGTCAGTAGCCTTATTACTATTAAAGAAATTAATTCATAATGAAAAAATCTTCCCACAAAGATAACTAGGCCCAGATAGCTTCATTGGTGAATTGTGTTACATCAGGAAAAAGTACAACCAGTTCTACACACTACTTCCAGAAAATGGGAAGAAGGAATACTGCTCAGTTTGTTTTATAAAACCAACATTAATCATTCTAAAACCTGATAAATATGGTTAATCTGGATTAAACATCACACAAGGTATGCAGCTAACAAACATCACATGACAGCCCACAAATAAATACAATGTTATACTTCATGTGCGTGGTATGTGTGTGCATATGTGTGTGCAGCTGTACATGCCCCATGTGCACACATGCAGAGGCCAGAGGAGAAGTCGAGTGCCCTCCTCTATCACTCTTACACCTCACTTCTCTGAGATGAAATCTCTGACTGAAGCTGGAGCTTCGTTTCTCAGCTAGACTGAAAAGGCCCATCTCTAGCCTCCACTCTCAGTACTGGGGTTACAAGCCAACACAACCACGCCCAGCTTATTCCATCGATGTAGAAACAGCTCAGGTCCTCGTGCTACACGGAACAGCCTCCCTTGTCCCCAGGTCAATGGATTTTTTTTTTGTATCAGTTAAAATACATTTTTTAAGATGATGAAAGTATTGGAAGAAAAATACCAACCAACATTTTCCATGCAAAGAGGTGCAAAACTCTTTAACAAAATCTTAGCAAAACAATCCATTGACATATTAAAGCTAGTCTTCCAGAAATGCAAGATTATCTTAATATTTGTTTTAAAAAAGGTAATTCATCTTACAAGTGGACGACAAGGGAGAGGAATGCGTGCTTTCTTGATAAATGCAGAAAATCATCAGCACAATTGAATTCCACTAGTGATAACAGTTCTCTGTAGAGGAGGAACAGAAAAAAAAATCCTTCAAAATAACAAAGGGTGGATGTGTAGCTTAGTGGCAGAGACTTACCTAGTATGCAAGAAGCTCGGAGCTTTCTCCCCAGCACTACAGTGACAATAACGAAGACTAAATAATAAAGACCATCTTCCAAAAGCACAGAAACATCATGTTTGATAGCAAAAGACCAAATACTTCTCCCTAAGATGGAGAACATTGCAAGAATTTCTCCTGAACAGACTAGAGATCCCAGCTGTTGTCAGGAGGCAAGAAATAGCAGAAAAGGAAATCTAGATTAGAAGAAGGCAAACTTTTAATTCACAGGTGGTAGGCTCATAGCTGGAATAATCAATGAATCGGGTGTTCACACTACATGCTACAGCTACCTGCATTGCAGGGTCTATCTGGAAACCTTGAGACAAGAGACTCCTCAGCTATGACACAGAACATACAAACTCTAAGTGATACGCTAGACTTCACAAACACCCAAATCTTCTGCTCTTCCAAACCATGTGGAGGAAATTCAGAGGATGCTGCAGGCTGAGAGAGCATTTACACCACCCACAAAGATGCCAGCAGACGTCCGCTGGCTGTGCAGGACACAACTACACTGGAGAGTAAGGAGACCAGCACACACAACGAGAGATCCGAAATTGACTCTTCACAGAAGAAAATAAAATCAGTAAGAATATGAGACAGAATCTGGGTGTGTGTCTACAGTGCCAGGACTCTTAGAGGCCTCCTGAGGCAGGGGGATCATGAGTTCAAGAGCATCCAGGGCACCTATCTGAAAAACACAAATAAAAACAGCCAGATGCAATGTTTAACTGTTCAAACTATGCTAGCAAATGGAGAGACTATGGAGTGAAAGAGACACATGGAATATTGACACGGCCTTGAAATTCCTTAGCTAATCACACGCCTGCTCTACAACTCAAACACGATTCCCACTGTTCAGTTAAGATGATTAAAAATGTTTGCAAGACCCATCGTAAATGCCCCAGCAGCTTTATTTGTCAGAGCCGAATACTGAGGACGACTCAGATGACTGTCAGAGGGTGAGAGGTGAGCAAGTCGCGGTGTAAAGTTCCACAACGTTCCACACCACAAGGGAAAACTAACGTGCAGCAGCAATACCATGACGCCGTGGTCACCAGGCGAGGCAGGGGAGCTAGACGGGAGACTGTCACCTGGACAATTCCAGTGACTCAAAGTTCCAGGGGACCGAGAGGTGACTCAGTTAAGAGTGCTTCCTACACAAGCATAAAGGACGTGGTGAGTTCAATTCCACCCCCCCATGTATCCAGCTGGGTGTGCCCATGGACATCCGTAACCTCAGTTCTGTGGGGAGCTCATGAAAACAGCAAGCTCTGGAATCAGGGAGAGACATTGGATGAGCACTGGAGGGGAGGGGGGGCCGACGGCCAATGGCCTCCTCTAGCCTCTACATGCATGTGCACACGGCATATAAATCTGTACACACACAGGCATGTACCATGCACACACATGCACACCACACATACTGAATACATGCATATAGAAAAAACAATAGTTCCAGAACAAACATAGCTCTCTAGACAGAGAGCTGATGGGCAGCTGCACAGGGCAGGAGGTGAGTGTGGGGCAAGTTGAAGTCATGGGAATATTCTAGATTGTGACTGTGGTCAGGGTTTCTATCATGTACACTTGTCAGAACGCCCAAGCTGTATCCTGAGTGTGATGACATCACCACATACACAATACACCTTAGTAAGGAAGCTTTCAGAGTGAACAACAGATGACCAGATTCATCACGAAAGGAGACGTGTGAGTGACAGCAAGCATACGGGAAGGGCTGGGCATGACTGGGAATCAGAAAAGGACATGAGAGTGACGGCCAATGCCATTTCACACAATCTGAGGCCAGAACCCCACACCAGGCACCACCACCGAGACAAGGGTCTGAAGTGAGGCACGCCCCAGCCAGGGCATTTTGCCACTTTCAAAACTCTTTAACATTTCCTTACAGAATTGAGCCAGAACTCATCCTCTGAGACAAAAATTCCATTTCTCGATATTTACCCAAGAAAATGAAGACACACATCTACACAACGATTTTTTCCTCTAGAATTACAGCTGTATGGTTCATAGTGATCTAAAGATTTTTAAAAAGCAGCAGGAGAATTACAGAGAATATCACAGTGTGTTTATGTACTGAGCATGCCATTCTACAGTAAGAAGAAATGACTATGGATACATAAAAGGCACATTTGAACTCACCAGTGACGTGTGGAACCAAAGAAGCCAGACTCAGAGAGGAAGGACTGCCCTGCTCAAGCGTGTTCCAAGCTCTCGACAAACCCAAATGGATCGTATCTACATGACAGAGCCCACGCAGCAGGGGCCTCAGAGCACATCCTGTCTACATGACAGAAGCCCACGCAGCAGGCCTTGGAGCACAGACAGGACCTGTGCTCTGGGGAAACGTCTTGACTGAGATTGTGTTACTTGACTGCAAACTGGTGTCTGCATTCCTCATTGGCTGTATGCAAGTCTATTTGAATCATGCCTCCATGAGAAAAGCTCGAGAAATAAAATATTACCACAGCATCTGAAAACATGGGGGGAAATAAACCTCACCAAAGGCAAACAGTTCTTCAGGGATCTCTAAAACCTAGTGAAGAATGTTGAAGAATCTAAAAACAGGAGACAACCCAGCTTGCATTGAACATTCTTCCCAAATGTTCATGTTCCCATGTCTGTGGACTCTGTGACATGGATTGACATCACAAAAGAATCTCTGGGGAACTTGACATACTAGTTCTAAGTTTGCTGTGGCAATACACCCACTGAGAAGGCACAAGCTACCCGTGACAAGAAGGAAGGCACGCAGGTGTTTGTTCTACTAGACTGCGGGCATGCTGCAAATCCTCTGTCATGCCTCCATGATGGATTTTGGTGCAGTGAGTGAGAGACAGACCCTGTGGAAAGGGGACACTTGGTGTAGGGGTGTTTTCTCTGTGTAATAATGAGAAAGGAAATAGCCCTGGGACAGATATATATATATATATATATGCAGTTACCTGCCTAGGAGAGAAATGAAATTTGACACCCCCCACTCCTTCCTACACAAAAATTAATTTTAGATAGGCCAAGATCTAAAGATCTAAATGCAGATGTCAAAACACTCAATGAAGCTTTTAAACGATGATATGAGAGAACATCTCAGTGCCCTTTGGATGGGGAAACATTTTTGAACATGATTCGAAATGTAGTAACTGTAAAAGAAAAGTTGGGTACATTTCACCACATAAAAATTAAGCATTTCTATCTGTCCAAAAACACCAGTAAGAGTCAGAGGGAGAAACAAATATTAGCAGGAAATAGCTGTAGCACATATAACTGGCAGAGGTCTCAATCCCAACATAAGTGAAGAATGAGACTCAGGAGAAAGAGGGCGAAGCCCTTGAACGAGAGCATGGCACATGTGGGCCCAAGTGGTCCAGAAACACAGGAGGCAGGCCTACGAGCATGGGGGAAATGCAAACTAGAACGCAGTAGGCTAAAATCAAGGAGATGGTGACAATGCAGAGGGACAGACTCGGGTGACACTGGAAGAGCTGTAAGGACACTTGCCACGCACACTCAATGACCAGCAGTCACACTCCCAAGCTTCATTCACAGAAAGAAGTCCACACAAGCACATGGGACCAGAGACCCTCAACAACCAAGAGGACGAATACATCTGGGGATGCTGCAAGGAAAACCAGCGTGTTACACACTGCATCCTGAGAAGAGGTTCATCTTTAAAATAGCGTGTCAAGTCGGAGAAGCCAGACTCAAAAACACACACTGTACCATCCACTGTCACAAATATTTAGAAGGGGCATGAGTGAGCCAAAGTGCTCAAGGATCCCTTCCTAGTTGGCAAAGCTATACAATTTTATAAACTAAGTGGAGCTATATGATTAAAGTCATGGAGTGAGGGCCAGGGTGGCACCTTTGTCCTTCTATAGCCATCAAGGCTGCGTCCACAAGTTAGCCAAGCTCCCTCCGGATGAAAAGCTGTGCTGACCCTGGACACCCATAGACAAGGTTTTTCTTGACATCATTCTCTAGACAACGTAGACACTGCCTACAGTGTCTTTGCATCATGGTAGTTATGATACAACACGGAGATTAAAGTGTCAGGCAGAGGGGCTGAGAGATGACTGCCAGGAAATTACTTGCCACACAAGCTCGAGGACCTGAATTCAAACCCCCAGCACCCACATAAAAGGCAGGCGTCGAGGCATGCACCCTTAATTCAAACCCTGGGGAGGTAAAGACAGGAGAATACCCGGGGCTGACTGGTTAGTTTGTCTAACCAAATGGGTGAGATGTGGATTCAGTGAGAGACTCTTGTCTCAGAAATAAAAATAATAAAGTAGAGAATTATTGAGAAAGATACTCAATGTCAGCTTCTGCTCTCCACCTGTACACACACATGCACACACTTGCACACACATGTGCTCATATGCAGTCGAACACACACACACACATGCATGCACACTATATGCAATTACACGTGCAAAAAATGAATAAAGTATATAAGAAAGACAAGGCAGTGGCGCATGTCTGTAATTATAACACTTGAGAGGCTGAGGCAGGAGAATCATGAACTCAAGGCCAGCCTAGGCTACATAGAAAGTTCCAGATCAGCTCCACCAACAGAGAACCTATCTCAGAATAAAATAATGTACACCCTTATATCTTTGTTCAGTACCACTTCATAGAAAGGATGTGGATATCTGCCTGTGAATGCTGAAGTCACTGTAGGGGGAACATGAGGGAGGCAGAAGAGTCACATGGGTGTGTGTGGCAGCTGGCTGGAGGTGGAGGATAGCACGAGGCAGCCCTCTGTCGGGCCAGGGGAGGCTTCCTTCTTAAGTCAGGAGCTAGAGAAGTCCATCTGTGGTTGGCCATCATGGTCCAGTGGAAGGAGAAGATGTTATCTCAGGGAACCAGAGAGTCTGGTTGGGGGAATGACAGAGATGCCCAAAGGGGACAGGAGAGATGGAAGTCTGTGTACAAGGGCACCTTAGGTGAGCTCAAGTGGACTCAGATGGCCATTGGGCTCCTGGTCAGTTCATCCTACAGAATATGGGTCCAGAAGAGAAGCCCATAGGTACAGAGAGGAGAGATGTGTGGTAGGGTGTCTTCCTTTCTCGGGGGCAGAAGTTATTCATTCCATCCTGCGTTGACTTCTAGCAGCACCCACAGGCAGGCCTACAAGAGGTCATCCTGGTCCACAGAAGCTGCCCCAGATGATGTCCTTCCGAGACACAGCATCCCTCACCTGGCCAGCGTGAGGTCCACGTGGAAAAGCCTAGAGTGATGGAGAAAGTGGTCTCCATGCTCAGGATCTAGGGGTCAATGCTGGAGCCTGCAGGCACAGCGCTGAGAGAAAGACATAGAAGAGCCTCCGTCACCAAGACAAACTCTGGCTGGCAGAATTCTCCAGATGTCCCAGAGAAGTGGCCAACCAGGTCAGCTGCAGGACAGCAGGGAGAAAGGGCTCACTCAGAAATCTCCCAGTTCAAGGCAGATCAGAGAGGATGGCATGGGGGAGGTGGGGAAGAGCGTCCTCTGCAGACCCTGCTGTCGTTAGCCTACTGCAGAGAACCAGGCCAGAGCCCCAGCGTGGTGAGCACCAAAGCGCGCTGGCCCCGAAGCTGGCCTGCTAACACTGAAGCAGTCCTGCTTTGCAGGCTCACGGAGGCAGAGGCACTGCCTTCCACATAGCACAGACCTTACTGAGCATCTACATGAACTTACTTGACAATGACAGGAACCACATGGAACATGGGTGCATTTAATAATAAAGTTTACGGATTCAAAAAGCATCATCTTTGGAGAAACACAATCCAAAGCAGCTCATCAAGGGTGCCTCATGGGTTTTGATTCTAGTCCCGAAGAAGAATTATTAAAGCTTTTGGAGCAGCATCTGTGGATGAGGAAGGAAATGTCATCATTACTTTGAAATATTTGATATAAAATTTCAATTAGATTCAAAGCCTATTTGCATTATCACAAAAAAAATCCCACATGATATTTGTCAATGAAAGAGAATAATGAGTTGTTGGATTAGAATGAGGGCACCTTCAGCATTCAATGCAGACAAAACAGATCACCTGAATGTGGGGCAACATGGAGAAATCGTTCCAGTCTGTGAAACAGCAGTATGGTGGTTTGGTTCAGGTGTCCCCCCAAAACTTACATGTTCTGAATGCTAGGTCCCCACTGGTGGCAATTGGGAATTGGAGCCTCCTGGAGGTAGTGTATTGTTGGGGGCGGGCTTATGGGTATAAGAGCCACCTTCCCTTGCCCTACTCTCCTGCTGCTGTTGTCCACCTGATGTTAGTCAGGAGGTGATGTGCACCCCCTGTTCATGCCATCGTTTTCCTCTGCCATCATGGAGCTTCCCCTTGAGTCTGTAAGCCAAAATAAACCCTTTCCTCCCAGAAGCTGCTCTTTGTCAGGTGTTTTCTGCCAGCAACTTGAAGCTGACTGCCACAGTAAAATTGGTACCAAGAAGCGGGGTCATTACTGCTAGAAACATGATCATGTGGCTTCTGGCCTTTTGGACCTCATATGTGAGAGGAATGTGGAAGGATTTGAAACCCTGGATATAGAGACGCCTTGCAGTGCTGTAAGTACAGCTTGATGGACTATTCTGGTCAGAGTTGAAAGACATGAATGCAGTAAGAATTAAGCACTGTGAGGACTGGCCTATGAGGGTGAGAAAGAACTTTGTTGGGACGGGCCTAAAAGCAGTTTGTATGAGAGGCTTGCTGTGTTCTGCCTGACTGTGTCATGGAAATTTGTGCAGGGTTGCATTGCATAGAAATGGACTGGTGTGAGCAGAGGGGATGTGGCATGGAAAGAAATGAAATCTTGGGCTGGAAACTGCTGCCCTTTCAGCTGCAATTATTTTCGAGTTCACAGCTACTGACAATAGGCCAGATGGTATGCACTGAGACACCGGAAAAATGAGTACCCTTTTGGAATAAGGGGCCTGAATGCTGAAGAAATGTCCTGTACTTCAAAGTCTGCTTTATTGGCCCCCAATTCTGGATTAACAAGATGATGACCCATCTGGTATTCATGGAGTATAACAAACGGAGGAAATTGAGGGCCATTCAATTTTCAACAGTTTTATTTTGGCCATGGGCAGTGTGAAGCACTTGTTGAATTACCTACGGAGACCCAATGGAGCCATGAGGGTAAACCATGGGTTGCAATGGAGACCCACTGGAGATGCCGGGACTATGGGATGACAGCCAAGGAGAGCTGTCAGCACTAGATGAAATTTTCTGGGACTGTGATCGCCACTGGTTAAAATGATCAAGCTTGGAGACTTGTCACTGGCTAAGAGTTGTTGGACTTGGAGCCTCAGAGTTTGATGTTTTCCCTGTTCATTTTAAATCTTGCATTGGTTGAATATTTCTTTGCCTATGCCCAATGCCATCTTTTAAAGTGTGAATATTTATTCTGTGGCAATATTATCATTATTATTATTTTTTTTTTTTTTGGTATTACGGTTCAGTTAAAAAACCTTGGACTATAGGGATGTTTGAACAGCACTGAGATTGGTAAAAACTATGGGACTTTTAAAGTTGGACTGAATGCATTACATTTACATCATGGATAGTCACCATGGGGGCCTGGGCAGAAAGACGTGGTTTGATTCGGGTGTCCCCCATAAACTTACGTGTTCTGAATGCTAGGTCCCTCGCTGGTGACAATTTGGGAACTGGAAACTCCTGGAAGCCATGCATTGTTGGGGGCGGGCTTATGTGTATTATAGCCAGCTTCCCTTGCCAGTGTTTGGCACACTCTCCTGTTGTTATTGTCCACCTGATGTTAGCCAGAAGGTGATGTCCACCCTCTGCTCATGCCATCGGTTTCCCCTGCCATGATGGAGCTTCCCCTTGTGTCTGTAAGCAAAATCCACCCTTTCCTCCCAGAAGCTGCTTTTGGTTGAGTGTTTTCTGCCAGTAATGTGAAGCTGACTGCAACAAGCAGCAAAGGAGGCCATTTGGTAGGCAGTGGCAAGGGGAACCTGGAATAGCCACTGGGGCTGGAGGAAGAGCAGCGGGAACACAAAGCCTGCCCAGTGAGGTGGTGGCTGGGGTCTGTGACTCCACAGGCCCCCTGGAGCCATAAGACCTCATTTCTCCTCCACCACAGCTCTGTGATGACAGCTCCCACAGTGTGAGTAAGGAAACTGAGGCTCAGAGAGATGGGGCCCACATGTGCTCATGGCATGCTGGGATAAGAGTGGCTTGCACACACTTGCAGGGAGGCAAGGGGCAGCTCAAATCAAACCTGCTACAGGCTAGACATAAGACTGGCTACATGTGGCCCTCGCCTTGCCGCCTGGCATAATCAGCATGGTTGTCACCTGAGACTCTGAGCCCCAGATGCTGTGAGTGACTGGTCCACAGTGACCAAGGGCAGAGCAAACATCAGACCCAGAAAGTGGGGACAGTGGCTCTGACAGCCAAGTCCCCTGCATTCAGAACTCCGGTACATGTGGGCTGGCTCACTTCTTGTGCCCATGAAGTCCTGAGTGCTCTAAGTACAGTGGGCATTAGCAAGCCCAGTGCAGGTGAGGCCAGGGTGTCCTTGACTCAGTGATCTGGGACACAGCAGAGCACACGGTAGCAGCACAGCACTGCCAGGCAGACAACACACAGAACCACACATAGACTGTTTTATTGAAACATTTTATTTTTATTATTATTATTATTGACAACTTCCATAATTATAGACAATAAACCCCTACTTTCCCCTTCACAATTCCACTCTTCATCATATCCCCTCCCCTTCTCTATCAGTCTCTTTTATTTTAATGTCATCATCTTTTCCTACTATTACGATGGTCTTGTGTAGGTAGTGTCAGGCACTGCGAGGTCATGGATATCCAGGCCATTTTGTGTCTGGAGGAGCACGTTGTAAGGAGTTCTACTCTTCCTTTGGCTCTTACATTCTTTCCACCACCTCATATGCAATGGACCCTGAGCCTTGGAAGTTGTGTTAGAGATGTTTCAGTGCTGAGCACTCCTCTGTCCCTTCTCAGCACCATAGTGTCTTCTGGGGCATCCCAAGGTCCCCCCATGTGAAAAGAGAAGCTTCTCTAACCAAAAGTGAAAGTAGTATTAAAATATGGGTGTGAACATTACGAGAAGTGCTTATCGGGCAGTTTGGAGAGCATAGTATATACATTTAGGCAGACACCAGCAGACATTACATCCCTAGGAGTCTTAGGATTCATGATTCCCCCATCATATGTTTACAGTATCAGGCATGTATTCCCTCCCATGGAGCGGGCCTCCTGCCCAATTAGAGAGCAGTTGGTTTCCCCCATAACAGACTATTGTATACATTGGCTCATTTGGCTTGGCTGGCCCATCTTAAGGCTTGCAGTGTCCACTGTTGTTTATCTCCACTGGTGAATTCACTCTCTCCCATGGAGCTGCATGCAGCATAGTTTTTTCCAGCTTTTTGTCAGCTGGTCCACATGTAGGAAGTTTTTAGCTCAGCTCCAGCAGGATTTCTCAGTGAACTTGCAGCCCAAGCATGTGGAGTCTTCAGCAATAGGGTCTTATATTCCTAGTGGGAAGCCAAGATCCTCGACAATGGTCTGTAATGTTTTGGAGGGCATCAGGGAAGACATAGACGTTTTAAGGGTGAAGGAAGGCTCCCAAAGAGTCATTTAACTCAAGACCTCAAATGAATATGTCTGAGCCAGGTTGGCCAGTCCACCTTGCTGCCTCACATGTAGCTCCAGAATGACAAGGCCTCTGGACTCAGGTCCCAAATGATGTTCCTGGGGCAGTGGGTCACCTCAGCTCAGCTGAAGAGGCTGGGCTCAGCAGAATGGTTCTATAGGAGGACCTGGTCTCAGCCAGGCTGGCCTGTGTATGTCGGCCAGGTCACATCTCCTCCTCACAGGTTGAAGGCACAGGAGACATCCATGAGCCCAGAGGGTGAGCTCAGTCTTGGGAGCTGAGGTCCATGGTCTCTTAGTTCCTGAGGCAGGAGAAGGGAGGAGAGACTAGTAAAAGCCTTCCAGAGTGTTCCAGAACATTCCAAGTAGAACAAGAAAAGGAAAAAGAAAACATGCCAAGGGTAAGTGGCTCTCTCCAGTGACACATGCTTGGTGTGACTATCCTGTGAGAGCAAGTAGACATTTTGGAGGAAGTTCCACATGTTTGCTGCACCTTGAGCCCTGAAAGACCAAAAGAGTAATGCTGTGTGCATTTAGACTGTACGCAACCTTTAGTCCACCTTTGAGGCTTAGTGCACTTGTTTTCCCCCAAGAAACTTCTGGGAACTGAGATTCAGCTTCCCCACTGGAAGATTCTCACTGGAGACAGATTCATCTGGGTTCAAACGAAGGGCCATGAATGCACATACCCACTGTGGGGCATTGAATGCAGAACAGATTCATGAGTATCATGCTGTGATCTCACTGAGCAGATTCATGAATAATACCCACTGGAAGCCAATCTCACTGGAGACAGATTCAAATGCTTCCCCACTGGAACAAGTGATCTCACTGGAGACAGATTCATAAATACAGCATCCCCACTGGAACGAGTGATCTCCCTAGAGACAGATTCATGATCTCCCCACTGGAGAGACAGATTCATGAATGCAGTATCCCCACTGGAACTGAGTGATCCCACTGGAGACAGATTCATGAATGCAATCCCCATCCTCACACAGATGGAATACAGCATCCCCACTGGAACCCCACAGATCTCACTGAGACAGATTCATGAATGCAACATCCCCACTGGAACGAGTGATCTCACTGGAGACAGATTCATGAATGCAACATCCCCACTGGAACGAGTGATCTCACTGGAGACAGATTCATGAATGCAGTATCCCCACTGGAACAAGTGATCTCACTAGAGACAGATTCATGAATACAGCATCCCCACTGGAACAGATTCATGAATACAGCATCCCCACTGATTCATGAATACTCCCCACTGGAGAGATCTCAGAGACAGATTCATGAATACAGCATCCCCACTGGAACGAGTGATCTCACTGTTCATGAATCTCCCCACTGGAACGAGTGATCTCACTGGAGACAGATTCACAGATTCATGAATACAGCATCCCCACTGGAACTTCATGAATACAGCATCCCCACTGGAACTAGATCTCACTGGAGACAGATTCATGAATGCAGCATCCCCACTGGAACGAGATTCATGAATCAGCATCCCCACTGGAACGAGAGACAGATTCATGAATGCAGCATCCCCACTGGAACGAGTGATCTCACTGGAGACAGATTCATCAGCATCCCCACTGGAATCTCACTGGAGACAGATTCATGAGATCTCTCACTGGAGACAGATTCATGAATACAGCATCCCCACTGGAACAGCATCCAGCATCCCCACTGGAACGAGTGATCTCACTGGAGACAGATTCATGAATGCAGCATCACTAGAGACAGATTCATGAATGCCTTCTCACTGAACGATGAATGCAGCATCCCCACTGATCTCACTGGAGACAGATTCATGAATACAGCATCCCCACTGGAACGAATCTCAGTGATTCTCAGCATCCCCACTGGAGACAGATTCATGAATACAGCATCCCCACTGGAATCTCACTGGAGACAGATTCAGATCCCACTGGAACGAGTCACTAGAGACAGATTCAGCATCCCCTGGAACGAGATCTCATACAGCATCCAGCATCCCCACTGGAACGAACATGAATACAGATCTCACTGGAGACAGATTCAATGAATCCCCACTGCAGCATCCCCACTGAAACAAGAGACAGATTCATGAATGCAGCATCCCCACTGGAACAACATGAATGCAGCATCCCCACTGAGATCTCACTGAGACAGATTCATGAATGCAGCATCCCCACTGGAACAAGTGATCTCACTGGAGACAGATTCAGCAGCATCCCCACTGAACGAACTCACTGGAGACAGATTCATGAATGCAGCATCCCCACTGGAACGAGTGATCTCACTGGAGACAGATTCATGAATACAGCATCCCCACTGGAACGAGTGATCTCACTGGAGACAGATTCATGAATGCAGCATCCCCACTGGAACGAGTGATCTCACTGGAGACAGATTCATGAATACAGCATCCCCACTGGAACGAGTGATCTCACTGGAGACAGATTCATGAATGGAGACAGATTCATCTCACTGAACAGATTCAGAATACAGCATCCCCACTGGAACTACAGATCTCACTGGAGACAGATTCATGGAATAAGATCTCACTGGAGACAGATTCATGAATGCAGCATCCCCACTGGAACGAGTGATCTCACTAGAGACAGATTCATGAATACAGCATCCCCACTGGAATGAGTGATCTCACTAGAGACAGATTCATGAATACAGCATCCCCACTGGAACTACAGATCTCACTGGAGACAGATTCATGAATGCAGCATCCCCACTGGAACGAGTGATCTCACTGGAGACAGATTCATGAATACAGCATCCCCACTGGAACGAGTGATCTCACTGGAGACAGATTCATGAATGCAGCATCCCCACTGGAACGAGTCTCACTAGAGACAGATTCATGAATACAGCATCCCCACTGGAACGAAGTGATCTCACTGAGACAGATCTCACTACAGCATCCCCACTGGAACGAGAGATCTCACTAGAGACAGATTCATGAATACAGCATCCCCACTGGAACTAGTGATCTCACTGGAGACAGATTCATGAATACAGCATCCCCACTGGAATAAGTGATCTCACTGGAGACAGATTCATGAATACAGCATCCCCACTGGAACGAGTGATCTCACTGGAGACAGATTCATGAATACAGCATCCCCACTGGAACGAGAGATCTCACTGGAGACAGATTCATGAATACAGCATCCCCACTGGAACGAGTGATCTCACTGGAGACAGATTCATGAATACAGCATCCCCACTGGAACGACTGGAGACAGATTCATGAATACATCTCCCCACTGGAACTAGATCTCACTGAGACAGATTCATGAATACAGCATCCCCACTGAGAAGATTCATGAATGCAGCATCCCCACTGGAACGAGTGATCTCACTGGAGACAGATTCATGAATGCAGCATCCCCACTGATCATGAATGCAGCATCCCCACTGGAACGAGTGATCTCACTGGAGATTCATGAATACAGCATCCCCACTGGAACGAGTGATCTCACTAGAGACAGATTCATGAATACAGCATCCCCACTGGAACGAAAGTGATCTCACTAGAGACAGATTCATGAATACAGCATCCCCACTGGAGAGACAGATTCATGAATACAGCATCCCCACTGGAATACAGCATCCCCCACTGGAACAATGTGATCTCACTAGAGAGATTCATGAATAAAGCATCCCCACTGCACTAGAGACATTCATGAATACAGCATCCCACTGGAATATCTCACTGGAGACAGATTCATGAATACAGCATCCCCACTGGAACCTCCTAGATAGATTCATGAATAAGCATCCCCACTGGAATGAATGATCTCACTAGAGACAGATTCATGAATACAGCATCCCCACTGGAACAGCCCTTCATGAATGCAGCATCCCCACTGAAACGAATCTCACTGGAGACAGATTCACAATGCAGCACCCACTGGAACACTCACTAGAGATAGATTCATGAATGCAGTATCCCCCTGGAACCTCACTAGAATCTTCATGAATACAGCATCCCCACTGGAACTACAGATCACTGGAGACAGATTCATACCAACATCCCCACTGGAACGAGTGATCTCACTGGAGACAGATTCATGAATTCCCACTGGAATGAGAAATCTCACTGGAGACAGATTCTCAGCATCCCCACTGGAACGAGTGATCTCACTGGAGACAGATTCATGAATACAGCATCCCCACTGGACACAGATCCCCACTGGACAGATGCACTGAGACAGATGCATGAATGCAGCATCCCCACTGGAACGAGTGATCTCACTAGAGACAGATTCGTGAATACAGCATCCCCACTGGAACGACAGATCTCACTAGAGACAGATTCATGAATACAGCATCCCCACTGAAACGAGAGATCTCACTAGAGACAGATTCATGAATACAGCATCCCCACTGGAATGAGTGATCTCACTGGAGACAGATTCATGAATGCAGCATCCCCACTGGAACGAGTGATCTCACTAGAGACAGATTCATGAATACAGCATCCCCACTGGAAAGATCAGACAGATTCACAGAATCCACTGGAGACAGATTCATGAATACAGCATCCCCACTGGAACGAGTGATCACTAGAAATAGATTCACGAATACAGCATCCCTACTGGAACGAATGATCTCACTAGAGACAGATTCATGAATACAGCATCCCCACTGGAACAAGTGATCTCACTAGAGACAGATTCATGAATACAGCATCCCCACTGGAACGAATGATCTCACTAGAGACAGATTCATGAATACAGCATCCCTACTGGAACGAATGATCTCACTAGAGACAGATTCATGAATACAGCATCCCACTGGAATGAGTAGAGTCACTGCATCTTAGAATGGAATCTCCAGCCTCCTACCTCAAATGTCTCACACGTGCTCAGCCCTTCCCACTTCAAATCACACACACACACACACACACACACACAGCCCTCCCAACCTCAGATGTCTTTCACACACTCACCCAGCCCTTCCCACTGCAAATCACACACACACACACACACACACACATACAGTCACACAGCCCCCCTCCCACACCTCAGATGTTCCCACTGCAAATCACACACACACACACACACAGCCCTCCCCACCTCAGATGTCTCATACACACCCATCATAGCTGGGATGCAACGGTAATTAACTCCCCGAACCTCTGGTGCAAACCAATCTTCTTTGATTCTTGTCAAATCCCTTTAATTATGAGTTTGAATTTGGCCTGCTCACAAACTCACCTGGGAGTGAGCAGCCTTCCACCATGTTAGGTTTAAAAATAATGTTTAATGAGCTTTGGATTTCAGGAAAGAAGTGAACTTTGTAAAACATAAGTGTGCTCAGAGATCAGTGAGGGCCTGGGTCTCCCTTCCTCATGCTGACCACCAAGCCCAGCTCTTCTCCCTGTTCCCACGGAGCCTTCCAACCACCAGGCCCTGCTCCTGGGACGCTGGGAAGCCAACACCTGAGTTCCTGAGGATGCTTTGTAAGGATGTTCAAACATGGCACAGGAGTGTAGGGATACACACACACACACACACACACACACACACACAACTTTACATGTCGTTAGGAAGCTCCTCCCACAACAAGGTGAACACTCCTCCCCTGAGACTTGCTTTTAGGAAAAGTGTTGTCATCTGTTCTGTCTGTTCTCGAGGGCCCTTGGGGAGCTCCTGTCCCTCCGGAACCCTGCCTGGTATTCCCAGACCAGCTGCTGGAAGACTCTGGGCCAGAGGGAGTAGAAGCAAGCTGATCACCTCTGAGCATGAGGCCTGCTGAGCACAGGCAGGGTGGCCACCCTGGCCCAGACGGGCAGCAGGAGGGTGACAAGTGCCCGCTGTCCTGAGGATCAGAGGCTGAGGCGGATCGTTATCACCAGAGCTGATCAGAGACCACTCCTCAGTTCCTCATCCCAGAGGGGTCCCCAGGCCCCCCACACTCAGGCTGCTAATGCGCCCTCAGTTCGGAGAGGCTCAAGGAAGAGCTTCCTAAGGCCAGGACCCCCCACACACCACAAGCGACCCCAAGTCACCTTAGTACCAGGAAGAGGTGTTCCTTCCTGCCTTTTTTTTTTTTTTTTTTTTTTTTTTTTTTTTGCAAGGTAGGGTCTCAATCTGGTCCAGGCTGACCTGGAATTAACTATGTAGTCTCAGGGTGGCCTCGAACTCTCGGCAATCCTCCTACCTCTGCCTCCCGAGTGCTGGGATTAAAGGCGTGCGCCACCACACCCGACCCCTTCCTGCCTATTAATGGGACAGGAAACCTTAGTGATCTGCCCTGACATGTTGCATGCCATCGTCCTGGACGCCAGGAACTGCTCCTTCCCAGCCCCATGGCTCCTGACAAGCACATACTGTCCCCCAAGCAGCCCCAAAGCCTCTCCCTGCATCCCTCTCTGATGTCCTACAGTCACGGCCAGCTGCTCTGCTGTGTCTCTATTGGTCAGAATGCTGCCCAAGGGTAGGGTAACAGGCTGTTAGTGACTCAACCTCTCAGCCTTAGTTTGCCCATCACTAACACAGGCGCAGCTTTAGGATTTTCACCGTATTGTTACCAGGGATGACAGCAGGCATATGAGGGACAGTGCTGCTGCAGGGACGATAAAGGAAGGGTTATGCATACCAGAGCTGAGGCAGGAAAGGCCCCTCAGACAGCACCCACCTCCCCAGAGTGCCACCCTGCTACTTCTCCAGGCCAGATCCTGCACAAACCCAACGATTTCTAAATTTGAGTCCCAAGAGAAAGAATGTCAAATGCTAGACTTGCAGTCACAGGACTGATTGTGGAACGTCAGGGCCCTGGCAGTCACCCCCACGGCCAAGTCCATGTTCCCGGTGGGCTGTCTCTTCCACTTCTCACCCGGACATCACAGCCTCCCAGCCCTATCTTCGCAAGATAATTAGTCCATGGCCCTGCAATCTCTGCATTTTGGAATTCATCCTGAACTCTCACAACCCGCTGGGCTTCATTTCAAATGCCTGTGCACTTTCATCTTCCGAGCTGCCTTCATTAATTCTCACACCCGCGCCCGGGCACAGCGCGCCCGCCTCTCCTCACAGGGCCGTCTGCAGTCTCAGCCCTGCAAATTGATCGGCTCTCCCTCCTCCCTGGCATTTGCACAACGGGAGATGGTCTGTGTGTCTGCGACCGGCCCGTGTCTCCTTTCCCTTCAATTTGCAGACAGCTCAGCTCCAGCAAAGGAAGGTGAGGCGAGATTAATTGGCAGAGCAGAATGAGGACCATTCTGCCCCCAAAGTGGGTCTGAGGCCACAGACAAGTCGCTGTTTAATTGGCTACATGTGACCCTGTCCCTTTTTTAAAAAACTTAATTCTAACTTTCAGCATTTGAAACTGCATCAATATTAATTAATGCTGCCTTTCTCTGAATCACCCCTAACCCAGGAAAGGCCATGGCCATTTCTCACAGGGAGAAAGATAGACTTGAGGGTTACCTTGGAGCTTCTGACCATCTTCAAGTGAAGGCCTCCCTAGTTATGATGGAGAAACTGAGGCTTGGCCAGGCAGTGCCTTGACCAAGTTCTCAGGACTCTGAGCAGGACCAGGGCTGGGGCTTGTCTGTCGTACCCTCTGGCATCTGTCCTGCCTGATGCCTACATCTGAAAGGGAAGAAGGACAAAAGACAGGCCAGGGCTAAGGGGCAGAGGGAACACAACTTTGTTTTACGCTCAAATTCTCTGGCATTTCTCAGGGGTTTGGGAGAGCCTTTCTTGACATTTCTGAAGGAAAGACTCTTAGCACTGCCACTGAGGGAATGGCCTGTCACACTGCTGTCTAAGAAGGAGCTGCGGAAATGGCCGGGTCTGTGGGGAGTGGAGCCCCGGCTGCATGACAAGTCAGGCAGTGACTGTTTACTCACAAGAACAGGTACAGACAAACTTCCGGATCCTCTGAGCCAAGTGGGTTCTTGTATGCTTGTGAGCCAGATCAATGCCCCTGGAACCACTGTCCATCCAGATGGTGCTGTCTCCTAGCAGAGCCTCCTTAGAGATCCCTGACCCTCAGAGCCAGCTTCTTGGTGCACATTAGAGAGCATGTGGATACAGAAAAGACCTAGAAGTGACTAAAACCCAAGGGTAGCCACAGAGAAGGCCCCATACGAGGGAGGAAGTTCAGTCAGTAAATAAAGTGCTTCCCTCGCAAGAATGAGGACCTATGTTAGAATACCAGACCTGTGGCCATGATGCAAACTGAGGAGGCAGAGGCAGGAGGATGCCTGGGGCTTGTTGAGCAGCCAGTCTAGCTTAATTGGTGAGCCATGGGACAATGGGGGGTCCTGCCAAAAGAGGAGGACTACAGTGCTGAGAATGACACCTGAAGTTGTCTTCTGGCCTGTACATGTATGTGCACACATGTGCATGTCCACTCACATACATGGGCACCTGGGTACGTGCACACATACCAACAGTTATAAACACATGCATTAAAAAAGAGAGGTCTCTTTCAGGGCACAGTAAAACACATGCAGGGCCTGTTCTTGAAGGAGTGGGTGTTTGGGGTCCTCACTGAAGAGCCGTGGTGATGACACCAATAGAGAAGGGCTTCCTTGGGGGTACAAGGGGCAGGAAGCAACAGGGATGGAAAAGAGGCCTGAGGGCCAGGAGACTCCAGGGAGCAGGGCCTGGAAATGAGGACGCCGAGGACAGAAATGAGTCCCCGTTCACCACGCACCGTATGCACAGTGTGTCTCGGCCGAGGGAAGAGATGAGTTCCCCGTTCACCACGCACCGTATGCACAGTGTGTCTCGGCCGATGACAGAGATGAGTTCCCCGTTCACCACGCACCGTATGCACAGTGTGTCTCGGCCGAGGGCAGAAATGAGTTCCCCGTTCACCACGCACCGTATGCACAGTGTGTCTCGGCCGAGGACAGAAATGAGTTCCCCGTTCACCACGCACCGTATACACAGTGTGTCTCGGCCGAGGAGAGATGAGTTCCCCGTTCACCATGCACCGTATACACAGTGTGTCTCGGCCGAGGAGAGATGAGTTCCCCGTTCACCACGCACCGTATACACAGTGTGTCTCGGCCGAGGGCAGAAATGAGTTCCCGTTCACCACGCACCGTATGCACAACGTGTCTCGGCCGAGGAGAGATGAGTTCCCGACGTGTGTCTCGGCCGAGGGCAGAAATGAGTTCCCGTTCACCACGCACCGTATGCACAACGTGTCTCGGCCGAGGAGAGATGAGTTCCCCGTTCACCACGCACCGTATGCACAGTGTGTCTCGGCCGAGGACAGAGATGAGTTCCCCATTCACCACGCACCGTATACACAGTGTGTCTCGGCCGAGGACAGAGATGAGTTCCCCGTTCACCACGCACCGTATACACAGTGTGTCTCGGCCGAGGACAGAAATGAGTTCCCCGTTCACCAAGCACCGTATACACAGTGTGTCTCGGCCGAGGACAGAGATGAGTTCCCCGTTCACCAAGCACCGTATACACAATGTGTCTCGGCCGAGGACAGAAATGAGTTCCCCGTTCACCAAGCACCGTATGCACAGTGTGTCTCGGCCGAGGACAGAGATGAGTTCCTGTTCACCACGCACCGTATGCACAATGTGTCTCGGCCGAGGACAGAAATGAGTTCCCCGTTCACCAAGCACCGTATGCACAGTGTGTCTCGGCCCTAGATAGAGAACCACATGTGTGGCCTTCTCTGGAAACCAAGTCATTGCTCTGATGAAGTTAGTGAAAACTAGACTGATGTGACTAAATGCCAGGGGACAGGAGGATAGCCCCCACCATGCCAGAAACATCGGCGAAAGAAAGGCTGGAGTCAGACTCTCCTGAGACCCCCAGGGAGCACCAACGGACCAGCACTGTGACTTCTCACTTCAGGCTCCAGAGGCGGCAGACTACACGTTTCTCCTGTGAAAGCCATAGACTGGTGGGGGCGGGGTTTGGCAACAGCCTAAGGGAATTCATACAGGGTCCACTGTAGAAGTTCTGCCTGGCCAGGGGTGTCGCTTTGTTCTGTGGTAGGGCGTTTGCCTAGTATGCACTGAGGTCCTGGGTTCCATACCCATCCATGGGGTTCCATCGCCCCCCAAAACACGTAGATTCTACTGACTACAGGTAGGCTTGTGCTAAGTCCATTTTGTATACAGGAACCTAAACTAAGGTACAGAAGGTAGCAGTCTCACCCTTGTTCACAAGCCCTGCTCCATTCTGCATCCTGGCCAGGCGACAGCGTCCCTGTGGCCTGGGTGTCCCCGTGCATGGGGTCCAACTCCTAACACTCATCTCAAAGCAAAGCCTCCCTCCCCTCCCACAAATAAACAAGTTAGATAGGAGGATTGCCTGCTGTTTGTAGATGGGTGGGAACGACACTATCAGCCATCCATACCAGGAAAGAGGTGCCATGGCAAGCCCAGCCCAGCACCCGCCTCGACCTCTGGACTCGGGGAGCATGAGTCACACACTGAAGCCTGAGCTTATGGCTTCCCTCCCAGCAAGCCCTGCAGTGCCTGTCTCACACTTCACGCCTTAAGTTCTAGATGCTTCTATCACTGACTACAAAATATGGTCCTCTGAGTCGCCTGCTCTAATTGCAGTCAGCGATAGCTCCCACAGTTTCAGGGCCAACAGCTAGGCTAAGTGGCCATCCCCAAAAGCCATTTCCTGCCTGGCTGGGTACAGAATGTTCTTTCCCTCTAAGTAAAATAAACAGGTCTGGACTCATTGGGCTTTCTATTTGCCGTCCACTAAAGACTCCTAACTTCTGGGTTTCCACACGCTGAGATTTATAGTGTCTGTGCTCCCCAGAGCACAGCCCCTGATAATGTGAACGGATGGCTCGTGTTGTCAATAAATCCCTCTGGCAGTGGGAGAAATATCTATTTCAGATGAGTTCTCTGGAGCCAAATCCACGCTTCAAGTGGCAGGGGGCACTTAAGTCTCTGCGACTCTCTCCACAGGCAAGGATACTTCTGCAGAGCCTGGGAGGGGCCACCCTCTGAATATGGGGACCCAGGGAGGGCACTGGGGATGAAGGTTTGAGTGGCAGCCCCTCAGCAAGTGTGCCTGAGATAGTAGAACAAACGGCACCTCTTGGGCTCAGGGCTGGAACCCAGGAGGCCCTGCTTGGGCATCCAGCCTTCATTTAGGTATTAGCTCAGTCCAAATGCTGCATCCTCTGCTAAAGGTAGCTTTTCCCTACTTTAACTGCACCAGCCTAGGGACCCCCAGGCAAGCATCCCCAAACAGTGCTGACCACACCTTCTGGACACCACGCCCAGGCCACTGCTGCATGTGATAACCATTCCTCCTGGCTGACTTTCCTTGGGCCTGTGGAGAGGATGTCTGTTTATTTTATTTTTATTTATTTGATAGTGACAGACAGAGAAAGAGGCAGAGAGAGAGAATGGGCACACCAGGGCCTCCAGCCACTGCAAACAAACTCCAGATGCATGTGCCACCTTGTGCATCTGGCTTACGTGGGTCCTGGGGAATCGAGCCTTGAACTGGGCTCCTTAGGCTTTACAGGCAAGTGCTTAACCACTAAGCTATCTTTCCAGCTCTGCAGAGAGGTCTTCTAATGCCCTCTTGCTTAGGCTGGTCCTTCTTATCTTATGGCCCTAGCCCTGAAAGTTGACCTCCCTGGACAAAACCTTCCTGAGCTCCAAGGTTTTCAAATCAGAATGGAGATTGTGGGCAAGAAAGATGACTCAGTGGACAAAGCGCTCACTGCACACACCTGAGCACGTGAGTTTGGACCCCCAGCACCCATGGAAAAGCCATGCGCTATGGCAGCCACCTGTACTCCAGGTGCTCCTGCAAGAAGAAAGGCCGTGGTGACAGGAGGGTCCCTGGGCACTCACTGGCCAGCCAGCCAGTTGGACTCATCAACCAGAGACCCTCAAAAAGGTTGGAGGCCAGGGCCAACAGCAGAAGTTGTCCTCTGACCTACACGTGTGTGCCATGGTACACGTGTACCCACACTTACCTATATGAACATGCAAACTCGCATGTACACACATCATGCACACACAAAGAATGAAAGATTGCCACAGGCATATGAAGGGACCTCTTGGCACTCAAATGGGTCACCCACCAAGTCCCCTTCACACTCACTATAGCCAGCATCGGACAGACCTATGCTTCTGCCCTCTCCGTGTAGGTTCTTGTCTATCACAAACAGTCCTTCTGCAGGCACTGCCACCTCTGTACCTTACAGAGACTGCCTCCCTCTGTACCTTAGACATCTTCCTTGGGCTGTTTTCCTGGTCGTCACGTAACCATGCACTCTGTCCTGTACCAGAAAGATGGCAGCAGCACTGCAGTCCTGGCTGTGGTGTGAGGACAAGTCTGCTGGTCAGTCTGCTGAGCATCTGACTGACTTGACAGTGTCCTGATGAGGCCTGCTACATTCGAGGGTGAGAGTCCAGAGGAGGTGGCTGGGGAAAGGAGTGGTCATTGGGCATCTTGCCTTTGAGAGGAAAAAGATTGTATCCAAGTTCCTCCATGTGCCTTTATAGATAGAAAACTATAAAGGCACAAAAATTACTTTAAGAAGGTAACCTGTGCCAGGCCAGACCCAGCCAGGCACTGTGCCTTGTTCACTGTGGGAGTCCTGTGACAACCACAGGAAGTGGCTCCCATTTGTAAGGAATAGGGTGTGACTCCACCCAAGTCCCCAGCTAGAGTGAGTATCTGGCCACAGCCAGTGCTGGCATGGCTGGAGAGAAGCCCGTGCTCCACACGAGGGTCAGCACTTCCCCCAGTGAGGCCTGTGCCTGAGCACTGCCTCCCCCGCGCCGCCTGAGTGTACAGCAGGGGCAGTTGTGCCTGAGCACTGCCCCAGGGCTGTTGGTACTGCTTGCTGTACCTGAGCACTGCCCCAGGGCTGTTGTACCTGAGCACTGCCTCCCCCGACGCCGCCTGAGTGTACAGCCTTGGGCAAGTTAGCAAGTGCCCCTGAAACTTGTTTTATTTTTTTCCCACCTGGACTTGGGTGATAATAACGACACACTACTTGTGGCTGCTGATGAAGCCACCGTTACACGTCCTCCTCACTCTAAGCTCGGGAGAGAGGAGCTCCCTCCTGAATGGTCAGAAGGTGACTGCTTCATGGACATAGCTTTCTGCTTGGCAAGGTGGTTCACACCTGTGGTCCCAGTTACTTGGGCAGGAGGATTATAAGTTTAAGGCCAGCTTGGGGTACATAGTGAGATGCTGTTCAAAGGAAGGAAGAAAGGGAATAAGGAGGGACAGCTTCTATTCTAGCTGGGTGCCAGGATATGTTCTCACATGCCCTCCTGCCCCTGGGGACACAGAACACCAGAGCCATCCACTCTCAGACTCCCCATTCCAATTCCCAGGCCAGCATCTCCCATGTCTGAGTCCACCCAGGCCCACCCAGGCGAGGAGGGCATCTGGATCCACATGAGGCCTTCAGAGCTGATGTCACAACTCCACACTCGGAACAAGGTTACCCCAGGATATGGGTCCTCAAGAGCCTGGTGAGTAGGTGGGCTGACAGTGGGCCACCCCTGGAGATGGGCTTCAGGTGCCAGCTGGTATAGGGGGTGGTACTGTCACTAGGGCTTGAGCTGACCCTGTAAGTTCCCCAGTAGAAATAATTTCTCCAGGCATCCTCTCTGCCCCCAGCTCCCCCACCCCGGAACTGGATGGACTCCATTCCACTTCCTCCTTCCCAGGTCTTCACAATCACTTGGCCCCATTCGAGGTCCCTGTGCACCTTCTCTCTCCTGTGATTGTCATGTCCCTCCCTCCCGTCAGCTGTGAGCTCCTGGAGTGAGCACTGCAGTGCAGCACGGCCGTAAGCAGCAGAAGCCGGGTGAAGCCCAGCAAAGACGGGGATTTGTGGATGGACAGCGGCCCAAGAGACCCAGAGAAGGGAGGGGTCAGACAGAGCAGTGCTGCATCCAGGGTCAGGCATGCCCTGGCATCAGGCTCAGCGTTGCTGCAAGGCCAGTATTCCTGTCATCGCCTACCAGGTTCAGAGGCTGGCCAAGCCAGCTTGCAGTTCAAGACCTCCCCTTCAGTCTGGAAAGGTCTTGGGCAGGGATCTTCTGTAAAGACAATCCAATAGACAGAAAGCACAAGATCTCAGTCAGCGGTGTTTCTGGGATCCCAGCTCCAGTACTCCGCCCGGAGACCCAGGCTCTTTCCAGCCACATGTTAGAGTGGAGGGAACAGAGGGTGAGTTTCCAGAATGAGTGGATAGTAAACTGGTTGGTGGAAACATGGATAGATAGGAGGAAAGATGGATGGATGGATGGATGAATAGAAGGATGGGCAGGAGGGTAAGTTATGTCTAAGTCCATTTTCTGTGTCTGTAACAAAATACTTAAAGCTAGATACTTTATTAAGAAAAGAGGCTTACTTATTTATGAAGAAAAGAGGCTCAAAGTTTGGAGGCAGGGGACCCAAGATCAGGCAGTCCTATCAGCCTGGCCTCATGCAGATGACATGACTACCAGGAAAGCATGTGATAAGATGCCCCAGCTCCCACAGGGTGTTGGCCAGAGATGACCTGTCCAAGAAAGGGGCCAGTCGGGCTCCAGCAACCCTACTGACTTGCTGCCTTGACCAAGTAGCCCCATTGTCTGAGTCCCAGGGCCCCACTGTGAAGGAGAATTACTCTGCCGTGGTGAGGCCTCTTGTGTTACGGGGAGTTCTCTGTAGGGAAGAATCTGCGATGTACCAAGTGAAACTCGGTCCCTTCCCTCCTGAGCTGCACGCTGATGATGTGGTTCCGGGCCTTCAGGCCTTCCTTCTCCCTCCAACAACCTTCCCATCCCTTCCAGCTGCAGGTGCCCACGAGGCCCTTCTCCACAGAACTGCTGATGAAACTCACCTGTCGTCAAGCCTCCTGCACAAAGCCTCCTCTGCTCCAGGCCCTTCCTGCAGCCTCGCTGCCTAGGGAGTCCCTCTCCCCCACCCCACACAGCACTTGGAGCATCTTGTCCACATCATAAAAATATGTGAACCATCAGAGGGTCCGCCCCCATGCCAGCCAAGGTCTACATACCCTGGATCATCCTGGACCATCATCAGCATGTGTAACCCAGGGTCCTCCTGAACTGCAGGAACGTAGACGTCAGGATACAGCACTGGACAAGATACACTGGCGTGGCTGGAGAGCAGGAGCCGTGGAGGCTGTCTCAGGCCCGAGCTTGCAAAGGTCATGGATCCCGCAGAGCGTGAGGCATTCTCCATGAGCCTGGTCCTTTGATGGATGGTCTGCTCAGTGCTTGTGGAGACAAATGTTCCCCGTGACCAGTCATCTGCATTCTAAATGCCCGAGAGAGGCACTCTGTCCATGACGTGCCTCCAGCAAGTGCAGATGGAGGTGACCATTCCTATTCTCTCCCCAGCCCATCAATCATCCCCTAAAATACTGCCAAATTTGCTCCCTGCCACTCTGAAAGCAGGGTTACAGAGTCCCAAGACAGCCACTGGGCCAAAGTGAGGCTGTGGGCTCCACTGGCTCTCCTGCTTGGAGTTGATGAGAAGGCCCCTGTGAAAGTCCAGCCTAGTCCACGAAAGCAGGCTCTCCTTTGGGACTGGCCGTGAGGTAAACAGGGAGGGGTGGGGAGTGGCTTCTGCTTCCACAGCTCCCCTGAGGCTAAAATGGGCACCTAAGCCACAGTCACTGGTCAAATCCTACAACAGAATGCCCATCTAGTCTTGTGGCATCAGAACCTGGAGAAACGCCTTGGCCACGCCAAAGACTTTCAGTGCCAGAGCCTTGAAGAAGTTTCCATCAGGCGAAAGTGAATTTTAGAGCACTCAGTGTGAAGAGCCTTCCCCTTGTCCACTCCAGGAAATGCTTGGATATCCGCCTCACCAATGGAAGACAGGGCAGAGGGTGTGGATGGAGAGGAGGTGCAGGGCTCAGGCCTCAGACAGGTGTGGCACCAGATCCTTGTATCTGAGCGGAAGCCTGCCACGGGGCTCTGCCCACTCAAGTCTGTCCCAACATTCTGGCTCCCCCACTTTCCTCTCTGCAGACACCAGAATCACCACCCCTCACACACAGGACCCTGGCAGCATGCTCGGGATTAATACCCAATCCAATGCACTCATAAAACCCTCTTTAGGACAGAGGATCCAAGAAACTGGAATGGTGGGTTGGGGAGAGCCTTGACTGTTCACACAGAAAGGATGCTGGGAGGGCTGGAGGGACGGCTTAGTGGTTAAGGCATTTGCCTGCAAAGCTAAAGGACCAAGGTTCGATTCCCCAGGACCCAAATAAGCCAGATGCATAAGGTGGCACATGTGTCCGGAGTTCATTTGCAATGGCTAGAGGCCTGGGCATGCCCATTCTCTCTATCTGCCTCTTTCTCTCTCTCCCCCTCTCTTATAAGTGAAGAAATATAAACAATTTTAAAAGGAAGGATGCTGGGACATTAAGATTCTCAATGGTTAGAGCTATGGGCTCTGGACCAGCCTGTGTAGGGATTCAAATTCTCGATGTGATAAAGTGAGTAAACCTTTGGGTTTCTACACATAGATGCCAAAGAGCCCCAGAGGAGCCAGCTGTGCCTCTATCTGAAAGGTCCCTTATGGAGAGAGGGTGTGCCCACTCCCCCCAGTTACACTGGACCAGTCTATGAATGGGAGCCACTGCATGTTCCGAGACCCTCCACGCCCCTCTCAGCCTGGTTGAGGAGGAAGGCGTCCACGGAGCAGCTCCACAGCATCAAGTGGACAATTGCAGTGCAGACCACACACGGAGCGCCCCCATCCCAGCTCAGCAACATCCGGGACATCTCTGGAGGGATGCACCGAACCCCAAAAGCCGCAGCTCCCTCTCGGGGAGGAGGGGAGGCTCAGCGCTGGCGAGAAGCCAGACATTGCAGGTCCTGGTCTGTGGACATGTGTGAGTGACTTTGAGGATAGAGAGGATGACATCTAGAACCTTCCAGCTCACCCTGTAGCAGTGAGACCCTGATGGCCAGCCAAGGGTACACTGGCGTCCGAACCAAATCCCCAGGGAGGGACCGTGTATGCAGGAGACAGGCTGTAGGGATGAGTGGACAGTGAGGGCCACACATCATCACACCACCCGGCAATGATGAGCAAGGGGCCAGGCTCGGGGACAGGACACTCGCCCAGAGTCAATTTCAGCCTGCTGAGCTCAGCTTGCTTCTGAAGATGTCCTTGTCATCTGGCCATTCTCTTGGGACTCGTCTGCTCTTCTCTGTCCATTTTTCCAGTGTAACAGTGACCCTGTGTTCTCCCAATTACTCAGGGGTCACCCATCCATGAAACAGCAGAGCCCGTGTACCTTCCAGATAAACTGACCCTTTCTTACCAGTGGCTGGAAGTCTCAATTCCCAGACATGGAGTTAAGGAGTGAGTGAGGCACCCAGGGCTCTAGCAAGAGAGGGATTTTATGACACAGCTCCCTGTCTTCTCTCTGAGGAAAGTTCCAGCTCTTCCTACCTGGCCATTGTGGCTTAGGATGCTATTTTATCAGCTTCCCTCTGGAGGGGTTCTCCTTGATCCAGGAGCTAATTGTATTGATATTAACCTGTTTTAACAGGACTAAAGTATCAATAAATCATTTTTTAGTGGCTCCGCTTATTACAGCACTTGGTTAATGCATTGCACTTGAAGTGACAAATAGCCGAGAAATCACGGCTTTCCTGTGACACACTTTGTCTTTTTAAGGCTTTTCTTTCCTCCTGCTAGTTCAGAGACATCTGAAGTTGATTTAGAGGTGAATAAAGATGAAGTAAAGCTGCTGCTGTGTCCTGACCACAATCCCGCTCTCTCCCCCAAGGTCCCAGCTCCCCCAAGCAACAGCCACCTGCCTATCCCACCCTTGCTGCTCACAACTGGGGTGATGGTTAGAAGGTAAAATGCCCTCCTTAGATTCACGTGTCTGAACACTGGCCCCCAGCTGGTGGCTCTGTCTGGGCAGGTTGAGGAACCTTTAGGAAGTGGAGCCAAACTAGAGGAAGTGGATCCTTGAGGAAGAACCTTGAGGTTTTATAACCCAGACCCACTTTTGTATTCTGCATTCACTATGGAGTCTCAGGGTGGCCTCAGACTCACAGTGATCCTCCTACCTCTGCCTCCCCAGTGATGGGATTAAAGACATATGCCACCACACCCAGCTTGTGTTCTGCTTTTTGACTGTGGGTGCAATGTGTGACCAGCCGGCCTCCTGCTTCTGCGTCATACCTTCCCACCATGGTGGACTGTATTACCCCCAGACTATAAGCCAAAATAAATTTTCCTCCCTCAAGCTGCTTCATGTCAGGTATAAACTAGTACAATTCTGTGATGTGTATAATCAAGGCCTTTGAAGAGGCTTGAGGCCAAACATTATGCAAAAAAAAAAAAAAAAAAAAAAAAAAAAAAAAAAGGTTAACTTAGGCCTTCTAAAAATATTCGAGCCCAATTGCCAAAACCTAGCAAGAGTTTTTGGCAAGCAGGGCACAGCTGGACCCCTCTTAGAAACTCTCCCATGAGTTTTGGGAGCACCAGCTTGCTTGGTTAGGCACACCATGAGTGGAAAGGGCATCACCGCGCCTGTCCCTGACCAAGCTCTCATCAGGCCCAGCAGCGGTCAGAGTCTCTTTCTCACCCACCACGAAGGGCAACAGCCCTCTCCTTGCCTGAAGTTGCGGCCTTGGCTGACAGCTACCCTGAATGTTCCAGAACATGCCTGGGTAGAATCAAGGGAAAGGCAGTGCCCACAATAGCTGTGCCTATGTCTGGAGTGTGTCTCCTTCCAAGAGGCTTCTTCAGCATTGCTTTGGGAGCAAATTGGTCATGAACTTGAGTCTGGAAATCAGACAGAAATAGGTTTGAAGCTTTGCAATACTCACCATCTTGGGTCTTGAGCAAGCCATGTCTGGACCTGGATCGTCATCACCAAGCCTAGCTCACCACTGCCAGACCCTTCGGAGAGCAGCGTCCTGCTCACCACTGCCAGACCCTTCGGAGAGCAGCGTCCCGCTCACCACTGCCAGACACTGCGGAGAGCAGCGTCCCGCTCACCACTGCCAGACACTTCGGAGAGTAGCGTCCTGCTCACCACTGCCAGACCCTTCGGAGAGCAGCGTCCTGCTCACCACTGCCAGACCCTTCAGAGAGCAGCGTCCTGCTCACCACTGCCAGACCCTTCGGAGAGCAGCGTCCTGCTCACCACTGCCAGACCCTTCGGAGAGCAGCGTCCTGCTCACCACTGCCAGACACTTCGGAGAGCAGCGTCCTGCTCACCACTGCCAGACCCTTCGGAGAGCAGCGTCCTGCTCACCACTGCCAGACCCTTCGGAGAGCAGCGTCCTGCTCACCACTGCCAGACACTGCAGAGAGCAGCGTCCTGCTCACCACTGCCAGACACTTCGGAGAGCAGCGTCCTGCTCACCACTGCCAGATGCTTCAGAGAGCAGCGTCCTGCTCACCACTGCCAGACCCTTCGGAGAGCAGCGTCCTGCTCACCACTGCCAGACACTGTGGAGAGCAGCGTCCTGCTCACCACTGCCAGACACTTCAGAGAGCAGCATCCTGCTCACCACTGCCAGACACTGCGGAGAGCAGCGTCCTGCTCACCACTGCCAGACACTGCGGAGAGCAGCGTCCTGCTCACCACTGCCAGACACTGCAGAGAGCAGCGTCCTGCTCACCACTGCCAGACCCTTCGGAGAGCAGCGTCCTGCTCACCACTGCCAGACCCTTCGGAGAGCAGCGTCCTGCTCACCACTGCCAGACCCTTCGGAGAGCAGCGTCCTGCTCACCACTGCCAGACCCTTCGGAGAGAGCAGCGTCCTGCTCACCACTGCCAGACCCTTCGGAGAGCAGCGTCCTGCTCACCACTGCCAGACCCTTCGGAGAGCAGCGTCCTGCTCACCACTGCCAGACCCTTCGGAGAGCAGCGTCCTGCTCACCACTGCCAGACACTGCGGAGAGCAGCGTCCTGCTCACCACTGCCAGACCCTTCGGAGAGCAGCGTCCTGCTCACCACTGCCAGACCCTTCGGAGAGCAGCGTCCTGCTCACCACTGCCAGACCCTTCGGAGAGCAGCGTCCTGCTCACCACTGCCAGACCCTTCGGAGAGCAGCGTCCTGCTCACCACTGCCAGACCCTTCGGAGAGCAGCGTCCTGCTCACCACTGCCAGACCCTTCGGAGAGCAGCGTCCTGCTCACCACTGCCAGACCCTTCGGAGAGCAGCGTCCTGCTCACCACTGCCAGACCCTTCGGAGAGCAGCGTCCTGCTCACCACTGCCAGACCCTTCGGAGAGCAGCGTCCTGCTCACCACTGCCAGACACTGCGGAGAGCAGCGTCCTGCTCACCACTGCCAGACCCTTCGGAGAGCAGCGTCCTGCTCACCACTGCCAGACCCTTCGGAGAGCAGCGTCCTGCTCACCACTGCCAGACCCTTCGGAGAGCAGCGTCCTGCTCACCACTGCCAGACCCTTCGGAGAGCAGCGTCCCGCTGTTCTGTCTGGGCTAAATGGGCAAGTCCGTGTGAAGTTCTTGGGCAGCACTGTAGATGAATGGCAACTGTCCGTGGTTGGACAGAGATGGAGTGCCTCTCCTACCTGGGCAAGAGCCGAGAGCCTACCCCTTTCCTAATGCCAACCAGAAGTAGCTGACAGCAGCTCTGAGATCAGAGCCCACTGGCTCATTCAAATCCTGAAGACTGGGGCTGTTCATGGAATAGGCATCTTTTCTTCCAACAGCTCCAATGAATGTCGGGTCCCATCCTCATCCAATCCTGTTCGCAGTCAACCTTCCCCAGTAAGAATGACTACAGAGGCCCACTGGGTTCAGCCAGAGAGTCCTTGTCAGTTGGGGCCTGTCTTTGCATTTTTCTAGATATGCATCAAACCCTTCTCACTTGATAGGTCACGAGAAGAAAGATCTCCAAGCTGCTTCACAGCGCTTGAATCTAAGGCCGTGGCTGCCTCACGATGCCACTCACTGCTAAAGACCTGTGGGACTGGGTATTCACCCGTGACTGAGCCAATTCTGAAGACTGGAGCCCTGGAAAGAGTTACCAGGCCTGGGCTGGGCCACTTGGTGTTAGAGAAGAGCACTTTATACTTGTGGTCAGGAACACATACCCTCCAGTTGAACCTGGACATGCAGGTGGATTCTGTCTACAGTTTGGAGACGGCTGGAACCCTAACACAAAGCAGAAGGAGCCTGGGTTGAGGGCAATAGCTGGGCAGCCCACCCTCACTGGGAACCGCATTGTCAACCTGAGGTCAGCCCTCAAGGATTCACACGGGGTGGCCAGCCCAGGGAGCCTCAATACCCAGAAACCACTGTCCCTGCTGCCCAATGGGCAGGACAATGAATCATCCTGACTGTGTTTGAACCTTGATATATACTCTATTATGGGTGCTGGTATTGAGTTGTGTGTGTTCGTGCCTGTGCACACGTGTGCATACATGCAGGTGTTATGCACATGTGCATGATGTATCAGAGAACAGAAGACAGCCTCAGGTATTATTTACCACCCTTTTTTTGAGAGAGGGGAACTCACTGGCCTGGAACTGGCCAAGTTCGCTAAGCTGATGGGCCAGCAAGCCCCAGGGCTCCGCTTGTTTCCATCTTCCCAGTACTGGCATTAAAATCACATAGCACCATGTCTGGCTTCTTTGCTAATGTGGCTTCTGGGGATTAAAGTCAGGTCCTCACGCTCACACAGCAAGCACTTTACAGACTGACCTGTCTCCCCATCCCTGGCGTTAATTTTGGTATTTAAAATAATTAGATTAAAAGGGTATTCATCTGGGGGTGGGGCTATGTCTCAGTGAGTAGTTTGCCTGTGATGCAGTGATGAAGACCTGAGTGTAGACTCCTAGGACCCATGTAAAGGCCAGGAGTAGTGGATCCACCTGAGTCCCAGCAGTGGGGAAGGGGTGGGGGGAGGGGCAAAGACAAGGAATCCCTGGAGAGCCTGGCTAGCAGAATTGGTGAGCTTTAAGTTCAGAGAGAGGCTGACTCAAAGAATAAGGTGAAGACAACTGAGGAAGACCTCCAACATGGACCTCTGGCCTCCACACATATGTATCCACACACATACAGACATGCATACCCACAGGCACATCACACACACACACACACACACACACACACACACACGCACGATTATTTATCCTGATCATTCCATGCCCCTGGTGTATGTGTGGCTCTTCTGAAGGTTCATCGTGGGGAATCCTTTTCCTGTTACTACTACTGACCTAGAAGTTGGGGGTCCCACAGAAGCTAACCAGCCAGCCTCATGAGGCTCCATGACTCTGTGAGGGGGGGACCGCCCCTCCCAACCAGTCCAGTAGATTAACTTGAGATTTCCCTCGGCCACTTAGCACAGGCTGATACACACTGCTCTTGGACCCATGCCACCTCGATCTATTAAAGTCCTGTTTCTCCCCACTGCGGGTTAAGAAGGCCTATTTCTATGGGTTCCCACTTCCTGTTTTCAGCCCAGGGGAGAATAATTAATCCTGTTGATCTTTAATTGATTCGAGGTGGCTTGAATACCAAACATGACTCCATTCCCCTCGTGAACAATTTCTTCTTTGAAACTAGTTTCAGCTTTATTTGGAAAAATAAGAAAATTAAAGCTACAGGTAGGTAATAGAGCAGCGTCTAATAAGAGTTTATTTATACCTGCAATCAGGTCTCCTCCCACGCTGTGACGTGTTGGAGAGCCCAGAACAGAAAAGAGCAACACACACACACACACACAGACACACACACACACACACACACACACGGAAACGAAGGCTTTTAACACACTGAGCGCATGCTGTGGGACTGTAGGGCCAGTAGGGAGGAGTGAGCAGCTGCCGCAGATTCATGCCCACAGAGCCACAATGTCAGGCATTAAGTAGTCAATTCTGAGGCTGGTGGAAGGCTTCGGGAATCCTCTGCTATGAATTTTGCTCTGCTAGCCACTGCGTGGAGGGAGACTCTGCCAGGAGAACCGCACCTGTTCTTCTGGAAAGACCCCTCAGATAGTGGTGCAGCCCGCAGAGTGCATTCTCTCAGTGGGGAAGGAGATTCTCAGGCCTCGAGGTTCCAGAAAGTAGGGAGAGGCTGTGCTCAAAAATACAGTCTTCACTATTCTTGGCACCTAGGGACACGGTCCTGAGTGGGCACTGCTCAGGCTGCTGTAGGTAGGATGCCAGCTGTGATATCCCAGTGTGGGGCATTGTGTTTCTGCCCCTTCTACTGCTACAAGCAGCCCAACCCAGATCTGCCTCTGCCAGGCCTCTCCAGGGATGCTGGAGATGCCAGCAGGTGGAGGACCACCTGGTTCTGCTCCCACCCACCCAGCACTGGGCACCCAAGCTTGTGAGGCAGTGAACACTAGGACCCAGAGCCCGGCAGTGAGGGGTGCAGGAGACCTGGCCAGGCAGCCGCTCGTCCTCCTGGCTTACTAAGGGCACAAGTCCCAGACATTGAGGGCACCACAGAAGGCAAGGCACCACCTCCAGGGGCACATAGGTCTGTAGACTTGGGGAAGAAAGGAGAGTGGGGTTCCAGAACTGAGGGACCCCAGTACCCGTGTCACAGTAGTCACTTACCACATGGAGTCTTCTCTGCACCCCCAATGTAGTCTCCCGTCTGGAACTCAGCAGACAGGCCCCGAGGAGCTGAATTTTGGCTCAGCCAATAGCAAGGAGGTGACAGTGCCCGGATGTGGAGCCACATGTGTTCCACTTCAGAATCTCCGTCGCTAAACCTCAAGCGTGAACACCTGTGTCTGAAGAGGACCAGTCATGTTCTACACTTCAGACGTCTTGTGGTCTCTGTCACCCTGTACAAGGCGGCCCTTGTAGGAGAGCACTACTGAGCCACAATACATCACCCAGTGAACATGGCGGAATTCCAACAAAACATTATTTTAGAAACAGGCCAAGTCAGCCAGTCTCTGCTGGGCGTCCTCGTTCCACCTGAACACGTATGGCCAGCCCATTCCTATTTTTGCCCAGTTGTCCTATCTCCATGTTGGATCCCATGAAACACCCCAGGGTCAAAGGTCAGCACCTTGGTCCTTTGTCCCCACAGCCACTGTTCTCTGGTGGAGGCGACGCTGGCAGCTGTGACAAGGGGTAGGTGATCCCAGAGCATCTTGGCTTGGCAAGGGTTAGAGAGAGGAGCCAGGGCCAGCCAGGCATCTCCGAGAAGGCTGTTCAGATGGCCCTGGTGGGAGGAGTCAGGGTGGGGAGCAAAGCTGGAGGAAAACCACTGAGTGAGGAGATCAATATTAGACCCAAGATGGGTCAGGGCTCCCCTCCCCATATCACTGAAGGCGACAGGTGGCTTTGGGAGCAGCTGAGTCCAACAGCTTGGCTCCCACTCCACGTTCCCCCAAACCTCCTGTGCGCCCCAAGAGTTGGATACAAGAGCTCTGGGCTGGGCCTGCCTCCCAGTCCCCGTGCACTCCGGAGGATAAGGCAAACAAAGCATTGTGCTCCCTCCCAACACCCCATCAAAGCAGCAGAGACATCTCAGGATATGGGAGACGGGGAAGGACATATAGCAATGGCTTCCCGTGCTTAGAAAGCTCAGATCTCAAGACCCAAAGGCCAACACTCATGGCTAGAAACCATGAGAAGTAGGCATTTCTGGAACGTGGATGGCCAGGGAGAAGACTCAATCAAGGGTGAGAATGGAGAAGGAAATTACAAAATCCAGGATCTTCTTGCTCCAGGGGCTCCCATCCACCCTGGCAGGGAGGCTTTCTCTCTGGGTCAGACAGACAGGACAGAGGCTGGCCCGAGAACCACAGCACACGGGTGACATTGATTCCATGTGGCAAGAGCCTGAAAAGGCAGAAAGCTCCCTCTCTGGTTCTAGAAGACTGGCGGCCAGACTGTCCCTGCAGAAAGAGCCCTGGAGAAGCAAGTGTGTGACAAGCCAGCTACACACGGCTACCAAGATGGCCTTTTAGCCAAATTTGGAGTCCCCAACCCTAGCAGTCAGTACAGAATGAGCAGACATCAGCCCCCAGCATAGGATACACACACAGGGCAGATGCAGTGCAAACACAGGGGTGCAGCAGAGATGGAAGTCGGCTTCCAAAATCCCCCCAAGAGGCAAGGCCAGCAGATACAGAGAAAGCAGGGAGGGAGGGAGCAAGAAGATGCACCAATGCAGTGTAGCAGGTGCCTTCTCATGGCTGGGAAAAGCACCCGACCAGAAGGAGCTTACGGGAAGAAAGGGGTTATTTCAGGGTCACGGTTTAAAGGAAAAGCTTAGTCCTCGCGGAATTAAGCAGGAAGCTGGCTCACATCTTGTCACATGTCAGCAGCGAGCAAATCTAGCTCTGAAAACCTACAGGGCTGTGTGGTGGTTTGATTCAGGTGTCCCCCATAAGTTTAGGTGTTCTGAATGCTAGGGCCCCAGCTGATGGCCATTTGGGAATTACGCCTCCTGGAGGTGGTGTGTTGTTGGGGGGGAGGGGCGGGCTTTTGGGTGTGACAGCCAGCTTCCTCTTGCCAGTGTTTGACACACTCTCCTGTTGCTATTGTCCATCTGATGTTGGTCAGGAGGTGATGTCCACCCTCTGCTCATGCCATCGTTTTCCCCTGCTATCATGGAGCTTCTCCCTCAAGTCTGTAAGCCAAAATAAAACTTTTTTTCCCCCACAAGCTGCTCTTGATCAGGTGTTTTCTGCCAGCGATGTGAACCTGAGTGCAACAGGCTGGAATAATAAGCCATGCCAGTGACACGCCTCCCCCAGCAAGGCTCCACCTCGCAAAGGCTCCAGTCTCTGGGGATCAAGGAGAGGCCTGATCACAAACACACGAGGCTGCGTGGGACATTTCACATCCAAACCGCCACAACAGGTGACTAATGGAAATGGTTGCCCAGTGCCCTGCCCAATGCCTGAGAATAGAACGGCACCAAGGCTGGTATCGGTCAACTGGGAACTTTTGGAGCCCAGCACACGTGAGGAAGATTCAGCAGCCTTCAGGTGGAGCATAAAGAGAAAAGAAAATGGGTCACATACTGAGATTCGGAAGCAAAATGAATTCAGAGAGCACAATGCCAAGCCCAAAATCCCAAATACAGACAGGGAAGCCAAGTTCTACAAATGCTCAGGGAAGTGCCCCGGCTAGGACGCCTTACCCAGGACCACTGCCCGTCAGGCACAAGTGTGGAACGGTGACATTCTCAGACTCATGGGGGTGGGGTTTGCATTCGGAGTGCCTCAGACAGTCCCTGGGGAGGGAGCCACCCAGACAAACATGAAGAGAAAGAAGCCATCCACCACAGGAGGCCTGCTGGGAGACAGGTGAGGACCTGCCCCAGGATGAGTTATGGGCAGCAGGGAAGCCTGGCGCCAACACACACTGAGACTCTGCCAGCCCTCTACAGAAGCCCAGGTGACTGGCACGGACTGGGTCATGATGGCGCTTGTGTTGGCCCCCACAGAAGGAGCCTGACCCCTCTCATGCTCTCCTTGCGTGAGACACAGGGGTGTCCTGCTGCATGCAACCTGCTTCAGAACCCAGCGCACAGAAACACGGGCCTCCTGCAAGCAACTCCGGACACCACAAGTGTGGGGAGCCGGGGTTCTCTGCAGGTCCTGTCCACTGATTACTCCAAAGGTTGGGGTTTGGTCTCCTCCAGGACTCTTCTGCCCCACCCTCCTCATCCATTGTGCTCACTCTGTGGTCCTCACTGCCATACAGCACATTACCAGTGATGGACAGCTTGATCCCCCTGTGCAGGAGAGGAGGCTCCTCTGGGCTGCAGGACGCTGGATGTCATACACACCTCCATGCTGGTTATTAAAGGAGTGTTGAGCCCCGCCCGGCCCAGCCAGACTCAAACATGCCTTAAACACCTGGGCAGGTGATCCAGCTGACCTTCGCCACCACCTTGAATCCCGGAGGCCAAGGTTTTTGCAGACACTGCAGACTCTGCTTTGGACATAGACGGGGTTGACAGAAGGAGGGCCTGGGGTAAGAGAGAAGCCCGTGTGTGGGTTTGTTCTTCCCCTCCTGTGTGGGTACAGTGGGGTCACTGTGCCCCTGTATTTTCTGTCTTCTGGGGTGGTCTCCTCTCCCACACCACTGAGGCTACTTGCTTCTCACTCCTCCTACATGCCAGCTGCCAGTGATGGTTCTCAGAGATGGGGCGCGCAGGTATGCATTGAGTTACATGTAGCCTCAGTGAAGCAGCATTGCTGTCTGCAGCTTGTAGAGCCTTGTTCTGATCATAAAACACAATGAGACTGCAGCTTGTAGAGCCTTGTACTGATCATAAAACACAATGAGACTGCAGTGAACTAATAGAAATCTCATAGGAAGTTTAAATATTTCATGATTTTTTTCTGTGCTACTAATAATATAAAACATGCAACCCCGTGATAATGATTAAACACTATGAGTAAAATTTCAAAGAAATTTGGCTAATCTCCAAACCAATCTATTCCTCTAAGAATTTTATTGACAGTCCCAGCTGTTACTGTCTCTGAAGACAAAAGCTTCTCCAAGCACGGATAACTTGTAAGACTCTCAGAACCACGGTGACTTGAGATAGGGTATGTAATGTCACTATTGTCAATAAAAGGCAGTTATGTGAAAATTTTAATTATAGTAACATAATTAGTGACATTACTGGAGTGAAGAAAATAAACTTTATGCAATAAACATATAATAATTTATAAGTTATGTATGTTTTCATTTTATTATTCACTCAAGCATTATTGGTTTGTCAACAGACCACCCGGGCCTAGGCAATAACTCAATTGAGTTTGCTTGTATAGTTTTCTACCTTTCAGTTATCAAAAAAAACCCTGTAATTTTATACATTTTTTCCTTCTTGTTATTACAAAGGTATACTTGTCGAGGCAGGAGACTGGAACTTTCTTTGCCCTAACAGTTGGTTAACTTGAATGATCGTTTATAAGCATCGGGACGAGGAGCACGAGGTCTGTGTTGATCTTCTTGCCCTAAGTGCCACAAACATGAGGGTTGGGCCAAAATAGGGGCATGGAAGAAGGGAGGAAAATAGAACTGCAAAAGTGAATACAGAGGGCTCTAAGGTTCTAGAAAATTCTATTTCCCACAGGAGCGGGTGGATGTGTGGGAGTTTGCCTTGCTACTTTCGCTACCCGGCATTTATGTTTTATGCACTCTGTGGAATGTATGATCCATATGAAAGTGACAGAATGAAATAGAAATGCGCGTGCTGGAAAGGACTTGCTGTGTTCACAGGGTGGAGGGGCCTCGTGTGCTGGACGAGGGCGTGCGAAGGAAGAGACGCACTGACACCACGCTGCGTCACTCTCCCTGTGCCTCCGCCCAAGAGAATCCTTCTGACAGTTCCCTAACCAGAATTTTTAATGATGCATTTTCCTTTATGCTGATCCGAAATATAGTGTTTTTCCAATTTGGAAAATTTGGAAACTAAGAATAAAAAACAAGTTATCTATCACATGATCCAAAGACAAGCAGTACCAAACCATCAGCTTAGTTCATTCTTTTAACAAATGTGTCTATCTCTCAATCTGTAATTTTCTATGGTTGAGATCAGCCTCCAAATAGAATTTCTACCTTGTTTTTCTTGCTTAATATGCTGGGCATTTCCTCTGTGTTATTCCATACTCATTGTAAGCATCTTTGGCTGCATAACTCACCTAGTCATGTCCTCATTAGAGACACTTAGTCTGGTTCTGATTGCTCACGACCACAAATGATTGTGGCATGAGCAGCCAGCACTCCTTCCATCTCTGTGTGGAGAGCTCTGGCTGGCCTCTTAGGATTGGTATCTGGAAATGGCCTGCGGGGAGTCTAAGATTCCAGATGTAGCTATTGATGACACTTATTTTCTGTGTACATGTTATGACCTTTCCTTTGAACACAGATGTATTGTCCCCCTGGAATATAGTGTCCTTTCAAAACATCATCTGGGCAGTCAAGATCCACCATGTCTTAGAGCCTCGGGTTTCGCATCTATCACCAAGGCAGAATCGGGATATGCAGGGACAGTGCTCCTGAGGATTTTATTTGCTTTTTATTATTCTTTTTTTAATTATTTTTGGAGAGAGACACAGAGAGAGACAGACAGAGAGGGAGAGGGAGACAGATAGAGATGGGCGCACCAGCAGTCTCTCAGCTGCTGTGAAAGAAATCCAGATGTGTGCGCCCCCTTGTGGGAAAGTGCGGCATTGCACCCTTGCGTCAGTGCATCTGGCTAAACATGGGACCTGGAGATTGGAACCAGGTTCTTAGGCTTAGCAGGCAGGCGCCTTAACCACTAAGCCATCTCTCCAGCCCTTATTATTCTTTTTTAAAATTTATTTTATTTGAGAGGGGGAGAGAAAGAGGCAGAGAGAGAGAGAGAATGGGTTCACCAGAGCCTTCAGCCACTGCAAATGAACTCCAGACACATGCACTGCCTTGTGTATCTGGCTTATATGGGTCCTGGGGAATAGAACCCAGGTCCTTTGGCTTCAAAGGCAAATGCCTTAACTGCTAAGCCCTCTCTCCAGCCCTCCCTCCTGAGTATTTAAACAATGGAGATGCTTGCCTCTCCCAATGCCTGTATATGCAGTGTTCAATAAATGATGAATACCACTAATTGTTAAGATTTCTTTATTATTTCAGCAAAAGTTCCAGGACAGACTCTGATTGGCCTGCATGGAGTCATATGTCCACTTTTGAGTTGATTACTGTGGACTTCAATTGGCCTTTAAGGAGTCATGTTCTCTCCTCTGAACCACTTACCATGGACCCTGATTGTTCAGTCTTGAGTCTCTTACCCGTTCTAAAGCTCAGCCCTACCTCAGCTATAAGACCTGAGGATCTTGGGTCCTAAAGAAAGAAATTCTGTTCTAGAAGGGGTTAAAGGTTGAGGACATCTACAACAATGCCCATAGGCTTGACTTTGGGAGTGACCAGCCTTCCTGATAAGACCCTGGAAGCACGTGGACAGGAGAGTACAGTCTCTGTAATGTGTATTTGCATAGGCGGCCACAAGCCAAGAGTGGAGGAGGCCGGAGGATGCCACTGTGGCTTCTTAGACACAGAGGGTAGCCAGGCCTAAGGAGTGTGGGAATCTTTCCAAGACTGTGCAATGCCTAAGTCAGGATAAGCGGCATCCCCAGGAGGAAATGGCTTCCCTGCCTAGAAAAACCGGCGCCTCCATCTGGAAACTGTGGGCAGAGCCTTTGCTGCTGGGACATGCACCAGCTGCCCTTGTCCCCAGTCTCAGCCCCATTCAAAAGCCCCAACCTCTGGGAGGCCCTGCTGAGCCTGTCACACAACACCAAGAACTAAAGCCCAAACAAGCAGACATCTTCAGGCTATGGCAGTACAGTACGGAGGAGCATCTTCCATCTGAATGCCCGAGAGGGAGGGTAACATGTAGGACTTAGGCTCTGCCAGAGACCCAGACCCCTCAGCAAACAGGAAGGGGCAGTGTGACCGAGTATGTGGGTTTGCTAACTGCCACTTACCCCAACCGGCACCCCATCCCCATCACCATCCAGCTGGAGCTTCGGGTGTCACCTGGAACAGATGACAAAGTCTGCAAGAATTCTTGGGACTCCTGGTAGAGCAGAGGTCACCATCCCAGGAGTGCAGCTTGAGCTGTTAGAAAGGACACTTGTGGGGCTCCAAGCTGGGGCCATTTGTGCTGAGTCTCAGCACCTGCCAGCCAAGAACAAGGTTGAGTGTGAAAGCCGTGCAAGGCCTATTTTGGTGGAGGAAGCCCCGTCATCACAGGCGTTCACTCGTGACGTTCCTCTGTCAGGTCTGTGTGATTCCCTTTTACCCCACAGACCATCGTAGGACACCCAGGAAGGATTGCTGCCTCCACTTCCCTGTCAGGGTGTGGCACAGGGTAGTCCTCAGGGGGTCAAGATGGCAGCTGCCAACACTGGGCAGCAAGGTGAACAGACCCAGGAGGTGCCCAACTTCAAGGATGCAGAAAGGCTCAGTTCTCCAGGCCTGAGCATGAATTTTGACCCAGGAAATCTGGATGTTTCCAGTTAAGGATAGATTTTTTTACTTTGTATATGTGTGTGCATTCATGTGTGGACATACTTGGGAGGGTTTGTATGTGCCCATGTGTGCACATGTGTATGGAGCCACGTTGACATTGGGTGTCTCCTTCGATAACTCTCTACTTTTTGTTTATTTAGACTATTTTTTTTTTGAGGCAGGGTCTCAATCTAGCCAACGTTGACCTGGAACTCACTCTGTATCACCAGGCTGGCCTCAAACTTATGGCCATCCTCCTGCCTCAACCTCCCAAATGCTGGGGTTATAAGCATGAGCCACCATGCCCTGCTTATACCACCTTATCCATTAAGACGGTTTCTCACTGAATCCAGAGCTCACTGGTGTGGCTAGAGAGCTTGCTCCAGGGATTTCCTGTCTCCATCTCCCCAGCACTGGGAGCAGTCAGGCTGCCATATCCACCCAGCACTTACATGGGTACTGGGGATCTGATCTCAGGACCTCACACTTGTACTGCAAGCACTTTACCAACTGAGCCATCTCCATGGCCCCAAGAACGTCTTTCATGGAAGTTTTCATACATGAAAATATTCTAATTCATCACAATCCCCTCCTGTTGTAGTTATGCTTGTGTTGCTGGGACAAAGCACACACCAAAAGCAGCTGATGGGAGCAAAGAATTTATTTGGCTTACAGTCTCAAGGGAAGCTTCATGATGGCTGGGGCAGCCTGGCACGAGCAGAGGCTGGACACCACCTCCTGGCCAACAGTAAGTGGACAAGAACAGCAGAAGAGTGAGCCAAACCACGCCTGCATCCAACAACACACCTCCTCCAGCAAGGCTCCATCTCCTCATTTCCAGCATTCAAAACACGTGCGTTTGAGGGGAACATCTCCTATTACCTTCTTTTATCACTGCTCCCCCACCCGCATTCCACTGAATCCCTTCTTTCCAGCCAGCCCCTCCTACGTTCTGATGTATTTTCTGTCCCTCGTATTCATGTCCAAACGTTGATGGGCTCAATGTTGCGCAGGCTTGTGGAGATAAGGACAGCTGCTGGGAGGTCATGGGTGTGACAGTGGTTCCTGTGTGTGGGGTGCTGTCCCCACATACTCCTTACCCCTGTCTTTTACATTACTTCTTGCCCCTCTCTTCAGCGATGCTCCCTAAGCCTTGCAGGGCAAGAGAGCGATGTCTCCTTTAGTGCTGAACACTCAAGAGCCACTTATCCTCAGGATTCAGCAAGTGTTGAGTCTCTACCACCTTTTATAACAAGAGGCTTTTCTGGCCAATGATGAGAGCTGTAGGAATCTATAGACATAAACATAACGTAAGTTTTGGGGGCAATTTGATGAACAGATCATATCCATTTAGTCAAACAACAGTAGTGGCTTCCCCACTGATGTCTATGACCTTCTCAGCCACAGGCTTTTGACTGAGTTTTCAGAGCGTGGCGTGGAGTCCCTCTTAAAGAGCTGGTCTCGAATCACAACGTCCAACCAAAGCCACTTGTCACCCCCGTAACAGAAAAGTCACTATTACACCAATAGATACATCCAGTCATCGGTCACCCCCATACAGACATGTCACTACTGCACCAGGAGATGTATCTTGCCGGCCAGTCAGTTGTGTAGCAAGCAGGGAGGATCCGCTGTTGGGAAAACCCTTCCCAGCAGCCTGCACAACACTTTCCCACAGCAGGATGGCCAGCCAGCAGGGACAAGGCTGCCCGCTTAGCTCCACCTTTCTTGCTGGTTGTACAACGAAAACATGTGGTGCCCTCAGCAATGGAGTCTTACCTTCTAGCTCTGGTGGGCAACCCAGAGGCTCGACAGTAGCCTGTGTCATTTGGAGGACTTAACCAGTAACTCACTGGGAGGTATCCCACCCTGGCACTGGGTTTTTCTGCAATCACCTGGGACTTCAGAGAACAGCACTATCCACTACAGGAGGTTTGGCTCAATCTCTCTCCCTCTTTCTCTCTCTTTTTCTTTCCCTCCATCTCTCTCCCATCTCAAATATATATAGTTTGTTTACTTGAGGCAGGGTCTCACTACATAGTCTCAGGGTGGCCTTGAACTCACAGCGAACCTCCTACCTCAGCCTCTCAAGTGCTGGGATTAAAGGCGTGCGCCACCATGCCCAGCTTACTTCTATTTTTAATTAGCTAACAAAGAAGTGGGTTGCCTTGTGTTTTTTCGTAATGGCTTTAGTTTTGGTAAACCCTCTCTCCCTCAAAGCTCCTATTCAGCTGGGACTGGAGCTGGCTTAGCACGTGGGGGTAGGAAGATGGGTCTCCAGGTTGCTCCCTAAAGGAGACCTCACATCTTCCACTTGCCCAACACAGCACAGGTGCCATGGAGCTCACTCAATGAGTGAGGTCCCTCTCCGTGCTAAGTCTTGAGACAAGATCCAGATGTGAGAACAAAGGTTAAAGAAACCCTGGTCCAGTCAGTGAGGGCTCAAAGCTCAGCTGCTGACGCTCTCTGAGTCCCACATCCCAAGACGGGAGCTCTGCCCGCTCACTCCCCACCCCCGCACCCTCACTTCCTCACCAGGAGTAGGGAGGGACAGGGTCTGTCCTACCCACTCCTGATACAATCAGACCCAGCTCACTCCTAACTCTCCCATGGAAGCCACAGCTCATGGGTACCAGACAAAAGGGAATTTTGAGGTCACCTCACCCTTACCCGCTCAGGTCTAGGATGGCCCTGGGGTAGCCAGGACTATACTTGGGAGGGCAGCTTCTCTGTCTCCCAGAGATGGCCTCCAGCCTCATCTCTTCCTCTCCTGTGCTGCGAGTCCTCGTTCTAGCCATGGTGGGCACAACTGCTCAGGCTGGTGCTCCTGCCAGGGCTGAGCCCCTCTGGGGCAGTAGTCTGTCATCTCCCAAGGAGAACTAGAGGGTGTGGATCTGGGAAACTGTAGACCGGCGGTCTTGAGAGGTGCCGTTCACTGGCACCTTAGCAGGATTTCCAAGTCAAACTGAAACCATGCTAACCTCGAGGGCGTTAAGGAGCACGAGGAGGGCAAAGGCGATGGCTCTGTGGGTGGAGTGCTTCCTTTGTTAGCATGATGACCTAATTCAACCCCAAGAACCCATGTACAGTGCCAGGCTCGTGGCATGCTGGGGTTCCAGGGCTGAGCGGCAGAGCGGGAGGGTTCCTGGGCTCTCTGGCCGGCCAGTCTAGCCTACTTGGAGAGTTCCAGGCCAAGGAGACACCTCGTACCCATGAAGGTGGATGCACCTGAGAAGGAATCACACTTGAAGTTGCCTTCCACATACATGCACAGGCACACACACACACACGAACACACACACACACACATATTTTTAAAAAAAAATCATATGGAGAAAAAGGAGCTTTAAAATTTTTAAAAATTTTTTTTATTGAGTTGGGCGTGGTGGCTCACACCTTTAATCCCAGCACTCAGGAGGCAGAGGTAGGAGGATCACCTAGAGTTCAAGGCCACCCTGAGACTACAATAGTGGATTCCAGGTCAGCCTGGGCTAGAATGAAATACTACCTCAAAAAAGCAAAATAATAGTAATAATAATTTATTGGGCTGGAGAGATGGCTTAGTGATTAAGGCATTTGCCTGTGAAGCCTAAGGACCCAGGTTCGATTCCCCAGTACACATGAAAGCCAGATGCATAAGGTATCTGGAGTTTGTTTTCAGTGGCTAGAGGCCCTGGCATTGCCCATTCTCTCTCTCTCTCTCTCTCTCTCTCTCTCACACACACACACACACACACACACACACACACTCTCTCTTTCTGAAATAAATAAATAAATTATTTTAAATTTAAAAATAAAGTAAAAATATTTTAACTACTTATATTCATAAGAAGAGAGAGACAGAAAAAGAGAGAGAAAGAGAAAGAAAGAGAGAGGTAGAGAAAGAGAATGAGTGCATCAGGGCCTCTTGCCACTGCAAACGTACTCCAAATACATGCACCACCTTGTGCATCTTGCTTTACCTGGGTACTGGGGAATTGAACCCAGGGCCATCAGGTTTTGTAAGCAAGAGCCTTTAACCACTTAGCCATCTGTCCATCCCCAAGAACAGGCTTTTTAATTTTTTTTTAATTTTTAATTTTTTTTTTTTTTGGAGAGAGACAGAGAGAGAGGGAGAGGAAGACAGATAGAGATGGGCGCACCAGCAGTCTCTCAGCTGCTGTGAACAAAATCCAGATGTGTGTGCCCCCTTGTGGGCAAGTGCGGCATTGCCCCCTTGCGTCACTTTGCATCTGGCTAAACGTGGGACCTGGAGATTGGAACTCGGTTCTTAGGCTTAGCAGGCAGGCGCCTTAACCATTAAGCCATCTCTCCAGCCCAGAACAGGCTTTTTATAGGTGGCTACAGCATTCATGACAAATGCTCCCTGGTGTTGGAAGCAAGGACTGGGGTCATGCCTGCAAACAGAGCCAGGAGCCACCCATTCCCTGGGAAAGTTAGGGACAGGAGTCCCTAGGCCCACAGTCTCAGGGGGGCACCCTCCCTGGGCAGCTTGTCCTGGAGCAGAATGGGGAATTGCAGGAAGAATTGGCCATTCCTGGTGCGTGCAACTCCCACCTGCCACTCACTATTAAATGGCATTATTTAAACCTTAACAGTCTCAGATTCCAAGCTGGCAGATTAATTTTATCTTAAATCTTTAGCTACTGGAAACAGATCAGAATGGAGGGGGGGGGTTGTTCTTTTTGTTGTTCTGTTTGTTTTTCTTTTACAAGTGATACAGTGACAAAATAGAAGTTATATCAGTATTTGGGCAACATCTGCCAAGCCACACACCAGGAGAGTCCTAGCTACTGCCTACTGCTGGGGGGCAGTGAAATTCCTTCCCCCTTGGAGAACTCCTCTGCTCTGGTCCACTACATTCCAGACACACATCTGTAAGCATATCAGAGGCATGATGAATTACCTGCTAAGCACCCCAATGGCCTAGGGTGTGCTTGCCCTACCTGGGGGCAGGGAAAGAGTAAGGACCTTCAGGCACCCCAGATGGTGAAGAGGGAGCTGGGTGCATTGGAGTCTCTGGCCGGGCAGGAGATGATCCAGGAGGTATCCCCAGAGCTGGTGCTGCCTGGTGTCGAAAGCCAGTGGGATTCAAGGCTAAATCGAGCAGACGGAGCCCAGGCCTATGTGCACGCACCATGTACAGCAGCCTCAACAGATATTCTTGAGGTGACAGGAGGGTTAGCCACAAGAGCAGAGCTTGTCACCAAGAAGTCCAGACGCCCCCAGGACACCAGGAGCATCAGAGTGTGAAGACCAGAAGGAGAGCTCTGTGTAGGAGGGTGCCCAGAATAGAGGGAAGACAAGTCCCGAGGGAGCTGAAGGTGCAGCACATCTGTGGGGGCAGGACTCGAGACAGGGGACAGGGGTGAGGGACAAAGTCACACTCGGACTCCTACAGGACAGCACAGGGACTCAAGGGGAAGTGCTGACAGTTTAGTCAAAAAAGCAAGGTGGGGGGCTGAGGAAATGACTTAGCAGTTAAGGCATTTGCCTGCGAAGCTAAGCACCCCGGTTCAATTCCCCAGGACCCATGTAAGCCAGATGCACAAGGTGGCACATGCATCTGGAGTTCATTTTCAGTGGCTAGAGACCCTGGTGTGCCCATTTCTCAATTTGTTTCTATCTTCCTCTTCCTCTCTCTTGCTATCAAATAAATAATAAAATGTTAAAAAAAAAAAAAAAAAAAAAAAAAAAAAAGCAAGATAAAGAAGCAGGTAGCCTGAGAAGGCATGAGAACAAAGGGTGGTAATGTTCTGGCTCTTGGGGGTTAAGTCCAAGGGTATTGGCCCTATCCAGGTGGGTCCAGCCAGCTGCCCAAAAGGGCCAGTCTAGGGCTCAGGCACCTGGCACCTGTGGTCTCTGGTGGCCCATGGGAGCATACTTCCTGACAGCATGTGGCAATCCAGCTGGGAGTGAACAGCCTCATTCCCATGACGGGTGAGGGGCTCAGACAGAAAGGACATGTCACCCAAGGCCTTGGCCTTGGCGAACAGCCAGCACTGGTTCTGCTCAGGCCCCACCCCACCGTGTTGTCTGGAAGCTCCTCTGAAGCTCCTGTGTCTAGGGTGAAGGAGTCATAAATCGATGCTGGTATTGGGGGCAAGAGACATACAAGGCCTGGTTGGAAGAAGTGAGTCATTGGTTTGTGTCTTTGAAAGGTATGTCCCCCGCTGTGTCTCTCTGCCTCTGTCCATGAAGAGGAGAGCCACATTGCTCAGCCATGTGCTGCCCCCCCCCCCCGCCAATATGCTGCCTCATATTGCTTAGAGAAGCAACGCATTCAAGGGACCATGGGCTGAAATCATGAGCCAAAACAAATCCTTCTCTTTTTAAAGTTGATTTTCTCAGACAGTTGTCATAGAAAAAAAAAAAGTCTGACCAACCCAGCAGCTCACCTGGCGTTGACTCTGGCTGACGTGTGTGGGTGTTCTACGGCTATGACCACACATCATCACAAACCCAGGGTTTCATGCACAGAAGGTTCTCCTACAACTCTGGGGGTGAAAAGTCCAAGATGAGGGGCAGGGCTGGCTCTGCCCATTCTACCCAAAGCACTGGGAGGACCCTCTGCCCAAGTCCCATGCCTTTTCCAGCTCTTGGTGCACCAGGATTGCTCGGCTTATGAGCCCCTGTCACTTTGGCCCCTGCCTTCATGGTCTCATTGCCTCTCTGCCTCATGAGGACCCTCAGGATTGTCCTGGGCCACTGGATAAAGCAGGGGCTGGGGGACCTCACAAATGACCAGTGTGCCCTCCTCCAGGCCTCAGACATAGCACATCCTCATGACCCCTCATGTTCTTCAGACACCCCTGAGTTCCTTGACCACGAGCAAAAGAAGAAGCCAGGCTTCTCCCCACGTCATCAGAATGAAAACAGAGCTGGCTGAAGGGTTTCAAGGCCTCACACAGACCAAGGCCAAAAGCATCTTCAAAGATGCAGCTTGTCCTCACAAATTTGGAAGCTGTGGGTCTGGCAGAAACTGGCACTGACCCTTGAAGCAGGAATGACATGAAGAAGGAGGGAGGAGAGATGGAGCCCACCCCACCACCCCCAGGGCCTTGTGTGTGGGTATAACAGTTACCTTCTCATTACTGTAACAAAACACCCAACCAGGCCTGGAGAGATGGCTTAGTGGGTAAGCGCGTGTCTGTGAAGCCTAAGGACCCTGGTTCAAGGCTCAATTTCCCAGGACCCACGTAAGCCAGATGAGCAAGGTGAAGTATGCATCTGAAGTTCATTTGCAGTGGCTGGAAGCCCTGGTGTGCCCATTCTCTGTCTCTCTGTCTCTCTCTCTCTCTCTCTCTCCCTCTTTCTCTGTCTGGCTGTTGCTCTCAAATAAAATAAATAAAAATAAAAAATAACTAAAAGCCAGAAGCAGAAGCAGTTTATGGACGGAAAGGGTTTATTTCAGCTTAGTTTCAAGGGGAAATTACATCATGACGGGGAAAGCATAGCAGGACCAGGCAGCTGGACATCACATCAGCAGAGAGAAAGGAGAAAGAGTGAACTGCAGGCAGGGTTGGTCTATAAAATTTCAAATCCCAGCCCCAGTGACACACTCCCTCCAGAAGGTGCCACTTCCTAAAAGTTCCACGAACTTCCCAAACAGCTCCACCCACTGGGGACCAAGCTTTCCAGCACGAGTTCACGGAGGACATAGGGCCTTTGTGGACATTTTGTGCACATTACTCAATGCTCACAGCAGTTATGACGTTCTCACCTGCTTGGTCACTATGAGACAGACACTGTGTCACTGCTCGCAGCTTGTCATCCTGCCAGTGGGTCGTCCCTGATGGCATGGACTGCCTGCCCCACAGGGCTTGGCTTGGGCAAGTGGTGACCTCCTCCATGCAGGGAGTGTCAGTGCCATGTGCTGCTTCTGGGAGAAGTGTTAAGAGCTCCCAAGGGCTCTTTTTTTCTCCCCTCTGCCCTGCCACCAGCAATGGTCCAGAAGGCTGGTCCTCCACCTGGAACGCAGAGTAAAGATTCAGAACCGCTCACAGTGAGGTGTGCACGAGCCGGGACTTCAGGAAAGTTTGCTATGCAACAGAACTCAGCCTCCACCATCCGACAAACATGGAGCCAAGGTTTAGGGGAGCTGAGTGACTTCTCCAAGGTCTAAAGAGCTGGTGGCTGAGCCCAGTCTGAAACCCCTGCCCCCCCCACCCCATGTTTTCTGGATGCTTCCCCAGGCAGCTCCCTAATGGCACAATGGGACCACGGAGCAAGACCCTGAGCTCTCAGGAGGGCCAGCATCTCCCAGCTCAAAGCTCCAGGAGGGCCAGCATCTCCCCAGCAATGGCGGCCGGGATCTCTCAAAAAGCTCCACCAGCAATGGCAGGGATCTCCCAGTCACGGTCAAAGCTCCACCAGCAGTCATGGTCAAAGCTCCACCAGCAATGGCAGCCGGGATCTCCCAGTCACGGTCAAAGCTCCACCAGCAAAGGCAGCCGGGATCTCCCTCCACCAGTCACTGGGATCAACCAGCTCCACCAGCAACGGCCGGGATCTCCCAGTCATCAAAGCTCCACCAGCAATGGCAGGGATCTCCCAGTCGGGTCAAAGCTCCACCAGCAATGGCAGCCGGATCTCCCAGGATCCACCAGCAATCCCAGTCTCCCAGTCGGTCAAAGCTCCACCAGCAACGGCAGCCGGGATCTCCCAGTCACGGTCAAAGCTCCACCAGCAACGGCAGCCGGGATCTCTCAGTCACGGTCAAAGCTCCACCAGCAACGGCAGCCGGGATCTCCCAGTCACGGTCAAAGCTCCACCAGCAATGGCAGCCGGATCTCCACCAGCAACAGTCACTCAGTCACGGTCTCCACCAGCAATGGCAGCCGGGATCTGGGGTCAAAGCTCCACCAGCAATGGCACCATAAAACTCCACCAGCAATGGCAGCCGGGATCTCCCAGTCACGGTAAAAGCTCCACCACCAGCAATGGCAGCAAAGGGCAATGGCAGCCGGGATCTCTCAGTCACGGTCAAAGCTCCACCAGCAATGGCAGCCGGGATCTCCCAGTCATGGTCAAAGCTCCACCAGCAATGGCAGCCGGGATCTCCCAGTCATGGTCAAAGCTCCACCAGCAATGGCAGCCGGGATCTCCCAGTCACGGTCAAAGCTCCACCAGCAATGGCAGCTGGGATCTATCAGTCACCATAAAACTCCACCAGCAATGGCAGCCGGGATCTTCCAGTCACGGTAAAAGCTCCACCAGCAATGGCAGCCGGGATCTCCCAGTCATGGTCAAAGCTCCACCAGCAATGGCAGCCGGGATCTCCCAGTCATGGTCAAAGCTCCACCAGCAATGGCAGCCTCCCAGGATCTCCCAGTCATGGTCAAAAAGCTCCACCAGCAATGGCATCTCCCAGTCACGGGCTCCATCTCTCCCAGTCACGGTCAAAGCTCCACCAGCAATGGCTCCACCAGCAGCCGCCGGATCTCTCAGTCACGGTCAAAGCTCCACCAGCAATGGCAGCCGGATCTCCAGTCAGTCAAAGCTCCACCAGCAAAGCTCTCACACGGTCAAAGCTCCACCAGCAATGGCAGCCGGGATCTCTCAGTCACGGTCAAAGCTCCACCAGCAATGGCAGCGGGATCTCCCAGTCAAAAGCTCCACCAGCAATGGCAGCCGGGATCTCCCAGTCATGGTCAAAGCTCCACCAGCAATGGCAGCCGGGATCTCCCAGTCACGGTCAAAGCTCCACCAGCAATGGCAGCCGGGATCTCCCAGTCCACCAGCAACGGGATCTCTCAGTCACGGTCAAAGCTCCACCAGCAATGGCAGCCGGGATCTCCCAGTCACGGTCAAAGCTCCACCAGCAATGGCAGCCGGGATCTCTCAGTCACGGTCAAAGCTCCACCAGCAATGGCAGCCGGGATCTCCCAGTCACGGTAAAAGCTCCACCAGCAATGGCAGGATCTCTCAGGGTCAAAGCTCCACCAGCAATGGCAGCCGGGATCTCCCAGTCACGGTAAAAGCTCCACCAGCAATGGCAGCCGGGTTCTACGGATGCAGCAGCTTCTTTAACTTTCTGTTGCCACTTCTGCACACACAGACAATATACTATGATCATCAACTTCTGCACACACAGACTATATACTATGATCATCAACTTCTGCACACACAGACAATATACTACGATCAGGACCCCTCACACAACCCTCCTTTTCTCCCTCCCAATCCTCTTTATGTCTGTCAGACACTGGACCAAATGCTTTAGTCTTTCAACTGGTCCTCTGAGTGACCCTAAGGGACAGGGAAATGGGACCCTCGTGTCACAGGTGAGAATGCTGGGTGGGTGGTGTGTCCTTCTGATATCAACCTGCCTTATTGTTTCCTTAAGCTCAGTGCAGCACTCCACAGTGTGACCGCAGCTCTGCCCTCTGACCCTCTCTTACTCCTTCAGTAAGCATGTCAGCCACTGCCAGTGTTCCAGGATTGCATACAACATGACTGTGACTGGCATGTGTCATGCATGTAACCGCACACATCTTAAAAGACTGCACTACTCCCGTGTGGTTGAGATCCAAAGTGGATGGTGAAACCCAGGCATATCCGTCACGCTGAGCTTTGATGGAAGTGAGATGTTATCCATCAGAAAAAGGTGCATGCATATCAGTAGTGTGTGCACTCGCTGACAGTACAAGAGTGGCCATTTCCAACCCCAGACATCAGCAGCATTTAAAACGTCCACAAGGGCTGGAGAGATGGCTTAGGGGTTAAGGCGCCTGCCTCCTAAGCTGGAGAACACTGGTTCCAATCTCCAGCGGTTCCAATCTCCAGGTCCCACGTTTAGCCAGATGCAAAGTGATGCAAGGGCGCAATGCTGCACTTGACCACAAGGGGGCGCACACATCTGGATTTCATTCACAGCAGCTGAGAGACTGCTGGCACGCCCATCTCTGTCTTCCTCTCTCTCTCTCTCTCTCTCTCTCTCTCTGTGTCTCTCTCCAAAAAAATAATAAAAAATAAAACATCCACAAATCCACTACCTAAAACCTAGTGTCTCACGGTTTTAACTTGACTTCTTTTGTTTGTCAATCAGAGTGGGCTCCTGTCTGAAAGATCAGCAGTCACTGGACCCTACCCTGAGAGGGTGTCTTCTGTAGGTATTTCCTCCTCGTGGGGTGGTTCCTTGTGCCTGTGGCCTTCTGTCTTTATCTCCCGGCTAGACCAGGAGGCCTGTGTCTCCACAGCTCTCCACAAGGGCCTGTGGAAGATGCCACCCTCATGGCACACAGTGAGTGACAAAACAGAGCTATGCTCCTGGGACTGTATTAACAGCTTGTCCAAGGGGTCTCATCCAAGCCTCTGATTTAGGTGTGTGTCTAGTAGGTTCTCCAAAATTCCAAAGTCTGTATGCAGCTTATCGTCAAAGACAAGGGGATGGGTGTGAGAAACGTAGAAATACCACCACTACCCCGCCCATCACAAAGTCTGTATGCAGCTTATCGTCAAAGGCAAGGGGATGGGTGTGAGAAACGTAGAAATACCACCACTACCCCGCCCATCACAAAGTCTGTATGCAGCTTATCGTCAAAGACAAGGGGATGGGTGTGAGAAACGTAGAAATACCACCACTACCCCGCCCATCACAAAGTCCTTTTGTGTTTGTTTATCTGCTGGCCGTAGACTCACTACATTGTCACGGATGCCCTTGAACTCCCAATCCTCCTGCTACCACCTCTGGAATTACAGGCCTGAGCCACTAGCCCCAGCTGGCACTGGTCTTAAAAACCAAGAATGGGAATAATATATACATTTAGTCAGACATGAGCAGGCTTATACCCCCAAGGCTCATGACCTCACCTACTATAGACTTTTAGAGGAGTGCCCAGCACTGAAACACCTCTGTCACACCCTCCAAGGCTCAGGGACCATTGCGGAAGAGGGGGCGGATAGAATGGAAGAGCCAAAGGAAGGATATGACCTCTTACAATGCAACTGCCCAGACAGAAATTGGCCTCGATATCCATGACCTTGCAGTGCCTTAGCAATACCTTCGCAAGACCTTCAAAATAGAAGAAAAAGATGATGACATCAAATTAAAAGAGAGACTAATGGAGAGAGGGAGAGGATATGAGGGAGACTGGAGTTCTAATGTGGAATGGGGGAGGGGAGGGAAATAACAGGTGGGTTTTTTTGTATGTAAGTATAGAAGTCAATAAAAAATAATAATTAAAAAAAAAAAAACAAGAATGGCTCAACCTAACGTCCATCACCAGATAAATCCATACAGAAGATGTGGCGTCTATGCGCAACAGAGCAGCATTCAGCCATAAAACGAAGGACATCCGTAATTTATAGCAGTGTGGAGGATCCTGGAGGGTGTTGTGCTAAATGAAAAGAACCAGTTACAGAAAGACAAATCCCCCAAGTGCCCTCTCCTCTGTGGAAGACATCGGTCCCATAGAAGCAGAGGCAGGAGAGTGGTTGCCACGGGCTGGCAGAGGCATGGAAGGAAGACACAGAGAGAGGCTGACTGTTAAAAACCTTACTTGGATAGGATGAAATTCCAGTGTTCTACAACAGTGAGGTTAACAGCAATTCACTACATAGTCCAAAATAATAAAAAGAGGGAATTGTTAATGTCCTCATCATAAAGAAATGGCATGTGGCCAAGGCGATTGATATGCCAGCTCCCTTGATTTGATCATTACACATTGTATACATGAACCAAACTATCATATAAATATGTAATATGTCAAGTAAAATTACTTGGGGGAGCTTGGGATATGGTTCAGTGGAAGACCACTTATCTAGCATACATGAGGCTCTAAGTTCAATCCCCAGCACCACAAAATAATAATAATAATAATAACAATTTGTGAGACTCTGTAGCCCAGACTGTCTTAGAACTCAATATGTAGCCCAGGCTGGCCTCAAACTCCTGTCTCAGTCTCCCAGTGAAAAAATGCTTTGTTTTAGATTCCAAAGTCTAAAGAGCTTAAAAGACAAAAGAATTTCATAAGTTATTTGGCAACAAAAGCTGTCCTGAGGTCCCACAGGGCCATCTGTAATCTTTGTTTACTTCCTAAGTTTTAATAGCCGTGCTTTGCTCCAGAAATAAATTTGATTGGGGAGTATTTACCCCAGAACCCTGCAGGCAAGATTAGGAATTGTAATATACATCATGTCACCTTCTCAAACTCCAGGAGAAAAAGAATGGAAAGGAACGCTTCGTGTCACCGGGGCTAGAGAAAGACGACACTGTGTGTCACCCTCGTATTCCAGACGCAGGAGCAGCGTGGGGAGACGCCGGTGCCTCTCCCCATGGGGCAGATGCTGAGTGACAGCAAGGAGCTAAACTCTGACCCCAGTGCCTGGGCCCTTGGCCCAGCCTGGTCCTGTCCCTCATGCCACTGGCTCTCATGCCACATAAACAGCCCTGAGCTATGAGACCTGCAGTGGGAGCTTGAAAGAACTGGGTCTCTGTGAGGTGACTAATTGCTATATTTCAAGGGACAGGGACACCCCCATTTAGGCTCACTCATCTCACTGGAATCTCGACTCTAAGGTGGCATCATAGCCCCTAAGTTCCATTCAAGGTCTGTGCCCAGGGGGCAGCAGGATGTTCTCCAGGTGAGGCTGAAGCTGTCCGCTGGCTGGCTCCCGCCCTGGCACGTTAGTTTAATTAAAAGCAGGACGATGTTTGGCTCCAGTTGGAGACAACATTAGACACTCATCGCACTCAGGCAGGTACAAGGCAGTAATTGCATTTCAGAGGCTTTTCTGCTATCAAGGCAGAATCAATCAATAATTAAATTAAGAGTGGAAATGGGTTGCTCCCTGACTTAGCAGACACTCAGTGAACCCCAGTGTGTACCAAGGCACAGAGATGAGGGAAATAACCCTGCCACCCGGTGCCCTGCCTCACCAGGCAGCCGCCACATTGAAATCCAATGCGTTCCCATCCTGGCCCCGGGCCTGATGGGCCTCTGACACAAGTAGTCCTATGTAAAACATTAACTAGTGCAATTGTTCTTCCATTGGACAACAAGACAGGGAGGAACGTACCAGCAAAGAAGCTGCCAGGGGACTTGAAGCTGTGAGAGTCCTGGGTTCAAGAGCTGGCTGACGGCTGCTCAGCAGGTCTGGGTCTTGCTAAATGGAGTGGGACAGAGCAGAGGCGCTGCAGCAGCCTGTGGACGGCCCCTTGGCTCGACTCACTTCTGAGGCCACAGACGCTCAGAGAGGGAAAGGACCACCCATGTTACCAAGTGATCCTAGACTTCTGGGTCCATGACCATCACTGACTGCATATTGGTCCCCAAGACAGCCACATCTGCGTCCTCAAGAGCTGTGTGTGCCGGGATGTGGCGAGAACGCCTTTGTAGATGTGACAATGGGTTCAGCTCTGGCCCTGGCGGTAAACATGCTCTCTGGTTGTCCCAGCGGGTCTGTGCAGGAAAAGACAGGAGGTCCGAGGGGAGGGGACATATGCCCTGATTCCTTGAAAATGGATTGGCTATGAGCCAAGAAATACAGTGGTCTCTAAAAGCTAGAAAAATCCAGGAATGGCTCCCTGGAGATGCCTGATCTGTCCTGCTGGCTCTGAGACCTCCAAGGCTGAGAGAGTATATTTATGTTGCTTTAAGCCACTAAGTTTGTGGTTATGTTTCCATGGCAACAAAAGAAAACTGACACAGTAACCTTTGTTACAAACACGTTTTGGGTCCAGTGCATCCCCCCCCGCAAACACATATGTATACACGCGTGTCTGCACACGCACATGCACACACATGTACACACACAGAGAGACTGATTTTTGCACATGCTGGCTGCTATATCAGAATGCCATAGGAGGAGAGGCTTATAAACAACACAGAATTTCACACAGTTTTGAAGGCTATGGAGCCAGTGGACCTGGTGTCTAGTGAGGGCCACGTTCTGGTTCATAGCCAGCCCTCTTCTCAGTGTGTCCTCACACAAAGGAAGGGGTACGTGTCTGGAGTCCCCTTGAGAGGATACTAATCCCATCATGATGCCACCACCTTCCCAACCTAATCATTTCCCAAGGGCCCACCTCCTATTGCCATTACACTGGAAGTTAGGATTTCAACATCTGAATGCATATCCAGCTATAGCAAACATGGCCCCATGTATGCACAGCAACGCACACACATGAACACACACAAAGCACACACATATACGTTGTCTTGGTTGCATTCTCATTGCTGCGATCAAGTGTCTGGCAAGAAGCAGCTTGAGGGAGGAAGGGAAGGGATGCAGTCCATCGTGGTGGGAAAGGCATGGGAGCAGACGCATGAAGTGACCTGTCACATCCCAGCTACAGCCAAGAAGCAAAGAGTGAACAGGAAGTGAGGCCAGGCTATGAAACCTCAAGACCCGCCCCCACTTCCTCCTGAAGGTTGCACAGTCTTCCCAAACAGAGCCACCTGCTGGGGACCTAGCACTAACACACATGAGCCCATGGGAGTGTCACAGGAACCTTTTACCCTGGAGAGATGCGAACAGACGTCTTTACCCCAGATAGGGCTCAGGTGATAGACCAAAGCATAACTGAACCAGTACCAGTTTGGTGAACCAATGAATTTATTGGGGTTACTTATGGATCAGGGTGAGGGGTTACTCACAGGAACATGGAGCCCCAAGCAGCCATACCAACAAGATGTCTCAGTCCAACTTGGATGACAAACCCCCATGGCTACCTGGAACTTCCTCTTCCCTCAGCCTCAGGGTGAGGGTTCGCTTCCAGAGCAAGGAGACCCCAAAGCAGCCACACCCCTGGCAGTCTCATCTCAGCATCGATGGTGACCCCACATGGCACTTAGCTGCAGCTCACTGGGTCAGGAGTGTCCCCACACATGCTCTTCCCTCACCCTCAGGGTAGAGCCTACAGAGCGTGGAGACCCCAACGCAGTCTTTCAGTGGGGCCCCTTTGTCCCTTGATCTTTTACCCTCTGTACACCCTATCTCCACCTGAGGCCCCTCGACCTCATGCACTGCTGGGTAGAACTGGCAGAGGGTGCCCGAGATCCCAGGTGGTGTGGGTGACCCTCCACCCACCCTTGGCTCGTGAGGTGTCCCAGCTGCTTTTGATTAAGCTGATAACAGTTTCTACTACTTTTGATACAAAGGAATTTGCCATACAACAAGGGGACGTTCCATATCCAAATCACAACACACAGAGAGGGGCGGGGCCTGGGCCAAAGTCCCACTGCAAACCACTCACGGGTTGGGGCTGTGGCTCAGTGATGGAGCATATACCCGCCTGGCATGCATAAGGCCATTCTTATTATTCTTATTATTCCTACTTGGCCTCATTGTAGAACAAACAACCTGGTTATGACTTCTGGGATTTATTTTGAAACCACAAACCAGCTGTCACCTTGAGCTTGAAATGCTGTTATACACTGAAGTCCACCGCTGTACCTGACCTCCCAGCTCAGGGTGTGGTTCTCTGGTGAATCTCCAAAGCCGTGACTGCCCTCCTCCTCACATCAGTGGCTCTCCAGTCTCTGTCCTTTCACGACCATGGGCTCTTTATTTTTATTTATTTACGAGAGAGAGGGAGAAAGGGGGAGAGAAAGGGCACGCCAGGGCCTCCAGCCACTGCAAATAAACTCCAGATGCACGCATCACCATGAGCATCTGGCTTACGTGGGTCCTGGAGCATCAAACCTGGGTCTTTAGGCTTCACAGCAAGTGTCCTAACTGCTAAGCCATCTCTCCAGCCCTCATGGACTCTTTCAATCCACTTTGTCTCCTCTCTAAACAGGCCACTTCTTAGGCTGAGAGAAAGACTCCAGGAGGATGCTGGCACACCCTGATGTCTGCTTTGTGCAATGACAAGCGTCCACATCAAGTCACCAACCTTCCTTTGATTTGTTCAAAAGAGATTCCATGGGCAAAAGCTGAGTTCTTGGTACATTTAGAAAGGGGAACCCCGTCTTTCACTAGGATAAGAGGAAACATTCCCAAGTTGCACCAGAAGGAAGCAGGAAAGACAGACTGTCATAAACAAGATGACAGACGCTGTTGCTCTGCTTTGTGACCCACCCTTCCACACACTCCAGAGCTTCTATTCTTCCACAAAATGCTTGAGTGTGGAGAAGTTTCTGGAAAAAGATAGAACTTGAATCTCTCTGGTGGGCTCTAAGCATGAAGTGTAGATGCTGGAGGTACACAGCCAGTGAGACACAGAAACTGGCAGAGAGGACTGTGGCTCAGAGTTATGAACATGCATTCAGACTGCGTGGGGCCCACACCCAGCACCCCTGAGAAGGTCATGGCCTCGAGAAGGGCTCACACATGCACAGCTCTCATACAGATACACTGTAGAGAAAAGAATCAAAAAAGAATCAAGGAGCAAAGGAAGCCAGGAGAAAGGAGAGAAGGAGATAACCTTTCTGAGGGTCAGGAAGGGCCCCCAGTGACAAGAACGTGGCCCCACCTTCTGGAACTAGAAGTAGCTGGGAACAAAAAGAAAATGACCCTCTAGACCCAGAAGCCAGAACTCAGATTGGGGGAGGAAGCTGCGTCGTTTTTTAATATTCTAATTGGCCTTTTATTAACAATTGTAATGCTACATAGCCAATTCTAATTAGAAAATAAATTCTAGAAATAATAATCTCAAAAATTCCATGTTCTAAGTCTGATTTAGTAAATAATAGAAAAATGACAATATATTTATAAAATGTTCATCTTTTTTTGTTGTTGTTTTGTTTTTCGAGGTAGAGTCTCACTCTAGCCCAGGCTGACATGGAATTCACTATGTAGTCTCAGGGTGGCCTTGAACTCACAACGATACTCCTACCTCTGCCTCCTGAGTGCTGGGATTAAAGGCATGTGCCACCACGCTGGGCAGAAGCTGTGTCTTTGTCAAGAGCTCCAGGTCACTGTGCCGCTCAGCCAGGACAGGAGGATGACAGGCTGGCCTTTCCTGCCTTCTCCTCCCTGCTCCGTGGGACCATGCATGTCATTGTCGAACCAGGCCAGGGATACTTCTCTATTTACCAGCCCCTTGAGACCCTGCCGAAGGTTAGTGACAGCCTAAGCTGGGAGGCGAGCTTTCTGCCTTCCTGCACACCACACACTCACCAATCTGGGCCCTCCCCAGCCCTCTGGGGCTTGTGTCAAGGCCATATGATGTGCCAACACTCAGCAGTGCAATTTGTTCCCAGCCTGTGAAATATTGCACCTTGCACCAACTGTCTGCATACCCATCCCCCTGCAGACAGGCCCAGTTTGTGCCACAGATAGAAAGGAGCCTGCCAAGACAGCGAGACTTCTCCAGTAGGGCATCAATGGGCATATGAGGAGCTTGATAAGATGCTTTTTTGACTCTCTGGGGTTTGGGTTCTGGGTTTGCCCTCTCCAGAGGGAATGGATGGAGCTTGAGGGGGGGTGCCCACAGGGAGATATGAGGAGGTGGGCAAGAAGCAGGGGGCTGGGCAGCTTCTGTGCCCTCTCTGCTTACAAAGGGCCCTTCTGGAAAGCTCAAGGCCATTTCCCTGGCTGCTGAGGAAATGGTTGGGTGGGCAGAACCTTTTGTCTTTGCCTTCACGGACCCTCCTCCACCTGCGATGTGGCACTATAATGCAGTCCTTTCCTCTGGGGCTTCATGGTCTCGCCCTCAGCTAGGAATCCTTCAAGGTCTGTCAGTCATCTCTACTTGATCGGCCTGGTCTGAGAACTGCTCCCGATGAAGCAAGGAGAAGCAGTGTGCACTCCAGTCTCTGCATTGCGCAGGTCACAGAACAGCTATGCCTCTTGCAGCACTGGTTCACTGAAAATGCAGTGTCCCCTGTCCCTGCCACTGTTGAACCGTGTCCCTTGTCCCTCTCATTAATTCACTGAACAGACACTGTGTCATGTCCCGTGTTCCTGTCATTGGCTCACTGAGCATGCACCATGTCGCATGTCCCCTTCACTGCTTCACTGAGCATGCACCATGTCGCATGTCCCCTTCACTGGTTCACTGAGCATGCACCATGTCGCATGTCCCCGTCACTGGTTCACCGAGCATGCACCATGTCGCATGTCCCCATCACTGGTTCACTGAGCATGCACCATGTCGCATGTCCCCATCACTGGTTCACCGAGCATGCACCATGTCGCATGTCACCACTGGTCGCATGTCCCCCGTCACTGGTTCACCATGCACTGGTTCACCTGAGCATGCACCATGTCGCATGTCCCCATCACTGCCCCATTCACTGAGCATGCACCATGGTTCACAGAGCATGTCCCCCGTGCACCATGGTTCCCGTCACTGGTTCACCGAGCATGCACCATGTCGCATGGCCCCGTCACTGGTTCACCGAGCATGCACCATGTCGCATGTCCCCGTCACTGGTTCACCGAGCATGCACCACGTCCCCATCACTGTCCCGAGCATGCACTGGTTCACTGGTTCACCGAGCATGCACCATGCACCATGTCGCATGTCCCCGTCACTGGTTCACCGAGCATGCACCATGTCGCATGTCCCCGTCACTGGTTCACCGAGCATGCACCATGTCGCATGTCCCCGTCACTGGTTCACCGAGCATGCACCACATCCCTTGTCCCCGTCACTGGTTCACCGAGCATGCACCATGTCGCATGGCCCCATCGCTGGTTCACTGAGCATGCACCATGTCGCATGTCCCCGTCACTGGTTCACTGAGCATGCACCATGTCACATGGCCCCGTCACTGGTTCACCGAGCATGCACCACATCCCTTGTCCCTGTCACTGGTTCACTGAAAATGCACCACGTCCTGGGTCCCTGACACTGGAAGTGGCATGAAGAGACAGCCTAAGCCAGAGGACATGGCTTCTGCCCTCCAGAAAGTCCAGCCAGGACATCCTGAGCTGGAGAGAGTGCCCAGGACTTAGAGCCAAGTGGTGAGCTCAGAGGATTGGTTCCAGCAGCTGAGCAGGACCATGGCTACACACCACTGATCACCCACACTGGAGGGCACAATGGCCCAGGTCGCATCCTTCCTCTGAGCGAGCAATGGCTAAAAAGCCAATGGTCATGCAGAGCCTTCAGAATTTGCCTCACAGGACTGCAAGGTCAGATTGAAATGACAAGAATTTCCATGCCTATTCACGTGAGTGAACTGGTCTGCCTGGCCTCAGAGAGTTCAGTCCAGAGCAGAAGGGACATGGCTAAGTTGTCCACTGTGCATGCATTTTGGAAAAACTTATGAGAGCCAAAAAGGAATTTTTTTATTTTTGGAGGTAGGGTCTCATTCTAGCCCAAGCTGACCTGAAATTCACAATGTACTCCCAGGGTAACCTTGAACTCATGGCGCTCCTCCTACTTTTGCCTCCCAAGTGCTGGGATTAAAGGTGTGCACCAACACGCCTGGCTATCAACAAGGAATTTTGAATAACTAACTTCCAGTTTTATCTAAAAGACTGTAACTGTTGGGTCTAGGAGATTGCTTAGTAGGCAAAGTTCTTGCTGTGCAAGCATGAGGCCCTAAATACATCATCATCATCATCATCATCATTACAGAAAGAGAGAAAATGAATGGGTGTGCCAGGACCTCCTGCCACAGAAAATGAACTCCAGACACATGTACCACTTTGCACATCAGGCTTTACACAGGTACTGCTGTATTAAGCACAGACAAGCAGGCTTTGCAGACAAGCACCTTTAACCAATGAGCCATCTCCCCAGGCCCAGGACCTGAGTTCAGATCCCCAGGACCCTCATCAAATGCTGGGTGTGGTGGGGAGGCAGAGACAAGCCAATTCTTATAGCTTCCTCACTACCTAGTCTAGCCAAAGTGGTGCAAGAGCCTGCCACAAAAAATAAGGTGGACAGAGGACACCCAGTGGTGATCTCTGACCTCCACACACATGCACCCTCTATACACATGCACACACGTACACACGCACACACACAATAAAAAAACATTGTGAGTGCAAGTTAAACCAACTGCATGTTGGTTCAGTACAATGCATTAGGACAGATAGAAGGATCTGATGGAACCACGTGAAGAGAAGGACCTTTGCTCTGTGCAGGAGTCTTGTGGGCACCCACAGATGCATGTGGCAAAATCTAAGTGCCACACCAGGGTCCTGGCAAAAATCAGATGACTATACGATGAGTTTCAAGCCAGGAGGGAACTGGGCTGGAACAAGGAGAGAGTCTAGGGGCTGTGGAGGTGACCTGTGTGTATCTTCAAGGTCACCATTCCTGTCAGGGCTCGGGCTTTACTGGACAACTGTTTTATAAGTGCCCCAAATTTGCTCAATATCTAGTTAAGAACAAAGGGAAAGAGAGAGTCTAAAATAAAATGACAGAAATTTGTGGAGAGTTGGCAAGGGAAGGAAGGCCTTTGGCTACATTAGGAAAATGTTTTTAAAGAATTGACAATACCAAAAATATACAACAAAATGCAGAAATGAACCACTTCCCATTCAGGCCAGCTTGGACAAGGGACATCACCTCCCTGGAAGCCTCTTTAGGTGGCAGTAGAACCTGAGGAGGCTATGGCCATGGAAATTACATGTGTAAGCTTTAATGTGCACATGTGCATTCACATAATGCACATTATATATGCACCTACCGATCAATAAATTGGTTTTATGATGTTGGTAGAAGGGTTGGGATGTGTCTCAGTCGTGGTTAGAACACTAGCATAGCCTTCGCAAGCCCTGGGTTCAGTTTCCAGCACCACAAGTAAGAGGTTGGTGGACATAAAATCAACTTATTCAAAGGCCTCTTTGTGTGTGTGTGTGTGCACATGTGTGTGTTTAGAATACATGTGGTGTGGTGTGTGCATGTGTTGTATATGAGATATGGGCATCCCATGTGCACAGACGAATGGACAGCAGAGGAGAACATCAACTCACATCCTCTGCTTGCTGATTCATGGACTTCCTTGAGTCAGGGACTCTCCCTTATCCTGAAGCTGCTGTCTGTCAACGACCCCCAGCTGTTCTCCTGTCCCTGTGGACTGGGGTTATATGTGTGTGTGTGTCATGGTTTGATTCAGGTGTCCCCCATAAACTCAGGTGTTCTGAATGCTAGGTTCCCAGCTGATGGAGATTTGGGAATTAATGCCTCCTGTAGGCAGTGTATTGTTGGGGGTGGGTTTATGGGTATTATAGCTAGTTTCCCCTTGCCAGTGTTTGGCACACTCTCCTGTTGCTGTTGTCCACCTGATGTTGGTCAGCAGGTGATGTCCACCCTCTGCTTGTGCCATCATTTTCCCCTGCCATCATGGAGTGTCCCATCAAGTCTGCAAGCCAAAATAAACCCCTTTTACCCACAAGCTGATCTTGGTCAGATGATCTCTGCCAGCAATGTGAACCTGACTGCAACAGTAAAATTGGTACCAGAAGTGGGGTCATTTGATGCTAGAAACCTGACTGTGTGGTTTTGGCCTTTTAGAGCTGATTTTTGAGAGGAATGTGGAAGGATTTGAAACCTTGGCCTAAGAAATGCCTTGCAGTGCTCTAAGTACAGCCTGATGGATGATTCTGGTAGAGTTGAAAGACCAGAATGCAGTAAGAACTATGGACTGTGAGGTTTGGCTTGTGAGGGTGAGAAAGAGCTTTGCTTGGGCTGGGCTAGAAGTAGTTTGTGTGAGAGGCTTGCTGTTATACCCATATCCTGAAAATTTGTGCAGGGTTGCATTGTGTAGAAATGGACTGGCTTGAGCAGAGGAATATGGCACAGAAATGAAATCTTTGGGCCAAAACTGCTGCCCATTCAGATGCAATTGTATGAGAGATTATAACCATTAAGACTGAGCCAGCTGACCTGCAATAGGACAACAGAAAGAATGTAGCCTCTTTTAATGGTGCCTGAATGTTCAAGCAGTGTCCTGTTCTTCAAAGTCTGCTTTATCCACCCACCACCCCAGATTAACAAATTGGCCCCCTACCTGGAATTATGGAGTATAAGAAATGCAGGAAAGAGAGGGTCATTGAGTTTGCAACACGGTCTTGTGTTTTGAAAATGGCCATGGGCAGCATGAAGCAGGTTTGCTGGATGCCTGCAAGGAGACCTGATGGAACCATGAGGATGGACCGTGGGTTACAGTGGAGACCCAGTGGAGATGCTGGGACCACAAGATGGCTGCTAAGGAAAGCTGCTGGTTCTGAATGAAGTTTTCCAGGACTGTGAGTAGCCTAGCTGGAGGGTGGAAGTGGAACTCCAGAGACCACAGTTGTTGGGCTTGGAGCTACAGAGTTTGATGTTTGCCCTGTTTTAATCTTGTGTTGGTTGAATATTTCTTTGCTATGCCCAATGCCATCTCAGTGTGAATGTTTATTCTCTGCCATTATGGGTTTTTTGGCCTATTTTTTTGTACTATGACTCAGTTAAAAGATTTTGGACTATGGGGATGTTTGAACATCATTGGGAGTGATAAAAACTATTGGGACTTTTAAAGTAGGATGAATGCATTGCATTTTACATCATGGATGGTTATCAGTTTATGGGGACCAGTGGCAGAATGTGGTGGGTTGATTCAGGTGTCCCCCATAAACTTAGGTGTTTTGATGCTAGGTTCCCAGCTGACGGAGATTTGGGAATTAACGCCTCTTGGAGGCAGTGTATTGTTGGAGGCAGGCTTATGGGTATTATAGCCAGTTTCACCTTGCCAGTGTTTGGCACACTCTCCTGTTGCTGTTGTCCACCTGATGTTGGTCAGGAGGTGATGTCCACCCTCTGCTTGTGCCATAATTTTCTCCTGCCATTCTAGAGCTTCCCCTCAAGTCTGTGAGCCAAAATAAACCCCTTTTTTCCTACAATCTGCTCTTGGTTGAGTGATTTCTGCCAGCAATGCAAACCTGACTGCAACAGTGTGGATATGCCCAGATTTTTACATGGGTTCTGGGGAGTCAAATTTGTCAGTCTCTGGCCTGAGAGGTCCTCATGCTTAAGCAGTAAGTTCTACCAACAGCTGAGCCATCTCCCCAAATCTGAAGAACTATTTTTAATGAAAAAGAAAAATGATGATGACATCAAAATAAAAGAGAGATTGATGGGGGGAGGGGATATGATGGAAAGTAGAGTTGAGAAGGGGAAAGTGGGAAAATTACCATAGTTTGTTGTCTATAATTATGGAAGTTGTCAATAAAAAATTAATTAATTTAAAAAATGGAAATGTAAGATATTTATAATCACTAAAGCAAAATTTTAAAATTCCTTAAATGTGACTATTTGAAGACTAAAAAATGAAAACCTATTCTTGATACATGCTCACACCCCAGTCATTTTCCTCCAAGGTCTTTCTTGCATCAGTGGTATATTTTGGAATCATATATTCTAGTTTTTGATTTTAGACTTTTCATAAGTTCTCATTAATTTTCAGCAATCACATTATGACTTAAAAATTTTTTGAGGACTTAAAATTTTTAATTGACAATGTCTCCACTGCTTCTTCTTAGTGGGAAACCCTTCTGACTGGGACAATATCTTCTCTGCAGGAAAAGAGACACCTCGGAAGCCCAGCAGGTGAGCATTGTGGCACAGGGACAACATCTTACATTCTGCCCTGTCCAGCCAAAATGCCATCCGTGACACTGTTTCCAGCCTCTATTCAAGGTACATGTTTTTGAGGCATATTATTTCACAACAAACATCAAATGCATCAGCACTATTTATTATTCTCCTTGACCTCTTTACCAAACATAGACGCTGGACAGTTTCAGGCCTTCCCCACCAGATCCCTGTCCATCTGCATCCCCAGTGGACACAGGGAAACATGGGAGCTGTGGTTAAAGTTTGCTCCCATAGGCCAGAACATACAGTCAGAATGGCAAGAACCCGCGCTGTACCCAGCCCTGTGCACTGCTCCTCCCCACTTTCTCAGAGATAGACTTCAATGCGCCCGCGTGAGAGCTTTGTTTCCCGTCATTACAATTTGCTAAAAATGCTAATAACTGACATTTGTGGATTCTATTCCCCCGATTGCATCAATTAAGGATTTCCAACTGATCTTTATACAATCCAGTCCTAACATAAAGGTTTGGTTCACAAAGGGCTGATTATCGTACAGCGTACTGGAGTGGCGTGCTCAGTAATTGTTCAAAAGCTCAAAGGCTTAAGAAAGCTGATGATGCTAGGAAAAATGAAAGCATTGCTTTTCAAAAAAATAGTATTAAAGATATTTTATTCATTTATGAAAGAGAATGCCTTTTCCTGCTAACTCTACGTGTATGTGCCACTTTGTGTGTCTAGCTTTACGTGGACACTGGGGAATCAAATCCAGACTACCAGGCTTTGCCAGCAAGTGGCTTTAACTGCTGAGCCATTTCTCCAGCCCAAAAAATGGGGCTAAAAATATTTGACATCACAATTTGTTAATTTCAGCATGTAGCTCCTGTTATTAATTTTGACAACTCTGGGTTCTGTGTTGGAGGGTAGGATCTTTAGATGTTGGGTCTGGTTGGCAGAAGTAGGTCACCAGGGCAGGCTTTTGGACGCAAAACCTGCCTGGTTCCAGGGTACATCCTGTGCTTCCTGTAGTACCTCACACTACCTCTGCCACAGACAAAGCCACTCCTCCATTTTGTCCTCATGATGACAGACTGAAATCTCTCTGAAACCATGAATCAAAATAAAACTCCACAAGGAACCTGGGTCACGCACACAAAAATAACTATTATTTAAAAAAATAACTGTATCAGAGGCTGTGATGTGCCTGAGCATGTGGTTCTTGGGTGTTGGCAGCTGGTTTTCAGGAGGAATTTGGAAAAGTTTGGGGCTGAGTCTAAGAAGCCCTAGAATGCTGTGAGCAGAGCTCGGGAGACAGAAGCCCCACATGGACAGCTAGGACTCCGAGGGGAAGGAGGATGCCCTGGGCATGGACAAAAGGCCATTTGTGTCACAATCCAGTGTCCACCTGTGTCCTGAAATGTTCAATGAGATTTAATTCAAAAGTATTGTTCTAATTTGTTTGAAGGAGAAAATGTGAAGGCAGCATAGCATTCAGGCTGTGGTATGGTTATTCCTGGCTGCTTTTAGACAGGGTTCCAGTGAGAGCGGAAGGCATGTGTACTCAGGCAGGCTCCTTTTCTTCCTTTGAGTGTAGACATCAGAGTCTATCTTCTTCAGTGCTTCAAACCAGAGTCTCATCACTGACTCTCCAGGGAGCTTCTGGACTTTAGCACTGGGTTGGGACGTGCTATTTGTGGACTGAGCAGTTAACAGGCACTCTGGCTCTACAGCATGTAGAAGCATTGGGGTGCTGTCCACCTCTATCATGTAATCAGATCCAATAAATCCCTTTTATAACCATTTATGTAACAAGTATATATGAGGAATAGCCAGAGGGAAACACTGACTGTGACAGGGGCCTGACAAAGCCCCAGCCAGCCTGAAAACAGGATCTTGGCTGCAAAATGACCAGGCCTTTGGACTGGGTGCAACTCAGTCACCTTCTGTAGATGATCACACAGGTCAAGGTCACTCTGCAGCTAGGAAATCCAGGATCTGCTCTGCCTGTCAATCATGCTCCCTGCAGTCAGGCATCCATCTCTAATGGCGGGGCCCTGAGCACTGCTACCCGTGTCCTTCCCCAACACTGAACAGCCCATGCCTGCCTGACTCAGGATCCTCCAACACTGCACAGTCCATGTCTGCCTGACTTGGGATCCCCAACACCGCACAACCCGTGTCTGCCTGACTCGGTATCCTCCAACACCACACAGCCCGTGTCTGCCTGACTCAGGATCCTCCAACACTGCACAGCCTGTGCCTGCCTGACTCAGGATCCTCCAACACTGCACAGTCCATGTCTGCCTGACTTGGGATCCTCAACACCGCACAGCCCGTGTCTGCCTGACTCAGGATCCTCCAACACCACACAGCCCGTGCCTGCCTGACTCAGGATCCTCCAACACTGCACAGCCTGTGCCTGCCTGACTCAGGATCCTCCAACACTGCACACCATGTCTGCCTGAGCCCCAACACCGCCTGCCTGACTGCCTGACTCGGGATCCTCCAACACCGCACAGCCCGTGTCGGCCTAACTCGGGATCCTCCAACACTGCACAGTCCCTGTCTGCCTGACTCGGGATCCTCCCAATACCGCACAGCCCGTGTCTGCCTGACTTGGGATCCTCCAACACCGCACAGCCCATGTCTGCCTGACTCGGGATCCTCCAACACCGCACAGCCCGTGTCTGCCTGACTCGGGATCCTCCAACACTGCACAGTCCATGTCTGCCTGACTCGGGATCCTCCAACACACACAGCCCAGTGTGTCTGCCTGACTCGGGATCCTCCAACACCGCACAGCCCATGTCTGCCTGACTCGGGATCCTCCAACACCGCACAGCCCGTGCCTGCCTGACTCGGGATCCTCCAACACCGCACAGTCCGTGTCTGCCTGACTCGGGATCCTCCAACACCGCACAGCCCGTGTCTGCCTGACTCGGGATCCTCCAACACCGCACAGCCCATGTCTGCCTGACTCGGGATCCTCCAACACTGCACAGCCCATGTCTGCCTGACTCGGGATCCTCCAAAACTGCACAGCCCGTGTCTGCCTGACTCGGGATCCTCCAACACCGCACAGCCCGTGTCTGCCTGACTCGGGATCCTCCCAACACCGCACAGCCCGTGTCTGCCTGACTCGGGATCCTCCAACACCGCACAGCCCGTGCCTGCCTGACTCAGGATCCTCCAACACCACACAGCCCATGTCTGCCTGACTCGGGATCCTCCAACACCGCACAGTCCATGTCTGCCTGACTCGGGATCCTCCCAATACCCACAGCCCGTGTCTGCCTGACTCGGGATCCTCCAACACTGCACAGCCCATGTCTGCCTGACTCGGGATCCTCCCAATACCGCACAGCCCGTGTCTGCCTGACTCGGGATCCTCCAACACTGCACAGCCCATGTCTGCCTGACTCGGGATCCTCCAACACCGCACAGCCCGTGTCTGCCTGACTCGGGATCCTCCCAACACCGCACAGCCCGTGCCTGCCTGACTCGGGATCCTCCCAACACCGCGCAGCCTGTGTCTGCCTGACTCGGGATCCTCCAACACTGCACAGTCCATGTCTGCCTGACTCGGGATCCTCCAACACCACACAGCCCGTGTCTGCCTGACTCGGGATCCTCCAACACTGCACAGCCTGTGCCTGCCTGACTCAGGATCCTCCAACACCGCACAGCCCGTGTCTGCCTGACTCAGGATCCTCCAACACTCCACGATCCCGTGTGTGCTTGCGCTGGGTTCTTCAATATGAACAGTTACATCTCAGCTAAAGAGTCAAGGGGGGTTCATGGTTTGCACCCTGCCTTTTTAATGTAGTATAGTCCATTACCTTGTATCTCACCTACTTCTGCTGAGACTGGATGCAGGCATCTGGGCATGTACCCATGTCCACCAAGCGCACACCCACACCCACTCAGGCTGACCTTCCTGCACTTGAGGTAACACTTCCTCTGCCCAGCAGATCCCTGAGCAAGCTGCCAAGAGGAGCCATCTGAAGGCAGGGCCATGAGACCTGCTCCCTGCCAAGAACGGCCCCCTCCCCCCTGTATGTACGCGGTGAGGCGAGGGCGTGCTCTGTGCACTCGCCTCGCACACCCACAGCAGCCAGATGAGAATGTCAGGTGTCCCCTCCATCGCCACTCACTAGACTGCTTGTCATTACAACAGAGTCACTTAGCGACTGTGTGTCTGTGTCCAGAGATTCCTGGCCTCTGCTTCCCATGGACTAGGGCTAGAGATGGGTGTGGCCAGGCCTAGTGTGGCACTTTGAATATATGGCCCCATCAACTCGGGTGTTTCATGAAAACTGAGCTTACAGGGGGCTGCAGAGATGGCTTAGTGGTTAAGACACTTGTCTGCAAAGCCTAAGGACCCATGTTCGACTCCCCAGTTCCCAGATAAGCCAGGCGCAAAAGGTGACTCATGCATAAGGTTGTACATGCACACAAGGAGGCACACACATCTGAAGTTGGATTGCAGGGGCTGAAGGGCCTGGCATGCCAATTCTCTCTCTCTCTTTTTCTCATAAAAAAAGGCCAGTCTGTTGGACTTGCCTGAGAGAAAAAAAAACTGCTGGGCATGGTGGTGCATGCCTTTAATCCTAGCACTCAGGAGGCAGAGGTAGGAGGGTCACTGAGAGTTCGAGGCCACCCTGAGACTACAGAGTGAATTCCAGGTCAGCCTGAGCTAGAACGGGACCCTGCCTCGGAAAAAAAAAAAAAAAAAAACCTGAGCTTACCATGTGAGCTCCTAGCAGGCAGATCACTGTTATAAGGGGGTTGTCACTGGGGGAGTCCAGCCCTATGGTGTGTTTGGGGGCATACCTGACCCAGATCTATGGTGTGTTTGGGGGGCATACCTGACCCAGCTCTATGGTGTGTTTGGGGCATACCTGAGCCCTACTAGTGTATTCAGAGCAGTCTGAGCTCTGGTGGTTCCTGTTTGCTGATGTTTGTGTTTGCTGGTGATGGTGTTTGCTGGCTGCAGTTGTGTCTCTCTGCTTGGGTCTATAAAAGGGAGCCAGCTTCTTCCACCTTTGATGGTGTTCCCCTGGACTCTAACCTGAAATAAACCCCCTTCCTGCCGTAAGCTGTGTCTGGTTGGATGCTTGTCATAGCAACATGAAGCTGACTGCAACACCCAACTATTGACCTGGGTTCAGGAAATTCAAATTCAGGTAGTCTCGGCCCTCACGTGTGCATGCCATCAGGAAGCACAGTGAACCACTGAGCCACCTCTCCAGACCAGGTTCCATCTTTGTCATGAGGGTTGTCCTGAGGAGCAGTAATGAGGAGGGAAGCTGATGCCCTCACACCTGGCATGGGCCAAGCTTGTAGGACCTTGAGAGGCCTGGCTCCCAGTCAAATCCATGAGACCACTCACCTTCTGAGCCTCAGGGATGGAGCCAGGAAAAGACCTGACTCCTGCCCCCACTACCCATCATGCAAAAACTGTCCAAAGTGACCCCAGTCAGATCAGACGCCTGCCCAGCAGTGGTGACAAGAGGCGGGCTACCAGGACTTGGAGCTGCCAGCTGGGACACGTACACAGGCTGCAGTGTTGTGGCTCCTCCTGACAGATGCCCAGCAGGGAAACGGCCTTTCTTCTTCCCGCCTCAGACCCAGCGCTGACCTCCCGCCCTGTGCACCAGAGCTGCTGTGTCCTGGATGCCTTATCAGGCACTGCAAGATCCCTCTGTCTGCGTGTCCGCCCGTAAGTCTTCATCCCAAGAGCACGAGTCAGACGGCAGGATGCAGACGTGCAAGCAGCCCTAGAGACACAGACAGGGCGGGCTGCTGAGAGGCCTGAGGAGCTGCTGGCACTGATGGGCAGCCTGGGCCACATCAGCCTGGTCTTAGGGCTCCTAGCCTTCAAAATGAACCCTCACGCTCTCCCTGCACTTTTCCCAAAAGTGTCCCAGACAATGGCCCGTCCCAGGACCAGTGGCTTCCTTCCCACTTCCAGTGCCTGCAGATGAAGCCAGCTCCTTTGTCAGCTTCCAGGCTCAGACTCAAGCCCTTGAAACTCACTGCCTAGCACCACCCACCACAACGGGCATCAGCATCACCATGTCACATGATCCCCACGGCTGGCCTAACTGTAATCTACCCTCAGACTTTTACACATTCTGTGCCCTCTGCTGGAAGGAACACCCCCTCTTCTGACCTGGTTCCTGGCTCACAGTGTCCAGCTCAGCTGAGGGGTGTGGCCTGGAAGGTCCTTGACTGCCACCTGCCTCCATACACCCTCAGTGGTAGGACTTCCTTGAGCTTTGTCAGCATGCTCCACAGCCCAGCTCAATGTGAGGCTCACGTGAGCATGTGCAAAGATGCCCCATGGTGCAGTGAGAACTGAGCCCCAGGAGGCAGCCATGTTCTTTCTGGGACAAAATGGCGAAGAGGAGCTGGGAGAGGCAGGAGGACCCTCCCTGGGCCTCCACGGTAAGTGGAGCACATCCGTCACCTCTTGATGGCAGACTTCAGGTCCGGGAACTGAGAAATAACTATCCACTGTGGTAAGCCTTCAGCCCATGCTCCTTCACCACCATAACCTGGAAGACTTATTGAGGGATGGCGTTGCCAGCACCACAGGGTGCAGACATGGTCCTAAGGGCCCTGTAGCAGCCATGCCATGCAGAGCTACCATAGCTGGTAAGCACTGTCTTGCCCCACAACACAGTCACTGAAAAACAAAGATGTCCCCGACTCCTAAGGTCTAACATCAGCCCTGCACTGGGCACTGTCCCCACTTCCAGGAGGCAGCTCCCCTGGCCCTGTCATGAGGAGCTCCAGGACAAGCTGCCCTGGTGGGTGTCCAGGGCACTGACAGAGCACCAGTCCTGGAGTGAAGTGGTGACAGAGGATGCAGTTACACCCAGAGCTGCAGGGGCACCGCTGTGGCCAAGCTGGGTGTTGTATCCTCCCAGCTGCTCCCACGTACCTCATCCCTCTCTCCCTTTCTCATGGAGGCCTGGAACCTTCTTTCTGAGAAGCTTCTCATCTTTCAGGTCAGAGGAAACAGAACATCCCACTGCCCCATCAGACAGGCAGGCTACAAAAGCCTGGGGGCCTCCATCACAGCCCTCTCGGGAGACCCACTGCTCACGTCCTGGGGATGCTGCCAACCACACCCAGGGACCACTGCTCCTGGCATGCTCAGTCGGCCTGCCTCTGTAGGAGACAGCAGCTGCCCTGGGGCCAAGAATGTACAAGCAGCTTCTGCTGAGAGGTGAGGGTTTGCAAAAGAGAATGGCTGTGGTTTGGGTTTTAAATCCTCCTTGGACTGCCTCCAGTTGGGTTTGAACCTTGGGGTTTCTTTTCTCTTCTGCAGAATGGAGCTAATGAGGCTTCAGGGGATGCCTGGAAGGCTTGGAATGAAAGACCAGTGTGTGCCATTTGCAACCAGTAAAGAGCAACTGCTCAGCCAGTGTTCAGCGCTGCTTCCCACTGAGTCTGCAAAGAGGATCGCCGGGAGAGGTGAGCCGCAGGGAGAGTCAGCAACCTACAAGATCTTTTTCTTTTTATTGACAACTTCTATACTTATAGACAATAAACCATGATATTTCCCTCCCCTCCCCCATTCTCCTTCAGAACTCCACTCTCCCATCATATCCCCTCCTTCTCTCCATTAGTCTCTCTTTTAAATTGATGTCCTCATCTTTGTCTCCTGTTTATGTTCATTGGTACAAGGAGCTTGCCGGCCATGGATCTCTTCACTAGCTCTCTGATTTTAATTTCCACACAACAATTGTGTGTATGGATTGGAACAACTTGCTAATATGTACATGTGATGATTAACCTCTGGTTGTCAACTTGGCAGGATTTAGAATTGCCATGGCAACAAATTTCTGGTCTCATTTATCAGGGATTTTCTAGATTAGATTAGCTGAAGTGGGATGACTCACCCTAACTGTGGGCAGTACCATTAATACAGAATTTCAGGGTTCCTCACCAATGCACCAAAATATGCCAATGTAACAAATATAATAGGAGAATTTTGGGGTCTACCAGGATTCTTGTTTTATGAATTCAAAGAATTGGAATCCATAGACCAGAGGATAAGGTTTGGAGAGATTTGATTCGATCAGGAGAGGCTAAGAGGAGAAGGCATAAAGAGCTCGGACCACGACAAGGCAGAAGCAGGGTAAAGCCCACCTAGATGCCCAGCTTGGTGGGGAGGGGGGTTATTGTGCTGAATGCCAGCCAAGTTAACCAACTATACCAGGTTCAGGTTTAATCCTTCCCAGAATCTGAATTTTAGAAAAGGAAAACTCCTTCCTAGAGAAACACACCCAGGGAACTTCTTTAGACAGCGAGAGAAGAGGGGAAGCTGTCTCCTTCTCTGACGTCTAGCAAGGGTGGCTCCAGGATGCCCAGTCACCCCTCAGGCTATATAAAAAGAAGAGAACTCACTAAGCATTCACCATTCACCTCCTGATTACTTCAACCCTGAAATTGTGAGCGTGTGACTCCGCCTGCCTGGGTCTGCTATGTTTCTCCCCGGTGCTGAACTTCCCCTTGAAACTGTCACCAAAAGTAAACCTTTCCTTTCTTCAAGGTACTTCTTGTCAGGTGTTTTGTCCCAGCCATGATAAGTTCATACAACATATGAACCAGATGTTGATCCGGCTGGGGCACCTGGCATGTCTATGAATATTTCTCTGTGCTAAGATCTTTCAGGCACCCCCTCCCTAGTTCCTCATGAGGCAGATAAGTCAATGTGCACTGTATTCTGTGCTGTGGAGCCCAGGGGTTCATTCCTCAATCTAACTGTGTTTTGGAGCCTGTTACCCAACCTACTGGACCCTCCTCCCCTCTCCTGCCCTGACTGTACACCAGGCGGCTTGGCGTCCATGGGAGCCTCCTCGTTAGCATGTTCGTGACAGCGAGAATGAGTCCGTGTGTCTACCGTGGACAGCTCACTTCATTTCATGGGATGTCTCCCAGACAGCCATGCTGCCACAGGGAACAGGACTGAGCTAGTTCTGGCTGCACCATACACCGCTGTGTGTGTCCGTACCATCCTTTCCTCATCCATGAGTCAGTTGATGGGCACAGCTGATTCCATATCTTTTTTTAAGTTTTTTGTTTATTTTTATTTATTTATTTATTTGAGAGCAACAAACAGAGGGGGGGGCAGGGAGAGAGAGAGAGAGAATGGGTGCACTGGGGCCTCCAGCCACTGCAAACGAACTCCAGATGCACGCACCACTTTGTGCATCTGGCTTATGTGGGTCCTGGGGAATAGAGCCTCAAACCAGAGTCCTTGGGCTTCACAAGCAAGTGCTTAAGCACTAAGCCATCTCTCCAGCCCTGATTCCATATCTTTATTACTGTAAATTGGGCTGCAGTACACACAGAGCTGCAGGCTGCTTTGAAAGCTAGCTCATTCCTTTGGATGTATACCCAGGCATGGAATTGCGGGATCATATGGTGATCCTGTTACTTGTTCATTTGAGAACCTCTGTACTCTCGGGCATTCTGGCCATGCTAGACCAACAGTGCGCAGAAGCTCCCCTTCTCAGCATCCTGGCCAGTGCTTGTTATTTTTGTCTCTATGATAACAGTCACTGTACGTGGGGTGAGTAGACATCTCCTTGTGGCTTTCATTTGCATTTTTCTGATGGCCATTGTTATGTCAGCTCTCAGTCCTGGAGGTTCTGGTCCAGGGAACAGCACACAACAGAAGCAGGGTTTGCTAAACCTGCTCCCCTCATGGACCTCAATCTCCTTCGAGGGCACAGCGACCTCCTCTAGGCACCAGCACGTCCCACTGTTGCCTCTCTCTGAGAGCCAAGCCTTCAGCACAGGCGCCCTTGAGGGACATCAGAACCAAACAAACCAGCCCATGATGTCAAGTATTTGTCCATGGAATTACCGGCTGTTTGTCTGTCTTCTTTAGTGTGCGGTGTTGTATGCTGTGTGTTGTGTATGCATACATGTGTACAGATGTATGTGCCCTGTGCACATGCTTGTGGAGGTCATAGGAAAGTGTTGGGTGTTCCCCTCCATGGCTCTGTATATCCTCTTTTAAGAAATGTCAATTAAGAATCTTTTTGCCCATTTTAAATTAGCTCACAAAGTTGCAGGTTTTCTAAAGCCATTGTCATATATACTTAGCTGTGTTTGCTCCTCCTTTGCACCCTCTCCTTTTCCCTGTCTCTGTCTTTGGTATAATTAATTTCTATTGTCAACATGAAGTCAAGTCAGGAGTCAAGTAAGAAACACACCTCCTGGGCAGGTCTGTGAATTGTTCCCAGTAAGGGCTCATCAGGGAAGGAAGACATTCCCCCTGAGTGGGCAGCCCTTCTGGTGGCAGCTTACATATAAAGGGGTGCTGGGGCTGGAGGGATGGCTCAGTGGTTAAGGTGCTTGCCTGAGGACCTGAGATTGATTCCCCAATATGTAAGTAAAGCCAGATGCCCAAGGGGGCACATGTGTCTGGAGTTCTTTTGCAGCAGCTAGAAGCCCCGACATGCCTATTCTTTCAATCTTCTTCTTTCTCTCTTACACGCCCCCCCTCTCTCTTTCTCAAATAAATAAAATAAAATTTTTCTTTTTTAAAAAAAAAGAGGGTCTGGGAGCACGCAAGCCCCTGTCCATGGTACTGAAGATGCAAAGCTCACAACAGTGCCCTCTCCCCTGACCCAGAGCTGACCCACATTCCCACACACCTTGAAAACTCTCTGACACATGGAAACATGGGAGGAGGATTTGAAGCCAAAAGGAAAAGGTGATGGTGAGCTGGAGAGTGCCCACCTCTGCACATCGAAGGCTTGCTGGAGGTGAGGCCAGTGGAGTAAAAGCCCCATCAGCCCATCCTGCTCCCAAGGCAGAGCTCACGCAAGCACATCATCCACTGACCACCTCAGTTTGCCCACAAGGAAACTAAGACCCAGAGGTGGGAAGTTTGGTGCAGAGTCATGAGCTTTTATGAGCACTGGATACAAGGGAGTCTTTTGCTGAGGTGAGCACAGTGTCATATCCAAGGCCAAGTTCCTCCCACTGTGCGGACCCTGGCATCTACACAGTGGGAGCCAGGGGTGTCCAACACAGTAATTCTAGAACACATGGTGCATTAGTCAGCTTCTCATTGCTGGGACAACATACATAACCAAACAGAGTTTAGGGGAGGAAGGACATTTCAGCTTACAGCTTCTAGAGGGTAGGGTAGGTCAGGCATAGCAGGGAAGCATTCCGGAACAGAGCTGGCATGACAGGTGCACATCAACGGGGAGGAATGAGGAAGAGCAATCGAGCAGGGCCTGGATGTAATAACCCTAAGGCCCACCCCTGGTGACACACTTCCTCCAGCAAGGCTTCACCTCCTAAAGATTCCACAACCTTCCCAAATATCCTCATCAACTGTGGACTAAGTGTACAAACACATGTGTCTATGTGAGACATTTTACAGTCACAAACTACCACACATGGGCTGGCCCAGGCACTCTCTGTGTATCTGGTTTATAGGAACTCAGCTCATCCAAGACCTCCTTCATGGAGGGCCTAAGAAAATGTGTGCCTGGACCTTCCTGGGAGACACCTGGCCACACACACACTGGTCCTGCTAAGTGACCTCAACTCAACCTACAGGCACCTCAGAACCCCTTGAGTTGGGGCATGGAATGGGCAGGCACTGGGAGGATTTGGCTATGGCTGTATCCGTTGCAACTCTCCTCTGACACCTGGAGCTCCAAGACCTCTTTGCTCATGAAGCTGTGTGCTGGGGCCAGCTGGTTTTGCACACACGGCCCTTCCTCTCCTATGGTCACTATTTTTAAACATAAACAACCAGGATCCTCTTTTCTGCTTTTGCGTTTGTTTCCCAAGATGATGCTTACCATTCCGGAAGCATTGATGGTCTATTAATATGGAAAGTCTGGGAGACAGCAGGATGGAGAAGAACACAAATTTTTATTCAAATAAATTACATGGATTTTCAATTAAAATGCTTCACTGATAATGGACACTTAGTCATAGCCTTTTCTGGGCATCCACTACCAATTCCCATCCTTCATTACAGCCACACAGAACAAAAGGTCTACTCAGAGCAAGGCTATTTGGAAGCTCAGGATGGCCCAGATCACTGCATCCTTCCCGCCTGCTCATTTGGTTCCTCCCACCCCAGCCTCATTTCTGCATAAATAAATCAGCCTCAGGGGAGTCTCCATGCAGAAGCAAAAAAACATCCAACGCTGCTTTTCCAAAATCTTCTCCCCTAGGCCCTTCCAGGCTTTTGTTGGCTGTCAGAGCTTCCTTCCATCTTGCTCCTGACAGCAGCTGGCAGGAGGTCAACCAGTTGTCCCAAGCTTCTTATGACAGAACCTCAGCTCTACATCTGCTATGACTCCTCTGAAGGCACCATTTCCCTGGTGGCCCTGCCTCGTTCTCATTCTTGTATCATGATGACCACCAACAATGCTTGTAACTCCATCATCTCCACATTGGCCACCTAATCCAATGAAATTGACACTAAACTTGGTACAAAAATCCACCAGGGGTTGGAAAGATTCCTCAGCAATTAAGGCACTTGCCTGCAAAGCTGAAGGACCTGAGTTTGATTCCCCAGTAACCATGTAAAGCCAGATTCACAAAGTGTCTCATGCATTTGAAATTCATTTGCAGAAGCTGGAGGCCCTAGTACACCCATTCTCTCTGTGTGTCTCTCTTCTCTCTCTCTCTCTTCCTGCTTGCAAATAAATAAATAAAAACATTTTTTAAAGGTCCACCAGAGCCTCTCTGGGATCTTTCTTACAAGTGTAGATCAGACAACACCAGCTCCCAGGTCCCAAGATTGTCTTTCTCGTAGTGGAGGTACCTCTGAGACCCAGGCCCCAGGTCATGGCTGATCTAGGACACATACACACACATGCCTGAGAGAGGCAGTCATCCCCAGTCCCTGAGAAATCCAAATTCTCACTCAGCTCTGTCACAGGCAAGCTTCAGGCCTTTGTCAGTCTTCCCATCTGGTAAGTGGATCCAAGAGAGACCCATTGTGCTGTCTTCACAAGGATCAGAGTGTTTCCAATGAGGCCATCGAGTAGGAAGACAGTGTTTCTTCATAATGGAGTAAGACAGGGCTGTGCCAGAGACCAGGCCTCTTATCACTATATCATAACCAGGTGACAGCAGGCAATACTGGATCAGAGATGTGGCTGGCTACTTTAGAGACCTGATTCCTCATTTGAAATCATACCAAAGGTATGGTTGGCCCATTTGCTGAGGGAAAACACAAGTCTAGAGATGACCAGTGTTGCCCAAGGAAATGCAGATGAGCATGGCAAAGCCAAACTCTGCACTGACTGCCCTGCTGTCCTGCAGCAAGGTAGTACTTCACAGAGGCAGCCTGTGCAGGGAAACTGCTCCCTTCATGGCCAGGAAGTTCAAAGAGAAGAAGAATAGCACAGTGCCTCATGATCTTCCTCATGGACACACCCATAGTGACCTGAGTACCTCCCACCAGCCCCCATAGCCCCACAGACTAAGTATTCATCACACGGGACTGTGGGGGACATTTAATATCAAGACTACAGCAGGTGATCAGAACAAAAGGACTTGCCATGGGCAGATATTTCAAGCTCAAAGAAACATCAGCCAAACATCTTAAACACTGTGGCCCTAAGTGACAAACAAAGCTGAGACATAACAGACAGCTCAGAGGAAGAGACAAGTTGGAATGAAGAGAGATGGGTAGAAGGAGGAGGGAGGGAGAAAGACAGAGCTTGGAGTCTAGTAATGTCTGCATTTCAGATGCCAGGACCATCCCTGGGATGAGGATAAGTGAGGGATATCTAGCTTTATTCCTGAAACATTTGAATTCATAAGCAAACTGGAATTTTTCCAGAGCTGCAGCTAAGCTCCAAACACTCCCCTCCTGAAAGATCACATAGGCCAGCCCCATCCCAAGGAAGATAAAAGAACATGGGGGCTGGGGTTGAGGGACAAGAGGAAATCCCTCATCTCTTAAGGATACCTTCTGGGGACATAGAGACAGGACCCAACTCCCCTGGTACATTGGAAACCAGATGTGAACGGACTTCAACAGAAGCTATGATTGAACCCCAGCACGGTGGAACTTTTGGATGAAAATGTAAGCAATCCTCAAAGAAATAAATTACTCAAGGCAGTCCACATTTGGTCTAGATGTTGGAGTTAGCACACAACCACCTTAGTTTTTATCACAAATTTTATTATCCAACTTAGAAAAATGTGGTCAGAATGAGTATAGGGAAATTTTCAGCAACAAAAAGCTCTGTGTAAGAATCCTACATTTCCATTAGGAAAATAAAAATAGAATTATAAAATCAAAAGCCGTTAATCTATAAAATTAATACTTAATTAATGCATGGAGCAACAATCAGAGACAGATCTGACCAACATACATAAAAACTTCAGAAAGCCCCAAATAGGATAAGTCCAAGTAAAACTGTGCCTCAGAAAATCCTAGTCAAACTGTTGGAAACCAAAGAAATAGAAAAGTCTTCAAAGAAGGCCCAAAGAGGGATTTTCTTAAAGCCCCGAACTTTCCATGGAAGGGCACAAAGAATGATGGCAGACCTTCTATTAGAAACAATGGAAGTTAAAAGACAATGAATGGTGTTTTGGGGGCTGTTGTTTGTTCGAGGCAGGATCTTATGTATCCCAGGCTGGCCTTGAACTCTCTATACATCCAAGGATAACCTTAAACTTCTGATTCTCCTGCCTCTACCTCTCCAATGTCCCACCACACTCCCTTTTCCCGTCCTGAATCCTTCCCTTCTTCTTTCCAAGTAGTCTCTCCTGTGTCTTGATGCCATCATTTTTCCTCCTATTATGCAGGACTTTTGCAGGCAGCATCAGCCACTGTGAGGTCATGCCATAGTCAGTGTATCTGAAAGACAGTATTGCAAAGCATGTCTTCACTTCCTTTGGTTCTTACATTCTTTCCACCACCTCCCCTGCAATGGTCCCTTGAAAGGTGTGATAGAGATGTTTCACTTAATGCTGCACACACTACAGTTAGTTCTCCTCAGCACTTTAATGAGTTTTGAGTACCCTCAATGGTCACTACCATCTGAAAAGAGAAGCTTCTTATGCTTATGCCTGTAGACAAAGTATTTCTAAATGCTGAAAAAAATATGATTGTCAACTAAAAATTCTATGTCAAACAAAGACATCTTTTACAATTGAAAAGAAAGTATATACTTAGATAAAAAAAAAGTTGAGGTAATTAAGTGTTGTGGGAGTCAGAGTGGGCAACAGGGAGAGGTGGCTTCCCAGGGCAGGGTGGGGTATAAAGGCAGACTCTACCCACAAGGACTCATGAAGAGCATCCTGCAAACCTATCCTGGCAGAGGCCAAAGTGAATGCTACAGGGACTTGCTGGCCTCCGCTGTGCATCCTGTTAACAGAGGTTACTGCAAGAGGTGAGGAGAGGCTTCCTTTAAAGGGCCTGAAAGTGACCTCTGCATCCTCAGCTGTGCACAGAAGGATGGGGCCCCACCTTCTGGAACTCTAAGGCCTGGATGCTTGCATCCTCCATCCCTACCCATCTCCTCCACCAAACAGAATGGTGCACTGGATGACAGAATGGTGCAGTGGATGACAGAGTGGTGCAGTGGATGACAAAACGCAGTGGATGACAGAAAGGTGCAGTGGGTGACAGAAAGGTGCAGTGGATGACAGAACAGTGCAGTGGATGACAAAACAGTGCAGTGGATGACAGAACGGTGCACTGGATGACAGAGTGGTGCAGTGCATGACAGAACGGTGCAGTGTGTGACCGTGTGGTGCAGTGGATGACAGAACAGTGCAGTAGATGACAGAAAAGTGCACTGGATGACAGAGTGGTGCAGTGGGTTACAGAACGGTGCAGTGGATGACAGAATGGTGCAGTGGGTGACAGAATGGTGCAGTGGATGACAGAGTAGTGCAGTGGGTGATAGAATGGTGCAGGGGATGATAGAATGGTGCAGTGGGTGACAGAGTAGTGCAGTGGGTGATAGAACGGTGCAGGGGATGATAGAATGGTGCAGTGGGTGACAGAACGGTGCAGTGCGTGACAGAACGGTGCAGTGCGTGACAGAATGGTGCAGTGCATGACAGAATGGTGCAGTGGATGGCTCACAGATGGGACACTTGGGCCTCAAGCACATGGAATGTCACTGTTGGTTTTTATGTTCATTTTAATATTTTATTTTTTGTTTATTTGAGAGAGAGAGAAGCAGAGAGAGAGAAAGAGAGAGAAAGAGAGAGAGAAAGGGGAGAATGGGCATGCCAGGTCCTCCAGCTACCGCAAATGAACTCCAGACACATGCACCACCTTGTGCATCTAGCTTAAGTGGGTCCTGAGGAACTGTACCTGGGTCCTTTGGCTTTGCAGACAAGCGTCCTAACCACTAAGCCATCCCTCCAACCATGACTGCTGGGTTTTTATACCAAGTGCCACAGAGCTCATCAGAGCAAAGGCTTCCAATGAGAGAACTGCGGAACTGTGGCCTTGAGGCCACTGAGAAGTGACTAATGAGCCATGTACACGTCAATGCCCTAACCTGGGATGGAGCAGAGGGGACCGGTGCTTGTAACCAGAGCATTAAGCTACCCTCCCAATCCAGAATGGCCGGAGGGCGAACAGCAGCTCCTGGTCTTCAACTGCTAATTGACCCTCAATTTCCTCCTGGTTAGACCAAAGAGGAAATGTTACTTCACTGTTCTTCTGACAAGAAGCTGTCTCTTCTGCCAGAGCTTAGAACCCTAAGATTTTCACATGGAATTCCAGTGTACCACTGCACTTCCTGTCCTGTCCCATGGCCCACTTTACTTGTGTTCCATAGCTAAGACGCCTGCCAGACACTGATCACAGTCACACTGTCTTACGGTGCATCCAGCCATCTTGGATAAAATTTGCTATGTACTCCCCTGGAGTGTAGAGACCCCCTCCACATCACCCCCTCATGTCCAGCCATGTTCCATCCTGGGCACTCCAAGGACTGGGATTATAGTTAAGTTTTTTCTTTAGACAAAAGGGATTTGCATCTAATTGCTGTTTGAAAGGGCAGAGGTGGGGGAACTGGAACAAAGGGAGCAAGCAAGGGCCTGATCAATTGTTCCAATTTGAAGAGGCTGCAGGAAAATGGTTAGAAGACAGAGTTATGTGCCTCCTGAAAATGTGGTAATAAATGAGGGAAATCACCCAGAACAAATAGCACCAGCTGTTTAGATGAGCCAGGCAGCCAGGAGGGGGAAGGATGATGCTGCAACTGAGAACAGAGGCCAGGGTGGACAGTGTGGGCAGCGGGATCAGACCCTCAGCACGTGCTCTGCCAGGCTGCAGCCAGGTGCTCCTACAGAAAGCCGGGGGGACACTCATACTTCTCAGCTTGCACATCCTGAAGGTGGCCTGGCACCCCAGGGAGAGCACAAGGTCCTCATGCTGCATACCCCAGCCTATTGCAGTATGTCCTCATTGCCAGGCCACTGTTTACTCACTCAGAAAACTTTCTTGGAGTCTGGTCTGTGCTGGGGACAGAGAAGCACCAGCTGGGATCTGCCCTCCCAAGGGGCAGATAGATCCTCCATGGGAAAGACACCTGGTGAACAAGGCTGTAATGACCCATACTGGGAAACACACAGAGGCCTCCTGCTGATTTCCATGGTGGGAGAGGGTGTTCCTGGAAAGGGATCCAGAGAGCATGGCCTGACTCCCACCCACAGGGCTAAAGGAAGGAAAAGTGAGCTCTGGTCATCCAGGCCACAGAAGAGGGTGGGCCAGTGTCCTGGGGTGTGGGAGTACGGAATGGTGGTTAGGTCTGCTTAAACAGCCTTGTCCAGAATCCAAAGACCCTCTCCCTCAATCTTTTGCTACCCTTGAGATAGCTCTGCCTTAAGGCAAGGAATCCAAATCAGAGCGGGTAATGGTCCCTTTAAGGTCACATGGCATCTGAACCCTCCTTGAGATCTGGAAGGAGCCCTACATCCTCACGCACTGTGTTGGGTTGATAGGATAACTGCTCAGTTCCCCTCTGGGCCCAGGAGTGTTACACAAAAGATCGGCTCTCCATCTGGGAAAGAAGTGTTCCCTTCTACCAGCTCTGAGATGTCACTCAACAGAAAGGGCCCTGGGTCTGGCATCAGCCTCTTATTACTGTAGAACCATAGGCAAGACACATCATTGTGTCACAGTTTCCCTAAGCTTTGAATTGGGGGCAGGGAAGGGTTCCTTTACGTTAACTCAAAGCCCCATCTTTCCTCCAGAAACGCACAGCAGCTTCCTTAAGACTTCTACATCCTCACTTCCTGTCCCTCAGTGTCTCACACTGCCCAGGGTTTGAGCCTGGCTCCCATCAGCAACATGTTCTCCATAGCATTCTAGTCAGGTGAAGCAGCCCCATGTCACCCTTCCTGATGACAGAACAGTGCAGTGGATGACAGCACAGTGTAGTTGGTGACAGCATGGTGTAGTGGATGACAGAATGGTGCAGTGGATGACAGAATGGTGCAGTGGATGACATAACTGTGCAGTGGGACAGAACGGTGCAGTGGATGACAGAATGGTGCAGTGGGTGACAGAACAGTGCAGTGGGTGACAGAACGGTGCAGTGGGACAGAATGGTGCAGTGGATGACAGAATGGTGCACTGGATGGCAGAACGATGCAGTGGATGACAGAGTGGTGTACTGGATGACAGAACGGGTGCAGTGGGTGAGAATGGTGCAGTGGATGACAGAATGGTGCAGTGGATGACAGAATGGTGCACTGGATGGCAGAACGATGCAGTGGATGACAGAGTGGTGTACTGGATGACAGAATGGTGCAGTGGGTGACAGGACGGTGCAGTGGGTGACAGAACGGTGCAGTGGATGATAGAACGGATGACAGAACATTGCAGTGGGTGACAGAACAGTGCAGTGGATGACAGGACAGTGCAGTGGATGACAGGACAGTGCAGTGGATGACAGAACGGTGCAGTGGGTGACAGAACAGTGCAGTGAGTGACAGGACGGTGCAGTGGATGACAGGACGGTGCAGTGGGTGACAGAACAGTGCAGTGGGTGACAGGACGGTGCAGTGGATGACAGAGCAGTGCAGTGGGTGACAGGACAGTGCAGTGGGTGACAGAACAGTGCAGTGGATGACAGAACGGTGCAGTGGGTGACAGGACGGTGCAGTGGGTGACAGGACGGTGCAGTGGGTGACAGAACGGTGCAGTGGGTGACAGAACGGTGCAGTGGGTGACAGGACGGTGCTGTGGATGACAGAACGGTGCAGTGGATGACAGGACGGTGCAGTGGGTGACAGGACGGTGCAGTGGATGACAGGACAGTGCAGTGGGTGACAGGACAGTGCAGTGGGTGACAGAACAGTGCAGTGGGTGACAGAACGGTGCAGTGGGTGACAGAACGGTGCAGTGGGTGACAGAACGGTGCAGTGGGTGACAGGACGGTGCAGTGGGTGACAGAACGGTGCAGTGGATGACAGAACGGTGCAGTGGGTGACAGAACAGTGCAGTGGGTGACAGAACAGTGCAGTGGGTGACAGGACAGTGCAGTGGGTGACAGAACGGTGCAGTGGGTGACAGAACAGTGCAGTGGGTGACAGGACGGTGCAGTGGATGACAGAATGGTGCAGTGGATGACAGAACAGTGCAGTGGATGACAGAACAGTGCAGTGGGTGACAGAACAGTGCAGTGGGTGACAGAATGGTACAGTGGGTGACAGGACGGTGCAGTGGGTGACAGAACAGTGCAGTGGGTGACAGAACAGTGCAGTGGGTGACAGGACGGTGCAGTGGATGACAGAACAGTGCAGTGGGTGACAGAACAGTGCAGTGGGTGACAGGACGGTGCAGTGGATGTTTCTGCCAAATGACTGTGGCTCTGCAGAGTCATGGGAGGTCATTTGTCTCTCTGGTGTCATTGACAAAAGCAGCCTAATGAGCTAGGCGCCATCCCATCCGCCCTGGGGATGGAGGGCTGCTCCTGTGCTGCTCGTCCCAGATCCCATGATCTTTTCTGAGTGTGTGTCACTCAGAGGAGACAGGTGGCTACATAACTCATTGGCAATATTCACTTGCGCTTTTCAGCCTCACCTTTATGCCTATAAAGTCTAAGGTAATTTTGGCCAACTCACCGTGCCAACCCTGATCCTGCAGGAATCATGATATGTTTCTATAGCAACTCCCCTGCCCATATGCTCACAGACTGTGCCAGATACATCTTCCTAACATGCTGGGCACTTGAATCCTCAGTGCCATGCCTTGTCCCACAATCCACCACCTTTTGCTGGGCATTAAAGTTACCTTCTCATTGCTGGGACAAAACACCTGGCCAAAAGCAGTTTATGGGAGGAAAGGCCTTCTTTTTGCTGTCAGTGTTCATCATGGTGGAAAATGCACGGCCCAGAAGAGGCTGGGTCAGTGCAGCTGGGAGGGAGCAGCAAGAATGAGCTGAACTCTGACAAGGCAGGCTCGGGCTGTAACACCCCAAGGCCCACCCCGAGCGATGGAGCCCCACCTCCTAAACTGCTACCAGTGGGGATTGGGTATGAGGCTCAATCACAGACACCTGAGGCTTGGGGGACATTTCACATCAAACCACGGGGCCTGTGACCACCTCTCCTTTTGGCTTCTTGGATCCAGGTTGGCCCCGTCCAGTCCATCTAGCACACACACTCCTGCCCCTGTCCCAGTGAGATTTCTAAAATGCCAATGTGATCAGCACTCTCCTGCATTTGTAGCCATCACAGATCCTCACTGCTCTAAAGCCCAAAGTGCTCATCCTGAAACTCAGTGACCGTTGGGACCTGCCTCTCAACCCTGACCTTTGTCACCTTGCCTCCTCCATGACTCCTGCCACACCCAACAGGGCTGCACTCTGTTCCCCTGACCAGGAGGACCTCCCCCTACCCTCCTGGCTCATGACCCAGCATTCAATCATTTCTAAAGACTCAGGAGACTACGGAAGGTAGCTGCAGACACAGCCTCCTATGGACCACCGCTGCTATGCCGTGTTTTGCTCATGTATGTTTCCAGGATTGTTTCCAAGGAGATTCAAGGGTGAGAAGCACAGAGGAACCACCTCTGAGTCCCAAGGCACAAGAGTGCTCAGGAGAAACGTCACTAATGAGTGCGTCAGATGATGCATGCATGATTGGTGGATGTGGATGGATAGATGACTGATTCATAGTGCTAGGGACCCAGGTTTGGTTCCCCATGACCCACATAAGCCAGATACACAAGGTGGCGCATGTGTCTGGAGTTCATTTGCAGTGGCTGGAGGCCCTGGTGTGCTCCCTTCCCCTCTCTCTTTCCCTCTCTCTCTCTCTCAAATAAATAAATATTTAAAAATAAATTTTTTTAAATGATGAGTAATTGGTAGATGGATTCATGGATTTACAGACAGACTGGTGGGTGGGTGATAGATGGGCAGGTTCATGAATGGAGATGTGAGTATATGAGAGATAAGTAGATGGGCATATAGATTTATGTGAGTGGCAGACAGACTGGTGGGTGGGTGATAGATGGATAGATAGATGATTGGTAGGTAGAGGTGTGGTGGTTTGAATGCAAACTGTCCCCCAAAGCCTCACATGCTCGTAAACCTCATACCCAACCCACGGCTGGTGGGGCCTTGCTGAAGGATGTGTGCCACTGCGGCGGGCTCAGGATTTTATGACCCAGCCTCCTAACCAGTGCGCATCAGCTCACTCTTGTTGCTTCCTCCCTACTGATCTGTGATGATGTAAACCAGCTTTCTGCTCCTGTCATTCTTTCCCTGCTGTGATGAACCACCCTTGACACAACAAGCCAAAATAACCCCTGTCTCTACACAAGCTGCTTCTGGTTGGGCGTTCTGTCCCAGCACTGAGAAAGTAAGTGCTACACAGGGATAGATTCACAGACGGACAGGTTTGTGGACGGGTGGGTAGTCGGGTGAACAGATGGATTTGTAGGTGGATGGTAAGATGGTGGGAAGATAAGTGCATGAATGGATTGGTGGGTGGACGATGGTGGGTGGATAAATACATGGATGGATTCTGGATAGATAGCTTCGTGGGTGGATTTAGTCCATGTGGAGGTGAATACTTGTGATTTCGACCCAGAGTGTTTTGAACCTTTTTATTCATTCATTTTTATTAAGTAGAAACTTTGTGTGGACACATGATGTGTTGGTGCCATTTCCCTCCTCCCTGCCCCCACTCCACTGGAGTCCCTCCTCTGTGGAATTGCTGGTATTCACCATAGGCGTGTGGGTTATGAGTTGTGAGAGCAGCAGTCAGTTTTAAATATTATTTTTATTTTTTATTTTTAGAGAGAGACACAGAGAGAGACAGACAGACAGAGAGAGAGAGGAGGGAGACAGATAGAGAATGGGCACGCCAGCAGTCTCTCAGCTGCTGTGAACGAAATCCAGATGCGTGCGCCCCCTTGTGGTCAAGTGCGGCATTGCACCCTTGCGTCACTTTGCATCTGGCTAAACGTGGGACCTGGAGATTGGAACCAAGTTCTTAGGCTTAGGAGGCAGGTGCCTTAACCGTTAAGCCATCTCTCCAGCCCAGTATATTGTATTTATTTATTTAAGTGGTGAGAGGGAGAGAGAATGGTTGCACCAGGGCTTCTTGCCACTGCAAACAAACAGCCCCCAGACATGCCCTCTTCATGTTGCTCCTTGAGTCTGTCCAGCCGAGCCCAAGCCCATAGGCCCACAGGTCTGCCCACTGAACAGCCACCACCACATGCCAGCTAGTACATGGGTTAATGGTCTTTCCTGTGGAATCCACATATCAGCGTGGAAAGGCATATACAGACGTTGGAGGCTGCAGTGAGAGGATCCCAGGCTTGCTGCTGTGCATTTCTAAGTGGTTCAGACTCCAGAAAGGAAGGGCACAGTCTGAGCAAGTGCTCTTCCCAGGCTGGAGGGGAACAGGGTGCACCTGCACCTCCTTCACTGGGTGTTGACCCCCTTTGCCCTTGTCACTTAATCTTGGGAGGTGGGGACAGTGCTGCATTTCATAGGTGGCAGGAAAAGAAAAGTAGCTGGCTTCCAATGTGGAGCCATCCCATGCTCTGCTTGTGCCAGTGCTCTGGGACTCGTGCCTCCTCACCTTGACACTGGCCCTAAGGCCCTGCCCAGCTCCAGCCTGTCCAGGGAGCCCAGTGTTCTTCCTGAGATGAACGGGACCCATGCCCAGTACCCTGGGGCTTCAGTTTCCCTCTCACTTGTCTTTCAAAGTCGGCAGAGGCCTGAGGTGCTAACCCTGGCTCACGATGGCACTGACCACTGACGGCATGGTGGACAACAACTGTCACCACAGCCCGTCCCCACAGGTGGTCGGCTGGACTCTCTAGAGTGCCCTTCCTCCCTCCAGGCACTTGAGTCTCCAACCTGGATTTCAGAGCCCACCAACGTGACAATGCAGCTTTCCATTTCTTGACATACTCACAGCGCTCCAGCCAGAAGAAACAGATCTGGTGACGTCCACTACTGGGAAAGGCCTGGAGGTCCAGCTGTGAGGTCCTCTGATTCAGGGACAGATGAAAGAGAGCAGCTGGATGCCGAGGAGCCTGTGAAAAAACCCCAAGTGGTCACTAAAGCTAGGGGAGACAGGACTTTGAAGGCCTCAGAGAAGCTGGGCTGTGAGCAAGCCGCGGGGCTCAGGAGACATCAGGAAAGGTGCTGTGAGCGGCCACAGAGCCAGCGAGGCGGAGTCGAGTTCCCACTGACTCCAGCTCCTCTCCACAGCTTCCCTGCTGTCCAGTGAAAGCCTGCTTGCCTCTGAGGATGGGCAGGTCACTCCTCCCAAGGGGACTTCCTGTCGTCCAGCAACTCCAGGTCGTCTTTTTTTTCTCTTGGCATGCGTATGTGTGTGCAGTTTGCATGCATGTGAGCAGGTACTCATTCACATGAGTGCACGGGTGACTGGAGGCCAGAGGTTAACAGTGGGTGTCTGCTTCAGTCACTTTCCACTTTATGTTTGAAGATCAGGGCTTACACCAAACCCAGAGCTCACCAGTTTGGCTAGACTAGGTGGCCAGCAAGCCCCAGGATCCTTCTGTCTGCACCTCCCCAGCACTGGTGTTCCTGGTGTGTGCCACCTTGACTGGCAAGCCCCAGGATCCTTGTGTCTGCATCTCCCCAGCACTGGTGTTCCTGGTGTGTGCCACCTTGACTGGCAAGCCCCAGGATCCTTGTTTCTGCATCTCCCCAGCACTGGTGTTCCTGGTGTGTGCCACCATGACTGGCAAGCCCCAGGATCCTTGTGTCTGCACCTCCCCAGCACTGGGCTTCCCCGTGTGTGCCACCATGACTGGCACTGTGCATAAGTCCCGGCTCCACACTCAGGTTCTCGTGCTGGCAGCCAGCACTTTGCCCAGCAGGCCATCTTCCCAGCCCCTCCAATTAACTCTTGGATGGATTTTCTTTTCTCTGTTATTCAACCCATTATTGTGTTGTTGTTTCTTTCAGTAATATTTATTGTTTGAACATTTTCAAATTTTTAAATTTTGTCAAACCCTTATTTAAGAATCTTAACAATGGTATTCTATAATTAACATTTTTTTATAATACAGCTTTCTCATACTTAGGGATGAAAAGATCAGAAGACACATTTGCAACCCCAATCTGCATCATTCATGCCTCCTGATGCTAAAAATGAAGAAAGGGGACCCAGTGCAAGCTGTGTGTAAGAGACAAGCCATGACAAGAGCGAGTCCCTCAGCTTTACGGTGTTTGTATTCATTTTATGATGTCTTCTACAAACAGAACATTTCAAACGGTATTATGGTATCAACTAAGTAACAGCTGTGTTTTGAGGCCAATCACTCAGAGTGTAAAAAAAAAGAAATGGAATATTTTAAACGTTGATGTGGTAAGAAGCTTTAAAAGCCCCAAATCCTGCGTTACAGCTTTTCAAAGCAAACATGACAATGCCACTGATGCACCTCAGTGCGGGCTGTGGGAGCCGCACGATGGCAGAGACATGAAACAGGCAGGAGTGTGGCTGTCACCAGTGACCATGAACTTCCCGAGCCACTTTTGCTAATGCATATCTTCTGTGGAAAGTAGTTGTGCTCATTATGACATTCTTACATGTGTATAGATTGAAGAAAGACACTTCAATAGGATGAGGTACATTCATTTTGTTGAAAGCGATCTCCAGAACATTCTCTGTAGCAAATTTGAAACTTTGCACCCACTAATCACTAATTCCCCGCTCCCTCCTGTGGCCCTGGCTGCATCCATTCTGCTTCTGAGAGTCACGCTGATTAGGGCACTTCTGACAATGGACCTGGGTTTATCTCAGCACGATGTCCTCAAGGTTAATCCCCTGTTGCAGTGTGGGACAGGAGTTCCTCATCTACAGTGAATGACATTCTACTGCATTTACATATAAATTGTGTCTCTCTGTCTGTCTACCATGGACACTTGAAATGCCTCTGCCTCTTGGCTCTTAAGAATAAGACTGCTGTGAACATTACGTAATCTCTTCCAGAACCAGCTTCCACTCTTGCATCTGTGCCATGAAGGGGGCGGTTGCTAAATCATAGGGCAAGTCCATCTTTACTGTTTTGAGGAACCACTGACCATTTTGCATAGCATCTGTACCTCTAGTCCAACCCCCAGTGCACAGGGCTCCAATCTCTCCACTTCTTTGCCAGCATTTGTTAGTTTTGTTTTGTTTTGTGTGTGTGTGTGTGTGTGTGTGTGTGTGTGTGTGTGTGTGTTTTAGCAATAGCCATCCTAAAAGGTGCAAGGTGTTAACTCACTGTGTTTTGATTTCCATTCTCTGGTGACTAGTGGGCTTGAGAACTTTCCATCTGCTTGTCTATTTCTATATCATTTCAGGAGAAATGTCTAGTCGAGTCCTTAGCTAGTTGAGTAATCAGTCGGCTTCCTTTCTGCTCGAATGTGGGATTCCTCCGGTCTTCTGGACAATGACCCCCTTATCAGATACGTGATGTGAAAATGTTTCCTCCCACTTGACGGGTAACCTTTCCATCCGCTGATTGTGTCCTTTGATGATGCATAAAACTTGTAAAACTGGGCTGGAGAAATGGCTTAGTGGTTAAGGCGTTTGCCTGCGAAGCCAAAGGATCCCGGTTCGATTCTCCAGGACCCACATAAGCCAGATGCATAAGGGGCACATGCATCTGGAGTTCGTTTGCAGTGGCTAGAGGCCCTGGCATGCCCATTCTCTCTCTCTCTCTGCTTGCAAAGAAATAAATAAATAAAAAGTTAAAAAATATATTAAAAAAAAAAACTTGTAAAACTGAGGGTCTGTCTCTGCTGTGTGTGCTTCTGGCACATTCAAGAAACCAAGGACCAATGAAGTGCAGTGTCCTGAAGCTCTCCCCCATGTTTTCTTCTAGAAGTTTCATAATTTAGGTCTTACTTTAGATCTCTAATCTGGAGCTGGAGAGATTGCTCAGCGGTTAAGACATTTGCCTGAAAAGCCTGAGAACCCAGGTTCAATTCCCCAGTACCCATGAAAAGCCAGATGCACAAGGTGGCACATGTGTCTAGGGTTCACTTGCAGTGGCTAGAGGCCCTGAAACACCCATTCTCTCCCTTTCTCTCTCATTTTCCTTCTTTTGCTCTCTCAAATAAATAATTAAATAAATTTTAGAAATTTTTTTAAAAAAACTTGCCAGGTAATCCCAGCACTTGAGAGGCAGAGGTAGGAGGATTGCTGTAAGTTTGAGGTCAGCCAGAGACTGCATAGTGAATTTTAGGTCAGTCTGGGCTACAGGGAGATTCTACCTCAAAAAATAAAATAAAATAAAATAAAATAAAATAAAATAAAATAAAATAAAATAAAAAATAAAATAAAATAAATAATAAATAAATAAATAAATAGAGATCTTTAATGTTTTGAGTTAGTTTTGAACATGACACCAGGATTCACCTCCATTCCTTGACATGTGACTACCCAGGTTTCAGGCAACACTTGTTGAAGACACGGTCCTTTCCCCATCAAGTAGTGTTGGCATCCTTGTCAAATGTCATTTGACCATCCACATAGTGTTTATGGATCTGTCTTTATGCTGGTGCCCCAGGTTTGGTTATTTTGGCTTTGTATATTTTTAGTCAGGATGTCTGAGTCCTGCAACTTTGTTCTTTTTTAAAAACTATTTTTGGGGCTGGAGAGGCACCTGCCTGCAAAGCCAAAGTACCCAGGTTTGATTCCCCAGGACCCACATAAGCCAGATGCACAAGTGGTACATGCATCTAGAGTTCACTTGCAGTGCCTGGAGGTCCTGGTGCACCAATTCTTTCTCTCTCTTTCTCTCTCTCCATCTTTCTCCCACTCTCAAATAAATAAATAATAAAAGGTTTATAAAAAAGGAAAAATATCGGTATCCTGAGTCATTTGAAGGCCCAAGTGGATGAACCTTTTTATTAGTGTAAAATATTCCATTGAGTATTTCCATTTACCCAGGGTTGAGTTGAATCCGTAGGTGACCTTAGATAGCACAACCATATGGTCCTGTTGGTCTCCAGTCCATGGACGTGGGATGTCTGCAGTGGTTATCTTCTTGTTGCTGGGCTGACCAGAAATGGCTTATGGGAGGAAAGGGTTTATTGAAGGCTCACTGATCCCTGGGGAAACATCACTGCATCAAACATACCAGAAAGTGTGAACAGCCAGAGCTCAAACGTGCTCTTGACACATCTAGTAGAGCTGGACTCATGACCCACCCCCAGTGACACGCCTTCTCCAGTGAGGCTCTGCCTGCTGAGACTTAAGTAGGAAGCTTAATCAAAAGTCCTTCAGGCTATGGGGACATACATTTACATTCAAACCACCACATCCCTAGTAGCTCAACATAGGAATCCTGCCAGCCTTTCCAATCCATGAACATTGGGTGTCTTTCTGTTTATTTGTGTCTGCCTTAGTTTCTGTCAACAGCATCTTGTAGTGTTCAGCATATAAGCCTTTCACTTCCTTGGTTAGGCTTTGAAAATGTAGTTTGAAAAACTGGTGTGTGTGTGTTTTGTGTGTGTGTGTGTGTGTGTGTGTGTGTGTGTGTGTGTTGTGTGTGTTTGTGTGTGTGTGTGTGTGTGTGTGTGTGTGTGTGTCAAAGGTCAACTTGTTGGTGTCAGTCCTTACCTTTCACCTTGTTTAAGACAGGGTCTTTGACCAACACACAATAACACAGAATCAAAAATGCAAAATGACAAATGGAGGCTTTTTTAAATTTAAAAATTTTTTTATTTTTATTTTTGGAGACACAGAGAGAGACAGACAGAGAGGGAGAGGGAGACAGATAGAGATGGGCGCACCAGCAGTCTCTCAGCTGCTGTGAATGAAATCCAGATGTGTGCGCCCCCTTGTGGTCAAGTGCAGCATTGCGCCCTTGTGTCACTTTGCATCTGGCTAAACGTGGGATCTGGAGATTGGAACTGGGTTCTTAGGCTTAGCAGGCAGGTGCCTTAACCACTAAGCCATCTCTCCAGCCCGACAAATGGAGTTTTTAATTATCAATTTATTTGCACATGCCTGTGTGCATGAACACACCAGGGTCTCTTGCCACTGCAAATGAATGCCCATCTGGCTTTACATGGGTAGCTGAGGAATTAAACCGTGACCAGCAGGCTTTGCCAACAAGCAATTTTAAACTACTGAGCCATCTCCACAGCCTTGAAAAATGGATATTAACGTGACAGAGTACAAAAAGTTCTTAGATATAGTTCAGATCCCTCAATGCAACTGTCTTACACGTAGTCACACACACATACACACATGTTAAAGAAAGGTATCTACGAAATGTTCAAAAACTCTTTCCTTTTCCGATTATGGGTCAGTGTCAAGCTAGGTTTCTTCAAGTTCAAGCCAAAGTGAAATGGCTAATGATGGGAGATGGAAGCAAACCTGAGAGTCAGCCATTTTCTTAAGCCAGTCACTGGAAAGATCCCCTTCTTCCATGTGCCTTCCTCTTACTAAAGTTTTCCTGCTTTAAGAAATAGTTACTATTCATGAAAACATGGAATTTATGTTAGTGTGTAATGAGTTTGTTATTATTATTTTTATTTTAGAGAGAGCAAGAGCAAGCACAAGAGAGAACAGAGGGAGGGAGAGAACTGGCACACCAGGGCCTCAGCCACTGCAATCAAACTCCGGATACTTGCTCTACCTAGTGGGCATGTGTGACCTTGTGCTTGCCTCACCTTTGTGCATTTGGCTAATGTGGGATATGGGAAGTCGAACATGGGTCCTTAGGCTTTGCAGGCAAGTAACTGCTAAGCCATCTCTTCAGCCCTATTATTGTGATCTTCAACAAATGGCGAGTATCTTCAAAAGTGCAGTCTTTCTTTCTAAGTTGACATCAGTAGATATAACCACAGCCACACAGCTTCATGGGGACCCACCATGATTTTTAACTATTTATTTAAGAGAGAAAGAGATATACACAGAGAGCTGGAGAGAAATAAGGAGAGAGAGAGAGAAAGAGAGAGAGAAAGAGAGAATAGGTTGCCAGGCCTCTTGCCACTGAAAGCAAACTCCAGATGCATGTACCAGTTTGTGCATCTGGTTTACATGGGTACTGAGAACTGAACCTGGGTAGTCAGGCTTTGCAAGCATCTGCCTTTAACCACTGAGCCATCTTTCCAGGCCCCACAGAGTGGAAGGGGAACAAAACCCTTGAGAACTGCTGGTCCAAAGTGAATGGAAATAGTTGAGGACAATCTATCTGTCTATTTTAAAGCTACATCCATCACTGAATGATACCCTTAATATGATCTGTATTATTTTTGTGTGATGTGAATTTTAGCTCAATGAAAATGAAACTACTCTAACAAAATGTAAACATTCTAACTTTATCAAACAGGGACATACAAAACTGTGAAAATCTTTAAGGTTGAACAGAAGCATTATTAAAATTCATGAAAGAGTGCTAGAGAGATGGCTTAGTGGTTAAGGTGCTTGCCTGCAAAGCCTAAGAACTCATGTTCCGATCTCCAGGTTCCATGTAGCCAGATGCACAGTGGTGCAAGCACACAATGTCACACTAGCACCACAAGGGGGTGCACTTATCTGGAGTTCATTCACAGCAGGCTGAAGGTCCTGGTGCACCTATTCTCTCTCTCTCTCTCACTCAAAAATAGAAAATAAAAATAAAAATAAATCATGACAGAGAGTTGAAGAGCTATCTTAGCAGTTAAGCTTGCGTGTGAAGCCTAAGGACTTATGTTCGACTCTTTAGGTCCCACGTAAGCCAGACGCACAGTGATGCAAGTGCATAATGTTGTACATGGGCACAAGGGGCACATGCACCTGGAGTTCAATTGTAGTGGCTGGAGGCCCTAGGGTGTCAATTCTCTCCCCCCCCACACACACATACACATTCACATTCACATAAAAAAGGCAGTCTATTGGGCTTGCCTCAAAAAAAAACCTCATGACAGGATGAAAGACAAGCTACCTTATCAATATATCCATGTCAACACTTACATGGGCTAAACTCATATGTTAAAAATAATCATCGATGATGTGGTGGCTCACGTCTGTAATCTCTGTACTCAGGAGGCTGAAGCTGGAGGATTGCCATGAGTTGGAGCCAGCCAGGCTATATTGTGAATTTTAGGCCAGCCCGGGTAACAGCGTGAGACCCAACTCTAAAACATGTGACAAATGACATGGTGGTGAGGACGTGGATGGCGGCTCCCACTGTTCGCTAGAGGAAGTTAGTGGAGGCTCCCACTGTTAGAACTGCCCTCTAAGGCCATGGTGTGGGGCTGCCCAGGTGCCCTTAGCTGAAGTCCTGTCTCAAGGGACATTCTCTGTGCTCCTAAAAAAGCAAAATACTGTTAAAGTTGATTCCAAATCTGTATCTGACCACATGCAAAGAAACCCACCTAAACCAAACGAGTCAGGAAAGTCGGGAGTGAGAATTCCAGCACCAGGCAAGGTGGATCTCACGATAAAATTCATTACAGGAACACAGAACTCATCAGGAAGGGGGGAAAGGGTGTCCCCCATCCCCAATGAACACCTAGCACCTATCAAGACCCACGCCCCAGCATTCGCTTCTCATCTAAACGGGTGCTTTAAGAGAGCAGATAAGCTGGCAGGGGTGAGAGGCAGTTCAGTGATTAGTTCTTGCCCAGCACGTGTGGCATGGGCTCCATTGCCAGTACTGAAAAGCAAAGGCCGTGAGAAATAAGATTTACAGGTAACCAGCTTTTTACAGGTTCATCAGTGGGGAGCAAAGAAAATTCCATGTATAGGACTTTCTTATATGATGGAGGTGGGATGTCTAATTTAAAAAAAAAAGATGAATTATATTTAAAATGGAATCTGGCAAAATGTTAAATCTCTACCTTATATATTCCAAAAAAGACTCTCCAGATGGATCAAAGATTTAATTTGAAAACAAATCATGGAAGTACTAGAAGAAAAGAGGATTGTTAAAACATGACTGTGGACATTCCACAAAACTGGTAGTTTTAATGATATAAATGGCCTAAGTGTGAATTATAAAGAGATATAAAGTTAAGAAATAGCCAAAAGCAGGAATATGTATTTCCTGTCACAGAAGCATGAGTCACTTTAATATGCAAAGACAACAAGAAGTGTGCGAGCAGAAGTGGAGCAGAAGGAAGCGCTGCGGACAAGTGACTTTCACAAGTGGAAACATCTGGAAGCACACTCAACCTTCATTTCTCGTAAGGAAAACGCAAACTAACAGAGACTTTTGTACATGTGTGCTGTGTGGATGTGTCTATGGTGTGCGTGTGTGTGTGTGTCACAGAACACGTGTGGTGTCACAGGATAACCTCGGGGTGTCGAGCCTCTCCTTCCATCTCAGTGACACAGGGGTCTCTTGTTTTTGCTGCTGGGAAAGCCCGTCTTGCTGGACCACGAGCTTCGGGATACTTCTGACTCCATCTCCCATTGCTCCCAGCTTTATATGGGTGCTGGGGACCTGATCTGGTCAGCAGGCTTGGGAAGCAAGTGCCTGTAACCATGGAGCGGTCCCCCCAGCAGAGACTCTTTTGTTCAGCCTATCGGAGTGACAAAGACCAACGTGATATCACTGACACTGTGGCTCAATGTTCTGGCGCTGACCAAGGTGGCAGGGGCTAGAACTTCTGTTTTCCAATTTCAATTTCATCCCTTAAAGCCTGGGAACCTGCTCCCTCTCTGTGTACATTGACGTCTCTGTAAAATGGGTTCCTGTGAGGATTACAGAGGTAAAACTTGTCAGGTGCCCAGAACAGGCCAAATGAGATTGAATGAATATTATTACTGAATATTATTGAATGAATATTATTTCTCCACACATTGTGTGGAGAAAAAAAATCTATTAAAATGAGAAATGCACAGTTTCTGTAAAGTAATATACTTCCAGAAATTCCACCTTCCAAGTATGTTCTCACGCACGCATGACACATGTAAGATACGCTCACAGCAGCTTTGCTGACGATTGGGTAAGACCAGGAGGGCACGCACCATCCCTGGGAAATGGCAAGCAAGCTAAGGTCCATTGGTGGCATGGACGTCGGGGAAACAAAACCAGCAGAGAAGAGCTGGACAGGCAGGACATGGCAGAGCTGAGTCAGAACAGCAAGAAAAACCCCAGCAGTGCAGTAAAATGTGGTCCCTTGTGTTTGCTGTGTGTGTGGAAAACAAATCTTTAGGTAATGCAATTTAAAACACAAGAGAAAACTCAAAATGTATAAATTATGAGTTCTATGTAATTGCATACTATGTAATATATTGTTGAACTCTCAATGAAATGCAACATTTTCCCTAGGCAAGCAAAATTATGAAAACCCTAGAAAATTTCAGCGCATAAAAATGATGCTAGGAAAATTTAAAATTTTAATTTAAAAACTTTGACATTGTTCCAGGTTCAGCCAGTTTCAAATGCCAGACAAGTGGTTCCAGACCATTAGAGCTGTTCCCTCACCTGTTTGACAGTACTTAACCTTGACTCAAGGCCTAGCCTCAGGGTGTGCAAGAAAACCACAGGCCAGTCTCACATTAACAGAAGTGCCAAGTCCCGCTGCTCACTGGACAGTGGGCTTGCCTCTCTGTGCAGAGGGTCCTGGACTTTGTCCCCAGACCCAGCAGGGACAAAGATGTGGGGAGCGCAGAGCCTGCACATCAAATTCCTGCTGGGCTGATGGGTCAGAAGCGATATTCCAGCCCCAGATAAGGCGGTGGAAACAGCATTGAGAGAAGGGGTCTGCACGGGGAAGCTGTGGGCAGTGCAGCGGGGCACAGAGCTCGCAATGGGCGATGAGCAACTGTGCAGGGGGAAGAGATGCTGGCTGTGGCAACATCCCACCGAGAGATGCCGGCTGTGGCAACATCCCACCGAGAGATGCCGGCTATGGTAACATCCCACCGAGAGATGCTGGCTGTGGTAACATCCCACTGAGAGATGGCGGCTGTGGTAACATCCCACGGCTTCTATCACGAAGCACCACAGCCACAGCCTGTAGTATTTACAATAGACAAGGGAAGCCAGAAATCCAAAACTAAGACATGGGCAGATGGCGCTTGCTCTGAGCTCCCAGGAAGGGTCCTTCTTTCCATCCTGTGACCTGTGTGAGTCTCTAGCTGGGGCCTGGGTTCATGGCTCTGTCTCCATCATCATGGGGCTCTCTTCCACAGATCTCTCCAATTTCCAGCCACCGCACCTTCCCACCATGAGATGAAATAAACCATGCCCCTGCCACCGTGCCTTCCTTCCGCGAGTTCCTTCTTTGCGTATTTTGTCACAGGAATGAGAGAAGTAATTGAAACAACTGGCTACAAAAAAAGAGATGTTGGGGCCACATTTCTGAAAGTCTCTGCGACAAACACTGGAAAATCCACGGCAAGTCACTGCAGAGCAGGTACACATAACTGATGATGGTTTAGCAATTTAATCTGATGGTAAATAAATAGTAAGATCTACATATTTCCTATATAACAGCTGTGGCCACTTAGTGCCCATAATGGGATAAAGAAAGCATCTGTTCAAAATAACAATGGCTAAGAAACATGCAATTAAAACAGTGTTTATGAAGGGAAAACCCTGTAAGCTTTACTGAGAAGATGTGGACCTGTTGGGGGAGAACACATTGCATGATGGGAAGCATGACCATTTCCCCAGAACATGTTAGGTATTCAGCTCAGCGCTGATGGGAGTTCTAAGTACAAAGCACCAGCAAAGCTCTCACCCAAACTGTGCGGCATATCCTGATGCCCAAACAGGAGCAAAGTGGGTGAAGGGGGAAAGGAACACCCCGCCCTTTGTGTGTGTGCAAGTGGAGACCACAGACAACCTCAAGCGTCGTTCCTCGTGGGCCACCCACCGTTTTTATGAGACCGAGTCTCGGATTAGCCTGGAATTTGCCAATGACGCTAAACTGCTGGCCAGAAGGCTCCAGGGATCTGTCTGTCTCCCTCCCCAGTGCTGGGGTTACAAGTGGGGATCGAACTCGGGCTGTCATGCTTGGCCTACAAGAACTGTAAAGACGGAGCTATGTCCCCATCCCAAGGCTGTGCTTTAAGTGAGTGAAGAAAAGGACTGTAGAAACTTCTAAATGGACAGAGGTCTCGAGTTTTGACTCAGCTCTTCTCCCTCCGTGCCCCTTTCTGGTCTGGGCACATAAGCCTCAGCATCACCCTGGGAAGCAGGGTACGGGACAGAACAGGGAGTTCTGAAAGCCCATGACAGGACCCACATGAGCCAGATGGACTGAGGCAGAAGCAGGGCTGTAGCAGACAGCTTCAGGTTCGCTGAGATGAACTTCCAGACCAGGCACAGTTATGGAGGAAGGGATATTATTTATTGAAGCTTACAGATCCAGGGGAAGTTCCATAATGGCAGAAGAAACGGCCTGCTCTCACAAGGCCAGGCAGAGAGAGCAAAAGCCAACCAGCCACCACAGCACACAGAGCAAAACTACAGCCAAAAGGTCACACAGCACACTTCAGGAACTCCTGCTAGGCACATTTGCATATCTTTACAATGGAATCTCAAACCCACACCTTAAGACTGGCCCCCAGTGACATTGCCTCTAGCAAGGTGAATGAAGATGCAAACTAAGACTAATAAAACACTGAATATATTGGGGGACATATATTCAAACTACCACAAGGGCTGTCTGTGAAGGCAGGGGAAGACAGACCAGCACTGTGGCGCTCTGCTAGGAAAAGAGGTGGTGAGTTGTTGGGGTGCCACCTGGTGAACCCAAGAGGTACTGAGTCATGGGACACCACCTGGTGAGCCCGAGATGACCAGATCAGAGCTTGGAGCAAAGCCCGGGTGGAGAAGGGAGGGAAAGCGCCTGTGCCTGCCCCAGCTGCAGACTCCACCAGGCTCGGATGAACAGAGGGCCACCTACAGGGGCCAAAGCAGGGATGGCGAGCTGCGTGCCCTGGGCCAAGTGTCAAGGCCCGTTTGGGAAGTTAACTACATTGGTCAGACTTACACCTACCAATGTATACCACATGCTTGGTGGCGGGACAGGGCCCAAAGGGCCACAAAGCTAATGACACTCATTCTGTGGTCTCTCACAGAAAACAGTGCCAAGCCCTGGGCTAAAGAATGAAGTCTGGTGGCTTGACAGGGACCCTGTAAGTTACCTCATCAGACAGGGACAAAATACCTGGAGCACCTGTGGTGCCCCTGTGCAGCTAAGTCCCTAAGTCCCCTCTCCACAATGACCTGGCAGCCATGAATCCCCGATGAAACGGGATCCACGCAGGAAGTGGAAGAATGTTAAACTTCACATTTTCGCACACCCAGAGAGGCCGCCAGGGGTGAGGGCATCCGTCAGACACAAGCTGGTGGCAGTGCTGCCAACCAGAGGGCTGAGGAATGCGATGGGGGATCCTTGTACTGAAGCCATAGCACAGTCATAGGAGCTATGATAGTGGGCTGAACCCCAAAGTAGTGGATTAGGCAAAGACATTAAAATCACCTGGAGTCTGAGGTGTAAGCATGGAAGTAAGGGCCATTAGGTTAGGAGACACGAGCCATAGATCAGGAGACTGCTATTCTAGCAGGGCCTCGGGGGCGGGGAGGGGGTGAAGGAGAAAAATAATTACAGAACTAAGCAAAGAAAATCTCCTCGGAAATGGGAGCAGACCTGAGCCTTTGGGCCATGGTGTTCTGACCGGAATTACAGAAACATGGCATGCTTCCACATAAACCCTGGGGAACTCCTGAGGAAATGTCCATTACGCTTCCAAACTAAAACATTAAAATGAAAAGAGATTGTTTAAAAGAAGAAAAGAAAATCCCACTTCCAGAAGTCATTTTTGTCTGCCATTGAAACTGCAAGGGGCAGGTACTGGGAAGATCACAATGGGCAAAAACTTCACTGTGTCAGCATGGTGGCCTGACAGGAGCCACATGCAATGCCAGGGGGCACCTGTAACCCCAGCGCTGGAGGCAGAGACCGGCAGTGCCTGGAGCACTCTGGCTGCAGTGAGCTCTGTGTTGTCCAAGACGATGCTGGAGAGAGGTGGAGGGAGACACCTGAAGTTGACCTTTGGCCCCCACATGCCTACACACGTGTGCATTTGCACCAGCACACACATATGAACATGCACTTGTGTACACACACACACACACACACACACACACGGACTCATACAATGCAAGAGGACAATCTGTGTGAAACAGCCACGATGTTCTGAGGAAGCTGGACTCAGGGTCACAGTTCTGTCTCCAGGCAAACGCAGTTCCACTGTGAAGGCAAAATGAACTTGAACCAGAAAATGTACTGTACATCACTGTTAGAGGAAAAAATAACCGTGGGGTACAATTCAATAGAATGGAAGAAAATAAAAAAAAGGATGGAATTGGCATAAAAAAAAAAACAACAATGGTGAGCAAGTAGATCATTAAAAGTTACAGCGAAGTCCAAGTGATTACTGAGAAAATGAGGTTTAATGGCGTTGTTAGGAAATAATTCCCCCAATAGACAAGACATAATGTTCTTAAAGTAATTGACATAATGTGAAAGAAAGTTAGTAATATTCTGGAACTAAAATTCAAATGATTGTGATAAAATTGTGCCAAATGCCTTGTCATGTTCAAGTGGTAATTTGTGGAGACCCAGGCCTTCTTGCAGTTGACGGGGATGGATGTTCTAATATTTTCTTTGTCGGGACTATTTTGATGGCTTGGGGAAGGGACTCACCTCATCCAGCTTAGTTGAAACCGAACGTCTTGAAAAGACTCGTTACCATAGGGTGAGCGGAGAGCATTTTGGTTGGGTGTCAGGGACAATAGGGATCAGGGAGGCAAAGGGCAAGTGACCTGAAGGAGCCCATATCTCAGCCTTTGCTACTCAATCCCCCAAGACCCTCCACCTCAGTGTGGCCATGACATGTATAAAAATAACTCAATAAATGCCTTACACCAACCCTCGCACCCCCACTGCCCCTGTTCCATCACAGTTAATGCTCAGCCACACCAGACAACGTCACAGCCCCAGGCCTCCTCCTGGCAGCAAGCCTTTGGCCATAATTGGCCACTCAGCCCACCCAGCCATTCCTTTAGACAGCTTTCCATACTGCTCCCTCCAAACTTCCCCTCCTTACACACCACTCCAACACACCTGGGGACGTAGCTGTCTATGTCATGTCTGCCACTCCACTGACCCCAAGCCTGAGCAGGAAGGTGGCAATGCCTGATGCCCCCCTGGCATGGATGCATTTATCACCCTGAGTTGAAAATGCCTCTCTCCTGTCTTTGTGAGATGTTTTTTACCCTGCCCTCAATTAAATTAACCATCTCCCCTCCACACCAGCCCTCCCATCTAAGAATGGTGCAAAGAGCCTGTTTAGGCAGGGTTTGTCTGCAGCCTTGAACATAGACAGGAACGGGGGCGGGGCGGGGCGGGGCGGGATTCAGGGAACTTGGGGGCAGGAGGGACGCTGGAACAGTGCAGCAGGCGATCCTGAGGATCAGCCCTTCTTGAGTTTCATCCCTGGATCAGGAGTTGAACTTGACCAGAAAGCCAGCAAGGTGGAGCCCCATGTCCACCCTTGGCCACAATAGTGTCACCAGACTGCTGGGGCTAACTTAGGACCAGTCCTGTGAGGTGACAGCACCCCACTCTCCACTGTGAGGTAGGGGCTAGGCAGCCCATAACCGCACCCCACTCTCCACTAGCAAGGACCCCATGCCTCCACCCACCGCCAAGGCCAGCCGTAACCAATGACCACAGAGCACTCACCCCTCCAGTCCTTCATGGGCGGCTGGGCTACTTTATGGTCTCCAAGCGCCTGTCCTGTGCAACTTTGGCCTTAGCCTAGAAAAAGGTCAAAATGACAGGTGGAGGGCCTGGGAATGTCCGATACTGGCAGGGGGGATGCGGGTGGACACAGGAGAGCCATATCCAGAGTCAGTGGCCCAGGGACATGGACACAGGGGAGGCCCATCCAGGGTCAGTGGCCATGAGGGGCAGGCAGGATGGCACTGGGCTGCTGTGTTTGCTGGACCTAAGTCTCTTGGACAGAGAGCCTAGCTGTGGCCCCTCCACGCTTGCCTCTCTGCTCTGCTTTCTCCGAGTGTCAGTGATGGCAGCCAGGGTCCAGGACCCCCATCAAGGGCTTCAGCTAAAATCGAGGAGCTGCCCTCAGCTCTGCCCCAGAGCTGCCCAGAGAAGAGTCGTGTTCACTGCACCACACCATGGCTCCGGCTATGGTTAGAAGGCGCTCCTCCGAGGATGAGGTCAACCCGGGCCCATGTGCCACTGGCGCCAGGGTCCTTGGGGTCCCCACACCCTGGCATCTGCTCTCGTGGGCAAATGGGCTTGTTTAGTAGGACACCTGTGGGTAAAATGGTGACTGCCCGGGTCTGTAGATGGAGCGGGGTGCGGGAAGACAATGAGTAGGGTCCAGAGGTGCAACCACATGGGGCAAGTGGACCCCAGAGCTTGACTGGACAGGAGAACCCACCGAGAAGATGCCTCTGACACTGCTTCCAGGAGAGCGAGGCCTGGGAGAAGCGCTCTGCCACAGTGACACTCATCACAGACAGAGGGTCGATGAACCGCTGCACGTGGTGAGCAGGCTCCTGATGAACTAGGGGCAGGTTCTGTAGGGGTGAATACCTTCAAACATGTCAAGTTGTGCACATCCATCGCACACAGCCTTTTGTATGTCAATCAGACCACAATAGAGTTGTTTGAGCACATTTTCTTTAATAAAATAAAAATAGATAAAGTGTTGTCTACCATGCTATGGTGAATGGCAGAAAGTGATGAGAAAGACAGGAGTACGTGTGTTTCTCCGGGATTCAGGGGGGCTGGCCACTCACGTGAACCTTACCATGACCCCCAGACCTAAAGAGAGCAGTCACTCTGGGTCCCCTAGGGCAAAGGGAACCTGTTGGACATGTTCCTTAAACTGTGGCACCAGCCTTGTGCCAGAAGTGCTAGGAGCCTATCTGCCAATGGAAAACCAGAGGTCCTGGGAGCAAAGGCTATGAGAAAAGAGATGATAGGTAGATGATAGATAGGTGATAGATAGACAGACAGACAGACAGACAGACAGACAGACAGACAGACAGATAGATAGATAGATAGATAGATAGATAGATAGATAGATGATAGATGATAGATAACTGATAGACAGATGATGGATGGATATGTAGATGGTGGATGGATAGATAAACTGATGATAGACAACAGATATAGAGATAGCATTGGTTCTTTTGCAACACTGTGACAGAATACTTGACAGAAACAATGGAGGGAGGGCCGGTTTCCTTTGCCTAATGGGTTCAGCCCACAGTGGACACAGCCAAGGTAAAGCAGCTCCGAGAGTTCCCAGTGGCGTTTGTGTGGAGGCTGCTCACATGGCTGCAGACCAGGAGGCAGAGGGTGAGGCAGGAGCCAGGGGCTGGCTGGCACTCTCAAAGGCCCACCCTTAGTGCCTACTTCTACCAGCTAGACCCCACCTCTGCAGGTTCCACATCCTCCCACCACAGCTCCAACAGCTGGGAATGAAGTGTTCAAAATACGAGCCTCTGGGGGACATGTCAAAATCAGACCATAATATTCTCCCCGTTATCCTCAAAGGCTCGTGGCAGTTTCATAACACAAAATGTTTTCAATCCACTCCAGACTCCCTAATGTCTTAACAGTTGCAACACTATTCAAAAATCCAAAGTTCAAAGCCTCTTCTGAGACTTAAGGCAAACTCTTAAATGTGAGCCCTTGTAAAGTCAAAAAGAAAGTTACATACTTCCAAGGAAAATGGTGCAGAGTAAATGTCCCACTTCAAGGTTGAAATGGGAAGACAGCAAAGCAAGGGGTTCAAAGCCCGACTGAAACTCAGCAGGACAAACAGTAATTCCTGCAGCTCCTTGCCAAGACACATGCTGGCATCACCTGAACTCCCGCAGCTGTGGGCAGCCCTGGCTGGATGGCCTTCCCATTTGCAGCATCTCTCTTGAGCTGGCTCCACTCTTTCTCAGCCGATGCCCCGTGTTCCTGGCACATGCAATATACGGGTCATGGCTGAAGCCGAAGCAGCACGTCCACTGCTCCGTGAACACTCTGCCGGGCTCTCAACAGAGAACTGGCTCTGTGGACACTGCCGGGCCTAACTGGTTCTTCTCAGAAGCCTTGGTGGAAACCTCCGTGACCCGTAGCTGTCACATTCTAGATTCCTGAAAGTGCACTGCACTGGGGACAGCACCAAGTCTTCCACAGATTCCAGCAACAGTCGTCAGGTCTCCTCGGACCAGGGTTAACAAAACCTCCAAGGGCCTGGGTGGCTGAACCTGGAAAAATACTTCCTTGGGGGGTCCTGAGCAAGGAGAGCGCCCAGGAGCACCCTCTTTGCAGAGGAAAATCATTCCAACGGGCTTGCAGCTGTACCCCTCAAAGCCTGTGGTGGGTGAGCTCTCCAGCGCCTGTCACAGCCTCCGGTCTCTTTTTCTCTTTCTGGGACAAATGGCTTGGTTTCTCTGTATTGGCACTGGTCTCTTTAACAATGGAGGCGTCTGTGCCTGCCGCTTTGAACACACTTATTTTTCTGGCTAACTTCTTTCTACTCCATGTTTTACTTCCAGTTCTCACTGCAAACCTGGCTAAAAGCAGCCAGCAGTAACCACGGCCACCGACTAACTGAGTTATGGAGTCGTGAAATTTCCTTTGCCAAATTAATCCATCCATCCATCACCTTTGAACTTAGTCTTATCACTTACTTACATGGGCATACACAGGCCAATTCTTTGTTAGAATGTAACATGATTGTCCGACTCCAAGCTGAGTCTTTGTCACGACAGGAGATCACATGAGCCTGGCCTTTGCTGTCCCCATTTCCGACACAGCGTTCTCACCAGCATCACCCACTAAGCTCTGCTTAGTGCACTCAAAGCTCTCACCTTCATCTCCAAACGTCCCACACACATCATATTCTATATGCACACACAGGTACATTTACAACAATACCACACATCTCCATACCATACCACACACACCATGAGTATATATACATACAACATGCACACGTCACATATATACACACATGCATTATATGCCGTCTATATACACTGTACACATCAAGTACACATGACACATATATCACATATACAAAATACAACATGCATGTCATATGTGTAACACATCTACATAACACATTACACTCCACACATATCCGTAGGCCCTATCGCTTCACACACTGAACACTCACATGACATCAACTCAGTGTATTTTCTTCACTGTTACCAGCTTGAGAGACACTGGCAAGCCTCACCCACCCTGGTCTCTCCACAATCTGAGCACACCAGGGTTAGCCCACTGTCTCAATGAGGAGTTCAGGCCCCTAGAAGAGACACAAGTTGGAGTCATGTATATGGTCAGCAGAGAGAGAAAACTTCTTGAACTTTCTCATCCTGGCCCTATGCTGTATTCTGTTGGGGTCCCTCCTAGGCCAGCCCAGGAGGACGGCAGGGTCTCTGCCGAGTTGGGGGTGAGAGGCGCGGAATCACGACACAGACTCCGGGAGTTGGGTGGAAGCAGCAGAGGGCGAGCTGCAGCAAACTCGTTTATTCAAGGAAGTGTAGCGGGTTTTAAGGGGCTTGGCTGGCCAATCATTGTATGGGGTGGTCCCCTTTTTGTGACCAATGACAGCCTGTCTCCAGACAGATTATCTTGTAGCAGGTTTCTCGCGAGCATGGGACTGTAGCTGTTGTCACGCCAGGCCTGCGCAGGACGCCATGCTGGTAGGGCCAGCCAAAGGGCATTGCTAGAGATGGAACAGGATGGTACCAGGGAACACCCCAGGCCTGCCCACTCCTGTCTGTGCTTCTTCCCGGAGGGTCACCACAGACCCCAGCTGAGTGGGCACAGGTACAACTGCTATGGGGAAGCACATTTTGTAATGAGCCACCACCATGGGGCCACCATCTGCCACCCCAATTCCAAGCCTAAAGTGGGATGTTGAAGAACCATCCTTGGGGCGTCTAGGGCAATGGGAGCCTGTCTCCTTGAGGGGCAGGCATGACCAGCTGTCCTGAATACCCAGAGCTGCCTTTTCAGGACAAAGGAGATGGGACCTGCCTAGTCAGGAGGCAGGCTCACTCCCAGGAGCCAGGCACTCAGGGCTGCCTGTTCCAATGCACCCCTCTCAAGGACGTTCCTGGAAGCAGCTAATCACTGATGGGAGGAAGTGGGGAGGACAGCCATGGGAGTGTCTGGTGGTCACCTCACACAGTGACAGAAACTGACTGGGTCCACTCCAGCAAAGACCTGTTTATGATCATAGCCAGAAGGGCAAGGGTCACCCCAGGAACTTGACACCTGTTCCAGGCATCTCTGCCCACCTCTGTCACTTGACCCTGGGAACACCTGCCTTTTCGCAGCTGCCCACTCTGCTGGGAACCAGCCACAGTAGTGGCATAAGATGCAAAAGAGAGCAGGCTCTGGGGATGGCCTGACATTCAGCATGCTGCTGCCAGCTATGATGGGATCAGGCAGAGTCCATGCCTCCACTGTGCAAGGCCCTGACAGCCCCGCCGAGCACACCCAGCCAGGAGGGAGTGGGTGCTCGTGTCCACAGCACCTGAGCTCCTTCGTCCTCCAGATGCACATGCTGCCCTCCTCTCCTTCCCACACGCAGACAGAGCCAAGTGTGAGTGAGTGGAGGGCCTCGCCTCCCCATCTCTCTCTCTCACACACACGCACATTGAAACCTACAGAGGCAGGTGGGGACCATACCACTGAGCAACTGGCAATGCTACAGGCTCTCTGGGCCACTTTAGATTTGTGTGTGTGTGTGTGTGTGTGGTATGCATGCATGGTCCCATGTGTGTGTGGGTGTGCAAACACGTACACGTGTACACATCTGTGTGGTGTCTTCCTCAACTGCTCTTTTATTTAGTGAGGCAAGGCCTTTCACTGAGCTCGGCCCCCACCAGCTCCTCGGTGCTGGGATTGCCCGGCCCACCTCGCATTGGCGTGAGTGCTGGAGATCCAAACTCAGGTCCTCACACTCGCCAACTGAGCCGTCTCCCCAAGCCCACTTCACACCTGAGGGTCGACTGATGGCACCATTTGTTAAAGGAAATCATCTGCTGGGTCAAATAACTGTCGCTCACTCAGCAGCTGGTGGTCGACTTCACACACGTGGAAACATGATGAGGTGGGTGGCCCTTTAAGGAAGGATCCTTGTTCTGTGATGGCCAGGCCTCCATGGGGCAGCCACAATTAACTCTGCACTTCTCAGCGAGGATCTGGATGTCCTGTCCCAGCTGCCATCTGGTCAGCCTCCTCACCCTACGTGGAAGGGCACCCAGAGTAGGGGAGAGAGCAACATGTAGGCACAGGTGAGAAGACCAGGTGTACGGTGGCATTACCTACTGGGAAGTGTCCCCACGTACCTCAGGGAAGGAGCAGTGCTTTTCTGGGGTGCTGAGGGAGATGAGGGAGCATGGTCCGAGCATCCAGCCCAGGCCAGCAATTCCCGGGAGCCAGTGCTCACTGTGCCTGACCCCTGAGCGAGCAAAGGGCTCCCCAGGCTGCCAGAAAGCCTAATTCTAGACCCGAGTGGAGGCACGCAGGGCCTCTTGGGGGGGTTGCAACAGTCACCTTCTCATTGCTGGGACCAAACACCAACCAGAAGTAGCTTGTTGGGAAGAAGAGATCTATTTTGACTTACAGTTTGGAGGGAGCGTTTGATCACAGCAGGAACAGCCAGCCAGGTGTACATCTATCAGCACAAAGCAGCAGCAGGAGCGAGCCAAGTGGCCTGGACTAACCAACCTCCAGGTCCAGCCCCAGTGCCGCGCCTCCTCCAGCCAGGCTCCACCTCCCAAAGGCTCCACCAGCTGGGGGGTGAGCATGAGGCTTGATCACAAGCACACAAGGCTATGGGACACATTTTTAAAATTTTCCTTTTATTTTTTAAAATTTATTTATTTGAGAGTGACAGACAGAGAAAGAGGTAGAGAGAGAGCATTTTTTTTTTTGAGAGAGAGAGATGGACATGCCAGGGTCTTTCAGCAGCTGTGAATGAACTCCAGATATGTGTGCCCCCTCATGCACATGTGTGACATTGCATGCTTGTGCCACTGTGCATATGGCTACACAGGACCTGGAGATTTGAACATGCATTCTTAGGCTTTGCAGACAAGTGCCTTAACCACTAAGCCATCTCTTCAGCCCTATGGGACACATTTTATATTCAAACCATCACAGGGGTCCACTGAAGATTCAAGGCCTGGGCTTACAGAATTGGGGATCTTGGGACCTAGACATGTTCCCAGTTTATGGCTTGTGGCTCTGCCTGGGCCCAGCAAATATCCAAGCACATAGTGACAGGCCTTTTAAAGGCATTAGGCAGAAGACACACAGGGCCAGAAAGTGCAGGTCAGTGGCTAGACTGCATGCCGTGAGAGCTGTGTAGAGGAGGGGAAGTAGGTGCCTACAGGCAGGCAGGTGGAGAGATGACGTCTGGCCCAGCCGGGAGGGCTGCATGGATAGATGGTCCTGCTTCAGTGCAGGGGATATTTATGGTTTGTTACCATAGTGATAGAATCCCTCTCCAAGGAAGCTGTCCAGCTGTGTGCATTAAAGGACTCAAGTAGACACACAGCAGCACCGTCCTGACCCCACTGGAAACCCCACACGTCAAGCTCAGCAGAAGGAGCTACTGCTTCCTCATTGGGGCAGTAACTCACCTCCAGCTGCAAGCCTCACAGGGCCTGGTATCGTGGCTCCCAGGCGTGGCTTCTCGATGCTGGGTGAAGTAGCCCAGCACTCAGAGCTCGCTAGCTCTCACTTGCCACATGGAACCTGATGATGGTCACCCTGTGAGTTTGTGCCCAGCTGGCAAAGATGGTGTCCGGCTGGCCAGCAGCATACAGCCTCCAGGGCTCAAGGACTCTGAAGGTGACAGGGACACTGGGGGCATCTCTGTTGATGCTCCTACTCCAGAACAATCTCCTGTACCACACTGGGGGATTGTGTGCACAGCGAGATAGCCCTCCACCTGAGGAAGGTGACAGGGACAGGCTTGCTGGCCTTCTGGGCCTCCGTCCCACCTCCCCAGGTGGACACACTGTGATTCCTCAGACACCAAATGCACATACCACAGCATATACATATTTACATACACTACCCAACACATGTACCACATACCACACCACACATATGGACACATATTCATGCATTCACTGACCGTCACACATATACTACATACCACACACATACACACACATATCACATATGTGCATAGCACTCACCACATCACACAAGTATATACATACACTATCTACCATAACACACACCACACTCACACCCATATATACATATACCATATTGCAAACATTCCTACTGTGGTAGTTTGATCCAGGTATCCCCCATAAACTTAAGTATTCTGAGCGCTAGTCTCCTAGCTGATCAATTGGAAATTAAATCCTCCTGAAGGCAGTGTATTGTTGGGGGAGGGCTTATGGGTGTTATAGCCAGTGTCCCCTTGCTGGTGTTTGGCATCTCTCCTGATCCTGTTGTCCACCTGATGTTGGCCAGGAGGTGATGTCCACCCTCTGCTCATGCCATCGTTTTCCTTTGCTATCATGGAACTTCCCCCTCAAGTCTATAAGCCAAAAAAAAAAAAAAAAACCTTTTTCCACCAGCTGCTCTTGGTTGGGTGATTTCTGCCAGCAGTGAGAACTTGACTGCACCACCTACCACACAGACACAGCACATACCATACATACAACCCTCACCATATGACACAGCGGCACTCACATACAGACACATATGCTCATGCCACAAACATACCTACACACACATACATACACTATATAGCACACACATAAAACATTCACTATACCACACACATACGTGTATAGATACATCTATACTACATACCACATAAACACACACCCTACACACCATATGTACCCACATGCATGTACAAACTACATACCATGCACACATATACAGGCCATATATAACACTTCCACATCATATAATGCTATAAGTGCACATGTGAACATTTACACACAGAGTAGACAACACACACTCACTCACGTACATCAACACCACCATATTACATTACCTGTACCACATACCATACATTAATATACATAGCCACACACATATACCATGAGCCAGGTGCCTGGTGACACAGGGTCCTGGCTATGAGGATCCACACTGGCTGCTGGCCTGGAAGGAACAAGCGTGAGGCAGCAGTGGGCAAAGCCCTGGGATCCAGTGTTTGCACAGCCTTCCTTGTCACTCCAGACCAAGCCTCCAGGCTTCCTCATACATGGCCCAGCGACTGAGTTAACAAGGCATCCCAGAGTTGTGGGGTTGTTCTCTGAGGAAGCCCTGCCTGGTTCCAGACACTTCTGCTCCTTCGCACTTACTCACTTCCTGCTCTCCCACACTGTCCAGACTGGACCTCCTTCACCTCTGTCCTTGTTCCTCTCCTTCCAAACTGTTCTCCTTCCAACAAGCCTCTTCTCATCCCTTAAAGCCCAGCTGGAATGTTCTATACTCTGTGAAAACCTTGACCAGAAAGTGCCTGTACTCAAGGCTGTGTCCACCATGACTGGTCATTCCCCCTCCTCCCCCGGGCTGGGAGAGCCTGCTGGACAGTCATAACTCCCTGTGGCTCCCCAGCCCTTAGGTGGGCACTGGGCACAGGGCACTCATGGACAATGGATGAATGGCTCTGATCAGAGGCCTAGAGAGGCTATAGCTCAGAAACCAAGGGGTGCACTCTGTCCTTAGTCCCAAATCACTGGACGGTCCCTGCCCACTACCGTCCCACAGTCCCGCATGAAGGGCGGGTGGCATGGAGGCTAACCTGTCCGGGGTGATTGTTATGCTCAGAACCTCAGGCCCCATGTCTTCATTAGGTCACCAAATAAATTATTACATTATTACAGTTTAAGTTGACGAGTAAATCTTATTATCAAAGTGTAATGACACTATAAAAGACATTTTATTCATGCGTTTCGTCCTCTCATTCCCGGTGACACTTCATTATGGCTCCTGAGATGTGGAGAACTAAAGCATTAATTTGGAAAATCAATGGAAATCTGAGAGCTGTGTCTCTAGCCCCCAGAGCCCTGCTGAGCGCTCATGGTAAAGGGCGGCTCAGAGGTCTGGGCAGGCCCCCAAGGGTGAGCCTTCCATATGGACACCTTGGAGGCCCCCCAGGCTTCGACCCCCTCTCCAGCACTATCCTCAGCAGTACAGATAACCTCTTGACTCTCTTTAAAAGGAGACTAAGCATCTCCCCCTTCAGGGCTGCCATGAGGACCAGTAAGCAGCCGGCTGTGGGAAGGGTACTGACTCTGGCTTCAAACCCTGCTCTGCCCAACTGACTCTGGGGACCTGGGGCCAGGCCTGAGCTCTGGGCCTCAGCCTCGTCATCTGGAAATAAGGAGGTGTGCAGAGATGGGGTTAGCACTAGGGACCCAGTACTCCTGGTTGAGACAAGGCCGGGGGGAGAAATGCAGCCCATCCACTGGCCCCCATTCTGATGACTGCATCCTGCGTCCCATGCCAGGGGCAGGAAGTGGGGTTCCAGTGGCTGGAGGACACTCTGCAAGGACCCCAGAGGGCTGAGGCTGAGTGACAATGTAGAGCGGCTTCCTCCGCACTCCCAGCAACAGGACCTGCCTCCTGCCCCGTTCTCCATGTTCCAGCTCTTTCCTGTCCTCTGCTGCTTTCCTCCGGGAGGAAACATGCAGATGGCAGTCACAGGAGTGGCGGCGGGGTGTCTTCCCACCGCCTTCTCCAGGGCACCTCAGCCTGCAGGCGCCACAGTGGCGCAGCTCTTCCCCAGGAAGTGCACCGCCGACATTCAATGACAGATGTGTTTAGTACCTTTTAAACTGCCTTTAATTTGGAAACTATGCTCTTTACAACAGCTCAATTTAAAGTTGTGATTTTCCTGAGGTTGATCATTTTCCTTCTTTCTGTCACCATTAGCAGAATACCAGAGACATTTCTAAGCAAATTATTTGAAACTGGAATAAAAGCAATAAATGGTCTTGGGGGGGGGGGGCTGTGAGAAGAGGGCAAGTGGAGGGGCTGACAGAGAAGCAGGAAGCTGGGTAAAGTCCCACACCTTGCCTTTTCCCATTCCTGAGCCCCCCACCAGGCTTCACCCTACACATACCACACTCCCCTGCGACTGCTTCCTTTGATAAAAAGCCACACACTGGACCTAGGCCCTTAGTTTTGTCCACTCAGGTGTGACCTGTAAGGCCCCTTGGACTCCTGCTCTCTCCCTTGCTGCCCCAGGACCACCAGAAGCCCTGACCCAGCCCCCAGTGGGGTGAGGGTCTTTGTACACATTTGTCCTAGCCAGGGTGGCCATCACTGCCCCATGCTCATGCTCCTGGCCCCCAGCTCCCCTCTGAGGCAGTTGCCTACAGTTAGAGTGGTCAGGTCTGGGTCCTGTCCCTGCCAGGGAAAAGTTAAGAGGGAGGGTACAGGTGCAATCCTGTACATTGGACCAGGGCTGGACCAGAGCTGCTCTGGAGGAGGCACCCAGGTTTTTTGTGGGATGGTGCTATAATGGCAAGAGCCCCTTGCTGGGCGCCTTAAGGTCAAACATCTTCCAGACACTTGGGGCAGGAGGCGCCTGAGTGGCAGAGCCATTGCGTCAAGAAACTGGCATGCAGGGCCTGGGTCAGGGCAGGGGACTGCACAGCATGGAGCAGGATGGCTCAGAGACCCCAGGGACAAAAAGAGGCTGGCTGGGAGGAGATCCTCTGCAGAGGGCTGGGGACAAGTGAGAAGACCCTAGCATGCCTTTCCCAGACAGACCCTCCCTTCTAACCTGGTCCCCTGAAAAGTGCTTGGCTTCAAGTCTAAAGCCACCGGGTACAACCCAAGCTCAAGTGCCATCTCTGAAATCACTGGTCTCCAGAGAACGAGGACCCCAGGGCCTCATGCTCCATCCTGGGAGCCTCTGCATCTACAGGCAGGAAAACCTGGGTGGGGACATGGAGCTCCCAGCAGATGTTGCCTGTACTGGATGGATGGAGGGAGGAGGGCTCTGAACACAAGGACTCCAGATCCAGTGCCCTTCACCCCCCGAGTTGCTGGTGGGCAGAGCAGACAAGCACAGAGCCCAGGCAGCACTTGAAGGAACAGCCAGCACCCAGAGGAAGCAGGGAGCACGTGGGAAACAGCTCAAGCCCCATCCTACAGGCTCTGAAGGGTCCCACATCCGGTTCCGTGTTATGAGTTCACTATAGGCTCCAGAAGATTGCAAGGGCCACGTCTGCTCGTGGTGTGGGAGCGCCTCCTCTCCTTTCCCATTCCTCCCCGCCTCTCTGGAGACTGCCCGACAGTGATCACTGTACTCACAGAATTAAATAGCTGAGAACCGTTCCCAATGGATCTTGGTTTCTATGGTAACATGTGGATAACACATTTCCCAGCCAAACCCAGGGCAAACTCATTTTTCCTCTGTGTTATGGGTGGCCAATTATTTTTAATAGCCAGGTCAGCAGCAGCTGTCCCTGGGCCCCCATCCTCATTAGCATTCCAAGGCAGTGACCATGTAAGGATGCTGGCCACTAAGAGGTCACTCAGAGACTGCCCTGGAGAGGGGAGCAAAGATGCACGCCTGCCACTTGTCCCCCAGGAGCACCATAGTCCAGCTGCCTCACATCCACCATATAGCCTATGACTGCTGGAAAAGCCATGGGCTTCTAGTGCCTTAGTCCCAGGGCCATCAGTGACTGTGAAGACCAATGCCTGGAAGACAGACTGTGCTCAAGAAATGCTTGCTGAGTGAGCTGCTCCCTAGACAGCCTCCATACTCCAGGCCGGCTTCCCAATGGTGAGGCTGAGTCCAGCCTTAGCCTTGACAATGGGGAAGGATGATCCTTTGAGATGCCTCAGGGGCACCATGCAGGAGAGCAAAGACAGGTACTGGAAACAGGGCCGGCTTCCCTGGATGCGAGGCCCTAGCCGCGCTCAGCGCTCTCTGGGCTCATTCACTCACTTTCACGTCCTGTGAGGACCAACCATGGATCTGTCTCTGTTCCCGATGGTGGGGACAGAAGTAGACAGGGCATAGCCTGCTTCTTGGAGTGGGTGGCCACTGTCTCGACAAGGAGACGGGAGGTCACCGCCTGGGAGGGCCAGGGCAGCGGCCTCCTGAGACCCAGTGCTTGGCTCTCCCTCCAGGATTGAGATGTTCGCCTGGTCAGTGGTAAGCGCAGCTCGCCTTAGGCCACCAGCCTCCTCTGCAACAGGCCTTGTCCTCAGCCTCCCACAGCCATAGCTGGGGTCCCATCATAAGACCAGGGATTACAGAAAAGATGAAAATGGTTTAATTTACGTTTACTTACTTATACTTTTGACAATACATATGTAATAATGTAAGTTGACCCCATTAACTTTTCTTGTGCCCCTCCTACCCCCCGGAGTCCTTTTCTTTCCACCTAGTCCCCTTCTTGCTCTCACATCTCTGTTTTTTGTTTTCTGTTTTGAGGGTGTGATCCACTGAGAGTAATTAGGGTCGTTTCAGGACCATGCGTGGGGTATTTACAGGAGCACCAGCAACTTACCAGCGACTGCATTACTAAAGACAACGTGTCCCTTCTCCCCAGCAAACACTGCCAGTAGCTCCTCAGGTATGGAAGCTCATGAGCATCGACCCCAGCTACAATGGAGTGTTCATGTGCCCAATATTGGGCAGGCTTTGTGCAGTAACACAGCTGCTGTAGCTCCTGAGTGCAACAGCCACGCCTTGTCCAGAACACAGCGTTCTTCACACTCCTCTTAACGTCTTTCTCCCCCTTTCTCTGTGATGTTCCCTGGGCCTTGGAAGGACATGATGTCCCATTGAAGGCTTGGTACTCGACGGTCACTTATTCTCAGCCCTCCAACTAGTTATGTAAGTCTGCTTCTCACTATAAAAAAGAAAGTTTCGGGCTGGAGAGATGGCTTAGCGGTTAAGGCGCCTGCCTCCTAAGCCTAAGAACACTGGTTCCAATCTCCAGTGGTTCCAATCTCCAGGTCCCACGTTTAGCCAGATGCAAAGTGACGCAAGGGCGCAATGCCGCACTTGACCACAAGGGGGCACACACATCTGGATTTCGTTCACAGCAGCTGAGACACTGCTGGCACGCCCATCTCTGTCTTCCCCCCCCCCCCCCGTCTCTCTCAAATAAATAGATAAATAAATAAATAAATAAATAAATAAATAAATAAATAAATAAAAAGTTTAAAAAAAGAAAGTTTCAAGCTGGAGACATGGCTTAGCAATTAAGGCGCCTGCCTGCAAAGCTTAAGAACACTTGTTTGAATCTCCAGGTCCCATGTATTGCCAGATGCAAAAGTGACAAGCGCACAATGTCACACATATCCACAAGGGGGCGCACACATCTGGAGTTTGTTCACAGCAGCTGAAAAGGCCCTGGCACACCCATTCTCTCTCTGCCTCTTCCTCTCTCTCTCTCTCAAGAAAAAATAAGTTTCAACCAAGGCTGAGAGCAGCACTAATTTATGAATATAAACCTAAATAAATATTTAGAAGACATTTTGACATGTCCATTCAGCAAAATAGCAGTAGGTTCCCCACTAGGGCTGATGACACCCATGCCATGGCTTTTTGACAAGGTCGTTTACAGTGCCAGCATGAATTCCCTCCTGTGGAGTGGCTCAAGTCCAAACAGAAACCCCATAATAGACATGCCAGTGGACACATCTTGCCTGGCAGGTTGGCATTGTAACACAGACTCCATAGCCAGATGAAACCATTGACGGCTATTCTCCCCCAGTGGCCTGCCTAGCTCGTTCCACCCTTACGAAAGCCTGCCAGCAGGGGGAGGCTTCCAGCTCAGCTCCATCTTGATTTCTTTACGACCTGTAACCACAGTGTTGCAACCACATCTTCAGCAGTAGGGACTTAACGTGCCATCCAGTTCTGGTGGGCAATAGAGAATATGGTGGTGCCCTGTATTGATTTGGAGGGTTTCACACGAGGTCTCCATCTGGTACTGGAATTGTCTTTTAATAACCTAGAGCTTCTGGAAGGGCTGTTATTGACCCATGCAGGGTATAAATTTAATTAATTTATTTCTATTGACAACTTCCATAATTGTAGACAATAATGCATGGTAATTCCCTCCTCTCCCCATTTTCCCCTTTGAAACTCCACTCTCCATTATATCCCTTCCATCTCTCAATCAGTGTCTCTTTTATTTTGAAGTCATCATCTTTTCCTCCTACTATGATAGTTTTGTGTAGGTAGTTTCAGGCACTGCAAGGTCATGGATATCCAGGCCATTTTGTGTCTGGAGGAGCACATTGTAAGGAGTCCTACCCTTCCTCTGGCTCTTAAATTCTTTTTTTTTTTTAATATATATATATTTTTATTTATATTATTTTGATTTTACATTCATAGTAAAGGATCCATTGTCCTCCTCCCTGTCCTCCCACTTTCAAAGGGACCCATTGTCAATGGGGAATGTGGGTTAAGCATTGTGAGGTTGGTTAAGAGTTCTGGAGGGTTGGCCCCAGTCTCTGTGCATAATGCCCCAACTATGGCTCTAACAATCTTTCCGCCCCCTCTTCCGCAAGTTTCCCTGAGCCACATTGGGGTCATTTTAGTTCTGCTTCAGTGATGCGGTTTCGGGAGCCTCTGTGTCTCTGGATCTCTGGCTTAGTTGGAGTTGGATGTTCTCTGTGTTTATCTCCTTCGGCCTTTTGCTGGTGTCATGATCGCCATGAATACTGAACTCTTGCCCTTCCCCTGCGTTGTTCTATGGTTTCAGCTGGGGCCCTGGTGAGGTGTGGTTAGCTGATCCTCCCTTCAGGTTCGATGTCCACCTGAAAAAAGATAAGCAAATTCTCCATCGGAGAGAAAAGTTAGTACTAGGTAGAAGGGATGACCATCTATGTTTTGGAGGGAAATTTATATGCGTTGGCTCTCTTCTAGCCCACATTTGGTGGTATCTTGATCTTGGAGACTGAGCTCATTTTTTGTACCTGGTTTTGACTTATTTCCCAGTTCCAGCAATGAGTTCCATTCCACTGAGTGGATCTATTAGCCAAATCAAGAGCAGTTGGTTACCCACCATGGCTGATTGCCACTACTGCACTTGTATGAGCATTACGTCAAGTTGTTTCCAGCTGGGTATCTTAGACTGCCAGTTGTTTGGACAGATGTCAGTCATTTTCCCCAGTTGCTTGTATAGCGCCCTCTGGTACTAGACTAGCTAACTGTCTGGGACTGACCCTCTTCCAGATTCTGAACATATCTCTTCGTGTTTGGTCTCACACACGTAAGCTGTCTTCAACAGTAGGGTCTTGCCATTAACCTTTGGTGGGTCACCAAGAACTCTGACAGAAGTCTGTCTATTTTGGGAAACCTTGTAGGTGTTTCAGATCAACAGCTCATTGTGGAAGTTCACCCCATGCTGGCACTGGGAGTTATAAGTCTGCACCTAGGAAGATGAGGGAAGAAAAGATAATATAGAGGAGAAAGTGAGTATAGAGAGGGGGGGGAGAGAGAATGAGAGAGAGAGAGAGAGAGAGAGAGAGAGAGAGAGCAGGACAAGATTAAGGTTGGCCTTCATGATGCTCTCTCCAGGTTCCTGTGGTTGGGTGTTCCCTCTGCGGGCCTGCTGAAGGATCAATGTTTTAACCTGTTGTTCAGAATAAAGGGTTTTATAGTGTCTTTTCCTTTTGGGTCCCAATTTGTATCCCCTTGTTCTCCCTCCCACCTTCTCGTTCCCTCCCACCCTTACCCTCCCTCCCTCCCACCCTCCCTTTTGTCTGGGCTTCAGAGTGTTTATTTGGTTTGGCCACCTGCCACATGGTTTCAGGTTAGGAGTGACAGATAAACGAGACCATGCGACGATTATCTTTTTGTGCTTGGGTGAGCTCACTGAGGATGATCTGTTCCATGTTTGACCATTTTTTTCAAATTTCCTTATTTCATCTTTCCTTACTGCTACGTAGAATTCCATAGTATAGATATACCACATCTTTGTTATCCATTCATCTAGTGATGGACACCTGGGTTGATTCCAGCTCTTAGCTATTATGAATTGAGCAGCTATAAACATGGTTGTGGCTCTTAAATTCTTTCCGCCACCTCTTCTGCAATGGACCCTGAGCCTTGGAAGATGTGATAGAGAGATTTCTGTGCTGAGCACTCCTCTGTTCCTTCTTCTCAGCACCATGGTGCCTTCTGAGTCATCCCAAAGTCACTGCCATCTGAAAAGAGAAGCTTCTCTAACCAAAAGTGAGAGTAGCATTAATATATGGGTGTGGACATTAAGAGAAGTGCTTACTGGGCAGTTTGGTGAGCATAGTATATACATTTAGCCACACACCAGCAGACGTTACACCCCTAGGGCTCATGACTACCCCTGTTGTAGGTTTTCAGTATCAGGGATGTGTTCCCTCCCATGGAGTAGGCCTCCAGTCCAATTAGAGAGCAGTTGGTTTCCCCCATAACAGACATGCTACTATTACACCTGTTGGCTCATTTGGCCTGGCTGGCCAAATTTAAAGCTTGCAGTGTCCACTGTTGAGTACCTTCACTGGTGATTTCTCTCTCTCCCAAACTTGTTCTTCTTCTTCTTCTTTTTTTTTTTTGAGGTAGGGTCTCTCTCTAGTCCAAGCCACCTGGAATTCACTATGTAGTTTCAGGCTAGCCTCAAATTCATAGCCATCCTACCTCTGCCTCCTGAGTGCAGGGATTGAAGACATTCACCACCACACCCAGCCCTTTTTTTCCCAATTATATGTTTAATTAGCTTATAACTTACTAGGCTTCCATATGACTTTTTCATATATCCTTTATTGTGACTGGCCATCCCCTTCCTCTTCCCTATTCCTCTGCCCAGCGCCCCCACACCTTCCCATCACATGTGTTCTATTACGCACCCCAGGCCCTTTGCCCACCCCCACCGTCAGGACCCCTTTCTAGCTTCCTGGCCTCTGTGTACACTCACTCCAACTTAAACACACAACTCTAAACATTCAAAGCCAGGATCTGCACATGAGAACACGCCACTTCTGTCTTTCTGAGCCTGGGTTACCTCACTCAGTATATTTTCCAGTCCCATTCAATTTTCCTTAAAATTTCATAGCTTCATTTTTCTTTGTAGCTGAGCAAAGGTCTAGCATTTAACCATGTTTTCATTATCCACTTGTCAGTGGATAGACATCTAGGCTGTTTCCATTTCCTAGCCATTGTGGCTAGAGCAGCAATGAACACGGATGTAAGTATCTGTGTTGTAGGCTGTAGACTCTGAGGACATGCCCAGGAGTAGGACAGCTGGTTCATGCACTAGTTCTATTTTTAGCTCTTGGAGAAACTTCCACACTGGTCTGCATGGCTTAAGCTCCATCAACAGGAAGTAAGTGTCTCCTCCACCCTCAGCAGCATTCGTTGTCATCTGATTTATTTAGTTTTTTGAGGACAGCCCTTCTGATCAGAGTGAGATAGAATCTCAAAATATTTTTAACTTGCATTTTTCCCTGGGGCTAGAATTGTTGAACACTTTTTAAACACTTGTGGTCATTTGAATTCTTTTGAGACTTCTCTGTTTAGTTCCTAAGCCCATTTTTGATTGAGTTATTTTCTTGGTGTTCAGTATTTTAGTTCTTTGCATATTCTGGACACTTACCCTCTGTAGGCATGGAGCTGGCAAAGATTTCCTCTCATTCTGAAGGTAGCCTCTTCACCGGGTTGACCAGGTCCAGGTCCTTTGCTGTGTGGAAGCTTTTTAATTTCATGATGTCTCATTTGCTGGGTGTTGGCTTTATTCCCTGAGCATCTACCAGAAAGTCCTGACCTATGCCTACATCTTGAAGTGTGCGCCCTACTTATGCTTCTAGAACTTTCTGAGTTTCAGGTCTTACATTGAAGTCTTTGATTTATGTGAGGTTGATTTTACTGCAGAGTGAGAGAAAAGGATTTACTTTCATTCAGGAACATGAATAATTTAATATACTCTGATTGATATTCACAGCCTAGGATTAACCTCTATTATCTAGTTGTATCTGAATCATGTAATAGATAAACATTACATAAATATAAACTGTAATGAATATATTTAGTCAGTATTTAAACATCAGTGTTTAAAAGATGCACAAATATTTAAGTAGGTATATTACATGTATTAATATGTAAATATAAACTATGTCAATATACAATATATAATGAGAACAAACACATAATTAAATCTGTTAAAACCTCACCCACTCTTCACACAGTCTCAGAGATGGGTTTCTGAATATATATGGTCATGACAAGACTGCAGAGCAGACATGCATCCACAGAGCACAGACTGGGCATGGCACACACAGTCAGGGGTGTGGCTTTCGTGGCCAAGGCTGGGCCTGCAGGTTCACACCTCCCAGGATCCCCAGCAGTGTAAGCTGTGTCCACGACAGTGTCAGCTTTCTCAGCTTCAGCTCCTCCTCCTGTGAGTTGGGTGAGAACTGTTCCTCCCTGCCAGGACCTGAGAACTGCCTGGCCACCATCACATGCCCCAGGACTGGCTGTGTCCACTGCTGGTGTGGGCTGGCATTCTCCCAGTGCTAAGCATGGGTCCACTCACTAGTGAAGGTGCCCATCTCACCAGGTAGTAACACTACTCACCTGTGCAATATCCTGTGCAATAGCTTCAGGTGCTTCCTGTGCACCCCATGCAGTACTGCATCAGGGTGAGGCTGCGGCTCAGACCTGCTCAGTTTGTTCCTCTGGCAGACTCCAGGCCAGCCCTAAGTGTGCTGTCTCCTGTCTGGCCCTGCTAAGGGCCATCCCTGCAGTCTGCCACCATCCACTAGGTGTCAGCTGTCTGGTCAGCAGTCACACTCCACCCTCATCCTCGGATCTGGTGGCCCTCCTCCCACCCCACCTGCTTCCTGCTGGCTGCTGGGCCTGGTTGTCTGCCCCTTCTTCCCACTGTCCCCGGCCCTTCCACCTGGTGACACTTGTTCAGTTGTCCCTCTACCTCCAATATTAACACCCCCCACACTCTGACACAAAAGCAGCAAGGGCTGCCACACTCCTGTTACCGTAAGTCGGCCCACTTTCGGAGGTGCACGTTCTGTGGGCTTGGGAAAATGCACACTGACGAGTCCCATTGCGTTTCCCTGCTCCAGAGACTCTCTCTGCTCTGCCCATTTACCCAGGCCCCAGCTCTAAGGGCTCTCTGTTCTGCATGTTTGCACCTTCACCCTGGCCCCTGGAAATTACAGATCATTCCACACAGTTTTGGCTTTTCCAGGATGCTGCACAGTTTGGAATATCGCCGTGTTCAGTCTTCAGGTCTGCTCAGTTCACTCAGCAGCATTCGTTGGCTTCCTCCATGCCTCCCCGTCCTGGCATGGTTTCATAGCTCATTTAGTTTTGATTAAAAGTCCCTGACAAGGACTCCACTGTGTGGCTGTGCTGGAGTTGGTCTAACTGTTCATTCACTTACTAAAGGGCATCTTGGTGCTTCCAAATCTGGGCAATTATAAGTAAAAGTCACCTGTAGGTTTTGGCTCCTGTGCTCTCAACTCAGGTAAATCCCTCAGAGCATGACACTGAGTCCTGTATGGTAAGACTGTACCAACCATGGGAGAAACCCCCAACATGACTTCCAGTGTGCCCGCACCACACTGCCTCCCACCTGCAGTGAAAGAGAATCCTTGGCTTCATGTCCCACCAGTATTCTGTGCAGCCAGCACTGTGCACTTCGACCCTTCAGACAGGTGTGCAGCAAATGTCAACTGCTCTTAAAACTCAGTTCTCGGGCTGGAGAGATGGCTTAGTGGTTAAGGCGCCTGCCTCCTAAGCCTAAGAACGCTGGTTCCAATCTCCAGCGGTTCCAATCTCCAGGTCCCACGTTTAGCCAGATGCAAAGTGATGCAAGGGCGCAATGCTGCACTTGACCACAAGGGGGCGCACACATCTGGATTTCGTTCACAGCAGCTGAGAGACTGCTGGAGCGCCCATCTCTGTCTCCCTCTCTATCTATCTTTCTCTGTGTCTCTCTCCAAAAATAAATAAAAATAATTTAAAAAATTAATAAATAAATAAAAAACTCAGTTCTCTAATGACAGGTGATATAAAGCTTATTTACCATCTGTGTGTCTTCAGTTTAGATTGGTCACTCACTTTGAAGTTGGGTTGTTCACTTTCTATGGTTGGCTGTCACAGGTTCATGTAGAGCTTGTAAATCAGTTTTTATTAGGTAGATAAGTCTGTTGTAAATGTTTTCTTCTGGTCGATGGACTGTCTTGATGCCATGACTTTGAAAATCTCTTCAGCATCTCTAGTCTTCCCAGCCTCTCCTTTCTTATTCTGTTCCTTAGGAGTTGCTTAGCCCCTCTGGTAGACAGGAGCTGTTTCTGACTGGAAAGTGCAACATGGCCAAGGGCCCCAGGGCTCGCCTCGCTGGTGTCCTCTAGACGGTCAGTATTAGGGTCTGTAGAGGAGCAGAACCATTGAGTGGGTATGTATTACAAAGGGGATGGACTGGGTCAGTTTACTGGACACAGGCGGGGCAGTCCAGCGACGACTATCTGCAGGCTGCAGGGACTAAGGACCTGGTAGTTGCTCAGTCCATGAGGCTGGATGCCTCAGCAGTCCCGGACTGGCACTGGAGGCCTGGAGGCTTCCTGGAGACTTGGTTCTGAGGTCCGTGCAGGATGACGGCAACAAGGTAGATGCACTTACTATCTGGCGAGCGAGTGGGCAGTGGCAGCAGCAAGGTGGCTGGGCATGGGCAGCACTGCGCCCTGGGGCCTCTTCATCCCCAGCTCTGTGAGCAGGCTGCCCACGGGAGGAAGGGCTTTCCCCTCAGCTAGTCACTCCTGGAAACTCGCACCAGAGGAATGTAGTCTCTCATCAGATTCCAGACCCAGGTAAGTTGACAACTGAGATTAGTCTTTCCCGTTGTTTTCTTTTTTACTCCATCTCTGCTTACATTTATTTTAATCAAGTCTTCTTTCTTTATTTTTTTAAGTTTTTAAAGTTTTATGAAATTTAAAAACATATTTATTTAGTTATGAGAGAGAGAGAATGAATGGGTGCACCAGGGCCTCTAGCCATTGCAAACAAACTCCAGATGCATGCACCACCCTGTGCATCTGGCTTACATGGGTACTGGAGAATTGAACCTGGGTCCTTAGGCTGCACAGGCAAGTGCCTTAACCACTAAGCCATTTCTCCAGCCCCTCTTTATTTTTATCAAGGCAGGGTCTCATTCTAGTTCAGGATGACCTGGAACTCACTCTGTAACTCCAGGCTAGTCTTGAACTCACAGCGATCATCTTACCTCAGCCTCACAAGTGCTGGAACTAAAGGTGTGCACCACCATGACTGGTAAACTCTTCTTTATGTTTGAACTTGCTCCCATGGGCCCATCATTCCCTGCAAGCGCATGCCAAGGTGTCCCATCACAGCTGATGTGTGTGGTCACCTGGCTCTGCTTCTGTGGAGGTCAGGCACTGCATTCCCGACGTGGTCCATGACCGGCTGGGCTCTCCGGAGCCTGCCAAGCACTCTCTCTGTCCTTGCCAATGCTTTTCAAGTATGGCTCAGGGAACCAGATCCTCCTGAGCATACTCACTTCTGATTAGCACATTTCTCATTTTTTTCCATCTTTTTATTTCAATTTTTTTCAGGTACATATTCTCAATAGTACACTGTATTATGGAGTTTTAAAAATGTATATGGTGGGCTGGAGAGATGGCTTAGCGGTTAAGGTGTTTGCCTGCAAAGCCAAAGGACCCTGGTTCGATTCCCCAGGACCTATGTTAGCCAGATGCAGAAGGGGGCACACACATCTGGAGTTCGTTTGCAGTGGCTGGAGGCCCTGGCGTGCACATTCTCTCCCTTGCTCTCTCCCTCTTTCTCTGTGAATAAGTAAGAAAAATGTACATGGTTATCTTCTGTGACTAGTTCTTATATTTTCTGCATGTGTGTGTGGGTGTGGTTTGTGTGCACGTGCATTTGTATGTGCGTGGGTGCACATGTGTGTAAGCACACGTGAAGGCAGTAGTTGACATCAATGGTTTCCACCTTATCCATCGAGGCAGAGCCTCTCGCCAACCCCAGAGCCCACTGACTTGGCTAGACCAGCTGCCAGGAAGGCTGAGGGACCTGGCTGCTTTGGCATCCCAAGCACTGGGATACAGAGGAGCACCACCATGCCGGGTACTTACATGGGCACTGGGGATCGGAACTCAGGTCCTCATGCTTGTGAGGCAAGCACTTCATTCACTGAGCCACCTTCCCGCCCCAGCTCAAGTTCTCGATCATGATAGTGAGTTGTCTAGGTTTACAGGAGCTGTGTTAATCAGTATTTCCTAGTTACCATCCGGTTTTCTCTGCCTTTTCCATTTGGTTCATTCGGGTCCTTTGGCTTCAAAGGCAAGTGCCTTAACTGCTAAGCCATCTCTCCAGCCCTTAAATGATTTTTTTTTTTTTTTTTTTTTTTCGTTTTTCGAGGTAGGGTCTCACTCTAGCTCAGGCTGACCTGGAGTTCACTATGTAGTCTCAGGGTGGCCTTGAACTCTTGGCAATCCTCCTACCTCTGCCTCCCGAGTGCTGGGATTAAAGGCGTGTGCCACCACACCCGGCCCTTAAATGATTTCTTAAACTTCTCTTTTCTAAGACATGCCAGAGTAAAGCAGACAAGGGGGCGGGTGTTTTACTAGCTCGTGTATCCAGCTGCAGTGACTGAGGACCCACTACGATCTCACGTGGAGACGTGCTCAGAACTCCACACTCACCACAGCCACATGTACAGTACGAAAGAAATGTGAGCAAGTTGATGTATAATAAAGGGATAAATGAATTATGTTAATCCATGCAACTGGACATTATGCAGTCATTAAAATCATGTTTTTGAAAAAATTTTAATGATATGGGGAGCTGTTTCTAGTATTAGCATAACCAGATGTCCTAAGAGGTCTTTGTGCCCGGGCTGCAGTGAGAATAAACAGAGGTGGCACTGCCACGGGAGCAGCAAGGGAGGCCACATATGTGGCCATGTGACCCACTCCTGGAGCAGCAAGGCCCATGGCTCCCTGGGGGGGGGGAGGGTGGGGAAGTGAGAGCCTCGCACCCTGCTGGGGAAATGCGAGCAGGAGCTGCCCTGGAAAGCAGTTTGTCACTGCCTGTTAACATGACAGATACACACCATATGGCACCACATCTCACTTCTAGGTGAGTGTTCAACCCGACGGAGGGGAGCCTGCCCGCCAGGAGACACACACGCAGATGTTACAGCAACGTCATTTATAACGGCCTCAATGAGGAAGGGCCCAGATGTCCATCAGAACTGAAATGGATCATCTGTGATCTTTTCTCGTAATGTGAAGCTACCCAGCAAGAGGACAGAATGGAGAGATTCTCTTCAAACTGGAAGGCAAGCTGAAGAGATTGTTCCTAAGAGGATAAACTGTGTGGCTCCACTTATACAATACAAGCAGAGTGCTGGGATAAGCGAAGGTTAAGCTGGGTTGGCAGTCAGGGTGTGCCGTGTGCCTGGGAGAGGGCACTGAGGTGCGAGCACACCTGCATCTCACCCTCAGCAGTGGACACGTGGTGTGCGCAGTGCACAGCTCACGCCCTCTTCAACTCTGATATGCACCACAGTTTTGAAGGAGAAACAAGAAAACATACAGCGTGCCTGCTTCGGCAGCACATATACTCAAATTGGAGAGATGAAGAAAAGATTAGCATGGTTCCTGTGCAAGGATGGCGTGCCAATTTGTGAAGCGTTCCATATTTTTGGAGAGATGGCTCAGTGGTTAAGGTGCTTGCCTGCAAAGCTTAACGACATGGGTTCAATTTCCCAGTATCCACAGAAAGCCAGATGAGCAAAGTGACACATGCATCTGGAGTTTGTTTGCAGTGGATGGAAGCCCTGACATACCCATTCTTTCTCTCTCTTTTCTTTCTCTCTCTTCTGTGTGCAAATAAATTCAATACTTTTAAATATATGTGTCACAAAAGAATTAGAAAAAAATAGACTGAAGAGAGTTTTTTGTTGTCATGTAACAAAATCGTCACCATCCCAGCCAGAGTCAGATGGAGAGCACTGATGGGGCACACATTTCATGATGGATTTTTCTTCCATTTCTTTTATTTGGGGGGGGGGGGTAGAGAGAAAGAGATAAAGGCAGAGAAATGGCGTACCAGGGCCTCAGCCACTGAAATCAAACTCCAGACACTTGCGCCCCCTTGTGGCACATGTGCAACACTGCATGCTTGTGTCACTGTGTGTGTGGCTATGTGGGACACGGAGAGTTGAACATGGGTCCTTAGGCTTTGTAGGCAAGCACCTTAACTGCTCAGCCATCTTTCCAGCCCTCTTCCATTTCTTTAACCGTTAGTGATCTTTTCGTTGCTTTTTTCTTATGGAATGTCCATGTTATATGCTGTTCCTGTTACTAATTTGAACTGAAATGCTTTGCTTTAGTTGAAAGCATACTTATTCAGCCTGTGTGTGTGGTGTGCACATATGTGCAGAGGCCAGAGGAGTATGTTGCATGTCCTCTTCTATCACTCTTCTGCCTTATTTCCTTGAGACAGGATCTTTCTGAACCAGGAGTTCCCTGTTTTTCAGTTAAACTGGCCGCCCAGTGAGCCCTAGCAATTCTCCTGTGTCCTACCCCCTTGGTGCTGGGATTTCAAGCATGCAAGGGTCACGTCCAGCTTTTTATGTGGGTGCTGGGGATCAAACTCAGGTCCTTTGCCTATGTCGACTGAGGTCCTTGAGTTTAGTCTTGCTGGTAGAGAGCCTCCTGTAAGCAGGCACCAGTCTTTCACATCCTGTTTATACCACTGGGATCAGGTTGCTTTCTGCCACTCCCAACTATAAACATAGCCATGTTCTTCTGAGTATTTGAAGAGGTTTTAATTTTTGCATTTCCATCCATTCACCTAGAATTACTTTCAGTACATTTTTTTTCTTCAAATAATAACCAGCTTGCTGTCATGGGGTCACATCTGAGCTCCATGTTGTTTCACTGGGTGATGTGTTTTGTGTGCAAGCACCATGCTATCTTCATGGCTGTGTCTTTGCAGCACAGCCTGAAACCAGGCAGTACAATTCCTCTAGCTTTGCACTGTAGCCCATGACTGGCTTGGCTATCTGAGCATTTCATTCCGTAAGAATGGTAGAGCATGAGCTGGGCGTGGTGGCGCACGCCTTTAATCCCAGCACTCAGGAGGCAGAGGTAGAAGGATCACTGAGAGTTCCATGGCCACCCTGAGAATACAGAGTGAATTCCAGGTCAGCCTGAGCCAGAGTGACACCCTACCTTGAAAAACCAAAAAAAAAAAAAAAGTTTTTTTTTTCTTTGAGCTGTGATGTTAGGATTGTGACAGGGATTATGTTTCCTGTCCGTGAACACAAGATGTTAGTGGCTGCTTCAATTTCTTTTATCAATATTTTAGATTTACTATACAGATTTCTTACCAATCTTTATTTAGTGCTTTCTGTTACGCTATTGCAGTCATCAAAAACGGGACTATTAGCTAGATTTCTGTTCTCACGTAGAAGGCTACTGACTGGGTGGGTGTGAATCCCCAACCTCACTGAGTTCGTTTGCAAGGTCTGCCTTTTCTTTTTCGGGAGAGCCTGTCATGTCAAAATCAAACTGGGAGGTTTCTTTTCTTCCTTCCCTATTTCTATGCCTTGTATTTTTTTTCTCATCTGAACTGCCCCTTCTACCCTTCCTGGTGCTACACCGAGTACAAACGGTAAGGGCAAGCAGCTGTCTTGGGCCAGGAGACAAGAAAGGGCTTCAGCTTTGAACTGTTTGCGTGGCATGTTGGATTTGGGCTTCTTACACAGGCCCTTCATGGGGAGGAGATACAATCCTTTAATGTCTAATTTGGTCAGCTTTTTTTTTTTCAAATTTTATTGCGAGAGAGGGAAAGAGGCACACACACAGAAAGAAAGAGGTGCCACCTTGTGCATCTGGCTTATGTGGGCATTAGGGAATCAAACCTGGGTCCTCAGGCTTCATAGACAAGTGCCTCAACCACTAAGCCATCTCTCCAGCCCTTGGTTAACGTTTATAATCATGAAAGAATACTAACTTAAGTGCTTTTTCTGCATCTACAAGAGGATCAAATGGTTTCCATGGTGCTGAGTTGGCCTCTCATGTTTGTGGGACATGCAGCTCTTGGTTTCTGGTTGCTGGGATGAAACACCCAACCAGCAGCAGCGCAGGGAAGGAAAGGGTTTATTTTTGGCTTATGGTTTCGAATGGAACTTTAATCATGACAGGAGCAGATAGCTGGCATCACGTCTTCACATCAGCTGGGAGGAAGGAGCAAGAGCCAGAATGCTGCCTTTGGAGGGTGTTAGAAAGTACTCCGTCTTTGCTTTTTTGGAAGAGTTTGAGCAGCATTGGTGTAGCTCAGCAGAATTCAGCAGCGAGGCTGCCTGGACCTTCACTGTGATGGGATATTTTTAAATTAGTTTCAAAGTCATATAACTGGCTCTGTGCACACCCTAAGCTGTCCTCTGCTGAGGACCTTCCAAACCAGGGACAGCAAAATGGGTCTGGAAGCCTTCAAACAGTGTGGGACAAACCTGAACAGCCCAGCCTTGGTGAGCCAAAGCTGTGGGGGGTGGGGAAGGGCGTGTGTGGGGGGAACCAGTGCAGGGAGGGCAGAAGCAGGGATGCTTGGGAGGGGCCACACCTCAGGCTGTCTGTCCCAAGTAATGTCCCTGAACAGGGCAAGTGAACCCCTGAGGCTGCCTGAAACTTCCAGCAGGCGAGTGACACATGGAGGCTGGGCTGGGTACAGCCTGGAATAGGACCAGTCTCTCCACAGCAGTTCCCCATGTCAGACCCACACAAGCTTCCCACATCACTCAAGCTGGTTCAGAATGCCACCCCCCCATACTTTTCAACATAAAGTTTGCCTCATGGAGTCACCTGTGGCCTTCACAGGTAGTAGCAGGACCAACAGACGGGGTATCTTCTGTGGGGCAGGTGGGTGACACCTGCCCCAGGCAGTAGCTGCTGAGTTTGGCCCAAGCTGAAGTCGAACATCAGGTGGCCACAGGGAGGGACAGCCTGTCAGTGAGGATGCAGAGCCAGCTCAGTTCTGTGATCAGTCACAAGAGCAGAGAGGTGTCCAGTCCCCACCATGTGGAGTCCTGAACCCACCACAGGGAAAGGACCACAGCTCACAGCCAGGCAAGGACAGCACAAATCGAGCCTTGTGAGAGGACCCCAAGTGTGAGGGTGCTAAAGACACAGGGCACCCAGAGATAGTCCCTGAAAAACTGGCCTTGGCAGGGCTGTGTTCAGTGAAGTGGATGGTAGGTGAGAGTGGGGTATGGGTGTGCCGAGGGCTGCGTGGAGGTGAGGACGCCTCTAGTCCCAGGAGCATGAAGCGGCCCAGACCCCATGGCCTACCCTGGCACAGGCTTGTACAAAGCAGGCTTGGACGGTTGCTCTTGTCCACAGCCTGGCAAAGGGCCATGGAAGAAGCCATTCTGGGCCTTGGCATCCAGTCTGTAGCTCCTAGGCCCAGGAAGGCCGAGCCTGTCCCTTCAGCATCAGAATGGAGTCTGCCTCTGCCCCAGCTTGAGGAAAGTGGCCTCCTTGGGCCACCTGCACAAGAGTGCCTCTCAAGACCAGTGTTGTGGTTCCCAGCAGTCTTCACTCCCCTGTGCAGGGCTATCATGGCTGTGCCGGGCCAGGGCACTGCTTGTGCAAGAGTCAGTGCTCAAATCATAGGCCAAGACCACGGGCTGTAGGAAGCATCTTTATTCCATGTTTCCACACATCCATTTGAGACACACACCCTGCCCAGCTAGGGTCAAGGGGTAGGCCTTGCATCCAGTCTAGCGTTTGCACACTTAAAAATACATTCAGGACATGAGTTTACTCTGTGGCTCCTTCTCCTCTGAGAAGTGATCTGCAGAAAGGGAAGGTTCCACAATGGGTCTTGGCTGAGTGGGATGTTGCCTCCCACAGAGCAGCCCTTTTCTCTTAAATAGGCACTCCCACCCCAGGAAAGGAGCTGGTCTGAGAAGACCCCTAATCCTGGCGGGGACAATCTCCCTAGTCGGAGGCTAGCATATCCCTCCCTGACTAGGGCACATGGCATTTGCATAGCCATCTGTGCTAATTTCATGCCACATGTAATGACCCAAGGTGGTTTTAAAGAAGCAGGCATACACCTCACACGTGTGTCAGTCTACAGCCTTTGGGCAGTGTCCCAGCACCTGGGCGAGGAGGGACGGGTCTAGGAAGTGGGCCACAGAGGTCCTTGGGTATGCCCATATCACCAAGGACAGGCAGCCTAGGACACACGTGGGAGCGGGCATGGGAGGCAAAGCTGCAGGCCTGGAGCATGGGCCTCAACACCCAGTGGATCTGGACAGGGCGGGGAGGGTGCGGGGTGGGGGAGACCCAGCAACTCCTGCCCACTCCACGCCAGGTGGTGATGGGAAGAGCAGCACCACACAGGGCCCAGGACCCGGCCTGCTACAGCTCACGAAGGCCAGTGGTCCTGAGGAGCAGCCCTCACTCACCTGTGAGATGTTTGGCAGAGCTCACTAAGGTGGGCACAGAGGAATCAGAAACAGACAGTAAGGCAACTGTGAGTGACCCCAGCCTCCTGACCCTCAATCTCCTGGGGAAATGACTCCTGATCAGGCCACATTCAAACCTGCCAGGTGCAGACATGACAGGCAGAGGTCAGAGCCTGTGTGTGCAGAGACCTCAGCTTATTGCAAGTCTTCCTCAGCAATGTGTCTGGACGTCATTCTTCAGCTCAACAGAACACAGTTGTGCATTTCAGAGGTGGCCTGCCCACCTCTGCCTGGTATCCAGACAGCAGGAGTCTCTGAAGGAGACCGCCTCCTAGCTGCCCACACTGGGGCAAGGGCAGGCCTTTGGCAAGGATGTGCCAGGGCAAGGGGCATTCCTGGCTTACATCTGGCCTCTGAAGCTGGGATCCTCCCTCGTTCTCTTTGGTATCTCATTAAACTGAAGCAGCTTATCCCTACCAGCTTTGGACCATGCCAGAGCCCATCCGTAAGGCCACACCTGGTGGGGACCAGCTCCAAGAGTCCTGCAGCCAGCCAGGCAGGGAAGGGACACTGCCCAAAGGGAGAGGCGACTGCCCCAGGCCCCAGGCTCACTTCTTGTAGTGATTGGGGGCATCTGCAAAGGCAAACTTGAGGCGGTAGGCCTCAGCCAGCAGCAGACTGATGTCCTGGTCGTCCCAGCGAGCCGTGGGCAGGTTCTGGAGGAAGAGCAGCAACTCCTGGGGGAGAGATGGGCAGTGAGAGGAGGTCAGAGAACTCGGGCAGTGAACGTCAGAGAGGAGGGCCAGGCAGCAAGCCAGGAGTCTGCAGTGGGGCTTCGGAGTCTGTGACAGGAAGAGGGTGAGGCTGGGTCCTTTTCAGCCCTCTCCTTGAAGCCTCCCATCTAGCCCCACACTTCCAACCCACCCTGCAAGGTTACTGTCTCTGCAGAGGCCCATACAGCTCCCAGTTCCAGCATGTGAGGAGATGCTGGGGAGGATTTTCCAAGCATTTCACAGCTGTGACCCCTCTATGCCCTAGGGAGTGACATCAGCAGGGCCACGTGGGCTTGAGGAACTGTGCCGTAGGGCATTCTGAGATCCCAGGTCCTCGAGGATCATAGAGACCTACCTCCCACCATGGAAGTGGCACAGTGCACACTTCCTCCGGCATAAGGTGATCCCCCATCCCTAACGTGTGCAGACAGAAGTCAGAGGCAGTGCGCAATGCCCAGGAGCATACCAGAACCTGTCTCTCCCTCACATCTGCCTCAGGCCAAAGACATCAAGGCCAGAGCATGGGGGTTGGTACCAATCTACTCATCTGAGTACCTGAGGATAACAGAGTCACCCAGGACCACATGTGTGTACACAGACACAGGGCAGGCAGGGACAGCATACAGGACCTCAGCAGCATGCCTAGTACCAGGTGAACATACACTGTACACATGGGGCACACATATTGGACATACACTGGGTGCCCACTGCATATACTCAACACACTAAACATTGGATATGCCACACACAAGGCAGCCACACACTGGCCATATACATTGACACACACCAGGTGCACACTAGACATGTACCAATGTACACACACTGGGTACACACTGGACATACATCATGGGCACACGCTGGGCACAATGGCCATGTACACTGACACACACTGGGTGCACACTGGACATATACCATGGATACATACCAGGTGCACACTTGGGCACACACCATGGACACCCTACACTGGGTGCATACTGGCCATATACATGGGCACACATTGAATGCACACTGACCACACACCATGGACACATACTGGACATACAGCATGGATACACACAGGGCACAGGTTGAGCACACACTGGACTATGCCCATCACTGCCTAGTGTCCAGGAAAGAGGAACTCTTCCATGCTCTGTCTCCCTCTGCTTCACCCAGTTCTCCAGGCAGGCAACTGGTACTGATGTGGAGACACCAACTCACACCCTCAAAAGAAAGTCTACGAGCTCAGATTGGGAAGGCTGGGAACCGGCAGTGCTGAGAAGGTGGCTTACTAATGACAGCTGAGGCTGGTGCTGGGGACACCAGACTGTCCCTAGACTATGGAGCTCTCACACAGACCACCCACATGTCATGGCACCAACAGCTTAGCTCTCCCATGAGACAACAGCCCACATCCAGAAACTCTGGGGACCCCAGTGAGTCTTAGAAAATAACACCCTGAGAAGTTAGTTAGTAACACCCCAGGAATGGGCCTGGGAAGGCTGTGTGGCCAGACCAGCTTCCCAGTGTGGAGATCTCAGAAGAAATGGGATGGGGGCATCAGTCAAGGCTGGACCCAGGCCAGGCATGCCTCCAGGAAGGAGCCACCCCCCCTCTGAGGGCTCTCTCGACACTGACCCTAGAGCATGTGGACCATGAATGAGGCCGCTGCCACCTGCCTTCCTAACACAACATGGGTTGTGGCCTGGAGAAATGGCTTAGCGGTGAAGCTTGCCTGTGAAGCCTAAGGACCCTGGTCCAAGGCTCGATGCCCAGGACCCATGTAAGCCAGATGCACAAGGTGGCATGCATCTGGAGTTCGTGTGCAGTAGCTGGAGGCCCTGGTACGCCTATATTCTCTCTCTCTCTCTCTCTTTCTATCTTTCTCCCTTTCTGTTCTTCTCAAATCAATCAATCAATCAATAAATACAAAATTTTAAAAAAAGTGGGTTATGGAGTCAGGAGGATAGTAGGGCTTCACGAGAGCTCCTGGAAGAAGACAAATTCAGAACACTCAGCCTCAAAAAGGTACAGCCCAGCAAGGTCTAGTCCCCGAGCTGGCAGCTGCTGGGCTCCTGTCTACCAAGCTTCTAGCTCCCTATGAGGTCAGCACAGAGGGGGCCTGGAGGCTGGTTTCACAGCGCTCATCCTGGTCTCTCTGGGGCCCACTCATCTGTAAGCTAGGGTAGAACTGCGATGGGCCACAGCGGCGTTCAGGACAACGAAGGCAGTAGCCCAGGCTCAGGTCTACTTCCACATGCAGGCTGCCCTCTCCAGTCCCGCTCAGCTGACAGAGGACACGCAGCCCTCCCAGAGCCACACACCTCAATCTCAAGAGTCACATGCCAGGACTATCCTCTAATCGTCATTTTACTGCTGCTGCCCCTGTTCCATTTCCTTTGCATTTTGGATACTTTCCGTGGGCCTTTAAATTGAATTCACGGTGCAAATTTCAGTGGCAATATGTCCTCGGGGACACATAAACATCAATCTGCTGTCTTTCACCATTAGATGCAACTTACACGGGTGCCAATCCAATTCTGAGCAGGTCATAAATAAATACCTTTGGTTTTATTTTAATCCACTTCGCTTCATATTATCATGACCTCGCCTCTTGCAAGGTGAGAAGCAATACCCTCCCATTACGGTAACTTACCGACTCCACTGCACACTCAATTTCAGAATCTAATTTAGTCCCCCAGGTTCACTGGATGGAGGGAGAATAGAAATGCCCAGCTCTTCAAGGCCTGCAATGCTAAAGAAGGAAAAATCTATCCGGGTGACCTTTACGGCAGGCAGAGAACACAGGCAAACACGTTCTTAAATACAGATTTCTTTTTTGGAAAAGGCTTGACTTCCTGGTGTAGCAGGCAGTGGTGTCTCCTATCTGGGAAACATGATGCATTTATTGGCCGAGCTGTTCGCATTACCCACATGGCATAAGAGGCAGGGCCATAACTCACGAAGCCACCACTTGTGCATTATAGGGGCTTCTGCTGGTGGACGATGACTCCACACAGCTTTACCACTGTGGGAAGCCACTGTGCCTTCTGACTTAACATTCTAGAACCAATGCTATGACAACCCTGGTGGGTGCAAAAATTAAAGACTGTATCCCCCACTGCTGACTTCAGAACAATTTAAGGACATGTCAGTCATGTGGCAAAATCACAGTGAGGTCAGTGGGCTGTCACACACACCTGCCTGTCTCAACTGACCTTCATTCTGGGACCTCTACCACTGAACACAGGAGGCTCACCGTGGGGTTTTGGAAGAGGTTCGAATTACATGACCTGGAAGTCAGAGGTTCTCATCCTGAGTACAGGGTGCATGTGAAGGGCACGGTAGACTTCAGCAAGGGGTGCTGACTGGGATGTGCCCCGAACACTCTGGCTCCCATAGTCTCCTTTCTACTGCACGGCCCTATCAGGATACATATACATGGCTGGGTGGGCCCTGGCAATATGACCTTAGCAGAGTGGAGTCCAAACTCACACCTCCCATGGACACTTTGAAATCTCTTGGGGGTGGGACTCAAGGTGAAGGTCAGGCCCCACTTTCCTAGACACTGCCCTGATGCCACTTCCTGCCTCTGGGGAGGTTCCAAGAGACAAGGCTTTGAATGCTCAAGAGCACATAATGTTTATGGCTTTGTCTATTTCCTGCCAAAAGCTTTATCTGTCCAGAGAGTCAGTGCTTCTAAGTGCCGTCTGTTCAGAACCATCACCTCCTGACACAGGTCTACCATGAAGGGCAAAATGGTGGGTAACTTGCTCCTGTTCTTGGCCCTCAGGACCAGGTGCAGGGTCAACAATCTTAGGCAGTAATGAGGTGGTCAGAAGAACCCTGGGATCTCCAACACCACCGAGCCCATCAAACCTCCTTTGTGTGCTAGCCCATGTCACGGCGATGTGTGGCCTCCACTACATCAGTACTTCACGCGTCCTTCTGTCCCCCACAATGGGCACATGAGCTTTGGTAGCAAGTGGATGGGGCCCAGGCAGAACAAGGGGGGAATGCCCACAGGTGCTGAGTGGATGGAGCTGACTCCCACTCCTGCCTCTGTTAGCTGTGTGACCCGAGCCAGTCTCCTAACTCACTATGCCACACTTTCCCACCTGTAAAGTACGGACAGAACAGAACCTCCAGCACTGAGTGCTGAGCGTGTACAAAGTGCCTCTGAAAATGCTTAGCCTGTGGAGGGTGCAGTGAAAGTGTGCTGTCCCCGGTGCTCCTTGTCACGAGATGCTCATCTCCACAGGAGCTAAGCAGCAGTGCTGCCCGCAGAATGAAGACATCAATGAAGACATCAAGCCACGGAAATGCCCCTCACTTGGCAGACAGGTTTAAGAAGAAATCATGTTGGCCCCAGAACGAACACAGACAACGTAGGCAGCTTCTTGTTCTGCTGGGACACCTGCAAACAGTGGGGTGTATGGGGGGGGGCCACAGGAAGTTAAATGCCATCATGGGCCACCATCCAGCTGTGGGATCCAGGGAGCTGCTATGCCAGTGTGTCTACCATCACCTGGCACTCCTGAGAGGCTGCCACTCCACAAGCCCATACACACCTGGTGCTCCCGAGGCTGCCAAGACACTTTTGTTTTGTTTTGTTTTGTTTTGTTTTGTTTTTCGAGGTAGGGTCTCACTCTAGCCCAGGCTGACCTGGAATTCACTGTGTAGTCTCAGGGTTGCCTTGAACTCACGGCGATCCTCTACCTCTGCCTCCAGGGTGCTGGGATTAAAGGCGTGCGCCACCACACCTGGCTTGGAGGACTATGTCCTTTCACCTGTTGGAACTCCATCTTCCAATTTTAACCTTGGATGCAAAATGAACTACATTTATTACAAATATTCCCCAAGTACTGACTGGGGCATGAAGTACATAAGACAAGAGGCCCAAGTTTCCCCTCCCCGCCTCTGCCTTGGGAAATCCTTCAGCACCAGAGCTCAGCATCTTTCCACAGGAGGCCTGGTCTGAGGCCATATCCTGAATATTCTTTCATGTGCCATGACTTCTTGGACCTGGTGATGGTCCTTATAACCCTCTACCTGAGCCTGTAACCCTCCACCTCAGGACCTGGTGATGGTCCTACAACCCCTCCACCTAAGCCAGCTGGAAAAGGCTATTGTCTACCTAGCTTGAGAGCTTAGATTTTCCCACAGAAAAGTTAAAATGCCCTGACCTGCATACTGCAAAGTTCTGGTGACATTCTGTTGTGGTGTGACCAAGACCCAACATAACTCATTGGGAAGGAACAGTGAGGGAAGCGGAGGGAGGAAAACACTAGGGCAGACCCTGCCTCTGCCACAGGACCACGGCCAAGCACAGGAGATGGAGGGCTAGTGACGGCAGGGTTAGGACATGCCTTCCAGATGGAATCTACACACACGAGAGCTGAGCAGAGGCACAAACAGCAGCCCAGGACCCTGGCAACCACCGAGACCTGCAAGAGCAAAGTGCAAGAATGATGGAACAGTGCTGAGCCATCTGAGTACCCAGGCAGTCCTATCACAAAGTGGCTTTTGGTACCAGGAAGAGTGAGGCACTGGGGCTCCAGGGCATGTATTGTCTGGGGCACTGTCTTGCCTTGTGTTCCCTTTCTGTGGCACATGTGGAGTCATGGCATGACTTTGATCTGGTGATGGTGGGTTAGAAAGATGGGGACTTCTTGTTTACATTTTCTAGTTTTTCAAAATAAATATACATTAGCTGTACACTAAAAATGACTTTTACAAATAAGTGGTGGGTCTACAGTGGGGCAAGGAGTACTCCAGCTCCTGGACTTGCCTGTGGCTGGTCCACATTAGAATTAGACCCTTTTGAGATCCTTTGTCAGGGTCCTGCCTGGCTATAGGGGCAGAGAAGAAGCCTGGGTGCTGTGTGCATTACCACTGTTGCAGTGATCTTGTTGCTGGGACAAAATAGCCAACCCCAAGCAGCTTGTGGGAGCAAAGGGTTTATTTCAGCTTACAGTTTTGAGGGGAAGCTTCATTCATGGTGGAGAAAGCTTGGCAGAGCAGAGGCTGGGCATTGCATCTTACCACAGCAGCTGGCAGGAAGCCCCAAGAGTAAGCGAGCTATTTTCAGCAGTGCTGAACTGATAAACCTCAGGCTTGCCCCTAATGACACACCTCCTCCAGCCAGGCTCCACCTCCCACACTGTTTCAGCTGGGGACTGAGGATGAGGCTGGCTTTATCATCAACACCTGAGACCTTGGGGAATACTACACATTTAAACCACCACAACTATTCTGCAGCCAGCGGGCTCCTACCCTTGCCTCCACCCGTCCTGCAACTAATGGGTGGACAGGCCTGGCCCTACTGGGGGCGACTCAGGCCAAAAGGGCAGGTTGCTCATTCACTGGGGATGTGTCTGTGTGCCACATATACAGTGTCCCAGAGCCAGACAGCTACCCTCAGTCAGGCCCCCCAGGCCATGTGTATGGAGGTGAAGCAGGCAGAGAACAGACAGCAGTTAGCCCAGGCCAAGGGGTAACCACACTGCATGCTTGGCTGGCCAGTGTCAGCTTGTAGCTTGAAGTGGGGTGAGTCTGACGGAGGCATGCTGCTGTCAGGACACACTTGGATTCTGGATGGTTAGTACAGATGGAAGAATGACATGGTTTTCTCTAATAATTTCATATAGAGTACAGTTTAAAAATATTCTGGATTTGCTGAGCAAAATACAACATTTAAAACAAACACTTTTAAGTAGCATATAAGATGTGTTTCACTATGACACTTTCATAGCTACAGTCAATTGTTCCTTGTGCTCTTATTGCCTCCCCCTCTTGCTACCTTCATAGCCCAAGTATTCCTCCTTTCTGTGTATGAGAGAAAACTTGTGGTATTTTGTCTTTTTCTCCTCCCATCATCCTCTCACATCCCCTCCTTCCCCCTCAGACTCCCTCTGTCTCTAGGTCATTCATATTTTTGCTATTTGATCTGGATTCTGTATGAAAGAAACACAATACTTGTCTTTCTAAGTCTGGCTTATTTCGCTTAACACAAATATCTCCAAGTCTACCCATTTTGTTGTTGGCTCTTAGCTTTTGTCTGTCTATCTCCGTGTCTATGTCGCCACTAGAACGCTTTACATTTCCTCCACGGTGCCTGCTATCTATCTCAGTGCTGGGAGGCTGAGGTGAGAGGCCAGCCTGGGCCCCAGCGTTAAGGAGATGGCTCAGCGGGCGAGCATGCCTGCTACTTGTGCATGGAAACCTGAGTGTGATCCTAAGCACCTATGTAAAAAGCTGGGCATGGTTGTGCATGTTTGTAACCCCAGAAGCAGGGCACGCTGGAGTCAGGAGGATTGCTGGAGCTCAGTGGTCAGCTAGTCTGAGTGACGAACAGTGTGAGGACCAGATTCAGAGAATCTGCTGGAAGGAAATGAGGTGGCAGAGTGACCAAGGGAGGACATGTGAAGTCCTCCTCTGGCCTCTGCACACATGTACACAGAGCATATCCATCTATACACACATGCATACATGATGCATTCACACATAAACGGCAAACAAAACAAAATCAGATGAATAAATGAATGAATTTCCTCTATGGCACTGCCCTAAGTCACGCTGCCTCCTGGCTCCCAGGTCCATGGGCCTCACTGTTGCTGCTCCCCTGGGCCTGCTGTGCAGAGCAGAAAGAAGGCACAAGCAGGGCTGCAAGGTGTGGTGGCAAACTCATCCACACACCTCCTGCACCACAGGAAACACGGAGGTCTGCTTCAAGATGCTGAAGTCTGAAGTGTACAAACTGCCAGCACCCACAGGTGCATAGATTCATCGTGACACGGCTAAAGGGGCAGTTTGCCTCCTCTTGTCACTTTCCTCTCTGAGAAAGGAGGAGACTCTATACCAACAGACAAGGCGGGCAGACGGCAGGCTTGATTGGTATAACTCACTGTCCATCATGTTCCAGCGTGGCTAGATACTCTGAGGGCTGGAGGTGCTGCCAGGGGCCAACCCTGTGTGGGAAGAGTGGCCCTGTGCCACCTGCAGGCACTGCAAGGTACAGCAAGGGCAGAACATGGGGCTTCCTGGTGGGCCGGCTCTGGGGCCACGTCTCCTCACTCGTTAGTTCTTTAGACGGGGACACTGAGTCATGGAGAGGCTGGGCGATGGGGGAGGAGGGTCTAGTTGGCGCTCCCATGGCAGAATGTTGCCACCCTGTCTCTACCCGCCCCAGAGGCAGTGGGAATGATCAAAGCACAGGCAGGGCTGTCCCTAGAGGTCAGGGCCCTGTTGTGCAAGTGAGGAGACCAGGAGTGGCCCCTTCAGGCAGAAGGATCTGGAGCCATCGCAGAAGAAGTCAACCTCACTGATGACCACAGATCCTGGTCTCTTTCCCCTGGAGACCCTAGACCAGCCCCTGAGGCCTCCCTGGAGGACAGGAGGAGCTTCCATTCTGCAGGCTGGGGTGAGGGTGAGCAGGGCCGCTCATACACATGTGGCCATCAGGAACTTTTGTGGAACCCACTTTATAGTAAATGGACGGGGGAGCTGAGGCCAGAATCAAAACAAAGGCCCTGCCTGCATCCTGCTATGGGATGTGGGTGGACACATCCTCTGCCTGTCTGAGGCTGCTCAGCTGTTTCTGGCTCAAGCCTGCCCTTTGCTGCCATTCCAAACCCTGGCCTCTGAGCAGGCTCTGTAAACCTTACACTCTGGGGGGGACACAGGTCATGATGGACCTCTCACAGATGGCAGGGACAGGCCATTTACACTTGTCTACACAGGATTTTCATGGTAAGTGTGAGTGTAAAATGGACGTGAGGGAAAAAGAAAAATATCCCAACAGCCGGAAAGAGACTGGTAAAAGACACAATCAGAGGCTTATTGAACGAGGAAGCCAAGTGGTCCTTGAGCAGTGACGAGAGGCTCGGCTGCTATCAGGATGCAGGACGGGAGATGACACCAGAGACACAACTGGCCACCAGCAAGCTGGACAGAGCTGTGCAGCCTGCTCTGCGGGGACATTGGATGAAAGCAGGGAACTTGACTGAATTCTGGTAGTGTGTCCATGGTCGGCTACTACTGAGAGAGCCTTAGGCCCCTGCCTGCACACATGTGTGCAGGATGCATGCTTCTCTTGTGGCTGTGACCAAGTATTTAAAAGAAAACAAGCCAGGAAGGATTCACCTTGCTCACTGCCTCCATGGGTTCAGTCCATCATGGTGGAGTGGAGTAGAGCAGAGCAGAGCAGTTCTCACCATGGTGGCCAGCAAGGAAAGGAGGGGGACAGGGAGGGAGAGAAAGGAGGCTTGCACTATCTCCATGACTGTCTTCCCTTTTTATGCCCAGCCTAGTGGATATGATGCTACCCACGTTCCGAGTGGGTTTCCCCTTCGTTAACCCAGTCTAGAAACGTTCTCACAGATGCACTTAGAGTTGTATCTCAACAATACACTAGGTGAGTCTAAATCCAGCCATGTTGACAAGAGTTAAACCTCACATAAGGGAAGGTGCTGGCCTTTGCAACTCACTTCCAAGTGGCTCATCCCCAACTCAGCAGACAAGGAAGTTAGGGAGTCCACTACTAGTGTGTTTAAAAACTTGTAATAACAAAAAGATACAGAAAGTGGAGATTTCTGCTGGTATAGAAAATACGTGTGGTACATCATACACTGGATGTTTATTTACTTAGCAGTCAAAAGCGCGTTCCTCAAGGGCACTGTGGCCTCCCCCGGGAGACACCCACACACCTGAGAGCTGCAGCCTGGGCACAGTTGCTGCCCAACATCCCCCTTCATTTTGTCGAGTCTTTTCCCTTTGCTTTGTGGTGGAATGCACTGAAGGAGTGGTTTCCGTTTGAAAGGACAAGCCAGGCAACACACGGAAGGTTCTCTGGCAGGGTCCCCTCCCCAGCAGGACCAGACACTCCACAGTCTACTCCATGTGTCCCCACTGATGTGGACACTGCCGAGGGGTCTGAATCTGCGCAGGCGTCTGTCTCATGAAGTCAGAGGCAGAGTTCTCAGTGCCCTCAGAGAATCACCGTGTTATCTGTAGTGTGCAGGTAGGACCCTGGGTCCCCGCTGGTGTCAGGCTGTGCAGGAGTAACCCCAACTGCCCCACAGAGTCTGCCCATGAGACCCCTTTCTGCCTCCTGTCCCCCTCTCCTCCAGTCCAGTCCATGTGCCACTCTGCAGCTTTGACAGCTGATAGCTTTGACAATCCGTGAGTATTTTGAAAACCTTGTCAAGTTTGGGACCAGATCAGGACTAAAAATAGAAGGACAGTGACAGCCGGCTGGGTCTGGACGGTGGCTGCTAGAGCTGGCCAGCCCTCAGGCTGATACCCATGGAGCACAGAAAGAGGAGGGACACCTCGACAGGTCCGTCCTCTGAGGAGACCCCGACAGCATGAGGACATGGACTGTCTTTGCAATTAATTTCACATTTTTCCTAAAAGAGGAATTCTAAAGAGAAAAATAGAGTTTGGAACTGAAAACATGAATTAGCACAAAGGCCCAGCTGAGCCAGCTTTCCCTTCACCTCCCGGCACAGCTCAGACTTCTGATCACCATTGGAGAATGCTCAAATCCATGTGCAGCGATTAGAGCCTGTCTCATCCAGAGCAAGCTTCCGGGGCCGGGGATGCTGGCCATGTCCTCTGGGGGAGGAGGCTAGAGGGGCCAAGGGCAGCACATGCTCACGAGGAAGGAGCCCACACCTCCACATGCCCATCGACAAGGCAGCAGACTCACTGCCCTGCATCAGGACCGCCAGAGAGAGCACCCTAGAGAAAGGCTAGAGTCCGCGAAGCCTCGGCCAGCTCCTCATCTCACCCAGAGGCAGACATGGGGGAGGCGGCAGGAGTGGTGCTCCAGCAGTATCCCTTGGCATCCCAGGTGTGTCTCTGAGCAGTGGTCATCTACTCTCCACTCTGATTCCAAGCAGCTTTGGGCAGCAGACCCACAGGTGACAGCAGCTCTCAGGTCAGGGCAGGCTGCCAGGGAGGTACACAGGCTCCTGGAGACAGCCCAACCATGGCTCTGCGCGTGGACAGTTGTGTACTCTGAGGGAGCCCTGGCAGCACATGCACTGGATATGGCCCTGCCTCCACCCACAGGACACATCTCTGATGGAGGAGGCCCAGGAGGGCTCGCTTGTGCTTCCATTGCAGAGGAAGGTCTGGTCCCTGTGATCTGTGTAAGGGTGTTACAACATCCACCCTGGAGCGAGGCAGAAGGACAGGGCCTCTAGGAAGTGGCCCTGCTCTTTCCTTCTCCAAGTGCATGAGGTTTAGGGATTGTCCAGCCTTATGCCCTTTGTCATCTGAGGGCCTTTCCAACCTTGGAGCAAGACTGGACCTGTGCCCTCACAAGTCTGAAAGGCCTTCAGGGATGCCACCTGCCAGAATTCCCAAGCCCAAGAGACCAGGACCCCTGGCCTTGTGGTCAGCCAACCATGTGCTCCTCGGCCCTTGCAGGCTGATTCCAGTTGAGGGGTAGGCCCAGCAGAGAGCCAGGCCATGCGAGCCCTTTCTAGCAGCAGGCTCGATACTACAGGCTCTGCTTCAAGAAGCAGTGATGCCAACTTATAGCACCAACTTATAGACTCACTAGCAAAATGACATTTTTCCTTGTTATACATTATAAAAGTTATTAAATTTCCAGAGTTGTCCAAATCTATGTTCTCACATTGATTTTCCGCTATCTGGGAAGCCAGGTGGAAAGATTCACAACTAGCTTGGTGAGGTCTGGAAAGGTCAGCTTCCAATGTTAGTGCATGCTGGGAGCCAGAACCTATCTCAGCCCAAAGCCCTCACTGACCAGAGTGCAAGGGGCACCATGTACCACACAAACCCCTCAGAGCCATCAACGACGTAGGTAGAATGGCAGCCTCATGAGGCCCCAGGTCCTCACAGCTGAGTCTGTCATAAGCTTGTGAGAAGTCAAAACAGGTATGTAGGGTCTTATATGAACCAGTGGCTCCTCTTATATTGTTCACATCTGTGGGATGGGAAGAGACCCCTTGTATGTGGATGAGTGAGCCAGGACCGAGCAGGCCACTTCTTAGCAACACTCCTTCCCAGGATGCCTGTGATGCCATTCCACATCCTCCCTGACCGTGGGCTGCCCGGCATGGATGAGAAAGGGCTCTCCCACCACACAGGACACGTGCATGCCCACCACTGCCACCAACAGCCATACACGACCTCCCTGCCAACTGCAGACAGGAGTACGTCTCCCACTCAGCCAGTAGAGATGGGCTCAGCCTCTCACCTGGCCCCATGGAACGGGATGCATCGTGGCCTGTGGGTGCAGGAGACAGTGTGCATTCGAAAAGGTGAGGGCATACCTAAGAGAAGGACCTGGCTCAGACCCAGGGAAGGCAGAAAAGATGGGAGACCAGGCAGGAGTCAGGGGGCTGGCATTGCTGCCGTTACTGTGTAGCCAAGGTGAGCAATGGCTGGCCCATGAGAACATCAAGTAAATGAGTGGACCTGCAGACAAGCCAGCTGAGGAGGGCATGGCAGGTGAGCAGGTGCAGGTAACCAGGCACAGGGCACCTGCCCAGCTGGAGAAGCAGCTGAGCTACGCAGGTGCTGGGTGCCATGCTCACTCTGGACGGAAGTACTCCTGACCCAGAGGGGACATGCACACAAGGTCCTGGGCTGCAAACCTATCGCCTCCCAGAGTTTGAAAACGGGAGCCTTGCTCAGCTGCTGATGGCTAAGTGTTCTTGCCCCTCCGTGCCACTAGGTGGGCACCTGAAATGCCCAGCCATGGCTGAGTCAGGCTGGTTGCTCAGAAGGCACCGTTTCCTAGTTGGTCTGGGTGACACAGTGACCAATGACAGTGTCACAGAGCCACCGATGCTGCTGGCCTCATGGACAGTCATAGCCCCACACAAGTCAGGCCCTCTGCTTAGCTTTTACTTAGGAAAACGTATCAGCTCCACCTCATAGGGAATATGGAGCTGAGCGGAAAGGCTGTGCCAGGCCTAGGGCCTCAGCTGCCCGAGGGCACAGGGCTAGCCACCTTGTGCTGATGGACTACTGGGCTTTGCTATGTGCTGTCATGTGGAAAAGGCCACACTGCGGGCTCATCTGAAACAGATTCATCCCATGGACAGTGTGTCCTCTAACTTGTACCTCCAGGGACCACAGGCAGACCATGGTCAGGACATACTGCCACAAAGTCATCAAATCCAGAAAAGAACCAATGTTTAAAAGTCCCAACAACAAGCCGGGCGTGGTGGCGCACGCCTTTAATCCCAGCACTCGGGAGGCAGAGGTAGGAGGATCGCCGAGAGTTCGAGGCCACCCTGAGACTACATAGTTAATTCCAGCTCAGCCTGGACCAGGTGGCCCAACTCCTGCATTATCTTTCTTCCAGAACCTTCCTTCTTGACTCTCCACAGTGGACATCTGTAGCCCACATCAGCTCTACCTTTGGCCTCTGTAAGCTCCTAGGGTCAAGGCTGGCCCACCTCACTAAGTCCACTTCCCTGCCTGGCCCATCTAGAACAGATGAGCCACCACAAAACTGCCCAGCTGGGCACAGGCCGGCCCCGGGGTGCCACCCCACTGCCAGCTGAGCCAGCTGGCCTCCGTGCTCAAGGATGGGAGCTTTTGCTTCTGTGCAGGTTCTATGCTAATGAGATCTAGACCATGAACACACCTTCACAGGTTCACAGACCTTCCAAGTCTGTACCCACCAGACTGCAGATGGGGCACTGGGTACACCTATTAGCATCAGTCCTGTGTCCCTAACAGACGAAGCCCAGTGCCTATGCCTTGTGGCAAATGCACAAAGGCTGGATGGACGCTGATGGTGGGCTGGCCAGCAACAAGACTGACCTGAATTCCTCTCTGCTTGCCCACTTGCTCCCCTAGACCTGCATCAGGGGCCACAGGAGAGCCTACTGGTGGTGACAGAGTTGGGAAGCAGGCAGACTGCTCAGTGTGTCGGGACCACAGCACTAGTAATAGACGGGGAGTCAATGCAGGAGAGAGGCTCTTGGAAGGAGAGCCCCTGTGTGTGGGGTGGGGGGCAGAGAGAGGAAGCTTGGAAGAGAGGTGCTCTTAAATTGTCTAGCTCCTCCTCAGGTCTTCAGGGACAAGATGCAGTGCTCACCGGAGCACACTCCTGCTGGGACTCACTCCCCATCCGAGGTCTCAACCGGGATCTCTAAATGGCGTCTCCCTTCTTAAGACTTCTGTTTTCAGCCCAGTTGTTCCTTTCGCCTGCCAGATGGTCTCTTTCTGACTGTATTTGTTTGCAGTCTCTGAGCAGGTCTTGAACAGGACTAGGTCCTGTAGCACCTTTAGGAAGGAGTCCTGTGGGAATTCCATCTGCAGAGGTCAAGAAGGAGTCTTGCTGCTCTCTGGCTCTGTTGAGATGTCTCTTTCCATCCTCTATACCCATCTTCCATGGCTTTGACCTTGGCCCCAGACCATCAAAAGGGATCCTCTGGGATTGAGGTCCTCCAGCAGCCTTCCATCATTATGGTGCCTAGAGGAAGGAGCCTGCTAGCTGCAGACTCAGCCTGGTGAGGTTCCCAGCCTCATGCCAGCCACTCACATGCATGCTCTCCATCCCCAGGTCAGGCCTTGTCAGCCCAGCCTGGTCCTGGTCCTGGTCCTGGTCCTGGTCCTGGAACCAAGTCCTCACTGCCAAGGGCCAGGCCCTCAGGGCAGCCCATGCTGAGCTGTTTGGCCTTGGAAATTACTGGCTGTGCCTACAGTTCAGGTTACTCTGCAGCTAAGGACAGACCACACACCCCAGCAGACACCTTCAGTGCCACCATCCCACTGTAACGTAACTGCGCACAATGCAGCCCTTTTAGAATGCTGTATAGCACTTATGTCCCAAAGAATCTGTGAGGACACTGCATGTGACCTCCAGGTCCTCACATCAACCCTATGAGGTGGCACTGAGGTAGCCTGTGCTGTGTGCCAGGCAGTCTGCAATGCCCAGTAAAGATGACAGAGGAACAAGGGTTACAAGGTGTGGTAGTTTGAATATATGTCCCCCAATATATTCAGTGTTTTATTAGTTATAGTTTGCATCTGCAATCACCTTGCTAGAGGCAATGTCACTGGGGGCCGGTCTTAAGATGTTAATGGTGGGTTTGAGATTCCATTGTAAAGATATGCAAATGTGCCTAGCAGGAGTTCCTGAAGTGTGCTGTGTGACCTTTTGGCTGTAGTTTTTGTTCTGTGTGCTGTGGTGGCTGGTTGGCTTTTGCTCTCTCTGCTTGGCCCTGTGAAGAGCAGGCCGCTTCTTCTGCCATTATGGAACTTCCCCTGGATCTGTAAGCTTCAATAAATAATATCCCTTCCTCCATAACTGTGCCTGGTCTGGAAGTTCATCTCAGCGAACCTGAAGCTGTCTGCTACACAAGGCTTTTGTTGAGGTTTAGGCCCAGTGTCAAGGTACAAGCAGTCCCAAAACCTTCTCTTAGGGTAACAAGGTGCTCTGAAGGGGGGATGGATATATTCTATGCTGACACTGTATTTTGTTGCTCTAGTCACAATGGAAGCAGGCAGGTGGAGGTTAAGGCGGACACCCAAGTCTCCCCAAGTGCGGGGGCCTCGTCTATACCAGGACCACACCTTCCGCCTGTCCATGGCCCATGCTGGAGCTCTAGGTCAGCTTCCTGCTGCTCCACCTAGGGCCTCTGGACACAGGCTGGGCTGTCAAAGTCCCTGGCTGTGGCCCCGCAGCACCAGAAGCTCACTACTCCTGCTGACTATCAGTCCTGCTGACCACTACTCCTGCTGACTACCAGTCCTGCTGACCACTACTCCTGCTGACTACCAGTCCTGCTGACCACTACTCCTGCTGACTACCAGTCCTGCTGACCACTACTCCTGCCTGCCACTGTTCACTGGCCCTCAACTTCCCACCCAGCTCACTGCAGCCACTTTCAGATCTGTCCCTGTCCTTCCCACCCTGCCGAGAACAGCGTAGATATGGGGTCAGAATGAGTCACTCTCATACTGGTTCACGGTGTTTTCCAAATGAAGGAGAGGATGTGTCCTCTGAGAAGCTACAGCCCCCACCAAATAGGACAGACAATTTCTGTTGTGCACAGCTGTGTCCAGAGATCCCTCTGTAGCTGTGCACAGCATCAGGAAGAAGGTGGGCAGGAAACCTCTCCCTGCCTGGGTCAGACCCTCCCTGGACAAGGAGACCTGCTGCCCCCAGCATGCAAGGCCCTGCCTTGGCTGGATCTAGAACAGGCCACTAAGTCACAGAGCATGTATCGAAAGAAACAGCGGCTGCCTGTTTCACTGCCCAGTGGAAATCAGTTCCTGCAGTCCTGACTTGGGGTAATCCGCTTTGATCATCTCTGACGATAACAGAAAGGCTAAGGGGTTGGACACCCTAGGTGGAGATTAAGAGGCGCTGCTGAAGGGAACAGCATTAAAGATAACAGCTGTGTCTGCCCAGCCCAAAGAGGCCACAGGGCAGCTCTTTCCTGTGGAATGAAGCTTGTAGACATTTCCTGGTGGCATATATGCTGTCTCTTCACCCGTTTTACCTAGCAACTGTCATTAGAAGACTTGAGCTTGATGCGGACCTGAGTGGGGATGGGAGGACAGGAGAGGCTGTGGAGCCCACAGGGCTACAAGCAGGGAAGAAGAAGACTGCCAGGAGCATGCCCACACCTCTCTCCAGAAAGCTGCGGCTCCCAGCCACCCTGCTTACAGAAGACACATTCACATGACTGTCAAATGCGTATGAGGACTTAAGGTCTGGCCCTGAAGGCTACAGGATTTGGGGGCCATTTCTTAGAAAAAGGCTATGAAACACGAGTATAAATCTGGAAGTGCAATTCAATACCCATTCACGAAAACAAACCAGGACAAATTACAAAATTTTAAAAGCCAGGCTGGAGAGATGGCTTAGCCGTTAAGGTGTTTGCCTGCAAAGCCAAAGGACCCAGGCTCAACTCCCCAGGACCCACAAAAGCCATATGCACAAGGTAGCACATGCATCTGGAGTTCGTTTGCAGTGACTGGAGGCCCTGAGCACCCATTCTCTATCAGCCCCTCTCTCTCCTTCTCTCTTAAATAAAAAAATACAAATATTAAAAAAAAGAAACTTAAAAAAATTTAAAGCCAACAAATACTACAAATAGCAAAAATATCAAATAACTTCATATCTTTATTTTTCTATACTCTGGAATTTTTCTTTTTTTTTTTATTAGTGTACCTTAACTATTAAAGATTTTCAGGGCTAGAGAGATGGCTCAGCAGTTAAGTTGCTTTCTTGTGAAGCCTAAGGACCCAGGTTCAGCTCCCCAGGACCTATGTAAAGCCAGGTGGACAAGTTGGTACATGCATCTGGAGTTCGTTTGCAATGGCTGGAGGCTCTGGTGGGCCCATTCTCTCTCTCTCTCTCTCTGTCAAATTAATAAATAAAATGTATTAAAAGACTTTGCTATGACATTTTTATACTCGCATATGATGTCAATTACTCCTCTATTTCCCTTTCCTTTCTCTTCCCCTTCCGCCTCCCAGAGTGCCCCAGTGGCTTTCATGTTCTTTCCTCCCTCTAAATTCTACGTGAGAGAAAACGTGACCCTTGCCTTTCTGATTCTCGCTCCTTTCCCTTAACGTGATGATCTCCAGTTCACCCATTTTCCTGAAGATGACATAATCTCACTCTCTGCATAGATGTGGACATACATATTTCCTCATCCATGCACCCACTGTGGTACATGCAGCTCATATGAACAGTGCTGTAACAAAGATGGGTGTGCAGGCGTCTTGGCAGTAAGCTCACTTATTCCTCTGGGCATGGACGAGTGGTGTGCCTGACTTTAATTCCATTGCCTATATGCCTAGGCCTGGCAGAGCTGAGTGGTGGAGGAACCTCACACTGATCTCCAGCAGCAGTGTTACAAGGAGCCCTTTCCTCGCCCTCAATGCACGTCTTCATCTGGTCTTTTCCTCATGCTAAGCCATTCTTCTGGGGAAAATGGAATCTCAATGCAGCTTTGATCTGCGTTTGCCCGACGTCTAAAAGTAAACATTCTTCATGTTTTGGGATGCCTTTGGAGAATCAAGCCCAGGACCTTAAACATGAGAGGGAAATGCTCTATGCTAAGGTGCACCCCAACTTTACTGGCCGTGCATACGTTTTCATTGGAAAAGTGTTTGTTCAATTGCCCATTTATTGATTTGGGTTATTTCCTCTTTGTTAATTTAAATTCTGGACAAAGCCTCTTCTCTCCACTCTGCTGAGATGGAGTAGGCAGTTAGGATGAATGGGCCCCTGCAAGTAACAAGCCAGGAAGGTCTCCACTTCACCAGAGATCCAAGCATGATCTCACTTCTTTAACTCTTCCCTAGATCTGTAATTCTACAGACAACCTAGGTCTGCTCTCCTGGGAGGGAGATCTTTCTAGGATTTAAATCTAATCCTGGCATTGTGGTCGGTTAAGCTTAGACCCCAGAACTTGGCTGGCCTCTTCCTGAGACAATCCTAGCCCTAACCAGTCAGCTGTCCCTCTGGCTCACCTGAGCCAGAAGGTTGGGTCCGGCTCTGTAAGGTTATAAATACATTGCAAGGGGAGGGCATGGTCACTGGGCGGCCTGCTACTCGTGAACCTCCAGCTTCTGGGGATTTTCTCCCTCAGGTTGGCCTGGCTGGACTGAGCTGAGGGCAGAGCCCCCAGCCTTTACTCTCCCTCCACATGGGCTCTTTACCAGCTTCTGCTCTCCACACGTCAGGAGCTCTTGGAACTTTCTTTTCTGTCCTCTCCATGGTTTTTCCAAGTGGGAAAGCCAAGTGTGAGTCTTTCCTTGGCTCCGTACTTCTCTAAATAAATATAGTAATAATTATCCTTCTCAATCTTATTTGATTCAATTCTTTGATTAAAATTAGACACAAACTTAGGGTTTAGGGTTCAGGGACTTTCCTGACCCCCCAAGCACCCCATTACCTGGTGCTTTAAGGAGAAGCTTGGAAAGGAAAGTGAGGCAGTGGTCCTTTGTGCCGGCACTCCTGACCAGTGGTTGACCTACAGGGATGGTAGGGACCTTGTCACGTGTGACCCTCCTTCTGGAACCATGCTCTTGGCTCTATAACACTATCTAGGCTGAACCATGCCCCTGAGAAAAGACCCCCAGGTCACCTTCACAGGGGGACCAGCCCACCAGTGTGGTTGAGGCCCCTTTGGCACCTTGTGGTGCTGCAGGTGTGAGGGAATCACTGACACTGTGAAGCTGAGGCAGGCACACAGAATGACAGATGGCATGCCTACAGTCTGCCACATGACCACAGTAATTCCAACCAAGTCCCCAACCACACAACTTTGGGCCAATCACAGAAAACTGTTCAACATCCACCAGACACAGGCCCAGATCCTCAGCCAGCAAGCACCCTGCCATGCTGGACCCAGTCCCTGTACATACACACACCATGCATGACGTGCCACCCCACACAGGCAATCTGGCTTGAAGATCTGCCAATGGCCAGGGAGAGTGCAGTGAGAATGAGGCCAGGGCACATGTTGGCAGGCAGGTGGGCACCAGGCTCCTAAGCACCTGCTGGCTCGTCCTCCCAGAGACGCCTCCAGCCACCGTCACATCTCGAGGCTTCAGACACCACAGGGAAGCTAGAAGCTTCTGCGGACCCTTTTCATCTAGTGTCAGGGGTCTGTACCAGCAAAGGGTTCTTTCCCTGTTGGAGAAGGGCTCCCTGGCACCACCAGACCGAGTCTCTTTGGAAAGTGAGGCGCTCTGGGAAGGCAGTACCCAAGTAAGACTCACTCATTGGCAATGTGCAGGCTCCCCGTGGGCCTGGGCCACTGCAGTGCAAGAGAACACACACCTGAGTCAAGAAGTGGGCATGGGGAGGTGAGTATTTTCTAAAGAACAGAGCGTGCTGTTCTGCAATCTCCTTATCCCGGTGTCTCGGAACCACTGTCTTGCCTCCCGTCTCTCCAAGCATACAAAGCCATCCAGCCAGGGCATTTGTCTGAATGGGGGAGGGGGACTTTGGAGTCAGTCACTAAAGGGCTGCCCTGCAGTGTGACCCGTACCTCCACCAAAGGAGGAGAGAAGAGAAGGGAGTGGCTTGGGCCCTCCACACAGAAGGGGGGGGCAGCACATTCCTATAGGCATTCTTGTTCCCTTCTCAGTAGAAGAGACAGCAGGACTATACCATGGACTGCAAGCCTCAGGCCTGCCACACCTTACATGTCCCAAGCAATGCTGCAGGGGCCAACACTGGATAAGTTCTTCCTGGGAGGGCCAGTTGAGCTTGGTTCACACTACTTATACAAAGGAGTCCCCAGTGGACAGCAGGCAGGGCAGCCAGCCAGCCAGAAGGAGGACTCTGCATTTCCCAGGGCCTAGCTTTTGGAAGTGTCATTCCAGGTGACTGCCTTTGCATGGAAGGGTGGGACAACTGCATGGAAGGTGAGGTTTAAGATGCAAGCGCACTGCTGAATGCTGGTCAAAAATAATTAACCGGCTTGGGCTGCAGGGCTTTTCACTTCATGGTTCCAGTAAAATCTGGTTGCAAACTCTGTGCTGTCAGGACACTCCTTCTGTTTTCAGGAGTATTAAAGAGTCACTGCCAAGTGCTCCAGGCCTGAGACTGATGAACTCATAAGGGCCATGGGTGCTTTTAGGGCTCCATCAATTTCCAGACCTCCATGTCTGCTCCAGGTGGGGCAGGGCCAGAGCTTGCTCTGGCCTCCTGATGCACCTGAATGGCTTCCCTTCCTGAGGAACAGGGACTCTCACAGCCAAGGCTTCGATGGCATCAGTTACCTCTACCCCAGCAGTATCTCTTAGAAGCCACGTGGCTCTCAATGTCTGCACAGGGCAATCACCTCAAGGATCTCTGCACCATTGTGGCCCTCACCAGGACCCTGAGAGCAAAGCTCAGGCCATCACAGTGCTTGGCTGAGAGCAGAAGGGTTGTGACCAAAGGAATGCAACAGGTCCACAATGGTAAGGAAGTTAGGGTGACTGGACCCCAAAAGTAAAGGCAGGAATGTCTTGGAGTCTGCCCTTGTAGTCTTCATTTTGCTAAAGCCCAAAGAATGAGCTGACTTCTTAGCTCTTGCCTAACCAAGTTCCCTAGACCTGCTTTTCCAGGAACAACCTGAGCCCCTCCCTGGGAGGGAGGTCCCCTTTCCTAGAATTAAATCTGATCTTGGCATTGTGATTGGTTAAACTCTGCCCCAACACTTGGTGACATGGCTGGCCTCTTCTTGAGCCAGTCCCTAGCCCAGACCAATCAGCTCTCTCTCAGGCTCACCTGATCCTGAAGGCTGAGCCCACCACAGTAAGATCATAAAGATCTGTATATGCACACACTTGCCAGGGGACAAGCTCTTTTGGCTTGCTGTTTCTCTCTCCTGAACTCCCAGGTCATGGTAAGCCTCCCCTTGTCTTGGCCCAGCTAGACTGAGATAAGGGGAGAAGCCCCCCAACCCCTTCTCCCACATGGACTATCTACTCCCTCCTGCCCTCCACATGGCAGGAGCTCCCTACACTTTCTTCGCTTTCCTTTTCTTAACCTAATAAGATCTCTCTAAACCTTACCCTCTGGTCTACAGATTACGACAAGAATATGGAGTACCCTAAGTTTACTGTTGCTCTGGCGTATTGGTATGTTGACAAGTCATGAAAGAGTGGAGGCGTATTGCTGAGGCCGTCACTCTGACGTCTGAGGTCATGAAAGAGTGGAGGCGTATTGCTGAGGCCGTCACTCTGAAGTCTGAGGTGCGGGGCCCAAGTCCACTCCAGCTCTAAGCTGCCTGGGCTCACTACATGGGGTAGTCAAGTTTCCCTCACAGACAAGCCACTCCAGCATGGCAGGCCCATCACAGGATTGTGGAGGCCATGAAACCCGAGAGCCCCACAGCACCAACCCAGGCTCCCGGGGCCTACAGGACCAAGGACCAAGGCCCGGCAAGACCAGTCTCTGGACAAACAAGCCTTGTTTCCGGCAGTGGGCTCCTCCACACAGCATGATTTACAGCTGACAAGCTCCATCTGAAAACAATAGAGCAAGCGGAGCCAGCCCAGGAAAAATGGTCAGATTTGGCACACACATCCACAGCTGAGTGATGCGATCTTTCAAGTGATTTCTAAATACATGCAGCTCAATTTCTGCTCAGAATTATGTCCACTGCGCCCAATGAGGAGAAACTGCTTGAAAATTGTTGGGCTTCATTTTGGGCGTCACTGCTATTCCTGGCGCCCCATCTCCACAGTGACAGAGTGTCATCAGATAATGATTATAAAGGATGTTAATGTGGCTGTGGGCACAGACAGAATCACAGATTGATATTTAGAGCAAGATTCCAATCCAGAGTGATAATAAAATAGGAGATGTCACATCATTTGACTCTGTGACAGGTTCGGAGGCTGCTTTTCATGTAAGGCAGGAATTAGGTTTATTACAAAGGGATTATTTGGAGACATAAAACACGACCCTGAGAATGAGGCTGCACAGTGACTCATGAATACCAACGTGCATGTTAGCCAGGCAGAACAGGCGGGGCACAGGAGGGAAGCTAGGCGCCTCCTGAGTGGCAAGGGAGTTCAGTGTCCTGAAGACCCCAACTTGCCCCTGAGAAAGGTGCTTCCTCTTACTTATCCACAGGGGATCATCTCACATCATGTACTCCATTTGCAAGAGGGGCCATGGCATGCCACATGAGAGCTGGGTGGTGAGCGGCCCTCCCCTCCTCAGGCCAAGGCCACTGTGACCAGCCTTCCAGAACAGACTACCCTTGAGCAATGTGGACCAAGGGCTGACCAAGCCAGGGAGAGCTTCAGGACCCAGAGCACACTCCTGGCTCAGAGCAGATCCACAGGAGATGCAAGCACAGCAGTGCCTGTAACCTGAAGGGCGGCATTCTCCAAAGCACTTGCCTTGCTGAACTCTCTCTGCCCAAAGCGCAGTTAGGGGCGTCTCACATTTGGTACTTGCTGTACCTGAGCTAAATGACAATGGATGAGTTTAAACCAGTCAGTCCAACACAGGTCAAAACAACACAGCTCCCAGCCAGGCCAAAGGGCCCAAATCAAGGCTGGGCCACCAGGTAGGATGGCCACAGGCCAAGGAGCTGGCAGGGTTGTTTTGGGCTTCTGATGAATAAGGTGCCAATATTACCCACAGCCGAGGGCTCTTCTGCTCAAATCAGACAGAACTCACAAAATGCAAAATGCAGCTCTCTATGGTGCTCGCCAGCTTAATCTCAGCCAAGCACTCTTTGCTCCAGTCCAGTTGGAAGTCCTGAGAAGGCTGAGTAGTGCCACCCTAACAAGGCTTTCCTGCGGCCTATGCTGCAGCACAGAGCTCCTCCCTTGAGTACTGGAGGGGAGCTCATGCAGGCAAAGGAACTCTGCCCTCTCCCAGCACTCTCTGCTCTCAGCGCAGGCCTCGCACTCGCATGTTGGGTTCACCTGCACTCCACTGTGTTGAGATGGTAGAGGAACACTCACCTGTGCCAAACATAGCAGGTGTGGCAGCAGTGGTGGTGGCAATGACATGATGGCAAAGGTGGTGGTGGTTGTTGCCATGACAGCTGCTGAAGTGGGATGCAATGGCAATGGTTCCAGCCAGTGCATAGCACTTCAGACAGCACAGGCCCAATCCCAATTCCTGCCCCACGCTCCACCCCATCCTGAGGTACAGCAAGAACACTGGGCTGAATCCTGGGCTGGTGGCGGCTCTCAGACAGATGGGATGGAAGATTCCCAAGCAGCTCTGGCCATCTGTGAAAACACCCCAAGTTCACAGAAAAATACCCTCTGGAGACTACCAGGCCTCTCCTGCTCTGTCTCACAAGGCTCTGGATGCTCATATACTGTAATCCTCACCCCAAGATCTTGGAATGGCAAGAGGAGTCTCCACTGAATGAATACCCAAATAAAAGAGATGTCTCGGGCTGTAGAGATGGCTTAGTGGTTAAGGCGCCTGCCTCCTAAGCCTAAGAACGCTGGTTCCAATCTCCAGTGGTTCCAATCTCCAGGTCCCACATTTAGCCAGATGCAAAGTGACACAAGGGCGCAATGCCGCATTTGACCACAAGGGGGCGCACACATCTGGATTTCGTTTGCAGCAGCTGAGAGACTGCTGGCGCGCCCATCTCTACCTGTCTTCCTTTCCCTTTCTCTCTGCCTCTCTCTGTGTCTCCCTCCAAAAAAAAAAAAAAAAGAGAGAGAGAGAGATGTCTCGAGATGTCTCACCCTTGTGCCAACAGGGGATGAGACAGCCCATCTATCTGAACCTGAGCTCACTGGAGCCTTGACCTTGGCTATACAGCCTCCAGACCGTGAGAGGAGGTGCTTCTTGTTTTCAGGCTTCAAGACCATGGTATGTTGTCACAACAGCCTGTGACCAAGACACATGGTAACTGGGAGCATAGGGAGGCCAACCCACATGGCCCAGCCTAGCCAAGGAGGCTCTCAAAGGACAAGTCTCTGTCAAAACCCACTCCTAAATCCCAGGGGGAGCAGCAGCATGGCAGACTAGCCAGGGACAGTGTCAGAGACACGGGGTTCCCTCAGATGCCTGGAGAACCCCACTGCTGGCTGCCTGCTGCAAGCCAAGTGCCTCAAACACATGTCCCTTGCCACTGTGCATGAGTGCTGTACAGAGGCAAGCTAGCTGCTATTCTGCTACCTGGTGATCTAAGCCTCTGGACTACAGAGAGAGTAGGAGGCCTGCCAGGTGATAGACAGTGGCACTCAGGAGGACAGGCCATAGAGGCCCATGTTCCAGGCATTCTCGACTCCTGCCTGACAGAAGGAAGCCACGAACCCATAGGAGAAGCAGTTAACTGAGGCCAGGGTTGACCAGGCATCACTAGGACTTGACCCCACTCACCCTACTCCCTCTTCTGTGCCTGGGCATCCCACCCCTAGCCAGGACCCATGCGCCTCACCTTCCACCCCAGCTCAGGCTTTCAGAAGTCTTTTGCATATTATTCTCCCCAGACAAGCGGCTCTGAGGCACTTGGAAAATGCATCTATCCTGAAACCTAGGCTGGAGTCTGCCCAGCCTGGCTAAGACACTTGTTAGTTCTGGTGACCACAGTGGAGGAGCCATATAGGGGAGGCAGGGGCCTTCTTCAGGATACTAAGGGGCACATAGTGTGGCGCATAGTAGGCAGAGGCATCTTAGCACCCCAAAGTCAGATTACCCTGGAAAGATTGCCCTGATGGAGAAAAGAAGGTGGAATGTGGTGGGGAGACCTTGGCCCATTGCTGAAGGGCGAACTATGGGTCTGAGGCTTAGCCGTGACTAATCCAGGCCTACATGTCCCAGCTGCAGTGCCTGGTGTGACTGGAGCCTGACCCCCACTAGTCATGCTAAGAATCAGAAACACTAAACATAAGAAGAGCAAATATTTTTTCTTTGCATGAGGAATTAAAAGATCAATGCAACTTCTTCTGTATGCTTTATCTCAAAAAACAAACACCCCAAAGTTGAGTGGAGAAATCCTATCATGTTTGCCCTGGAATCCTCACACTAATGAGGGTGACAGAAGGAGCATGTCGTACAAGCAGGGGCTTCTTGGTGGTTAGTGGATGGTAAGGCAGCCCGGAGATGTTCTCAGCAACTTCATCCTGTTTCAGTTTGCTTTGGCGCTAGACAGGAGTGAAGACTTCACAGGAGCCACGTGTCCCCATAACCACTTCCTGCTTGACTCCTGCCCCTAGCATAGGTGGTTGAGATGTGATGGCAGGGCCTAGCTGGGCAGGTCTGTGGGGACTCTGCAGGAAAGGCTTTCTCATCCTCCCCAGAATGGTGCCCAGGCGCAAGGGGAATAGCAGATACACAGCTGTTCAAGTTACAGGGCTCTGAGAGTGAGGATGAGAGCCAAGCTGGCCCTAGTAAGGCTGGGGGCAGGCAAAGCGCTTCCCCAATTTACCTTGTTATTTGACAAACTAAGACCAATCTACTGACTTTCCTTGACTTCGTACCGTTTTGATTAAAGTGCTGAGCTGCATTCTGTGGGAGACAAAGCCCAAGAAGAGGAGGCCTGCCCACAGTGCCAGGTGCAGGGAGACTGGAGCCAGTGCCCAATACCCATGCCTGCTAAAGGGCCCTTGGAGGCCTGGAAGGGGCAGGAAGGATGGGGCAGAGAGAGATGGAACAAATACAGACCTTGGTAGGTGTTTGGTCCTGGCATCTGAGTCTGTGGGTTTTACAGGCAGGCCACCAAGCTTTGCTTCCCTTTGGACAGCACAGCTGAGACCCTCCACCTCACTACCCACTGCTTATCTGCTTCACTGTCTTCACTGAAAATCTGGGTAACTTGGGCCATATTCCTCCCTGGATTCCTGCATACCTATTCAGTTGCACAACCAGACCACGTGAGTGAATGCAGAGTGAGAGCAGCATGAGCCGGGCACAGGGAAGGTGCTCCAGGAACATATAGTAAATGCACCCATTACCCAACACTCTGCACCTCACGTCTCCCTTTGGGACAGACTGCACCTGCTCTCACTTGGATCTGCCCCTGAGCTAGAGACTGAGGTCCCAAGCCAAGCTACAGGAACCCTCCCCAGATTTTCTCCAATGCCACTAGGCCCTCCAAGATGCAGCTCCTCTCTCTCCCATTGTCTCATGTCGCCACAATCTTCGGCCTGCCTCTAGAACCAAGATTTCTGGCCTTCAAGGCCTCAGTGAGACACTCCCTCAGCTGAGGCTGGCCTATGCTAACTTCAGCCCCCTCTCCCCCAGCCAAGGCACTGCTGTCCTGCACTCTGCACTCCCACCCCAGGGTCACCCCCCGCACTCTGCACTCCCACCCTGTAGTCACTTCCTGCATGCTGTGCCCACCCACCCCGTGGTCACCATGCTCATTTTCTGGGTCACCCCCCGCACTCTGCACTCCCACCCTGTAGTCACTTCCTGCATGCTGTGCCCACCCACCCCGTGGTCACCATGCTCATTTTCTGGGTCACATTCCCTCACCATCCCCACCAGCTTCAAGGCTCCCCTAGGGCAGCAGCCACTGGGCTGGGTCATCCCTGAGTGTGGCACATGACATGCCCTCAGTACATGCTTTCTAAATGAAGAACCAGTAAGAGAGACAGGGACCCATACAGTCCCAATTCAAGGGGCTGCGAAATCTTCAGGATGGAAGGACCAAGTACCCAGTCCATCCCTGGCCTGTCACAACTGCTCAGTGGAAGTCAAAAGTGTGACGGGCCAGTGTGGTGGTACTCACCTTTAATCCCAGCACTTGGGAGGCAGAGGTGGGAGGATTACCATGAGTTTGAGGCCACTCTGAGACTACATAGTGAATTCCAGGTCAGCCTGGGCTAGAATGAGAACCTACCTCAAACTCCGTCGCCGCCCCCCCCCCACCAAAATGTGTGATGGTCAAACTTGCAGGGTTTTCTTGGGAAGAAAGGCTGCAGCCTCTCGAGGATGCAAGGCAGCAGGGTAGACGTCACAGGCTCTTGCAGTCCTGGGGAGGAAGGCGGGATGGACCCTAAGGCTGGCTAGTGCTCAGCAGCAAAGCTTTAGCCTGTGTCTCTTTCCAGCTGAGGTCTGGGTGAGCCACACATGCAGCAGCTGTGGGAGGCCTCAGTGGCTAGCCAAGTGCACAAGCCAGTGGCAGACAAGGAGACAGGCTGTTTGGGCCTGTGGGAGGTGGGAAGACCGGGCAAACATGTAGCCCGGGCACAAGCCAGCGGGTTCCACTGTGTAGCAGCCTCCCTTCTGGTGCTTATGTCTCCCCGAGTAGAGAGCCTGGAGAGCCACCTCGCAGACAAAGCCCCTTCTCCAGTTTGCGTCAATGAGCCAAAGAGCCATCGCCCACGCCCCACCGGGGCCTCTGCACCCAGCAGATCAGGAAGGAAGTAAGCGTGAGGCTTGGGTAGCACTGCCATCCTGGGCAACCAGTTCCCATAATTCTCAGGTACCCGTCATCTTAGCCTTGCACACTGGTGAGCATTACGCCTACCTGGCTCCTCTAAACTATGCTCTCCCCTCCCAGCACCACTGGTAGCTCGCCTCCAATGAGGGCAGCAGGGACATCAGGAAAATGGCAGGGCTGCTGGCAAGCCAAAGCTCCCACAGAACACGCTCTCCCGGGCCAGTGCCACTTTATTTCCAGGCGAAACTCATCTGGGTGTCCACAAATGGATGCAAAATGGAACACGTGACAGCTAAGGGAGGGGGTATCTTAATAAGGTCCAAGATGTAATTACATTTCTTCAGGGACTGAACAGACGAGCTTTCCCAAGTTTATCTGCCTTAGATATCAAACACCATTAATGAGATAATAAGGGCCTTTCAATTAATGATTTGAACGGTGGGTATAATTTTTTCCTTAATGGCAAGATTAATTCACAGAAAGAAATGAGCAAGAGAGAGAGAGATGCTGGCTAAATCCTCAGCTTTTGCCTCCCCTCCCCTCGCCTGTGAGCACATCTCTTCTAGTGCATGCACAGTCTGTCCCCTTTGGAGTAACTAGAGCTGGCTGGCAAGGTTGTAAGTCCTGGGGTTGAGATGCCAACCTCTCCCCATACAAGAGAAAAGCCTTGTATGAAAGAGAGGGAAGGACAGCAAGCTCCTGTCCTCAGTCAGAGGAAGCTGTCCAGAGAAGGCTCAGGTTTGCAAGGATACACAGCACTAAGTCACTGTGCAGTGAACCCCAAGCCTCCTCCAGAGGAATGAAGCAGGGCACGGGTACAGGCCATACCCCAGGTAGCACTGAAGCTCCAGCTCCCTCCTGTCACCTGCCAGCCCCTAGACAAGCACTCCAGGAGCCAGCCTTAAGGCCCCAGTGAGGCACAGCCCAGAGACCTGCAGACTCCGGAAGGACCTGAGGAGTATCCCCAAAGCTACGCTGGAGAGCCAGAGGCACTCTGCAAATCATTTTCAATGCAGAGTTAGCTGACACGACAGCCAGACTACACATGTCAGTCAGTGATGGGTGTAAGTGGGACAAAGACAGCATATCACCTATTGACATCACAACCACCTCAGTTAATGCAAAAGCACACTGTGACATTTGCACACTGATGAAATCTCCCACTGATGGAATGAAAACACTTAAAATGTGTATCAACAGTTGTGAGGCACCTGAAAGTTTAAATCAGACCCTGAACCTGCAGGGAGACCTGCCACATGGGAGCAGCAGATCCCTAGCACCACAGCAAGCTCAGGGCCTCCTCGGAATGGCTAGCTCATAGCTCGCATGGTCCTTGTTCTGGGTACCATGGAGGCCCGGCCGAAAGAATTAAAGACAACTGAACTCCACACTGAATATGTTTTTTTTTTTTTAAAGACGAGGTAGCGTGTTTATAATAGTGCTTTGAAATTATTTAGCTTCAGGCAATCTGTTTAAGCCTGGTTATGATGCTAAGTTCTTGTGTACACTCTGGAATTGGTGTGACCAATTCTAACCTACAACTTGTTATCAAATGCCATCCACACGTATGGATGTGCGCTCACACACTTCAAAAAGAGTATGGGACATTGCCTGTTACAAATATCATCCAAACATGCTAATTTCCATTTATGGTATCCAGTTTTTCCATGTCTCATGAGTGCACACACACTGTCCTGAAGACACGGTAACCACCTTGTCACAAGCTCACATATGGACTGCATTGAAATCATCACCTGAACTGGCATCTACCCCGCAGAGGTCAAAATGCAATGCAACCACTGAAGTGAGCCACTGTCACAGTACATGTCATATGCTGTGTAGATGCTCAGCATCTCCACCCACTGTGAGTAACCCCACGCACCCCTCTGGACACCATCCTCACATCCTGTGAGCACCTCCACACACTCCCCTGGACAGCGTCTCACTTCCTTCCAATGTGGTGCTGGAGTGGGAGCCACAGATTCTATGTGCTGACGTGGGAAAAGGTGGAGACACTTCATTTCTACCCCGGCACCGGAAGGCTCATGTCTGTCTCAAACTGAAAAAGCAATGTAGCCATCACCAAGAGCTCCCGAAGTCTTAGCTGTCCCAACGTTGCTCAGGAATCCAAGTGCAAAGTCTCCTCAAGATGACCGTAGCTGTGGGTCCCTATGAAATTCCAACACAAACTACGTACAACTACGGCACAGAGCAAGCACTCCCATTCAGAAGGGAGGGAGGAAGGGAGGGAAGGAACAAGACTGAAACTCAGCAGGGTGCATAGTAACCCTGGAGCTCCATGCCACACTCAGGGCCCATGCTGGTACGGCATGCCCTCCAAAAGGCTGGGGAAGCCCCTGTGGCCAACATGCTTCTCTCCTGAGATGGCTCTGCTCACTGCCTACAGTGTTCCTATGCTCTACACTGCTGGCACCTCCAGCTTCCTTGGGTCTCCACTGTGTCTTAGCTTCCCACACAGGCCTCAGGACTCTGATCTACTGCACATTGCCTGGACTCCCAGGATCGCCATTGAAATCTTAGTGGAAGCCTGGATGAAGACATATGTGCAGTGCTAAGACAGGTTCACAGGAGAGATGGGGAGCATGAGGGACAAATGCTGGTGAGTCAAGGACTGGCAGCTGGGTGGCACCCTGTTCCTCCAGAGCCACAGTGCACTGAAGTGAGCAGAGGAGCTGCCAAAAGCCTGTGGGGAAGTGGTGTCAACCTCCATGCACTTACATCCAGACCCAGGGTAGCACGTCTCCCTCCTGGGCACCCTCTCTTGGAGGTATCCAAGGATGTGTCTGACCAAAGGAGAAAGCAGGGAGAAGGTAACTGGACGCAGGCACCCAGGGGTCAGCGGAGCAGGGCCGGGGACAGGACAGGCTCCAGAAAGGACGCAAGGTACAAGAGGTCACTGTGGTGCAGAGGAAACATCCACTCCCCTGAACTGGTAGGGATGCACGAGTGACACTCACAGAAAGCTGAGAGATGACAGCTAATGCCGGGGGCAAGAAAACATGAGAGAGGCGCTACAGCCACGTTCTCCAGCCTCAGCACGCACAGCCCACGTGCAGCCACTGGAAACAAACCACAACCATACAAATAATTTCAGCGGCAAACATCAGGAGGTCACGCGACATGTGCCTAGTGGCAGGACAGAGCTCCGCTCTCATCATCTCTCTTCCTCAGTTGTGGATATGTGTGTACGGCAGAGAAACCCAGAAACAGCAATTTAGAACAAGAGAAGTGCAAACAGCCCCACTGAACAGCACCAGGGAGCTGGGTTGACAGCAGTCCCTATGGCAAATGCCCCGAGAGCTCACTGTCTTTCAAAGGCCCACACACACCCAGCTTAGAGGAGAAGCAGAGGCATGAGTGCCAGACATGGACGCCTGGGGCCCACCCCTCTCCTCCTGTTCCCAGGTCCCCCTCCTGAGCTACACTCTGTGAACCAACGAAATGCTGCCCAGGAGGGGAACCTTCTGGCTAACAGGCAGGCCCTGAAGACTTCATGATCTGCATTTGGGTCAAGGAATCCATGAAGCTGAAAGGCTGACAGCTGCTAAACTTCCACAGCTACTCAGGAAATCACACGACATGTGGTCCTTAGGAACATGTTGAAACATGTCCACAGACTCAAAGCATCAGTGTATACGAAGGGACAGCACTTACTAACGCGTGTTTCAAGAGAGAAAAAAGAAAATGAACAGCCCTGAAGCCTGGAACCTAGGTGAGCAGGGTGCTAGACAGGAGCCAGGCATTCTCCTAGCTAGGTGGCCTATAGGTGTACACAGGTACATACTGTGAACAAAGACCCTCAGGTTTGCTCGGACCCCCAGTCACATTGCTTCTCCTACCTGAGCAGGCTGCTCAGTGTCTCAGTGTTCCCTGGGGGGCACCTACCCCTGCTGACCTTGAGGGCAGAAGAACGCCCCCCCACGCCATGCTGAAGATGCTGGAGATGCCCGCTGAAGGCCTGGCCTTACGGGCTGAGGCTGCAGCTGCTGGCCCAGCCAAGGCAAAATCCATTGCAGAGAGGGATGATTTAATAAAATATATAGGCGTGTCTGAGCAGTCACGGGGCAAAAATCGATTTTCTGCAGCCTGCAAACTTCCATTTCTTTCTCTGAAAATGGTCGAGAGCTCAGTTCTCAAAGGAAGAGCAAATGCAGCGAGGCACTCACCTCTCCCTGGAAGATGGTCACTCAGGGGAGCAGGCATGGCCCCTGCTGCAAGTGTCTGGAGGAGTGAGCCCCAGCACTGAGCAGCTCATCCTTCTTCCCACCACGTGCTGTGCTCTCCCAGGGGAATGTCCTCTGGGAAGTAGCGAGGTGCAAGGCTGCATAGGAGGACAGGCACATACATGAGTGGCAGGAATCCCTGACACTAATAGGGCTCTCGAGGCTGGTCTGATGAGTCAGGGGCAAGGGCGATGAACTCAGGTCCCAAATAAAAGGACTGTGTGACACTCCCAAAGGGATGGGTCCACTCTTGGGGCCTCAGGTGCTTCCAGCGTCTTGGCACTTTATTCAGCCAAAGGCTGAGAAACATTTCCCCCAGGTACTCTGAAGATCCCTCCTCCCACACACAGACAGGGCTACCTTCCTGTATGACAGAGAACGAGCAAGCTAGCCTGGAGTGAAAGCCAAATGCTACTCAAACAAGGACCTGCCTTGTAATCAGCAAAGCACAGGGTGTCGGCATCCATGCCCAAACAACTCCAAACAAACCCTGGATCAGGCAAAGCAGTTTTCTTCATGACAATTTAAGCAAGAATTCCCATTTGCAAAGAGAAAGGATTTGCTTTTTAGATAAAAAATATAAATAGAGGGCTGGAAGGATTGCTTAGTGGTTAAGGTACTTGCCTACAAAGCCAAATAACCGAGGTTCAATTCCCCAGGACCCACGTAAGCCAGATGCAAAGTGGGGTATGCGTCTGGAGTTCATTTGCCATGGCTGAAGGCCCTGGCATACCCATTCTCTCTCTCCCTCCCTCTATCTCTGCCTTTTTCTCTCTCTCTCTCTCAAATAAATAAGATTTTTAAAAAGAAAAAGAAAAGAAATAGACAATTTTTCCTGGCCTTGTTCCATAAAAAGTTCCAAGGGTATACTGCATGCATGTGGATACACATGTCCATGTGTGCACATGCATATGTGCTACTCCATATTTATACCCGTGTGCATGTGTGTGTTTACATGTTCATATAAGTGAAGAACGACAGGGGCTCTGAGTTCCAACTGTCTAGAGGACAAGATGACACATCCCAGAATGGCTCCCATCAACGATTCTGCCTCCCCTTCCTAGCCAGTGGATGGGTAACTCTGGGTACTCCCAGTCCCAATGGGGGAAAAGAGACCCGTACATTGGCGCCACCCATGGGCCTGCCACGTCCTAGTACCCCAGCTCTGGTGGGCCTGCTCTCTGACGCTGGCTTAGACTCAATGCAGGGTACAGCACAAGGTCAGGGCCCAGCGCACTCCCACACAAGCCTCCCTGGAGCCCTGCCGAGCACTGCTGGGGCTTCATCCAGGTGTGGGTCTCTCACAGGGCCAGCAGGAGGTCCCCAGCAAGTCATGTGACCAAACAGCAAGGGAGATACTCTTCCCTGTGGCTCGCATTTCTCTTGCTTTAATGGAGCCACAGGAAAGTAGACTTCATTGCTCTCCTTGTAACAAGCCACCAGTGCTCTCCACAGCCGGCCCCTTCATCTTTCTCATGCCTCATCTTGACCTTTAATCATTTATCCTGGTAAGAAAGCTGCTATTAAACTTTCCAGCTTACACCCCACTTCACTCAGAAATGACTTGGACTTCAAACCTCACCTCACCACCATTATCATAGTGAGATATCATATCATTTTAATAAGGAGGGCATCTCCTGAGGTCTGAAAAGAAAATGAGGTGCAGGTGTTTGTGTGTGCAGACACATGCCCTGTGCCCTGGCTTCTGGGGCCTCTTAGTCCTTTCTCTGCCAATGTGTGAGTGCACTGAGGATTGTGGGCTCTGGGCCACGGCTGCCCGAGAACAGGGTGATGGGCGCCTTTGGCCCTGAGCAGCAGCTCTGTCTGGAGCACAGCACTGCGGTGTGATGACTAACTTCCATCGTCAACTCGATCAGGTCAGGAATCAAGGTGGAGACCTTTCCTGGGAAGCTCTGTGAGGGTGTTTCCGTGTCTGGGAGGAACCACTAAGTGGGCAGTCCTGGTCAGTTCACATTAGCAAAGGGCAAAAAGAATTAGGGCTTTCGCTGGCTGCCCTTGCTCCGTACTAGCTCTGTGGCACTGTCCTTCAAGGAATCGGAAGCCAGCCCCTTCAGCCTTCCAGGGGGGCTGAAGACCAGGAATCCTCCAGGCCTCCACTTTAACTTTGACTGGAGTAGACTGGAACCTCAGAGGTACCTAGTCTCGTGGACTGAGCAACCGCTCAGCCTCTCCGGCCTGCAGACAGCCACTGCTGGACTGCCCAGCCTGTATTCTAGAAGCGAGCCTAGTAAGTTCCCTTTGTAACACACATTCAGTCTGTCAGGTCTGTGCTTCTATGGACCTGACTGATACACAGGGTTTGACATGTCTATCTGTCTGAGGCTGGGTCTTCTGGGGGGACACAGACAGGAAATTGAATGCCAGCTTTAGGCAAGAATGCCTCGCACAGTGAAGTCCAGGTCAGCCTGGGCAAGAGAGCAAGACCCTACCTCAAAACACCAAAAAAAAAAAAAAAAAAAAAAAAAAAAAAAAAAAAAAAAAAAAAAAAAGCCTCACTGCCACAGACAGGCAGGCCTACCTTGTCTCCTCTGCTGGCCCAGCCTGACCCTCCTCTGCAGACACTGTGCCCCTTCCCACCACACCCATTCTGCTGCCCCACTGGAGTCCTGCAGGCATAACTGCTTGGTACTCAGTATCTGAGGTCATCCATCTCCCAACTGTCCACTGGCCCAGCAATGCTGAGCTCATGCCCTATCCACTGTCTTCATCTGGATCTAAGCTCATCACGCTGCCTCAACCCACAGAGCCAGTGTCACAGCCGAGGACTACTGCTGCCTCGCCTCAAAGTCAAGCAGCCTGTCTCCTCGGCCCATGGCCTCTGCAGCCAGCCTTCCCCTGCCCTCCTGTGCTGCATGCCTCTCTGCAGGGCTGCAGAGCCACCGCACGAACTCTTGAATGGCGGCTCCCAGCCCCTCCTGCTAACACTGCCTCCCCAGCACTCCAGTCCTCTTATAGGGACACTGTAAATCCCTGTCTCCTTCCTTTGCTTCTGTGTCCTCCTGCATGGCCTGGGACTTTTGTGACAAGGCAGGGAGGTACCAGCCTGCCTGGGGGTCATGAGGGCTTGCTGTCTGCTGCCTGTATACCCACAACAGGCCCAATATGCTCCCCTATACTATTCAACTTGAGAGCAGCTCCCCTGTCCATGAAGCCCTCCCTGTCCCTAGACACCATCATTCCCATTTCAGTTTTAGCAGCGGGCTATTCACCCAGGTGGCAGCCATATGGACTGGTTCCAGTCAGCTCCGCTCTCCTTTCCCTGGGTTGTGCCCTGGGCCACGAAGTATCTGTCACTAGCCTGCTAAGGAGGGGCCAGACACTACAGGCAGTGATTTTTCTGCATTTCATCATGTCACAGTAGGATGTGGCAGGCCAGATCCTAGGAGCGGTTCAAGGAGGGTTCAAGCAGCTGAAATACCACACGACCACACAGGCCAACCCACCCAGCAACATAGCCCGCACAGCCGTGCAAACCCCACTTACACCACCTGCCGAGCACAGGAAAGAACAGTCCACTCGAAGATTCATTCTCACTTGACCCAATTTTGTCTCTGAAATGTCTAGAAATTACAAAGGAGGAGACAAGTGATCTTTACTTTGGCATTTCATGACATTTGCTGCCTCAAAGAAACATTGGGTGAGACACAAACATGTAAAACACCATCAGTCCACAGTGGCTGCTCCACGTTAGCCACTGGACAGAGAACTGCACGCTGCCTCCGGGCGCACACTGAGGTGCGCATTGCCTCACTGAGTGCAATGGCCTGTGAGTCAGGATGAGACCCACAATGTCTGACTGCAGGCGCTCTGGCTAGTGAATCAGGATGGCAGGGGGCTTGCCCACAAGAATGCTGAAATTCTCAAAGGAGGGCACATAGATGCAGTCTGTGAGGACCAAGGTTCCTGTCACCTGACCAGCAAGTGTTCTTTTCAGGTCTGTTCCTCAGTCCTTGATGTAGCAGCTCAAAGATGGAAGGATGGGGTACATGAGGACAAGGCACAGCAGCTGGAGGCACTGGGGTCTTCCACAGAAGGGTCCTGAATGGCCCAAACTGAAGTTTACCGGACAGGTGGGGGAGGGCAATGGCAAAGTCACTCACCAGTCCTCTGGTCCAGGCAGAAAGAATTCCTCAGGGACTGAGGAACCCTAAATGTGGCTCTTTCATTCAGTGAGAAGAAATCAGCAATGGCTATTCTGGGCAAGGACAGCTTTGACCTCCAGGTAGGATCCCAAAGCTGTCATAGGTCCTGTGAGAAGACTTTAATCACCAAAATACCAGAAGTCCAAATACCCAAAGGAGCTAGCCACCAAGTGTCTGCTTTGTGGCTTCTTGGGGAGCAATGAAAGGGAACACACGGGTCGGTGGCCAGAGGGGCTGTGCACTGTGCCAATGTCTGAGGTCTAGGAAGACAGGAACTGCTGCCTGGCCCCACCTTTGCAAGATGAAGCCACATGGTCTCTGCTAAGCTCTCAACCTCGGCTCTTGTTGTTGCCCTTGGGGCGTGGTCCATCCAAACACCCAGCAGAGGGGTCTATTGTGTGGCCAGTTGTTTCCTCACCAAACCCCTGCAGTCTGGGGCCAGGGCATGTGAAGACTGTCCTGTGCAGAGCAGGGGCTCAGATGTCCTTGAGTGGGTCCCAAGAATAGGCTGGGTCTCAGGGTGACAGCCATCTGGGTGGTGACTCGAAGGTCACGTGTGGGACTTTGCTCCCAGGTTCCACACAGTTACTCAGAAGTGACTTCTTCCAAACCCTTGTCCTGCAAGGAGACACTGGAGGAAGCCTTGTCCAGTGAGTGTGATGTGGCCTTGGAATCATCCATAGGCTAGAGCAAGCAGTTCCAGAAGCTTCCTCACAGTGGCTGTCAGAGGAGAGAAGGGCCAGCCTCCCAGAGGTTTGGATATCCTAGGAGCTGTTGGGAAATGACAGTGCACACATTCTCCTCCCACAGTGTGACCCTTCTGGCCCTTCCGCATTCTCACCTGGCCTCCCAACACCTCCTTGGTGATTCAGGAAGAATATGGTCACTGAGTGCCACTGTACACAGTCACCTGTGATTACTGAGGTCCTAGGTGAGTGGGGCATGTGTCTCACCTTAGCACTACACAGTGGGCTCTGTGCACGTGTGTATGCACACACTGAAGAGCTGAGATGCTGCTGCGGTCACCTTCTTGGTGCTGTGACAAGCACCCGACCACAGAAAAGGGAGAAAAGGGTTTATTTCAGGCTTACAGAATTCAGGGGCAGCTCCACCACAGCAGAAGCTGGCTCACTTCACCATACATCCATAGCACAAAGACAGAGAGACAGACAGACAGACAGACAGACAGAGGGACCAACACTACCAAACAGCCAGAACTCTAACTGTTCCTCTCCACATACCTTAGGGCTGGACTACCAGATCTGTCCCCAGTGACACTTCCTCCCCATCAGAGCTCTGCCCACCAGAGACAAGTTGCAAACTCAAAGTTAATCAAAACTCCCTGAGGCTGTGGGCAACAGACAACCACATTCAAACCACCATGGAAGTTAAGACAGTGGACTCCCGCCATGCATCCAACATAAAACCACATTCAAACCACCATGGGGGCTGGAGAGATGGCTTAGGGGTTAAGGTGCCTGCCTCCTAAGCCTAAGAACACTGGTTCCAATCTCCAGCGGTTCCAATCTCCAGGTCCCACGTTTAGCCAGATGCAATGTGACACAAGGGCGCAATGCCACACTTGACCACAAGGGGGCGCACACATCTGGATTTCGTTCGCAGCAGCTGAGACACTGCTGGCGCGCCCATCTCTGTCTTCCTCTGTCTCTCCCTCTCTCTCTCTCTCTGTCTCTCTCTCTCTGTGTCTCTCTCCATAAAAAATAATAAAAAATAAAAAGTTAAAAAAAAAAAAAACCACCATGGAAGTTAAGACAGTGGACTCCCGCCATGGCATCCAACATAAAACCACATTCAAACCACCACGGAACTGAAGACAGTGGACTCCCGCCATGGCATCCAGAGGAAGGACTAGGAACTTAGAGCCATGAACGGCTCTGAGCCGTGACCCTCACGATGCTGAGATCACTCTGAAAATGGGTACGAAACCTGGAGAAGAAAAGAAGTAGTATATACACATATTGAAGAAGATGTGGGAAATTGGAAGAAACAAGAAACAAGAAACTGGCCAGGCATGGTGGCTCACACCTTTAATCCCAGTACTTTGGAGGCAGAGGTAGGAGGATCACCATGAGTTTGAGTCCACCCTGAGACTATATAATAAATTCCAGGTCAGCCTGGGCTAGAGTGAGACCCTACCTCGAAAAACCAAAAACCAAAACAAAAAACAAAAAGAGAGAGAAACTGAGCACTGCCAAGAGCGTGCTTGCTTTTGTTCAGTCTTTTCTCTGGGCTTGACACGCAGCACATGTAGGACCACCTTCACACTGGTGCTCACAAGGAGAGGAACACAGTTTTGGGTCATGTTTTCCTGCCACATATACATACACTGAGAGTGTCCCTGCATGCATAAACTTCACTGGAAGATCTAGTTACTGGTGTTATGAAATACTGCAGCCGGCAGTGAGCCATGGTGTGGGGACCTGCCCAACTCTTCAGACTGCCAGCGACGTGCTCTTCTAGGACCAGATGGGGTGCTGGGTCAGAGGTCAGAGGTCAGCAGCCCTGGACACGGACTAGCAGAGCCTCTACAGAAAGGCTAGACAGTACACCCACCAGGACGAAGCGCGCCATCCGCTCTGAGCCACGTCCACCAGTCCTGAGACATTCTAGGGAGCTGCTGGTCATCAGGCGTCACTCGTGCTCGTCCTCCATTGCTCAGTAGTGGCTGCGAGGCAGGGAGCACACTGTGCACGGTGCACTGCACTGGCTGGCTGGCTGCTCTGACGGTCTTCACCTGACCGGTGAGGGCATTTCCTTGTATGAGCTTTCTGTCTCTATATGTTACGGATTCAGCCAGGTCTTAGTCCTCACTGAGAACAAACAATAGTATTTCTGTTTTTACCTGCTTTTTAATTTTATGGCATTTCTGATGCCAGCATTTACGACTTGCTCACTGTGTTCGGAAAGCCACCTGGGAGCCAGCTGCCCCTCGGGCTCTGGCCATGTTAAATACCCATTTTAGTGTGGAATGTCAGTCACAGAAGTGATGTAAATGCTCTCCCCCAGTGACAGTGCTGGCAGAGCAGACAGGGCACGGGCTGAGTGGGAGCCCTGGAGGGACAGGCACTGTGCAGACCCCAGGCACATCACGATGAACACCCAGAGGCAGGACGCGGGGACTATGCTCAGGTGGAGCTGGGGTGAGCTCCAGCTCCTGGGCCCTGCACCCTGGGAGCAGTGAGAGCTCTCTTAAGGAGGTCCCTCCACAGGAGCAGCTGGAAGCCTGGCCTACCACCTCTCCCGCTGGCCCTCCATGTTCACAAAACTGGACCGTCTGTAGCACCCAGAAGCCACCTCCCCTTTTGGACTGCAGACTTGGCTCTGGTCCACTGTGAAACCCAGGCCCAGCCTCTGCCTGCTCTGGGCATCCTTCTCGCAAGCATAGGGCAAATTACAGTGCTGCAAAGAAAGAGGGCTTCTGGAAGCTTTTGGAACACTCCAGAAGCAGGAGGCTCAGCAGCCTATCGCTTCTCCAGAAACAGTCATTTCCTAAAGCACCACAGCTGCAAGTGCACTCTCCCAGGCTCACTGGGACTCCCAGGTTCAGCCCATGGTTCGGCTCAGTCCTGTCCTACACAGGCCGGCCCATCACAAGCTCTCCCTCCAACCCCAGGTGTGATTCAGCTCATTTCTCTTTAATTAAGAAAAATTTGTACTTATTTGAGAGAAAGACAAGATTGGGGTATGGGTATGCTGTGGCCTCCTGCCTCTGAAATGAACTCCAGATGCAGGCACCATGTTGAGCATCTGGCTTTACATGAGCACTGGGGAATCGAACCTGAGCCACATGGCTTTGTGAACAAGCAAACCTTTAACTGTTGAGCCATCTCCCCAGACCTAAGCTTAGTTCTCTACCACGCACACCGACCCACACTTTCCCGCCAGCCCAAGCACAACAAAGCACTATCACACTGCCTTGTAGCTCCTCTTCACCTCTGGCCCCACCACAGCTGCAGGACTGCATAGGTGCTGGGCCTGGTACCACATGCTCTGCTTGGCAGCAGGGCAGGCCTGTCTCTAGTCCTGCTTGAACTTCAAGCATACTGAGCAGAACTTGGTACAGTGAAGGCCAGCAGAACCTTAGATTCAGCTGCCCAAGGTACAGCCTCTAATTTCCCAGCACGTCTAGAGCAGCAGTGTCTCTGAAGTGGAAGTGTGTTGAGATGAGGCTGGCTGAGTGCTCCTCGGTTATGGCCTCTTAGCATCATGGGTCCTGTGTCCCCCACGCGGAGCCCCAGTGTCTCATGGGTCCTGTGTCCCCCACACGGAGCCCCAGTGTCTCATGGGTCCTGTGTCCCCCACGCAGAGCCCTACTGCTTCAGCTTTTGGTTTCTTGTGTCTTATAGCCACTGTTGTATTTTGTACCTTACCTCCAAAGGTGTTCAGGCACATGTGACACTTCACATTCTCATAAGAAGAATATGGACTACGTTAGAACCCCACGGTCAATACGTATGTATCCTGGACCAGGGTGTAGAGGAGAAGCCCATGGCAGAGATGCAGTCTCCGTGAAAGGTGGTTTAGGGATGCCGCTGCAGAGGGTTCTAGAGGTGGAGGCAGAGGCTCCTCTTGTGCCTGTGACCATGCTTCAAAGGGCTCCTTACCAGGAGGACGACCGTTCTGCCTGGAGCCTTAGAGTTTCCCAGCCAAAGTTAAAGGAGTGTTATGTGTACAATGTCTTGTGGGCCCAAGGGGGTGATGCACTAGGGAGTGGGGCCCTCAGTAAGTAAGCAGTTGGGTCAGCAGGCCAGGGAACCTGCCAGCCAGCCCTGCTTCAGTGCCCCTGGGATGAGCAATCAAAATGTTCTAGGCATGGTAATTGCCTTTAATCCCAGCACTCAGGAGGCAGAGGTAGGAGGATCAAGAGTTGTAGGCTTCATAGTAAATTCCAGGTCAGCCTGAGCTAGAGTGAGACCCTACCTTGAAAACCAAAAATAAATACATAAATAAAAATAAATGTGGAGACAGTGCTGGGCATACAGGGAGAGACTTGGAGACCAGATAAGTCTCCCCAGGTACCTGTTCAGAGTACAACAAGGAAGAGGGCCAGACAGCCCCAGCTCCAACAGCTGGACACAGGCAGTAAAGGCGTCTCACCCACTGATAGGAGTGAGGCTGGAGGGGAACCAGGAGCCAAGACCAGCCTGGGACTGCAGCCGCCACACGAGCCCAGAGAACAGAGCCCTGTGCTGACAGGGACAGTACAGAACAGAGCTGAGCACAGCAACCAAGATGAGAAAGACAGCCTTATTCCCTGCACACTGTGCACACCAGGAACAGAGCGCAGGCTGGACTCTGTCATCCCTGGCCCCACCACAGCTGCAGGACTGCCCAGGCCAGGTGCTCCCTGGCTGCTCTGGGGTCTGACCTAAGCTTTGGAGTTCTCCTGCTTGAACTAGAACTGTCTGTCTCACTGGGCAAACAAAGAAGGTCTGTTTTTACCTGCCAAACTTTATGGCTGGGGACTCAGCATCACAGGGCCACCTGGCTGTCCCTTTAGCAGACAGAACCATGTGGGGCTGAGGAATGAGGTCAGTCACCACAGCCCCCAGTGACACTGCTGGCGTTCTCCTCTTCACTCCCCCAGCTCTGGCACTGTCCAGACCCCAGGCACCAGACAGAGGCAGGACTTTGTCTGGTGGACCTGGAATGACTCCATTACTGGTGGGAGCATTGGGGTTGGTCCCTCCACAGGGCAGGCTGGGGCCTGGCCTGAGTGCTCCCCGCTGAGCCTGGCAAGACTTGGTTCAACAAAACTGGACCGTCTGACAGCACCCAGTGGCCACCTCTCCTGCTGAATCAACTGGCACAGAGGCAAAGCAATGTGTCCAGATCACACAACCATCACAGAGAGTGCTGCAAAGAAAGAGGGCTGGAATGTGTCCAGATCACACAACCATCACAGGAGGCAAAGCAGTGTGTCCCAGATCAGTGACAGAGAGCCAGCAGTGTGTCCAGATCCCAACCATGGGTCTAGATTCAGCTGCCAGAGAGGCAAAGCAGTGTGTCCAGATCACACAACCATGACACAGGTGTGATTCCTTTCTAAATTAAGTCCCAAGATTGGGCAAAGCAGCAGTGTCTCAGATGCAGGCACCATGTTGAGCATCTGTCCAGATCATCACATGAGCACAGGGTGGCCACATGGCTCAAGCAACCATCACAGAGATCTCCCCAGACCTAAGCAAAGCTGTGCTGATGACAACAAAGCACTGCCTCCTCTTCACCTCTGGCCCCACAACAGCAGAGAGGACTGCATGTGTGCCCTGGTCACTGCTCACAGAGGCAGCATCATGGGTCCTGTCAACTCCATGACCAGAACTTGGTAGCAGTGAAGGCCAGAGAACACAACCATCACAGCCCCAGTCTAATTTCCCAGTCTCATGGGTCCTGTGTCCAGATCACACAACCCTCAGAGAGGCATGGGTCCTGTGTCCAGATCACACAACCCCAGTGTCTCATGGGTCCTGTGTCCCCCACGCAGAGCCCCAGTGTCTCATGGGTCCTGTGTCCCCCACGCAGAGCCCCACTGCTTCAGCTTTTGGTTTCTTGTGTCTTATAGCCACTGTTGTATTTTGTACCTTACCTCCAAAGGTGTTCAGGCACATGTGACACTTCACATTCTCATAAGAAGAATATGGACTACGTTAGAACCCCACGGTCAATACGTATGTATCCTGGACCAGGGTGTAGAGGAGAAGCAGATGGGCCGCTCCTGCTAGGCATGGCAGAGATGCAGTCTCACGTGAAAGGTGCTTTAGGGATGCCGCTCTGCAGAGGGTTCTAGGGGTGGAGGCAGAGGCTCCTTGTGCTTGTGCCTGTGACCATGCTCAGCCGCTACGAAGGGCTCCTGACCTCAGGAGGACGACTGTGTCTGCCTGGAGCCTCCACAGATAGAGTTTCCCAGCCAAAGTTAAAGGAGTGTTATGTGTACAATGTCTTGTGGGCCCAAGGGGGTGAGCTGCACTAGGGGAGTGGGGCCCTTCAGTAAGTAAGCAGTTGGGTCAGCAGGCCAGGGAGGTACCTGCACAGCCAGCCCTGCTCTTCAGTGCCCCCTGGGGATGAGCAATCAAAATGTGGAGATAGCTAGGCATGGTGGCGCACGCCTTTAATCCCAGCACTCAGGAGGCAGAGGTAGGAGGATCACCATGAGTTCAAGGCCACCCTGAGGCTTCATAGTAAATTCCAGGTCAGCCTGAGCTAGAGTGAGACCCTACCTTGAAAAACCAAAAATAAATACATAAATAAAAATAAATGTGGAGACAGTGCTGGGCATACAGGGAGAGACTTGGAGACCAGATAAGTCAGGGACTCCCTTAGGTACTCTGTTCAGAGTACAACAAGGAAGAGGGCCAGACAGCCCCAGCTCCAACAGCTGGACACAGGCAGTAAAGGCGTCTCACCCACTGATAGGAGTGAGGCTGGAGGGGAACCAGGAGCCAAGACCAGCCTGGGACTGCAGCCGCCACACGAATACTCTCCCCACAGAGAACAGAGCCCTGTGCTGACAGGGACAGTACAGAACAGAGCGCTGCGCTGACAAGGACAGCAACCAAGATGAGAAAGACAGCCTTATTCCCTGCACACTGTGCACACCAGGGAACAGAGCGCAGGCTGGACTCTGTCATCCAGACCAGGGCCGCTATCTGCAGTCCTTGCCCTGGCCGAGTGCTCAACTGCCCACTTCTCTGGGGTCTGAGCATGAAGCTGTGGACAGTGCAGCAGAAGCACGCGGGCTTAGAACTGTCTGTCTCACAGGGCTAAGGAAGAAGGTGAGTGAGCTGCCAAGTTACCACACTGGGGACTCAGGATCACAGGGCCACCTGGCTGTCCCTTTAGCAGACAGATGTGGGGCTGAGGGAATGAGGTAGAGGACAGTGACCACAGCCCCCCCACACTGCTGGCGTTCTCCCTGCTGTATCCCAGACTCCCCGTCTCAGCCCAGAGGCATGTCCACCGGGCCTGTGCTAGACAGAAGTACTTTGTCCACATTTCCACCTGTGAAAGGTCAATGACTCCACATTACTCAGGCCACCCCTTGGGAGCATTCAGGGGTAGGGCAGAGGTTGGGAATGCCAACCATATAGGCTGAGCCTGGCAAGACTTGTGTTCAACAAGGCCTCTGGCGAACAGTTCCCAGTGTGGCTCTCCTGCTGAATCAACTGGCACAGAGAGGCAAAGCAATGTGTCCCAGATCACACAACCATCACAGAGAGGCAGAGCAGTGTGTCCAGATCACACAACCATGACAGAGAGGCAAAGCAGTGTGTCCCAGATCACACAACCATCACAGAGAGGCAAAGCAGTGTGTCCAGATCACACAACCATGACAGAGAGGCAAAGCAGTGTGTCCCAGATCACACAACCATCACAGAGAGGCAAAGCAGTGTGTCCAGATCACACAACCATCACAGAGAGGCAAAGCAGTGTGTCCAGATCACACAACCATCACAGAGAGGCAAAGCAATGTGTCCAGATCACACAACCAGGACAGAGAGGCAAAGCAGTGTGTCCAGATCACACAACCATCACAGAGAGGCAAAGCAGTGTGTCCAGATCACACAACCAGGACAGAGAGGCAAAGCAGTGTGTCCAGATCACACAACCATCACAGAGAGTCAAAGCAGTGTGTCCAGATCACACAACCAGGACAGAGAGGCAAAGCAGTGTGTCCAGATCACACAACCATCAGAGAGGCAAAGCAGTGTGTCCAGATCACACAACCATGACAGAGAGGCAAAGCAGTGTGTCCAGATCACACAACCAGGACAGAGAGGCAAAGCAGTGTGTCCAGATCACACAACCATCACAGAGAGTCAAAGCAGTGTGTCCAGATCACACAACCATCAGAGAGGCAAAGCAGTGTGTCCAGATCACACAACCATCAGAGAGGCAAAGCAGTGTGTCCAGATCACACAACCATCACAGAGAGGCAAAGCAGTGTGTCCAGATCACACAACCATGACAGAGAGGCAAAGCAGTGTGTCCAGATCACACAACCATCAGAGAGGCAAAGCAGTGTGTCCAGATCACACAACCATCACAGAGAGGCAAAGCAGTGTGTCCAGATCACACAACCATCAGAGAGGCAAAGCAGTGTGTCCAGATCACACAACCATCAGAGAGGCAAAGCAGTGTGTCCAGATCACACAACCATCACAGAGAGGCAAAGCAGTGTGTCCAGATCACACAACCAGGACAGACAGGCAAAGCAGTGTGTCCAGATCACACAACCAGGACAGAGAGGCAAAGCAGTGTGTCCAGATCACACAACCATCACAGAGAGGCAAAGCAGTGTGTCCAGATCACACAACCAGGACAGACAGGCAAAGCAGTGTGTCCAGATCACACAACCAGGACAGAGAGGCAAAGCAATGTGTCCAGATCACACAACCATCACAGAGAAGCAAAGCAGTGTGTCCAGATCACACAACCAGGACAGAGAGGCAAAGCAGTGTGTCCAGATCACACAACCATCACAGAGAAGCAAAGCAGTGTGTCCAGATCACACAACCAGGACAGACAGGCAAAGCAGTGTGTCCAGATCACACAACCATCACAGAGAAGCAAAGCAGTGTGTCCAGATCACACAACCAGGACAGAGAGGCAAAGCAGTGTGTCCAGATCACACAACCAGGACAGAGAGGCAAAGCAGTGTGTCCAGATCACACAACCATCACAGAGAGGCAAAGCAGTGTGTCCAGATCACACAACCATCACAGAGAGGCAAAGCAGTGTGTCCAGATCACACAACCATCACAGAGAGGCAAAGCAGTGTGTCCAGATCACACAACCAGGACAGACAGGCAAAGCAGTGTGTCCAGATCACACAACCATCAGAGAGGCAAAGCAGTGTGTCCAGATCACACAACCATCACAGAGAGGCAAAGCAGTGTGTCCAGATCACACAACCAGGACAGAGAGGCAAAGCAGTGTGTCCAGATCACACAACCATCACAGAGAGGCAAAGCAGTGTGTCCAGATCACACAACCATCACAGAGAGGCAAAGCAGTGTGTCCAGATCACACAACCAGGACAGACAGGCAAAGCAGTGTGTCCAGATCACACAACCATCACAGAGAAGCAAAGCAGTGTGTCCAGATCACACAACCAGGACAGAGAGGCAAAGCAGTGTGTCCAGATCACACAACCAGGACAGAGAGGCAAAGCAGTGTGTCCAGATCACACAACCATCACAGAGAGGCAAAGCAGTGTGTCCAGATCACACAACCATCACAGAGAGGCAAAGCAGTGTGTCCAGATCACACAACCATCACAGAGAGGCAAAGCAGTGTGTCCAGATCACACAACCATGACAGAGAGGCAAAGCAGTGTGTCCAGATCACACAACCATCAGAGAGGCAAAGCAGTGTGTCCAGATCACACAACCATCACAGAGAGGCAAAGCAGTGTGTCCAGATCACACAACCATCAGAGAGGCAAAGCAGTGTGTCCAGATCACACAACCATCAGAGAGGCAAAGCAGTGTGTCCAGATCACACAACCATCACAGAGAGGCAAAGCAGTGTGTCCAGATCACACAACCAGGACAGACAGGCAAAGCAGTGTGTCCAGATCACACAACCATCAGAGAGGCAAAGCAGTGTGTCCAGATCACACAACCAGGACAGAGAGGCAAAGCAGTGTGTCCAGATCACACAACCATCACAGAGAAGCAAAGCAGTGTGTCCAGATCACACAACCAGGACAGACAGGCAAAGCAGTGTGTCCAGATCACACAACCATCACAGAGAGGCAAAGCAGTGTGTCCAGATCACACAACCATCACAGAGAAGCAAAGCAGTGTGTCCAGATTACACAACCAGGACAGACAGGCAAAGCAGTGTGTCCAGATCACACAACCATCACAGAGAAGCAAAGCAGTGTGTCCAGATCACACAACCAGGACAGAGAGGCAAAGCAGTGTGTCCAGATCACACAACCATCACAGAGAAGCAAAGCAGTGTGTCCAGATCACACAACCAGGACAGACAGGCAAAGCAGTGTGTCCAGATCACACAACCATCACAGAGAGGCAAAGCAGTGTGTCCAGATCACACAACCATGACAGAGAGGCAAAGCAGTGTGTCCAGATCACACAACCATCACAGAAAGGCAAAGCAGTGTGTCCAGATCACACAACCATCACAGAGAGGCAAAGCAGTGTGTCCAGATCACACAACCAGGACAGACAGGCAAAGCAGTGTGTCCAGATCACACAACCAGGACAGACAGGCAAAGCAGTGTGTCCAGATCACACAACCATCACAGAGAGGCAAAGCAGTGTGTCCAGATCACACAACCATGACAGAGAGGCAAAGCAATGTGTCCAGATCACACAACCATCACAGAGAGGCAAAGCAATGTGTCCCAGATCACACAACCATCACAGAGAGGCAAAGCAGTGTGTCCAGATCACACAACCATCACAGAGAGGCAAAGCAGTGTGTCCAGATCACACAACCATCACAGAGAGGCAAAGCAGTGTGTCCAGATCACACAACCATCAGAGAGAGGCAAAGCAGTGTGTCCAGATCACACAACCAGGACAGAGAGGCAAAGCAGTGTGTCCAGATCACACAACCATCACAGAGAGTCAAAGCAGTGTGTCCAGATCACACAACCATCACAGAGAGGCAAAGCAGTGTGTCCAGATCACACAACCATGACAGAGAGGCAAAGCAATGTGTCCAGATCACACAAACATCACAGAGAGGCAAAGCAGTGTGTCCAGATCACACAACCATCACAGAGAGGCAAAGCAGTGTGTCCAGATCACACAACCATCACAGAGAGTCAAAGCAGTGTGTCCAGATCACACAACCATCACAAAGAGGCAAAGCAGTGTGTCCAGATCACACAACCATCACAGAGAGGCAAAGCAGTGTGTCCAGATCACACAACCATCACAGAGAGGCAAAGCAGTGTGTCCAGATCACACAACCATCACAGAGAAGCAAAGCAGTGTGTCCAGATCACACAACCAGGACAGAGAGGCAAAGCAGTGTGTCCAGATCACACAACCATCACAGAGAGGCAAAGCAGTGTGTCCAGATCACACAACCATCACAGAGAGGCAAAGCAGTGTGTCCAGATCACACAACCATGACAGAGAGGCAAAGCAATGTGTCCAGATCACACAACCAGGACAGAGAGGCAAAGCAGTGTGTCCAGATCACACAACCATCACAGAGAGGCAAAGCAGTGTGTCCAGATCACACAACCAGGACAGAGAGGCAAAGCAGTGTGTCCAGATCACACAACCATCACAGAGAGGCAAAGCAATGTGTCCAGATCACACAACCAGGACAGAGAGGCAAAGCAGTGTGTCCAGATCACACAACCATCACAGAGAGGCAAAGCAGTGTGTCCAGATCACACAACCATCACGGAGAGGCAAAGCAGTGTGTCCAGATCACACAACCATCACAGAGAGTCAAAGCAGTGTGTCCAGATCACACAACCATCACAGAGAGGCAAAGCAGTGTGTCCAGATCACACAACCATCACAGAGAGGCAAAGCAGTGTGTCCAGATCACACAACCATCACAGAGAGGCAAAGCAATGTGTCCAGATCACACAACCAGGACAGAGAGGCAAAGCAGTGTGTCCAGATCACACAACCAGGACAGAGAGGCAAAGCAGTGTGTCCCAGATCACACAACCATCACAGAGAGGCAAAGCAATGTGTCCAGATCACACAACCATCACAGAGAGGCAAAGCAATGTGTCCAGATCACACAACCATCACAGAGAGGCAAAGCAGTGTGTCCAGATCACACAACCATCACAGAGAGGCAAAGTAGTGTGTCCAGATCACACAACCATGACAGAGAGGCAAAGCAGTGTGTCCAGATCACACAACCAGGACAGAGAGGCAAAGCAATGTGTCCAGATCACACAACCATCACAGAGAAGCAAAGCAGTGTGTCCAGATCACACAACCAGGACAGAGAGGCAAAGCAGTGTGTCCAGATCACACAACCATCACAGAGAGGCAAAGCAGTGTGTCCAGATCACACAACCATCACAGAGAGTCAAAGTAGTGTGTCCAGATCACACAACCATCACAGAGAGGCAAAGCAGTGTGTCCAGATCACACAACCATCACAGAGAGGCAAAGCAGTGTGTCCAGATCACACAACCATCAGAGAGAGGCAAAGCAGTGTGTCCAGATCACACAACCATCACAGAGAGGCAAAGCAGTGTGTCCAGATCACACAACCAGGACAGAGAGGCAAAGCAGTGTGTCCAGATCACACAACCATCACAGAGAGGCAAAGCAGTGTGTCCAGATCACACAACCATCACAGAGAGGCAAAGCAGTGTGTCCAGATCACACAACCATCACAGAGAGGCAAAGCAGTGTGTCCAGATCACACAACCATCACAGAGAGGCAAAGCAATGTGTCCAGATCACACAACCATCACAGAGAGGCAAAGCAATGTGTCCAGATCACACAACCAGGACAGAGAGGCAAAGCAATGTGTCCAGATCACACAACCATGACAGAGAGGCAAAGCAGTGTGTCCAGATCACACAACCATCACAGAGAGGCAAAGCAATGTGTCCAGATCACACAACCATGACAGAGAGGCAAAGCAGTGTGTCCAGATCACACAACCATCACAGAGAGGCAAAGCAATGTGTCCAGATCACACAACCATCACAGAGAGGCAAAGCAGTGTGTCCAGATCACACAACCATGACAGAGAGGCAAAGCAGTGTGTCCAGATCACACAACCATCACAGAGAGGCAAAGCAGTGTGTCCAGATCACACAACCAGGACAGAGAGGCAAAGCAATGTGTCCAGATCACACAACCATCACAGAGAAGCAAAGCAGTGTGTCCAGATCACACAACCAGGACAGAGAGGCAAAGCAGTGTGTCCAGATCACACAACCATCACAGAGAGGCAAAGCAGTGTGTCCAGATCACACAACCATCACAGAGAGGCAAAGCAGTGTGTCCAGATCACACAACCATCACAGAGAGGCAAAGCAGTGTGTCCAGATCACACAACCATCACAGAGAGGCAAAGCAGTGTGTCCAGATCACACAACCATCACAGAGAGGCAAAGCAGTGTGTCCAGATCACACAACCATCACAGAGAGGCAAAGCAATGTGTCCAGATCACACAACCATCAAAGGCCTAAGTAAATGGACCCAGGCGACATGGTTTCTCACCCAGCACAGCCCTTATCGAGACACAGCCCAGGGTATAGCTATGATGGGGCATCTGGGCACCCCAGGATCATGGTGCTCAAGACACACAGCTCTGAGTTTTGATAGGGGCTTGATACACAGTTTACACCCTTAATAGCTCAGGATGCTGGCCACATTTACGCCACCGTGGCACCTAGCACCACCAGCTCCGTGTCTGCCACATGAGCTTCCTGGAGACAGGAGTCAGTGGCGGCCCCGATCCATGCTTCTCACAGCCTCTGCACAGTCAGCCATGAACTCAATTTAATAAACCTCTCTCCCAGCACAAGATCTAACTTGAGCTTTTCTGAAACAGCGTTTACTTACTTGAAAATCTCTTTCTTCTAGTATTTCTTTCCTCCATCTCATGAGAAAAGCAGCACAAACATACAAGTGGAAATGAGAAAAGCCCTCGGGTTCAGACTGAAAGAGAAAACACAAGGAGAGACCGTTAATGTACAGAGCCATTAGTGTAACTGTGCAGCTATCCGCAGGGCTCAGTCATCTCGTCAAGGCTCAGGGAAACCAGGGCGGGTGGGCCTGTGCACTGTTACTTAATGACTGGATTGTAAAGCTCTTGTCTCATTAAAATAAACACTGCTTTAACTCCTAGCCCTGTAATAAACAGGACCCACAATAAGCTTTCAGAGAATAGCTGTTCACTTTCTTGGGCCCAGACAACAGCTAGTGACAAAGACAGGCAGGCTTAGTGAGTGCTCACTTTATGCCAGGCAGAGTCCTCACAGCAAACAGGGACAATGCCCTCCATTCATATAGTGGGAAAGTAAGCCAAGAACTTGTGGAACTGGCCTGGGTGGGACCCAGACAAGTGGGAAAGGACATGGGAGGAGGGGAGCCATGTGGAAACTGTCCTATGGGAACTGGCAGGGAAATAAAGCAGGCAGGACAGCGAGTCTGGAGCAAAGAGGGCACGGGCATCTGTTGGAATCACTGTGCCTCTCCTTTGGTCCCCTCCATATCTACTCCACCTCAAAACCACGACCACTGACTGTCAGCCCTTGGGATGCACCTGACCTCCCTACTGGGCCTGCCTAGCACCACTCCGGAAGACTCTCAGCCCCTCATTTCTTCTGGTTGCCACATCAGTTCAAGCTCACAGTGCCAACCCTTCATGCTAGAGGTTCCTAAGTTCCGATCTCAGAGTGCCACCTTCACACCACATCTGTGTGGTGCCTATATGGCCACTGTTACTGGCTTATTATATACATAAAAAATACAGTGCGTTAGAAGGTGACATGTCGAGAAAAACAAGGCAAGAGGGGGTAGGAGATAGCAGGGGTGTTTGTTTGTTTGGGGTTAGGAGTGATTTCTCTATGATCATCAGTCACCTAAACAGGCATTTAGGTTGGTGTTGGAGAGATGGCTTAGTGGGTAAAGTGTTTGCCATATCAGCATAAAGACTCAGTACCCACATGAAGTGCTGGGTTGATGATGCACACCTGTAATCCCAGCACTGGGGAGGTGGAGGTAAGGAATTCCTGAGGCTTAATGGCTAGCTAGTCTACTTAAACTGGTGAGTCTTGGGCTCAGCAAGATATCCTGTATCAAAGAATAAGGTGGATGGCGACTGAGGAAGACCTTGATGTTGATCTCTAGCCTCCACACACACATGCATACATGTGCATCCACACAGAGCTTACAAACATATGGCCACTCACACATACAAACACAAAGAGGCATTTATGCAAAAACTCAAAGGGGCCGGGCGTGGTGGCATACGCCTTTAATCCCAGCACTCAGGAGGTAGAGGTAGGAGGATCACCGAGAGTTCGAGGCCATCCTGAGACTACATAGTTAATTCCAGGTCAGCCTGAGCTAGAGTGAGACCCTACCTCGAAAAACCAAATAAATAAATAAATAAATAAATAAATAAATAATAAATAAAAAACTCAAAGGGGGAGTGCCAAGTAGACGCAGGACGCAGGATGGTGGAAGCAGGTGTTTCCTGTAGATGTAACAGCAAACACAAAGGTCCTGAGGCCAGAGATTGCCTGGAACAATCCAGACACATCAAGACCAGTTAGGCTACAACAGACACCAAGACCAGCAAGGAAGCTAGCAGAGAGGGCACTGGGCACCTTGGGTACCCATGAGCCTGGAAAACTTCAAGCAGGGAATGTATCTTCAAAAGCTCCAGTTGGCTGTCTCACTGAGAGTGGATAGGCCATGAGGCACAATGGAGAGGGAGAAGCAGGGGCAGGCTAGGAGATAATCAGAAATCTGGCAGGTATATATTACATAGGCCAAGGGCAAGGAGAGCTCAAATTCTACATCCATGTTGAAGGCTGCAGTGGGGGGAGAGGTCCACAGCATATGGTCCTCACAGCTGGAAGGGCAATTTACACTTGTACAACTGTAGAAAATGTGTTTTAGTGAGATGGTCATGGTTTGTTCCTTGCACACATAGACACGGCTGGGCACCTAAGGGGAGGTATTGGATGGGGCTGAGACCGGGGTCCCAAGAGTTGCCCAGTAGTCTAAGCTAGAAATATCCTAAAGTGTATCCAGAAAGAGGCAGGAAGCCAAAAGGCCCCCAACTGCAAAGGGTCCAGTTACAAGATGGACCCAGAGACATAAAGGCCACTGGGCAGAAAGGCAGTCCCATCGGTGTCACTAGAGGCAAGCACGGTTTTCTCCCTGCACGGCTTGTCCAGCGCAGGCAGAGCCCCTTACACAACGCACTGCCTCCCCTTCCAGACTGAGAGTCAGCTGTGACCAACATTCCACTGCACACGTGGTGTTTATGGGAAGCCTTTGGTGTGCTCAGCCGAAGTAAGTCAGAAGAGGCTCCACTGGCTCCAGATTTACTAGAATTCTTGTCACAAACTGTCACCAAGCTGAAGCAAATGCTCTCTACATCAGCTGAGATGACAAGTGTCCTTCTTTCATCTGGCAACTTGCGAGTCATGGTTCCCTTGATGAGCCAGCCTTGCATTCCTGGAATGAACTTTATCTGGTCACAATGTGTCACAGGGAGGTCCTAGCTGGTGATGTTTCCAGCAGGAGATATACGCTTACCAAGTAGCCCAGGCTGGCCTTAGACACGGGATCCTCTGCCTCTGGTGCCCTCCTGCTAGGACGAGTGTGTCACTGCACCCAGTGCCCTTCTCAGGATTCTTAGTGCACTCTGCTCTCGCCTTCTCTCATTGTCATTGATTGTGTTAGAGGTTTGATTCCAGCTAGCTGCCCTTTAAAATAATCGGCTTTGGATCAGTTCAGGATTTCATCAATTATTTTCTGCTACTTTCTTTCTTTGTTTTGGTTTATTGTATAGATTTTCAAACATACACAGAAAAATTATTTTGTTCCGCTATCATTAACATTTGGGTTTGTTTCTTTTCCCTGTAAGCAGGCTGTGAGAGCCTACCACTTTCCTTCTGCACTCCACCCTGCTACATCCATGTCTCCTGCCTCTCTGTGACCACGGGCTGCGAACATTCCACTTTCATGACTTCCTTGTTGAAATCATAGCTGACCTACTGGGACATTGTGTGATCTTTGTAAATACAGAGGTTCCCGTTTGTATTTTTAGCCTTTTGAGTTGAGGTGTAACTCAACTGTTGTAAGAAAATACGATTTACGTGCCGGCAATTCTTTGACAGTATTCAGGTTGGCGCGACCATGACCATGACCATGGCCCTCATGAAGCAGGGCTGTGGTGGGCGGCTCATGATGGGGCTTCTCAATGCAACAGCACAGGGCAGCGCTATGTCCTCGGGGCATGGCATGACCACAACTATCGTCCTCACAGAAAAGAGCTGTGGGGTGGTAGGGCTGGGGCTTCCCAGTGGTGCTGCCTGGGAGAGGCCCGTGTACCTGCACCTGGGGATGAAATGCATTCTTCGGGGTGTCGGTACTGTCTTTTATCTGGGGTGAACAGAATTTTCCTCTAGAAAAAAAGTCACAATAAATACCTGCTAATATTAGGTAAGTGTCAAAAAAGCACACACCCTGGAATTCTTGGACACAACATTTTACATATGCCTGCTACACAAAATAAACTGAAAATGTAACTAAAATCTCCTATAAATTCTTTTTGGTGTTTTTCGTCTACATATGATCTATCTGTCAATAACTGAGAGATGCATTGCCAATTCCCATTATGAGAGTGGATTTATTTTCTCTTTCATTTCTGCCAAACTCTGTTTTATGTATTGGGAGCAATGTTATTAGGTGTATACAAATTCAAAATTTTTTACATCTTCCCAGTAGGCTAAACATTAATGTCAATACACATCATCTCAATTCTCTCAAGCCATGCACTTACTTTGGAGTCTCTGGCTTGGGGGTATGGCACAGGAATTTGACATGACGGTAAGGACATGTCAGCTTTGCTGACTACTTTAAGTGTCCTGAGTGACTAGTATGCAATAAACTTTAAACAAGTTTTATAACTTCAGACATTACACTCACAGTCAAGACAGTGATTATATCTATCAGTGCAAAAGTGAAGAACAAAAGAACAAGATTAAAACTTCCCGCCTTGAACTCATTTCTGAAACCTTTCCCCTACCTCTTTTGGTACCCAGGTGATTGCTAACCTACTTTGTCACCACGTTAGTTTGCATTCCAAATACTCTGTATAAACAGAACACACAGCATGTCCTTTTTCTCCCTCCCACCCTTTACCAGATGGATCGTCCTTTCTCTGCCATCAAACAGCTTCCACTCAAGACTGTAAGCCAAAATAAACCCTTTGGTCCCATCAGCTACTTTTAGTCAGGTGTTTTATCCCAACAACACAAAGATGGCAGCAACAATCTATACATCACATATATTAAGTTTTATCACTCTAATGCTTTGAAAATATGTCCCCCAGTATAGAAATTGTCTTTTCATTCAAAGAGTGATTTTTAAGGAACATATGTTTTCAATTCTGATGAAGTCCTATTTATTATTAACTTGTTCTTTTATGCACCATGCTTTTAGGGGCTAGAAAGATGACTTAGCGGTTAAGGTAAAACAGACCTCAGCTTATACTTCACACAGGATAGTAAAGTTACCCCAGAATGGAACATAGACCTAAACGTAAAGTTTAAAAATAAAACTAGGGACTGGAGAGATGGCTTAGTGGTTACGTACTTGCCTGCAAAGCCAAAGGACCCAAGTTCAATTCCCCAGTACCTACATAAAGCCAAATACACATGACAGTGCATGTGTCTAGAGTTCATTTACAGTGGCAAGAAGCCCTGGCGTGTCCATTCTCTCTCTTCTTCCCTCTCTCTTTCTCCCTTCCCCCCTTAAATAAATAAACCATGCTTTTGGTATCCTATCTAATTAGTCTTATAGTTTTAGTTTTAAATTTTGTTTATTTTTATTTATTTATTTGAGAGCAACAGATAGAGAAGGAGGCAGAGAGGGTTTGCAAAAAAAAAACTCCAAACGCATGCACCATCTTGTGTATCTGGCTTACATGGGTACGGGGGAATCGAGTCTTGAACTAGGGTCCTTAGGCTTCACAGGCAAGCGTGTAACCACTAAGCCATCTCTCAAGTCTCTAGTTTTATTTTTAAACTTTACATTTAGGTCTCTGCTCCATTCTGGGGTAACTTTAGTATCCTGTGTGAAGTATAATCTGAGGTCTGTTTTGTGCACAGGGACACTGCTCCAACAGTTTATTAACAAGGCTATACTTTCCCCACTGAGTTAGCATGCAGTTAGCTTTAATCTTTCATTTCTATTCTTCAAAGTGTCAACTACTGCAAGTCTTTGACAATGAATCAATCACTACAAGCACACATGCTTGCTGGATCTTTTGTTCTATTGGAATAACATGAATCTTCAGCTGACTCAGGACCATGGCACACCTCACCTCATCTCTAGTCAGGCCTGTACTGTCAGCGTTGCTTTACGGTTTTCAGGGTTTAGGTCAGTAAAATCAGTGACATTCAGATCAGCTGCATTAGGTTTTCCCTAAAAAGTAAAATTTTTGATGATACTAAAAAACAATGTTTGGCAGGTGTGGTGGCACATGCCTTTAATTCAGGAGGCAGAGGTAGGAGAATCACTGTAAGTTCAAGGTCAGCCTAAGACTATAGTGAATTCCAGGTCAGCCTGGGCTAAAGCAAGACCCTACCTCAAAAAAACCAAAAAAAAAAAAAAAAAAAAAAAAAAAAAGGCATCTCTTCCATTCACAATTGCCTCAAAAAATAAAAACATTAAAAAAGTAAAGTACCTTGGGATAAACCTAACCAAGGAAGGGAAGGATCTCTACAATGAGAACTTTAAAACACTCAAGCGAAAAATTGCAGAAAACACAGGGAAATGGAAAGACAACCCATGTTCTTGGATTGGAAGAATTAATATTGTAAAAACATTAATCTTATCAAAAGCAATCTACACATTTAATGCAATCACCATTAAAATTCCAATGGCATTCTTCACAGAAATAGACAAAAACAACACTGGGCTGGAGAGATGGCTTAGCAGTTAAGGCACCTGCCTGTGAACCTAAGAACGCCCATTTCAAACTCCAGGTCCCAAGTTTAGCCAAACGCAAAAGTGAAAAAAGGGCGTGACGCTGCACTTGCCCACAAGGGGGTGCATGTGCCTGGCGTTTGTTCACAGTGGCTACGAGGACCTGGTGCGCCCATTCTTTCTCTCTGCCCATTTCTCTCTAATTAAAAAAAAAAAAAAAAAAAGAAAGAAAAATACAATACTAAAATTAATTTGGAAGCACAAAAACCTCAAATAGCCAAAACACTTTTGAGCAACAAAAACAAAGCTAGTGGTATCACCATACCCAATTTTTAGCTATCTTACAAAGCCATAGTAACAAAACCAGCATGGTACTAGCACAAAGACAGACATGTAGATCAATGGAACAGAAGAGAGGATCCAGATGTTAATCCAGGCAGCTCAGCCATCTGATTTTTGACAAAAATGCCAAAAATATTTATTGGAGAAAAGACAGCCTCTTCAACAAAGTGGAGCTGAGAAAACTGGCTATCTATGTGTAGAAAGATAAAAATAGATCCTTGTCTCTCTCCATGCACAAGAATCAAGTCCAAATGAATCAAGGACCTTAATATCAGACCTGAAACTCTGAAACTGCTAGAGGAAAAAGTAGGGAAAGCCCTTCAACATATTGGCATAGGCAATGACTTTCTGAATATAAGCCTAATTGTTCAGGAAATAAAACCACTAGTCAACCACTGGGATCCCATGAAATTACAAAGCTTTAGTACAGCAAAGGACACTGTGAATAGAGCAAAGAGACAACCTCCAGAATGGAAGAAAAATCTTTCCCAGCCATACAACTGACAGAGGATTAATATCTAGAATATACAAAAAAGTAAAAAAAAAAAAAACCAAAAAACAGAACAATAAGAAATCAAACTACCCAATTAAAAAATGGGCTATGGAACTAAATAGAGAGTTCTCAACAGAAGAAATACAGATGGCATATAAACATCTAAAAAAGTGTTCCACATCCTTAGCCATCAGGGAAATGCAAATTAAAACCACTTTGAGATTCCATCTCACTCCTGTCAGAATGGCTACCTTCAAGAAAACAAATGACAATAAGTGTTGGCGTGGATGCAGAAAAAGAGGAACACTTCTACACTGTTGGTGGGAATGCAATCTGGTCCAGCCATTGTGGAAATCAGTGTGGAGGTTCTTGAGACAGCTAGAAATAGATTTACCATATGATCCAGCGATAGCACTCCTAGGCATATATCCTAATGACTCTTCTCACTACCTTAGAGATACTTGCACAACCATGTTTATTGCTGCTCTATTCACAGTAGCTAGGAAATAGAACCAGCCTAGATGTCCCTCCACAGATGAATGGATAATAAAGATGTGGTACATTTACACAATGGAGTTCTATTCAGTACTAAAGTACTAAAATTATGAAAATTTCTGGCAAATAGATGGATCTGGAAAGGATTATACTAAGTGAGGTAACCCAGGCCCAGAAAGAAAAACATCACATGTTCTCTCTCATATGTGGATCCTAGTTATAAATGTTTAGATTTGTGTGTGAACTGGAACCAAAAATCAGTAGCAGAGGCCAGTAAGCTAGGAAAAGGCTATAAGGGAGGGAGGAGAGGGAAGGACTTTAGGAGATGGTATTGTACATATGTAAGTAGGACAGACTACAGGGGTGGAATGGCCTAAGTGAGGCCAGGGGAAGAGATTGAGTAAGAAAAGGGTGGGGGGAGGGTCAATCAAAATTCAAGATATCCTAAATAAGACATCTGAAAGCGTACTTCTTTGGATAATGCCACATCCAGAAGCCATAGATTGCTACTAAAAAATTTTCAGTGCCAGGGATGGGATACCTTCCAGTGAGTTATTGGCCAGGGAGGTCCCTGTTGCCTCCAAAACATTATAGGCTATTGCCAAGGCCCTTGGTTTCCCACAAGTAACAGATGGTAACACTCTATTGCTGAAGACTTCACATGCCTGAGCTGCAAGGTCACTGAGAAATCAAGCTGGTGCTGAGCTGAAAACCTACCTGCCTATAGACCAGCCAACTGAAAGCTGGAAAAAGCTGCACTGCATGCAGCCCTGTGGGAGACAGAAGTCATCAGTGGTGAAAACAGTGGACACTGGAAGCCCCAAGTTTGGCCAGACAGGCCAAATGACCAAACAGGTGCAATAGTGGCACGTCTGCTCTGGGGAAAACCAAATGCTCTATAATTGGACTAGAGACCCGCTCTATGGGAGGGAATACATCCCTGATACTGAAAACCTAATCAAAAGCCTAGGGCAGGGGAGGTCATGTGCCTTAGGGGTATAAAGCCTGCTCTTTTCTGGCTAAATGTGTATATTATTCTCACCAAACTGGCCTGAAAGCACTACACTTAATGTTCATATTCATATATTAATGCTACTCTCTCACTTTTGGTTAGAGAAGCTTCTCTTTTCAGTCGGTGGTGACCACTGGGATGACCCAAAAGGCAACACAGTGCTGGTAGGAAGCGACAGAGGAGTGTCCAGCACTGAAAAATCTCTATCATACCCTGCACGACTCAGGGTCCATTGCAGAAGATGTGGCGGATAGAATGGAAGAGCCAAAGGAAGGGTACGACTCCTTACAATGCAACTGTCCAGAGAGAAATTGGCCTCGATATCCATGACCTCGCAGTACCTAGCAATACCTTCGCAAGACCCTCATAATAGAAGAAAAAGATGATGACATCAAATTAAACTAACAGAGAGAGGGAGGGGATATGATGGAGAGCAGAGTTGTGAAGGGGAAGGTGAGGGGAAAATATCATGATTTATTGTAAGTACAGAAGTTGTAAATAAAAAATTAAAACAAAAAATAAAAAACACCCAATGTCTTAAAGCCTTTAATTTCTGATTTTTGATGCTAGCTATTGGTTTACATGTGGACTACATACTTTTCTTCCTTTACTTTCACTCTGTCACTCTTTGTCCTTACCACTCTCTCATTGCACGAAGTGCTCGTCCTGCCAGCATCTCTAGCTGAGGGTGGAAGGTGGCCCAGGCCACACTCCCACAGAAATGGACATTAGGGGAAATGGAATTTATGGCTTTGTCTTTGTCTAAGTGGATTATTCATCTTCAGTGACTTAGTAAATTATATTAAAGCAGCAATCTGATAAATAAAAAAAATGTTATCATCAATGGAAAATAGCTTTTGCTTTAATGAAGCTTAACCCAGACAATTCAGATTAGCATCTCACATGGTATGGGGGTGGCAGGGCAGCAGCCAAAGGCATATATCACAGTGCAGCCTAGCAAGGCAACTTCCACACAGCTGGCTACCTCTAGGTCAGAGGGGACTCCTTGGCCATTTCCCAGTCCTGGAAGCAGTCCTGCCCCATCTGAATAGGCTGTGCCTTTGAGGAGCCCCTGGTCAACCATGGCTGTAACCCTTGAGAAGCGCAGCGTGGGCTATTTCAGCATGGCCATGCCAGCCAGAAGGACAGACTCCCAGAAGAATCTAAACCTGGTGGAGGCCTTCCAGCCAAGGTTCTCATGCTCCCCAGTCCCTACACAGCCACTACCAGGCCTATCCTATTAATCAAGATCTTCAGTTTTCCAGGTTCCAGACAATCTGAGACAGAGAGAGAAGGGGGGGGGGAACGACAGACACACACACACAGAGAAAGAGAAAGAGAGACAGACAGACAGACAGACAGACAGGGGCCACAGAACTAGAAAGGGACCTGGGGGATAAACCTGTGGCTCTTGGGTCTGTTCTGTTTGGGATTTCACAGGTTGGTGGAGTGGGAGATTAGAAAGCTGCCTCCCTGGCCAAAGGCCCAACAACAGCTGTTAGGGGCTTCCTGTTTTCTCCAGCAGCAGTCCAGAGACAGTCAGAAATCATTTGTGGGACTTTCTGCATGGGAGTGAGGTACTTGCTGAGCAGCCTTAGCAGTGAAGGATCACCAGTTAAGCTCTGGGACTCACTAGAGGCCTCACCCACCTCTCCAGCCCCTCTCAGAGCTCTAGCTCCACTTTGGTCTCCATCACTGAGCCTGTCCCTGCTCCCCCTGCTTGGTCCCTACAGGTGGCAAACCCTGGGGAACCCAGCCAAACCCTGTAACATGACACTTCATAACCAGGGCATGTCTACACTGAAGGACCCTGGCCTGTCCTTGCAGTCCTCTGTGTACAACTAGGCCCCATATCCAGAAGTTAGCTCATGCCAGGCACAGGCCAGAGGTAGGTGCTACAGGCCAGTGCCCACCAATGCTAGCAAAGCACTCCCCCTGCCAGCCTGTCCCATTTGTCCCTGCTGGGGTGAGCACAGCGCCAGTATCCCTGTACTGTCTGTGAGCAGAGGAACTATGTCACTGAAGCAGTAACAAGACTGATGGATGTTGAATATGGTTTGATTAATGCAACGAAAGAGAACGTTAGGAGATTCTACTTCAGATCTTTTCGACATTAGTCGTCTTAATCACTGGTTAAGGAAATGGCAGTTGAGATCGACTACTTGACAGTAAGTATGCCGGGGCCAGCCTCAATCACACTGTACCAAGGACTCCAAGAACCAGGCAAAGCTGGGGGTGCTGCTGAGCTTTGAGAATGAAGACAAATGGGTCTCTTTCATACAGATCCTGGCAGGCACGTGTGCTGTTTTACAGAAGCCCAGAGCTGATTCAGATAATGCTCCCTCTGACCACCCAAAGACTAAGCATCATTCTTGCCCACCATTTGTACAGAGGGGCTCCACTCTGACAAGGCCGAATAACACACAAAAGGAAGGAGGGATAGAGAGAGAGAGGAGGAGGGAGGGAAAGAAGGAGGGGGAGGGAAGAATGGGGGAAGGAAGAATGGAGGAAGGGAGGGAGGGAGGGCCTCAACTCTACGTCTGAAGCCAGTGAGGAAGGCAGTAGGGCACTCAGAAGAAGCCAGAACCAGTATGTGATAGCAAGGGTGGGACAAGAATGTGTGCCCTGGTGGGCTTCCGGCTTTCCGCTGTATGGTCCATCCGTTGCCCTGCAATGACAATGCCATTTCTGCCTATCAATGCCTATCCCTACAGCCTGTGTGTTCTTGTCCACCCATTCTGGGCCTCCCCAACTCCCTTCGCAGGCTCCGTACCCTCATAAATAGGAACACACATCCAATGCCCACGCTGAGCAGGCCTTTGGGATCAACCTGACTACAGATGAGAAAACAGGGAAAGTTTTGGGGTAGACCCCAGCATCCCACTTCAGAATGCGTGATAGTGTCCCCACGGTGTAGAGTGCATGAAGGTGCCAGTGTGAGCAGCGACCCTGCCAGGAACCCCCCTTGCACTCTTCTACATGATTTATTTTTATAGTACCAAGATGGGGTAAATACTGATCTGACAGCACCATTGTGCTCAACTCAGTTCCCCCTACAGGCTCTTGCATACCCCTACTCACACCACAGGCTCTTTCATACCCCTACTCACACCACAGGCTCTTGCATACCCCTACTCACACCACAGGCTCTTTCATACCCCTACTCACACCACAGGCTCTTGCATACCCCTACTCACACCACAGGCTCTTGCATACCCCTACTCACACCACAGGCTCTTTCATACCCCTACTCACACCACAGGTTCTTGCACACCCCTACTCACACCACAGGCTCTTGCACACCCCTACTCACACCACAGGCTCTTGCATACCCCTACTCACACCACAGGCTCTTGCACACCCCTACTCACACCACAGGCTCTTGCATACCCCTACTCACACCACAGGCTCTTGCACCTTCCAGAGAGCCCCTACTGCTCCCCAGGTCCTGGAACTGAGGGCACACAGGACTGTGTCCACAGCGCACAGTGCATATCAGGACTCCTGGCTTCATGAGGGTGGACTTCCACCGTTGCAGTGGCCAGGCAATGGGAGCTGTGCGAGAGTCTGGCAGGCATGAGTAGACTAGAACATTTATTCTAGAATGTTCTTAGTGACAGGGAGGGGCTATGAGGAGGACCCCTCCAGTTGTGGCTGTGGGTCTGTGGCACATAGGATCCATAATTCAAAGGCAGCACCTACTGTGAACCATACATCCAGACCTCCCAGAGTAGGGCCAGAGGGCCCCAAGTTGGAGAACTCCTTGGAGTCCACAGTCCACTCCAACAGGGCCACACTGCTAGTAAAGGTGATGGGCAACAGGCCACAACAGTGAACGTCACCTGTCCATCCCAGAGAAGTGGGGGCACGATGGAAATGGGATGCTTTTTTGCTGTATAGAGCAAAGGGAAGCGAAGCCAAGCTGTGGCCTGGTGATGACACCCAGTGAGAGGATGGTGTGGTGAGACGGGGTTGCACTTGGATGCACCATCCTGTCCCTCTGGCCCCTTGGAAGGCAGGTCTGTTTGAAGAGTCTCTTCACCTGCTCACCTAGAGAAAGGCCAGGCTCCTGAGAACCCAAAGCAGCAGGAACCCTACAACCAGAGCTGCTTCAAAACCCCAAGTGTGGTGGTTTGAATGAAATATCCCCATAGACTCACTGCTTTGAAATGGTGGATCCCTAGCTGGTGAAAGCGTGTGGAGGTGGAGCCTGGCTGGGGAGCTCTTGCTGGGGCAGGTCCTGGTACTATAACCCAGGCACACCTCGTCAGATCTAGCTCACTCCTGCTGCTCCTTCCCAGCTGCTGTGGCTGTGACGCCCAGCCTGTGCTCTGTCATGCTTTGCCCTGCATGATGGAACTACTCGCTTGAAAAAAGGAGGGTCCTCTGGGGACGGGGGTAGGGCAGAGGGGATAAAGGAAAAAGGATGAGACCAGGATCAAACGACTTAATGTTCATATAGTCAAGTTCTCGATAAACATACATATTAAAATAAAAATACAAGGTGCAAATGATTTGTGAAGAAATAACCTTCTCATATCATAAGCAAAATATTGAAAACTCAGCAAAGTGCTAGAGTACCTACAAGATAGTGACATATGTGTGTGCAGGGAAAAAGAAAGAGCCATAACCAATGAGTATATAAATGTTATGCTGGGTCTTAACGTCCAGGGAAGAGCCATAACGAACAAGTATTTAAATGTTATGCTGGGTCTTAAGTGAAAAGCCCTTCGAAGCAGGAGGTGAAAACAATCAGATGTGAGGAGCAGCACTTCACAGAATGGACTGGAAAGGAAGCAATACCTCGGGAAAGAAAATGCCTAGCTGACCCCTGAAAATGTCACTCTTACAATGAGAGAATATGCTCACGGGTAACTTTATTTGATTCCCGTACTTTCCCATGTCGTTTGCATGTTCATGTATGTTTAGTGGAGTGACTGTACATGAGTCTTTGATTCCCATACTTTCCTGTGTGGTTTGCATAGGCATGTTCATGTATGTTTAGTGGAGTGACTGTACATGAGTTTTTGGGGGTGTGTATGTCTTGCCTATGATACCCTCTCCTGACTGCATATGTGATATACTGAAATTGTTTGCAATTACATGCATGTCCTAAGCCAGCACATAACCAGCTGATCACAATGTGGAAATCATGACAACTGTCTTCTGTTTTAAACCACAAAATCAATACATTCACAATTTAATAAATACTTTCTTATGTCTGCACTATCCAGAGATTTCATGGATAGATTTCATGTAGAAACTTATTCTACATGGTAGTAGAGGGCACAGGACCAAGACTAGCATGATTAAAGCCCCAGGTAAAAGGTAAGGCAGGCTTGCACTGGATGTCCAGCTGTTTTGTGAGTGTGACCCAGACCCTGCAGACCATAGGATCATGGCACAGTACAGCCAGAGGAGCACAGAGACAGGAAAGCTGACCCTAAGATACTGCAGGCTGGGAGGGAAGGGGACAGGACCATTCAGTAAGCACACTGAGGCAGCAATGAGCTCTCAAAGGGGAAGGATGAAGTTTGATCCCTCCCCAGGCTGTACACAGCCCAATTCAAGGTGACTGGAGAGCAAGGGGGGGAATGCATATATCTGAAAAATTGATAATGCCTTCCTGCAAAGCCTGAGGACTCACGATTGATTCTCCAAGTCCCACATGAGTCAGAGGCACAAGGTAGTGCAAGCACATAAGGTCACATATGTGTACAAGGTGGTGCATGAGTCTGGAATTCAATCCTCTCCACCCCTCTCTCTGTCTCATAAAAACTGGGGAGTCTGGGCCTGGAGAAATGGCTTAGTGGTTAAGTGCTTGCCTGTGAAGCCTAAGGACCCCAGTTCAAGGCTCGATTCCCCAGGACCCACGTAAGCCAGATGCACAAGGTGGCACATGCATCTGGAGTTCATTTGCAGTGGCTGGAGGCCCTCGTGTGCCCATTCTCTATCTATCTGCCTTTTTCTCTCTCTGTCACTCTCAAATAAATAAATAAAAAATAAACAAAAGAAGGTGGGGAGTCTATTGGGCTTGCTCAGAAAAAATTGATAAAGCCAATTGCAAACTTTTGACCTCTCTGACAAAAGCACTACGATTCAGGTGTCACAGTTGCGGACAGAAAAAGTCCTCATAGTAAGTACAGGACTGGCAAAGGACGAGTACCCAGAATATGCTGCATTTTAAATGCCTAGCATCTAGAAAGACTACCTGAGAGAAAGGGATCAAGAATAGCCCCCAACGGTCAGTGAAGACAGTAGAGCCCACGCCTCAGGTAATTAGGCCCACAAAGAAAAATGAAGGAGTGTGGTACTAGGCCATAAAGTATGGGGATCACAGAGTATGAGGGGGAAGATGGGCTAAAAGAGATTCCAGACATGTGGGGGAAGAGGGCAGTGTGACCACCTCAGAAAACAAGTTGGTGTATCTACATATTCATACTCTGGAACCCAGAAATGTATTTCCCTTTTCCTTCCTTCCTTCCTTCTTTCATTTTTTTTTAGTTTTGAATGCTGAATAGCTCAGTTAATAAAGTACCTGAATTTGAATCCCAAACTCACATGAAAAAAGCTGGGCATTGTGGCATTTGCCTGCAACCCCAGCGCTGAGAAGATGGAGAAAGGGATCTCTGGGGCTTGCCAGCCAGCCAATCTAGCCTACCTGGTGAGCTCCAAGCCAAGAGACCCTGTCACAAAAAACAGTGAGTGGCACCTGAGAAATAATACCCAAAGTCTCTGCGTACATGTGCGCATGCACGCACCCCACCCCCCGCGCGCGTGCACACACACACACACATTTTAGAGTTGTTTCACTATTGTTATTTTTGACTGCATTAATAAGTTAGATAGTCCCAAATTTTAGAAATTTTACTCTAAAGTACAAAGGAATAGCCAGGTGACAAGTTCACAGTGTAAATATGTTTATATGTTTTGAAAAGACAGTTGTTATAATTCTAGTGGAATATTCTTTCAGTTTGAGTTTTTGGTATTTTTCAACTTTATTGAAGTACACTGTACACCTGTAAGATGTGCGTGTATGTGTGTGTGTGTACACAGTGAGAGGAACCCCCACAATCAAGATAAGTAGCAAATCCATCACCACACAACTAACTCATGTGTGTGAACGTGCACACATGTGTAAAATGCTTTAGACCCACACTCCCTCTTTGACACGTCAACATGTGATTCAGAACTGCCAGAGTGGTCCTGACTGAAGCTTTGCAGCCTTTGGCTTGGGCCACACTGCTGTCATCTCTGCTTCTAATATTTTAGGTTTCACACCTGTGTGAAATCATACAGCATAACTTTTTCTGTGCTTGGCTTAGCAGAATACCCTCCAGGTTCATCCCAGGTGTTCCAAATAGCAAGGACTCTTCTCCAAATCATATCCACACACATAATGTATCTGGGATTAATGTATGCGTGTTATGAATCAATGAGCGTTACAGAATGCACGCCATTGCAGACCACATGAGTAACACACATCTATAACTTGCACACCACATTTTGTTGCTAATGGATAGCTAAGTGTGTCCCTGCCTTGGCTACTGAGAACAACGTCGCAGTGAATACCAACGTGCACATGTCTCTTCCAGACGCCTGTTTCAAGACCTTCAGATTTGTACCCAGAAGCAGGGATTTGCCAGCAGCTCTATTTTGAATTTTCAGGGACCTGCAAGAAAGTTTCCATGATGGCTATACCAACACATGATGCCATCAACAGCGTATAAAGAGAAAGGATGCTCCCAAAGCTCTCCAGGGTATTGCAGTAGAGACAGGTACAAGGCCAGGTCAGACTAGTAGCAAAACACTCCGAAATAACTTGCTGTCTGACAGAGAATGGACAAAGTGCAGCCAGGGCAGCCTGAGTGACTCCGTGAAGGAAGGACAGCACCACACAGCCACGCCCATCCGGAGAGGCAGCGGTGAAGAAGAGCTTCACCAGCACGATGCCATTGGTAGAAAGCACTGGTGGGGATTCATTATGATAATTCACTTGTTTATAGATACACATTGGAAAATAAACCTAAAACCTGTCAAACCAAATTCAAGGCACTCACCTCTAGGGTGGAACCAGAAGGACTACATGGAGTATATAAATTTTAATTTCTAAATAAGAAATTAACAAAAAACCTGAAGCAGGGGAAAAAAATCTTTCAGGCTTAACACCCAAGTAGTCAGTGTAAAGCATTGATTAGACTATCGCCTGTAGTTTTCTAATTGAGCAAAAGACCCAGGACTAATGGGACGTGGTCCTTCTTAGCGAGCAGCAGGCTTACCCATTTGGAAGAAACTAATATGTGTATCCAGGCCTGAGAACCCCAGAGAAGCAGGCAGGCATAGACAGGCTGGCCAGCATCCCAACCATCCTTGGTAGACTTTGTTTGTGTCCTTTTCTCCTGCAGTCTAGCCTCTGTAATCTGGGGCAGGCTCTGCCTTGTCTTCCCCTTGGTGGGAAGTATGGGGGACTCCCGCAGATGTCCTCTCTTCCTCCAGCCCAGCACCTAGCGGTTGCTACCTGTTTGCCAACTGCCATTGGTCTCGGCATCGTAGTCTTGAGAGGAGGAGAGTCCCTGCTCCTCACTGGGTACCAGCTGGCAGGCAAGAGGTGAATTATGGAGCCCTGTGACACTGGGTTTTCCTGAAACCGCCTATCAAATTCTCCAGCAGTTTTAGTTTTGCTCACAAAATAATAAAATGAAAGTTTATGGTGACTACAGATTAAGTAAATGCAAATTACATATAATAAATACCTCTTAAAATGTACAAAATGAGGCAAAAAATCAATTTCCCCTCTATTTTATTATAGTAAAATGGTAAAAGGGACAATTTTTCACCTTTAATTGTATCATTAAACTTTCCTTATAATTTTGGCACTGGAAAACGAAATGGCCTTTTGGCATCAGGTGCATGCCCATGTTTCTGTATTTATGCAGATGTGTTTCTGAAGCTATGCAAGGTAGGAGCCTCCTCCTATTCTTTGCAGAGATCCAAGTACACCAACTTCAGCTGTGCAAGCAGCACTGTCCTTGGCTACAGTCCTTCTGAGATAGCCAATCAGCAGGCCACTGCACGGAACAATTCCCAGCCCGTAATGCACAGCATGGCCCTTCTAAAATGCATGCCACCAATCCATGTTTGACATGTGGGCTAGTAATGAGAACCGTAAGTCACACTTCATTATGCAGCCGAATCCTAAAACAGAAACAAGCCCATCTCAAAGTGACTGATCTATTATCTCCACGCCAACCTACATTAGCTTTGGCCAGCTCCTTATTGGCATATGTCTGTCCATATCTGAGAACATTCTAGAAAGTTAGATGACAAAGGTCATAGCCCATGAAATATTTGCATCACAGGGTGGAATCTCATCTCAGAAACCTTGGAAAGGAGACTAGGGTGGGGGAGGAGATGACCCCTCACTCATCTGTGGCTCCTAACCTGAATCTGCCTGAGATGCTGTCATACCTACTAAATACCTTGAGGACCAGACAACAGGGAGGGTGGGACGGGAGGGGAGGGTAAGGGTGTGTGGGGGAGAGTAAAGGGGGGGCACAAATAGGGACCCAAATGGAAAAGGTACCATAAAATCCTATATCCTGAACAACAGGCTAAAACATTGATCCTTCAGCAGGCCTGTAGAGGGAACACCTGAACCACAGGGCCCTGGAAAGGACATCATGAAGACTAACCCTAATCTTTTCCTGTTTTTCTCTCTCTCTCCCTCCCTCTCCTCTCAATGCTCTCTTTCTTTTATATTACCTATTTTTTTCTTCCTTCATCTTCCTTGGTGCTGACTTGTAACTCCCATGAGTTAACTTTCACAATGAGCAGAGAGACCTACAAGGGTTACCAAAAGAAGACAGAGTTCTGTCAGAGTTCTTGATGACCCACCAAAGGTTAATGGTAAGCCCCTACTGCCAAAAACACCACATGCTGTTGGGACATAACATGGAGTGACCTGGCTGGAATCTAGAAGAGGGTCAGTCTCCAGACAGTTAGCTTGTTTAGTGCCAGAGGGTGTACACGAGAGACTGGGGGAAAATGACCGACATCTGTCCAAACAACTCGTAGTCTAAGCTACTCAGCAATAAACAACCTGACGTAATGCTCAAACAATTGCAATAGTGGCACACAGCTATGGTGGGTAGCCAACTGCTCTTGATTTGGCTGACAGATCCACTCAGTGGAATGGAACTCATAGCTGGAACTGGGAAACAAGTCAAAACCATGTCCAAAAAATGAGCCCATTCTCCAATATCAAGCTCCCGCCAATTGTGGGCTTTAAGAGGGCCTACGCATACAAAATTCTCTCTAAAATAACAGTAGCCATCCCATCTATCTGGTGCTAACTTCTCTCTGTGTTGGAGAATTTGCTTCTCTTTTACAGATGGACGCTGAACCTGAGGGGAGGATCAACCCATTGCACCTCACCAGGGGCCCAGCTGAAACCAGAGAGTAACTGGGGAAATGGGCAAGAGTGCAGCTTTCTTGGTGAACCTGACACACCAGCATAAGGCTGAAGGAGATAGACACAGAGAACACTCAACTCCTACTAAACCAGATATCCAGAGACACAGAGGCTCCCAAGACCTCACCACTGAAGTAGAACTAAAACGAGCCCAACATGGCTCAGGGAAATTCACAGAAGAGGGGGCGTAAAGAGTGTTAGAGCCACAAGGTGGGTCATTATGCACAGAGACATGGCCTCTTCACCATAACTGTTGGCTACCCCCATAATGCACAACCCACATTCCCCAATGAGGAGGGTCCCTTTGGAGGGGGGAGGACAGGGAGGAGGCTACCGGAAGCACCAACACAAATGTAAAATTAAAATAAAATTTAAAAATCCAACCCTGAGCCTCTAGTTGTAGCCCTCAGTGTGCTGAGTTTTCCTAACCAAAGTCAGCCTTTAGAACCAGCTGGTACCAGAGAGAGCATGGATACAATAACAGAACTTACAAGTTTTCAATGAGTGTTTATTCTTTAGCAGTGGACTATTTAGGGGTCTCTGAAGAAACAGAAACAACAGGGGGGGGGTGCATGTACACCTGCATGTGCCTGTGTATGTGTGTGTTTATAGGTGATAACTGGGGGGCAGAGCTTAAGGAACAGAGCCATGAAGCTGTTGGGGGCTTTGGTGAAAACAGAATCTGATGGATAGGCGGGCAGGTGGGCGGGCAAGCTAGAGATCCAGGGAAGAGTAGCAGCTTAAGGCCAAAGGCTATCTGCTGACCAAATTCCTTCTTGCTTACAAGGCCAGTCTTTGGTCTACTCTGACTTTAAGTTGACTGGATGGAGGGTTATTTGCATTCTTCAAGTCCTCCAATGTATTAATCCTCCATCCCCACAAAAGTACTCTCATTGAAACTTGCAAGTATGTGGGCATGGTGGTGCAGCCAAGCTGATCCATAAACTCATCTCACTGATGGCCACCTACTCAAGTGTGCCTGTGACTCTGGAAGGTGTTTGCTAACGCTGCATTCAACACCAACAAGAAGTCACCATTCCCTGTGGGTCACAGCTTCCTGTAGCTTGCAGCTCAGAAGCAGCCCACCCGTTTCTCCCAGTGGGTACTACAGACGCCATAGACTAGAATCCAGTCTAGAAGTCTAGAGAGCACATGGAGCAGGGAGCATCCTTATGCCCCTCTGCACTCAGCCTGAGGGAATGGATGACCTGCAAGTGCAAAAAAGCACCCCAGGCAAGCCAGTGAAGGATCAAACACAGGGCTGGGATGATGGCTCGAGGGGATGGAGGCCGGCTGTGCAAGTCTGAGAACCCGAGTCCAGTCCTCAGCATCCATGTACAGACCAAGCTCGCCACTCATGCTGTAGCCCCAGCACTGAGGGGAGAGGAAGCAGAAGGGCTTCTAGGACTCCCTGATCAGCTCGACCATGGGGAGAGGGTTGGAATCAATCACAAAGGGTGACCTTGGCTTACATATTTGAGCAAGGGGTCAGAAGAGAGGTGTGGTCCCCTAGCACAGGCACTTGGAGCAGACCACACATGACCCAGTGAAGGATCTCAGGCTCTGTCACTGCCAAGACTCGTCAGGGAATGGGCTCACATCACATGGAGTATACTTTCTGCAATCGCCTTTCTCCTTTAGGGCTAAATTAAAGACACCCTTTTAATACAGCTCTGTCAAAAGCATCATGAATTGTACACACTTGGGGAGACTGTGGGGCCTGTGCTGAAGCAGAAGAATTAACCTGTGGGCTCAGCTCAGCCACCCAGTGATGCTCCCCTCCCAGGTCTTAGCATGTTTGGAAGATGGCACATCATAGTTGGGTCTGGAAGTGCTGCCTTGGAGGTGCTTATGCTATTCTGTCCCACTGATGAACTCCACCACTCTTCAGAACTTTGTCAAGGACATTTAGGGCAAATTCAAAGGAAAAAGAGCCTGCTATGGGCCCTGGTTATTCTTACTTTGAAGAAAGAAATAACATCATGCCAGTAAACAACTCAAAGCTTCAATTCTCTCTGTAGAGCTGTCAGCCCAAAGGGCACATGGTGAGAGTCAGAGTAAGGAAGGGAGCTGCAGCCCTGCGATCAGGCCCTGCCTGGGCTCAGCACACTCAGGAGGTGTGCACACACATCGTCACTGGTCAACACTGTGCAGCCTGTACCCTGCCTGGGCTCAGCACACTCAGGAGGTGTGCACACACATCGTCACTGGTCAACACTGTGCAGCCTGTACCCTGCCTGGGCTCAGCACACTCAGGAGGTGTGCACACACATCGTCACTGTGCAGCCTGCACTCTGCCTGGGCTCAGCACACTCAGGAGGTGTGCACACATGTCGTCACTGTGCAGCCTGCACTCTGCCTGGGCTCAGCACACTCAGGAGGTGTGCACACACATCGTCACTGTGCAGCCTGTACCCTGCCTGGGCTCAGCACACTCAGGAGGTGTGCACACATGTCGTCACTGTGCAGCCTGTACCCTGCCTGGGCTCAGCACACTCAGGAGGTGTGCACACACATCATCACTGGTCAACACTGTGCAGCCTGCACTCTGCCTGGGCTCAGCACACTCAGGAGGTGTGCACACATCATCACTGGTCAACACTGTGCAGCCTGTACCCTGCCTGGGCTCAGCACACTCAGGAGGTGTGCACACACATTGTCACTTGTATGGCACAATGCAGGTTGGGCCCTAGCCAGGCCGCATGTCCGAAGAAACCAGGAAGTGGCTTCTGTGGACATGGCATCCTGCGCAGGCCTGGCGTGACAACAGCTACAGTCCCATGCTAGTGAGAAACCTGCTACGAGATGATCTGTCCAGAGACAGGCTGTCATTGGTCACAAAAAGGGGACCACCCCATACAATGATTGGGCAGCCAAACCCCTTAAAACCCCCTATACTTCCTTGAATAAACGGGTTTGCAGAAGCTCGCCCTCTGCTGCTTCCACCCAACTCCCGGAGTCTCTCACCTCCTACTCAGCAGAGACCCTGCCATCCCTCCTGGGCTGGCCCTAGGGGGGACCCCCAACAGTCACTGGTCAACACTGTGCAGCCTGCACTCTGCCTGAGCTCAGTACACTCAGGAGGTGTGCACACACGTCATCACTGGTCGACCCTGGGTGCATGAGGCCCCCATGGGTACCACTGTTACTGTGGACCTGCTATGCCTGTTAGACGCCCCACTCAGCTCTTTGCTCTGGGGCCCCCACTCACTCCAAGAACTGGTACCTGCTTTCCTGGCTGGGAATCCCTTCCTCCTGCCCCCCCCCCATCCTTTAAGCTCTGAGTTGTCTTTCTTTGCCAAGACCTTTTGGCATGCTGTAGGCTCCCTCCATACCACTCCTATTCTGTGCTCGGGGGCTATATCACCCCCAACTTTAGTACATACACCACATTCCACTGTTCACTATGCTCCCTTGGGACTCTTGCCCTGCCCTGCCCAGTCCAGTGTCAGGCTAGCACAAGAGCCACAACAACCCCACTCCCTGAAAGATGCCTCTGGGCACCTGCTCCCCCAACTTGCCCACACACCTGCCTTGCTCATGGCACAGCAACTGCAGGTGGCCATAAGATGCCAAGGCTATGTTGCACCAAGTGAGCCTCTCAGGCCCCACCCACCCAGAGAGGCAAGGGAGGCATCACACAAACCAGAGTGGGTGGTCCGAGCTGCTGGCTGATTTTGCATGGCTGCTGGGCTCCTTCACTGGAGCCTGGGGGAGAAGACACGGTACAGAAATCAACCAGAGGACTGTTTCACCCCAGGGCCACAAGACAATGAGATGGAAACAGCCAATGTGTTGAAGATACCCTGCTCAAGGATGCTCGTGGGGATGGGGACAGGGCCTCATGTGGCCTGTGTCCTTCTTGTCCAGCTTTGGCTGTGGAGGGTGGGCCAATGGGTCAACAAATAGCCCTATATCTGGAGTCATGGCCCCAGAATCTTCTTTTTTTTATTAAATTAATTAATTTATTTGCAAGCAGAGATAGAGAGAAGAGAGACACAGAGAGAGAATGGGCACACCAAGGCCACCAGCCACTGCAAACGAACTCCAGATGCATATGCCCCTTGTGCATCTGGCTTACGTGGGTCCTGGGGAATCAAACCTGGGTCCTTTGGCTCCACAGGCAAACACCTTAACCTCTAAGCCATCTCTCCCGCCCCAGAATCTTCATTTTAACAAGCTCCTTAGATGACTCCCGCAGAGCTGAGCTGCAGAGCTACTTGCTAGGTTACCTAGCTTCTAGACAGCAGCCTTCCCTTCCCTTCCCATCTGGGTCCACACAGCGGGGCTTCAAAAATGAAAAGGACAGTGAGAGCTTGAACGAGCAAGTGCTGCGCAAAGATCCAAACTGTTTACTCACTGGTGGGTTCGCACTGAACTGCTGACCTCCAACCATCACTGATGACTGAACGTTTACAAGGGCTTCCGACCACCAGTCCTGAACAAAGACTGAAGCCTGCCCCCCTGTAAATTAAGCTGAGAGGACAACTTCTATTGCTTCAAAGCCAATCTGAACAAAAGGAATCACATTCACCTAATAGACAACCCCAAGGGAATTCCCGATTTAGCAGCAGCAGAGCAGTGAGAATCCCTCACGAGCTACCACACAGACACTGTGGCCCAACGTGAACTGAGGGAGCTTCCAAAACGCTGACTATGACCTTGAGCCTCCCACACTCACTTTCCCATGGCAGGCCCTCAGAGTGCATGCCATCAAAGTGCAGTGCGTTTTCTAAAGCCATTCTCAAATAAGACCTTTCAAAACACCCCTAAAGGAGACAACCAGGCAAAGAACTCACACACTCATCACCCACGCCTGCAAGGAAGGGTCCCATTCCTCCAACAAGGGCTCACTCATTACCATTCTAGCCACCACTCAGCCAGCTTATTCTAAGGCAAGTGTGATGGTTAAGTTTGTGTCAACTTGACTTGTTTAGGAATCCACAGACATTCCTCATAAGTGTGTCTCTGAGGCTGCCTGTAGGAAGGATTAACAAAAGGAATAATCCTTCCCCCAGGGATAAGCCTTTCCCCAGAGTGGGCGGCCCCTCTTGGAGGAGGGGGCTGGTTGATAAAAAGAAGCTCTTGGAAGAAAGGCTCTCTCTCTCCCACCTGGCTGCTGGTGCTGCTCGCTCCTTGCCACTGGGTGCTTGGTGTTTTCCGCTTGGTACTTGCTGCTTGGTGTTTGCTGCTCTCCAGTGTGGACTGAAGACCAGGGTGGACTGAAGGACAGCGTCTCTCCAGGAATCCTCCAGGTCTTCAGTGCCGGATTGGGACTGCCGAGGCCTCCAGCCTCGTGGCCTGAGCAGCTACCGGGTTGCTTGACTCTCGGACCTACAACCTGCTATTGCTGGACTGTGTAAGCTAATCCAATAAATTCCCTTTTAATACAATTCATTCTATCCATTCTGTTTCTCTAGAGAACCCTGACTAATACAGCAAGCCTTGGGCATCACCTTCATAATAGCATCACTTCTTGTAGAGCTAGGAATTCTTCCTAGATGGACCATCAGAAGACATGACCCTCTCTGAAAACATGAAGCTTCCTCAGTGTAACCCGGCCAGCCTCTGCATCAAGCCTGCTCACTGTCACGTGGCTGTGATCAGGCTCTGTGGGAAGTGATCCCCCTGCACTTGACCACAGGTCTTTTGTTTTGTCTTCGCTGAGGAGCACTGGTCCTTTGCTCTGTGGGTCATCCTGACCTGGATGGGGTCACTGCCACAGTCCATCTGCCCCCCTTCCCTGGCACTTCTTGGAAAATGTACCGCAAGAGACTGTTGCGAGTGCTTGAATGCTTCATACTCCACCCTTCACCACACCAGGAGACAAGCAGTGTGTGCAGGCTTCTTCCTGTGACAATGATGGGCCAGCAGGCTCAGTGTCGCCATACACAAGCATCTCCCATGAAGTTCCTGGCAAGCTCAGAGTCCAGGTGTAGCCAAACAGGACCATTCAGTGTCAAGTTCTCACAACTGGCTTCTCAGGAGCTGGTGAGCCTTGTCTTACATTTCTCCCACCTCAAGAAATACCATCTCTTCAAAACGAGTCTGACTACCAGGTGAGCAAAATACATACTTGAATCTCTCCCCTGTTTACCAGTTGGTGACTTAGCCCCTCTAAAGGAAAACCAGTGAGGGTTTTATTTAGAAATTGTTATGGAGCTGAGGAGATTGCTCAGTAGTTAAAAGTGCTTGTTTGCAAAGCCTAGCACCACAGGTTCAAGACCTCAGTACCAACATAAAGCTAACTAGCACTTTTTTCTTGCAGAAGAAACAAACTCTGGCACAGACACACACACACATAAGCCACTTGTGAAAATAAATTTTAAAAATAATTTTTACCCAGAACTCAGGAGGCAGAGGTAGAAGGATCGCCATGGGTTCAAGGACAGCCTGAGACTACATAGTAAATTCTAGGCTGGCATGGGCTACAAGACCCTACCTCAAAAAACAAACAAAAAAATGGAAATTACTATCAATTTATAGACACTTGCTGTATCCCAATAAACTCTTCCAAATGCTGCCTGATGCCCATTTGAAATCAGGGAGTAGATGCTACCCCCTCATGTACAGGATGCCACTTGTTTTATGAACAGTGTTCCAGGCTCCACCCTACAGTGAGAACTGCAGGCTAAGACAGGCCTGCTCCTTCCCCTGGATCCTTGCCAAATCCAATAATTATGGGGGAAAGCTAGGCAATAAGACTGTATGCTTTTTTGAAGGGGAAAATGCATCAGAATTTCAAACTGAGTTAATTCATATATAAGATTACAGGGTCTTGATTATTTGAATTTATGCTTGATTCTTTTTACTCTGTTAAAAATTTTGGTTTCTATAACATTATCATAATTACTTATTTGTTTTGCCCTAATATACATATGTAAATATGCATTTCAGTAAGTATGTATAGCTTCAAAACAACACTAATATCCCTGCGAAGAAAATGGTTATAGAATAATGTTTATTTATCTTTACAAAATTTTATGCATAAGATATATCCTATAGGGGCCATATTTTCAAATTTCTTGATATACTATTGAAGCAATTTTTCTCTTTGATTAAAGCACTGCTCTGGTGTATAGTTTAGGCTCCTTTTGTTCCATTTTTTCAAGGGTAGATTTCTTTTTTATTAATTAATTTATCTGAGAGAGAGAGAAGGAAGATGGGAAGAAGGGAAGTAGGAGGGGGAGGGAGGGGAGAATGAGTGTACCTGGGCCTCTAACCACTACAAACAAACTCCAGACCCATGTGCCACCGTGTGCATCTGGCTTACAAGGGTACTGGGGAATCGAACCTGGGTCCTTAGGCTTCAAAGGCAAGCACCTTAACCACTAAGTCATCTCTCTAGCCCAAGGATAGATCTCTTAAGTTAGTTTACTAATCATATAAAACAACGCATGATTCCCAAATAAGAAGTAAAAAGTGAGGTATATTGGGAGAAGTTGGACAGCATTGCTCCTGTCCCATCTGTGACCCACACTCTTCATGTGGACCACTCTTCCTTGGCTCACTCAATGGGGTGTGTGAAAGTGAATGTACCCCACTGCCTCCAACTCAGACCCCAGCTGGTGGAACCTTTGGTAGGTGGAGGCTCCTGGTATCACTGGGAGCAGGGTTTTGGATTTTATAATTGAGCCCAGCTAGACACTCTCTCCCGCTATTTCCTCCCTGCCGGCATGTGACGATGCGAGCCACTGTCTGCTCCTGCCATGGAAACTGTGAGTCAGAACAAACCCTGTCTCCTATGAGCTGCTACTAGTTGGGCGTTTTGTCTCAGCAACAAGAAAGGTACTTCTACATTCCTTCAGTGCGGTGCATTTTGTCTGTAAGAAAAGGAACTGGCAGTGTGTGAACATGCGCACATACAGTTATATTTACTCAGGCCCTGCCACCCAATTATTAGGTAAGTGATGTAATATCTCACCATGTCCAGGCCTTGATTCTCCCAGCACAAAGTACAGCAGAGCTCACTGGCCACGCAGCAAGCACCCACAGAGCATGACAGGGTGGGGGAGGGGTAGCTCAGTTTACTCCTTTGGTGCCATTGGCAAGGTGCCCGTGCCACTGCTCATCTCTACTGTTACAAGCAGTGCTATAGTGACAAACCTGGTGATGTGGGACATGGGACTTGACGTTTGCACCAGGAAGTTTACAGACGTGGGTTCTCTTCTTGGGTACCTGCTGGAACACTGAGCCGGTCTCATGAGGAAAGTCACCACGGCTGGAGGCCCCCTTTGCAGGGCATCAGACAGCATTGCCCAGCATGCAAGCTCACAGGAGAGGCAGCTACTTATTAAAAATTAAACTTACTTGAGATATCACAGACCTAAGTGTAGTCGTGGTAAGTGACATAAAGTGACACATGGACCCCACTGCCTGGTGACAAGCTGCATTTTTAATTCACAGTGAAAGAAACAGTGATGATCCTTTGCCTAGGGATATGTGCCTTCCGTGACTCACAGGAGATGGCTGGTACCTTGCTGGCTGGGAGCATTCTAGCATCACAGCCACTTAGACACGTGGCACATTCCGCTGAGCCCTCGGCAGTCTCGATCCAGAATGCAAGTTTCACTATCCTCTTTACATTCAGTAGAAGTTATTTTGCACTGATGTTCAACATTGCACATATGTGCATGCAGGCAGCCTGTGTACCAGCACACAAGCATGTGGACACTGGGGTAACCTCTTAAACAGTGTCTAGCTGGTCTCTAGCCAGGGGCCCTACACTGCTGGGATCCTTTTTCTACTTGATATACACTCTGAAATGACAATGTCAGAAATCCTTGCTTACAGGGGTGATGGCCCTGTCCTGCATGGCCTCCTATTGTCACACTCAGGACACATTTATTTAATAGTGTTTTGCTACAGAAAGGGCTCACTTCAATTAACTTAATACCATTTTCCTTAAATGGTCACTTTTTTTTGAGGTAGGGTCTCACTCTGGTCCAGGCTGACCTGGAAATAACTATGTAGTCTCAGGGTGGTCTCGAATTCACGGGGATCCTCCTACCTCTGCCTCCCAAGTGCCGGGATTAAAGGCGTGCGCCTCCATACCTGGCTAATGGTCACTTTTAAAACCAAATATCATCACTCCACTTTTGATCTTGTAGCAACTTGGTTTGGAGAACTTTGCCCAACATTTTATTTCTAATCCTTCTGTGTCCTGAAAGGAGAAATCAACACTAAGATGGAGCACAAGTGGGCAAGCAGAGATTACAGGGAGAAAATTCTCATCTCTTTCATGGGTTTAACATAGTATTCTTAGACTCTACTTTACTTTTCAGGAAAATCTAACTCATGATTACCAGACATTTGACATTCTAGCATTTTAAAACTGCTTAAGTATTAAAGTGATGGATACAAAAGTGTTTCATCAACACATGCAAGTATCTGGACATTAACTGAGTCATGCACCGTGACATCATAGTGTTGTTCTTACCTTCACAAGACCCACATGTTGACCCCATCAACATTTGGACAGAGGATGGAGGACAAAAGAATGAGTTGTCACAGCAGAGGAAGGACTACTTGCAAAGAGGAAAGCACACAGTGCAATAGGAGGGGAATACGGACAAGTTACAGTATGTTTGTATTAAAATTCTCAGTTCTTGGGCTGGAGAGATGGCTTAGTGGTTAAGCACTTGCCTGTGAAGCCTAAGGACCCCAGTTCGAGGCTCAATTCCCCAGAACCCACATAAGCCAGATGCACAAGGCGGTGCATGCATCTGGAGTTCGTTTGTAGTGGCTGGAGGCCCTGGCGCACCCATTCTCTCCCCCCCCCTCCATGCCTATTTCTGTATGTCTCTCTCAAATAAATAAATCAAAATAAAATATTTAAAAAATACTTATTTAGGGTTAAGATGGTGACATAGGAACCACGCCAAAACAGGCTAGGGGAAAAAAGCAAAAACAAAAACAACAACAACAACAAAAAAAAACAGCAAAATACACTCCTCTACTAAAAAGTGAGGTGTATAGTAAATTACAAACAGCAGCAGGGAAGTAGGAGAAATCCAGAGCGTCTGGAGCCCACAGAAGCGGGTAGAAGTGGCTTCAGCAGCAGTGGCGAGTTCCACGCGGCGACAGCCGCCAGGCTCCGTCTGAACTGCAGCATTTTAAAGCCAGGTGAGGGGATTTTCCACTCACACCGGCCTCCTCACAAACTCAAGAAACATGGAAGGAGGACGGCAGAGACCAACGGAGCAGCTTGTGAGGAAGAGGATCACGTGGACAAGCAGACGGACTTCAGCCGCCATCCACAGCCTCCCCTCCCCCACCACCAGCACAAGTGCCAGCAAGCACCAGAGACCTGGGGAAGGGAACTCACCTACCCAGCATCTGGCAGGGTTAAAGCAGTGACCCACAGACACAGCTGGCCTTCCTGAACCCAAAACACAGCAAAGAAGGACCCAAGCAGCCTTACAGCATAGCTGAGACCAAAACCGTCCCAAAAGGTAACTTGGATTACACCAGGTCAGTACCCACCAAATAAGCCTGGTGTATAGGCTTGCATTGGAAGGACTAATTGCAACTTCCATGTCAGGGTAAATTATATGTTAAACCTGATGGATGGTCAGATCTGACACTCATAAATAAGCTATATTTTGGGCTGCTCATCTGTTGCTTCCTGATTTATAGTGCCTTTGTTTCCTCTTATGTCAATCGATGGGAAAGGGTCTCACTTGGTCACAAGTTGACCTTGGAACCTTCTACAGACCAGAAATCTTAGCCTCCCAGTTGACAGGATTAAGGGTGTGGGGCAACACACATGCTTAGGGACTGTGACTGTATTAAAGGATCTGTTTGTCATAATACCTACTTTGCACAAATACTCTGTGCTGTATTTCATTGAATAGGTACATTGTTTAGTTAAATTTTTTAGAATTTGACTGTATTCTGTTTCATTCAGCCCACTTGAATACACTCTCATAGAAGGCAAACCCAACACCTAGTGTCACTTTTGTAATTACTCTGAGAGTCTTAAGAGCCATACCTAGCACCTTAAGACCCTACCCTGAATATATATAATACCAGATTGGTTGATACATCTAATATTACTGCAGATAATTAGAAAACCCAAGCATTAAATTAATCCAAAATGCAAAAATCTCTACATTATAATACAAGAAACACAAAAAAATCAAGACAATATAAATCCACCAAAAAGTATTAATGTATCAGAAATGACCTTCAGTGAGACTGAATTAGAGGAAACGCCTGAGAAAGATTTCAAAAGAATGATTGTAAATATGTTCAAAGAACTCAAAGAGGAAATGAAAGGGTTCAAAGAACTTTAAAGATGAAATGAAAGGATTCACAGAAAACCAATTTAATGAAATAAGGAAGTCAATACTAGACATAAATTCAGAAATAGAAAGAATAAAGAAAACCCAGTCAGAAATACTAGCAATGAAGAACACAGACAGTGAAATTAAAAACTCTGTAGAAAATCTCTCTAGTAGAATGGATGAAGGAGAGAACAGAATATCTAAACCAGAAGACCAGATGGCAGATCTAATACAGTCCAACAAAGAGAAAGACAAAATAATAGGAAGGTATGACTGGGAATTTCAAGATATTCAGGACACTGTGAAAAGATCAAACATAAGAATTCAAGGGATAGTTGAAGGAGAAGAATCTCACTACAAAGGCATAGTAGGTGTTTTCAACAAAATCATAGAAGAAAACTTCCCCCAAATTGGGAAAGAGATGCCAATGCAGATACAGGAAGCCTTTAGAACACCAAACAGACAAAACCTGGAAAGAACCTCTCCCCGCCATATTATAATAAAACTACCAAACATACAAACCAAAGAAAATAGATTGAAAGCAGCTAGAGAGAAAAAGCAAGTCACCTACAAAGGCAAGCCCATCAGAATCACAGCAGATCACTCAACACAAACTTTAAAAGCCAGAAGGGCCTGGAGTGATGTATTCCAAGTTCTGAAAGATAAAAACTGTCAACCAAGAATACTTTATTCTGCAAAGCTATCTATCCAAATTGATGGTGAAATAAGGACATTCCATAACAAAGACAGGCTAAAGGAATTTATGGCAACTAAACCAAATCTACAGAAAATACTTACTGGAATCATTCATGCTGAAGAGAAAGCAAAACACACACAACAGGAAATAGGAAAAAATAAACCATACTCAAATAACAGTTAAAACAAGTGAGTAAAGTGAAAACAGGAAGAACTACAAAACAAGAAGAATGGTGAGAGCAAATACATATCTTTCAATAATAACTCTTAATATTAATGGCCTCAATGCCCCAAACAAAAGACACAGACTTGCAGACTGGATTAAAAAGCAGGATCCTACCATCTGTTGCCTCCAGGAAACTCATCTCTCAATAAAAGATAGAAACCTTCTTAGGGTGAAAGGTTGGAACAAAGTATTTCAAGCAAATGGGCTGAGGAAACAAGCAGGGGTTGCTATCCTAATTTCTGACAAGATAGACTTCAATCCAACATTAGCGAGGAAAGATAAAGAAGGTCACTTTATACTTATTAAAGGAACACTCCAACAGGAGGACATTACAATCCTAAACATATATGCTCCTAACATGGGGGCTCCCAATTTCATCAAACAAACACTATTGGACTTAAGGTCAGAGATAACTCCTAACACAATAGTAGTGGGTAACTTCAATACCCCACTCTCATCACTTGACAGGTCTACCCAGCAAAAAATAAACAGAGAGACATCTGCATTAAATGATATCATGGAACAAATGGACCTAACAGATATATACAGAACATTCCATCCAAATGCTGCAGAATATACATTTTTCTTAGCAGCACATAGGACATTCTCTAAAATAGATCACATAATAGGACACAAAGCAAATCTTAACAAATACAGGAAAATTGAAATAATCCCTTGTATGCTCTCTGACCACAATGGGATTAAACTGCAAATCAGCAACAAGAAAAATTACAGAGCATACAGAAATTCATGGAGACTAAACAATACATTATTGAACGATGTATGGGTCATTGAAGAAATTAAAAAGGAAATCAAGAAATTCATAGAATCAAATGATGATGAGAATACAACATACCAAAACCTTTGGGACACAATGAAGGCAGTCCTACGAGGGAAATTTATAGCCCTAAGTGCCTATATTAAGAAATTAGAGAGTTCACAACTAAACAATTTAATGCTTCACCTTAAGGCCTTGGAAAGAAAAGAACAAGGCAAACCAAAAATTAGTAGATGGGAAGAAATAATAAAGGTTAGGACAGAAATTAATGAAATAGAAACCAATAATACAATCAAAAAAATCAATGAACCAAAGGGTTGATTCTTTGAAAGGATAAACAAGATTGACAAACCCTTAGCAAATCTGACCAAAAGAAAGAGAGAAGAGACAAAAATTGATAAAATTAGAGATGAAAAAGGCAACATCACAATAGATACCAAAGAAATTCAGAAAATGATACGGACATACTTTAAGAATATATATGCCTCTAAGTTTGAAAACCTGAAAGAAATGGATGATTTCCTTGATTCATATGACCTACCAAAATTAAGTCAAGATGAGATAAACCATTTAAATAGACCTATAACAACCACAGAGATCCAAGCAGTTATAAAAAGTCTCCCAACTAAAAAAAGCCCAGGCCCAGATGGATTCACTGCTGAATTTTACCAGACATTCCTGGAAGATCTAACACCAATGCTTCTCAAACTTTTCCATAAAATAGAAAAGGAAGGAATTCTACCGAAATCCTTCTATGAAGCCAGCATCACCCTGACACCCAAACCGGACAAAGACAGATCAAAAAAAGAAAATTATAGACCAATCTCCCTCATGAACATAGATGTAAAAATTCTCAACAAAATATTGGCAAACAGAATACAAGATTATATCAAAAAGATCATTCACCCTGACCAATTAGGCTTTATCCCAAAGATGCAGGGATGGTTCAACATACACAAATCCATAAATGTAATACACCATATAAATGGTCTGAAGGACAAAAATCACATGGTCATCTCAATAGATGCAGAAAAGGCATTTGACAAAATCCAACACCCCTTCATGGTGAAAGTATTACAGAAACTGGGAATAGAAGGAACATATCTCAACATAATAAAAGCTATTTATGACAAACCTACAGCCAACATAATACTAAATGGCAAAAAACTTGAAGCTTTTCCTCTAAATTCAGGAACAAGACAAGGGTGTCCACTTTCCCCACTACTATTTAATATAGTACTGGAAGTCTTAGCCATAGCAATAAGGCAAGAGACACACATAAAAGGGATACAAATCAGAAGGAAAGAGATCAAATTATCATTATTTGCAGACAATATGATTCTATACATAACAAACCCTAAAGATGCTACCAGGAAACTGTTAGAGCTGATAAACACTTTTAACAATGTAGCAGGATACAAAATAAACACACAGAAATCAGTAGCTTTTCTATACACTAACAACAAACGTGCAGAGGATGAAATCAGGGAATCTCTCCCATTCACAATTGCCTCAAAAAAAATAAAATACCTTGGAATAAACTTAACCAAGGAAGTGAAGGATCTCTACAATGAGAACTTTAAAAAACTCGAGTGACAAATTGCAGAAGACACAAGGAAATGGAAAGACATCCCATGCTCCTGGACTGGAAGAATCAATATTGTGAAAATGTAAATCTTACCAAAAGCAATCTACACATTCAATGCGATCCCCACTAAAATCCCAATACCATTCTTCACAGAAATAGAAAAAACAACCCTAAAATTCATCTGGAAACACAAAAAACCTCGAATAGCCAAAACAATTTTGCGCAACAAAAATCAGGCTGGTGGTATAACCATACCCAATTTTAAGTTATGTTACAAAGCCATAGTAACAAAAACAGCATGGTACTGGCACAAGGACAGACAGGTAGATCAATGGAACAGAATAGAAGACCCAAATAAATCCAGGCAGCTACAGCCACCTGATTTTTGACAAAAAAAAAAAAAAAAAAAGCTGTCCCATGCATCTGGAGTTCGTTTGCAATGGCTAAAGGTCCTGGGGTGCCCATTTTCTTCCTTCCTCCCTTTCTCTCTCAAATAAATAAATTAATTAAATTAAATATTTATTAAAAGATTTGAAAAGAAACCAGAACAACTATGTCCCATTGTGTCTACTACTGTGCCTCTCTTTGACCATGGCTCGCAGACTATGCATGCTCTGAAGTCACTGGAAGGCCACACCAGGAGTTTCTCATTCAGTTCCCTGGTGCTGCTGGTCCAGGGGCCAAACTTTTCGAGAGACACTGCAACTATGAGGATGTAGATGTCTTGGGACTAGCTGTCCAAGGTAAGAGCCAGGTGCAGGTGGGTCCCAGGTGCTTCCACATGATTGAGAAACTGAAGTTTAAGATTGACTGGGGCTGCCACAGTGTCAAGACAGCTCCAAGGACATCTGACCAAAAAGTGGACACCTGAGTAACAGAGAAAGCCATCTCCCCACCTTTCTGGATAAAGTGGACACCTGAGTAACAGAGAAAGCCGTCTCCCCACCTTTCTGGATAAAGTGGACACCTGAGTAACAGAGAAAGCCATCTCCCCACCTTTCTGGATAAAGTGGACACCTGAGTAACAGAGAAAGCCGTCTCCCCACCTTTCTGGATAAAGTGGACACCTGAGTAACAGAGAAAGCCGTCTCCCCACCTTTCTGGGTAAAGTGGACACCTGAGTAACAGAGAAAGCCGTCTCCCCACCTTTCTGGATAAAGTGGACACCTGAGTAACAGAGAAAGCCATCTCCCCACCTTTCTGGATAAAGTGGACACCTGAGTAACAGAGAAAGCCGTCTCCCCACCTTTCTGGGTAAAGTGGACACCTGAGTAACAGAGAAAGCCGTCTCCCCACCTTTCTGGGTAAAGTGGACACCTGAGTAACAGAGAAAGCCGTCTCCCCACCTTTCTGGGTAAAGTGGACACCTGAGTAACAGAGAAAGCCGTCTCCCCACCTTTCTGGATAAAGTGGACACCTGAGTAACAGAGAAAACCGTCTCCCCACCTTTCTGGGTAAAGTGGACACCTGAGTAACAGAGAAAGCCGTCTCCCCACCTTTCTGGGTAAAGTGGACACCTGAGTAACAGAGAAAGCCGTCTCCCCACCTTTCTGGATAAAGTGGACACCTGAGTAACAGAGAAAGCCATCTCCCCACCTTTCTGGGTAAAGTGGACACCTGAGTAATAGAGAAAGCCATCTCCCCACCTTTCTGGGTAAAGTGGACACCTGAGTAACAGAGAAAGCCGTCTCCCCACCTTTCTGGATAAAGTGGACACCTGAGTAACAGAGAAAGCCGTCTCCCCACCTTTCTGGGTAAAGTGGACACCTGAGTAACAGAGAAAGCCGTCTCCCCACCTTTCTGGGTAAAGTGGACACCTGAGTAACAGAGAAAGCCGTCTCCCCACCTTTCTGGGTAAAGTGGACACCTGAGTAACAGAGAAAGCCGTCTCCCCACCTTTCTGGGTAAAGTGGACACCTGAGTAACAGAGAAAGCCGTCTCCCCACCTTTCTGGATAAAGTGGACACCTGAGTAACAGAGAAAGCCGTCTCCCCACCTTTCTGGGTAAAGTGGACACCTGAGTAACAGAGAAAGCCATCTCCCCACCTTTCTGGGTACAGCCCAGTTACCTTCTGGGTAAAGTGGACACCTTAACAGTTGACCATGACCTTTCTGGATAAACTCACCTGAGTAACAGCTCCTCCCACCTTTCTGGAACACGTGACAGTGTATCTTTTACTGTGAGGCAGACCTTTCTGGAATGTGGACACCTGAGTGCTGGAGTAGAGTACACAGGGACCAATGGCATTGTTCAGAGGCATCTCCTCAGCCTTGCTGCCCGAGGAAAATGAGATATTTCCTGTCTCAAGTCTCAAACACAAAGGCTCTGGTTTATTACATTTGAAAAATAGAGCTTCAGGGGGTTTGGGTCTTGACTTATCTTTGCTGGTTTTTCTTAGCTTTTTAAATTATCCCACCTTTCTGGAAAACACACCTGAGCTAAGAGATGCTGTCTGATGACCTCTTGGATAAAAGAACACCTGAGTAATGGGGTCTGCCCATCCCTGGATCAAGATTGAGAACATGTCTGCCCTCCAGGAGCCCTGGATAAAGCCAGCCGGAGTAACAGAGAAAGCAGCACCTTTCTGGATAAAGTGGACACTGCTGAACAGGTGCTGTCTCCCCACCTTTCTGGATAAAGTGGACACCTGAGTAACAGAGAGTGATTTCCACCTTTCTGTGCTCTGTGGACACCTGAGTAATAGTGACTTCCATCTCCCCACCTTTCTGGGAAAGTGGACACCTGAGTAATAGAGAGTGACTTCCACCTTTCTGGAGGGACAACTGAGTAACAGAAAAGCCGTCTCCCCACCAGTGACACCCTCAGGAAAGCCGTCTCCCACCTTTCTGGGTAAAGTGGACACCTGACTAACTGAGGAAAGCCATCTCCCCAACTTTCTGGATAAAGTGGACCAGTGACTTCTCACAACTTTCTGGGTAAAGTGGACACCTGAGTAATACCAGTGACCTTTCTGGATAAAGTGGACACCTGAGTAACAGTGCTCTGAACTTTCTGGATAAACCAGTGACTTCCTCAGGAAGCGTGCTCTGGATAAAGTGGACACCACCAGTGACTTCCTCAGGACGTGCTCTGGCTAAAGTGGACACCTGAGTAATTCCTCAGGACGTGCTCCCACCTTTCTGGATAAAGTGTGACTTCCTCAGGAATAGCTCTGAGCCATCTCGACTTCTTTCTTGGAAAGTGACACCTGAGTAACAGGACGTGCTCTGAGCCCCACCTTCACCAGTGACTTCCCAGGACCCTGCTCTGAGCTCGAATTGACCAGTGACTTCCTCAGGACGTGCTCTGAACCCGACTTCACCAGTGACTCTTTTACAGGACGTGCTCCTGAATGTCTCTTCAGTGCTGTGACTTCCACAGGGGACCAATGGCATTGTTCACCAGTGATCTCCTCAGGACTTGCTGCCTGAGGAAAATGAGATATTTCCTGTCTCAAGTCTCAAACACAAAGGCTCTGGTTTATTATTTTGAAAAGTGACTTCAGGGGTTTGTGCTTGACTGATCTTTGACTTCACCAGTTTAAATTATACTTTAAAACATAGAGCGTGCTCTGAAGTCTTGTTAAAAGAACCACCAGTGACTGCATCCATCAAGGAGAACGTGCTCCCTGAGGACCCTGACCTCACCAGTGACTTCCTCAGGACTGCTGCTGCTGAGATCCAGACTTCACCAGTGACTTCCACAGGACGTGCTCTGAGCTCGACTTCACCAGTGACTTCCACAGGACGTGCTCTGAGCTCGACTTCACCAGTGACTTCCACAGGACGTGCTCTGAACTCGACCTCACCAGTGACTTCCTCAGGACGTGCTCTGAGCTCGACTTCACCAGTGACTTCCACAGGACGTGCTCTGAGCTCGACCTCACCAGTGACTTCCACAGGACGTGCTCTGAGCTCGACCTCACCAGTGACTTCCTCAGGACGTGCTCTGAACTCGACCTCACCAGTGACTTCCACAGGACGTGCTCTGAGCTCGACCTCACCAGTGACTTCCTCAGGACATGCTCTGAACTCGACCTCACCAGTGACTTCCACAGGACGTGCTCTGAGCTCGACCTCACCAGTGACTTCCACAGGACGTGCTCTGAGCTCGACTTCACCAGTGACTTCCACAGGACGTGCTCTGAACTGGGCTTCACCAGTGACTTCCACAGGACGTGCTCTGAGCTCGACCACCAGTGACTTCCACAGGACGTGCTCTGAGCTCGACTTCACCAGTGACTTCCTCAGGACGTGCTCTGAACTGGACTTCACCAGTGACTTCCACAGGACGTGCTCTGAGCTCGACTTCACCAGTGACTTCCACAGGACGTGCTCTGAGCTCGACCTCACCAGTGACTTCCACAGGACGTGCTCTGAACTCGACTTCACCAGTGACTTCCTCAGGACGTGCTCTGAACTCGACCTCACCAGTGACTTCCTCAGGACGTGCTCTGAACGCAACCTCACCAGTGACTTCCTCAGGACGTGCTCTGAACTCGACTTCACCAGTGACTTCCTCAGGACGTGCTCTGAGCTCGACCTCACCAGTGACTTCCACAGGACGTGCTCTGAACTCGACTTCACCAGTGACTTCCACAGGACGTGCTCTGAACTCGACCTCACCAGTGACTTCCACAGGACGTGCTCTGAGCTCGACTTCACCAGTGACTTCCTCAGGATGTGCTCTGAACTCGACTTCACCAGTGACTTCCACAGGACGTGCTCTGAACTCGACTTCACCAGTGACTTCCACAGGACGTGCTCTGAACTCGACTTCACCAGTGACTTCCTCAGGATGTGCTCTGAACTCGACTTCACCAGTGACTTCCTCAGGACGTGCTCTGAACTCGACCTCACCAGTGACTTCCTCAGGACGTGCTCTGAACGCGACTTCACCAGTGACTTCCACAGGACGTGCTCTGAGCTCGACTTCACCAGTGACTTCCACAGGACGTGCTCTGAACTCGACTTCACCAGTGACTTCCACAGGACGTGCTCTGAGCTCGACCTCACCAGTGACTTCCACAGGACGTGCTCTGAACTCGACTTCACCAGTGACTTCCACAGGACGTGCTCTGAGCTCGACTTCACCAGTGACTTCCACAGGACGTGCTCTGAGCTCGACTTCACCAGTGACTTCCTCAGGACGTGCTCTGAGCTCGACTTCACCAGTGACTTCTCGACTTCAGGTGACTTCCACAGGACGTGCTCTGAGCTCGACTTCACCAGTGACTTCCACAGGACGTGCTCTGAGCTCGACTTCACCAGTGACTTCCACAGGACGTGCTCTGAGCTCGACTTCACCAGTGACTTCCACAGGACGTGCTCTGAACTCGACTTTACCAGTGACTTCCACAGGATGTGCTCTGAGCTCGACTTCACCAGTGACTTCCTCAGGACGTGCTCTGAACTCGACCTCACCAGTGACTTCCTCAGGACGTGCTCTGAACCCGACTTCACCAGTGACTTCCACAGGACGTGCTCTGAGCTCGACTTCACCAGTGACTTCCACAGGACATTCTCCGAGATCCAGACTTCTCAAGTGATTTCCTCAGGATGTGCTCTGGTGTTGGGCTTGAGCACAGCCCTGTTACCTGCTGATACCACCTGAGTGCTCCCCAGGTGTGGGCTTATATGAATACAGCCACTGAATACTCCATAAACATTTTTCTTGTATAAGTCCTTGGGAAAGGGCTGCTGAATCACACAGTGGGCATGTGCTTAGTGTTCCAGGGTGGTGGCACCATGCAACACTCCTGCCAGCCAGCTGGAGACTTCTGGTTGCTGGGCAATCTTGCTGACATTTTGGTGATCCCTCTTGCAGTGCTCTGGTGGGTGGTGCAACCCATACCTCACTGCTGTTTCAATCTGATTTCCCTGGTAACAAATGATGTCCAGGACTTGTTCAGTGTTTGCTAGCCTTTCATCTGTCTTCTGTGAAGCTGCTCAATTTTCTATGTTTAAACTGGGTTAGTTACCCTTGAGACACTGAGTTACAAGCGTATCTGTGTGGCCTGGATGGGTCCTTTGTTACATAAGTGTTAGGAACATTGCCTCTCCCCTGGCACTCCAGTGTCTATGTTGTCTCTCGGTAATATGGTCGAGCTTCCTGCCAGCACTACTGTCTCCTCCACTGCTGTCACAGCTCTGGGATTGAGTCTCGGAATGAATGAGTCAAGTTCTCTGACTTAGTTCTTCTACTAAATTTCTTATATATTCTAGATCATCTGCATTTTCACATTCATTTTAAGATAATTCTGTCTGTTTCAATTGGAATATAAGACTATAACCTTTTTAAAATATATAACTATATAATTTTTAAGGCCTGATAGAAATGTAGGCTTTCACTGCTTTTCAAGATCAGCTAGATAGAACTGATACCTTCACAGGATTATCTGGCCCTCATAAATAGGATGTCTCACCATACAGTTAGGTTTGCTTCAAACGGAGCAGGGTCTGGACATTTTTAGTATAAAGATCTTGAGCAGTTTCAGCTAACCTCTCTAGGTAGCTTTAGGACTTTTGATGTTATCAATGGTGTTTGGTTGTTGAATTTTATTTTCTAATTGTTCATTACTAATATACAAAAATTCAATTCACTTTTACATATAACTTAATATCCTGTGGCCTATCTGGGGGAGTGGACAGATTTTTAGTTTAACTTGTCCCCACCAACATATATGTTTTCATCTCACATCATGGCTGGTGGTTCTGGCTATGTTCTCCAGCACAATTCTGGATGTAAGTGCTGGGACTAATATTTTCACCTTCCTCTTACTTAGGGGAAAGCATCTGAATACCTCACCTTATGGCAGCAACAAGAATGTCTATATACGTTGTTACATGGAGGGCATTCCCTTCTATGTCTAGATTACTCAAAGTCATTCTCCCAGACACTGAATTATGCCAAATGTCTGCATCTACTGACATGATCATAAGGTGTTCTGTTAATGTGGCCAATGGCATTTGTTGATTTCTGTTACATGAGTCGTGTGTGTCTGGGATAGCTCCCACTTGGTCATGACTTACTGACACTTTTTTACACTCTAGATGACTCAAGTTCCAATGCTTTGTGAAGGTCTTTGCGTTCGTGTAAGTGAGAGACTCTGGTTTCCAATTTCCCAATAATGTCTTCTTCTCCTGCTGGTATCTGAGTTACAATGACTCCAAGAATGAGGTGAGCAGTGCTCCTTCCTCTGGTTTATGTGGGAATGGCGTTACTTCTCCAACGAACACCTGAAAATTCCCCAGTGAAGTCAGCTAGGTCTGCCATGGGCTCTGAATTACAAATATTGTTTCTTTAATGATCTTTAAAAATCCCCATTTTTCTTGTGCAAAGTCTGATTACACATACCTTTCTTTAACCTCCACACAGGGTAAGTTTATTGCTATACAGTTGTTAATAATTTTCCCTTATTCTCTATTGGTATCCTTCTTTTATTCAGTTAATATAAACCCTACATCCTCAGTTAGCCTAGCTGAAGGTTTTTCAATGTTATTAGCCTTTACTTCAGGGTACACACTAGCTCTGTTGTACAGGACAGGATGGGACACAAGGACATGGGTGTCAGCCATTCTCCTGTGGCCCTGGCTCTTCCAGGAGCAGCTCACCTTAACATACACAGGCACAATTGTGCCTGTACTTAGCCCAAAATCTCAGAGCATAGAAGGAAGGATCTGCATGTCTATCCAGGCACAGCAAGAGGGGTGAGGCAAGTAGCATAGGCAGAAGGAAACAGAGGGAGGAATGGGCTCACAGGAGGTGGAGTACAGGCCTCTCATGTGGAATCCATCAAAGCTAAGAAAAACCCTGTATCCTGGTTTCCATTGCAGGTGTGGCTGGAAGCATCAAAGCCCAGCCCTTGGCATCCACCACAGAGAGGGGCCCCACCACTGTTATGACAGGCTGCACACACGCACACAGGACTCTGGGGTAGCAGGACATGGCACAGGTCAAGGGCCACTCAGACAAGCAGGCCAGGAAACCACTGGATGAGGAGCAGCAGGAGAGGAAAGCAATGTGGTCCCAAGCACTCGCTCTGTGCCAGGCTGAGGGCTAACTTGCCATCACAGACATTACACACAGGCATCATGGCTTCACTTTAAAGGCAGCCACACAGACAATAACTTCCCAGGTCTTCTAGGCTCCTGGGGAGGCCGTACGACCTGCTGAGTGCTCCTGCCACATAGTCTGCATGCTCTACCTCCTTCCTGGTGTGGCTCCCAGCAGAGTACCAGCTCGGCCTTGCCATCTCCACCCTGACACAGCTCCATCTGGGCTTCAAGAGGACCCCCAGCACCCACTGAAGACCAGCAGGCATATATTTGGAAGGTGAATGCGACCTGGAGCCCAGCAGGGCAGGAGCAGAGGAGCCCCAGCAGGAGCCACAAGGCCCAGTGGAGAGAGAGGAGGCCACACGGAAGCCATGGCAGCCGGGCCTGCAGGAGGGCGGGCCAGCGGCCATTGTGGACACCTCCTGCGCCCTCAGAGAGTCCACACTTGCAAAGCAGGGAGGTGGAGGAGGATAGTATGGAGACAAGGGAGAGAGGGACAGACTAGAAGGCAGGATACGCAGCAAGCCTAGGGAAGGACCAATGGTTTGATGGGGCTGAGAAGGCTGGGCTCCGGCTCCAACCCCAACCCCAACCCCATTCTCCCCTCTCCTTACTGAGAGAAGGAAGGGCCATGCACCTAACATCCCCTGCCGCTGGGAACAGCCACACAACTGAGTTCTGGCCAACCAGACCTAGCACAGGGCAGGGTCAGGAGGACCCTTCCATGGGATGGGGGAGATGGGCAAGATGGCTGGAATACTGAAATGATTGACGGGATGGTTAGAATTCAAGCTGCCATCTCATCATAGGTGGAATGTTAAAAAGCAAAGCTCAAAGAGCTCCCTTTTGGGAGCAACAAAACTTAAATCCAGTAGTTTCCCATGCAAACCAAGTTGAGCTTGACAAGCAGAAAGAACAGAGGTGAGGTTAGGAGAGGAGGAAAGGAGAAGCAGGAAAGCATACAGGTGGAGGAAAAGACAGGAGGTAAGTCCACTCTCTCAGTTCTCTGGCTGGCAAGCTCCTCTGGGCCAGGCACTTGTCCACTGGCAGGCATAGCACTACATTTCTCCCCCCCCCTCTCTGTTCTGTTCTCTGTATGTCTGGCTTCTATTTCAAAAGCCGTATGGTTAATGTACATGTCAGTCCCAGTTTGTTTGAGGCTTGCTCTGTGGCCCGTGGGTGTTAGTTCATATGAAGCCCTCATATAACTCCAATTTTCCACAGCAGGATTCTACACCTAACTACTGAAATCAACTTGTGCTGTTCCAATGGCTTATACCTTCACAACTACAGGTCTGTGCACCTAACTTTGTTTTTCTGGAGCACCTGCTTGCTACAGCACAAGGTTCAGAACCATTACACACCCTACTACTTACACAGTGTCCTCTTACACTTTAATGCCCATTTGCCTTAAGACCATTTCGTCTGATGTCAGTACAGGGACCAGACATTCTTAGACAGGACCTTCCTAATACGTCTACTTCCAGGCATAAAATATAAAGCATTCTGGGTAAGTCTGTTACATGTGGCCAGCTCATGTGTTCAAGCCCCAGCCTGGGGACAAGAGCACCTCCCTCCCACCTCCTGCCAGCTCTCACTTAGGCCTTTGGTGACCCTCTGCAGCCTCCACTTAAGACTGTCTGGGCACTCCATCTGCATTGCTGGTGTTCCGAGGACTGAGATGTGGCATCTAAAGCCTCCATGGCCAACACAGGAAATGAGGTAAAGGCTACCTCTGCTCTATCTGAGGTATCCAGCTGCTGTGAGCCAGAGTAAAGGGCCAATGGGTGGGCTAGACAGCAAGGACCCCTCAGGCTAGAGTTGGGTACCTCAACTTTGTCAAGGGAGTGGTGGAGCTGCCAGGTGCTCTGGCCCTGAGAATAACAGAATGGAGACAGCGCCATTCACAGGTCCCACACTGCCAACTTCTTCTGTAGGAGCCAACAGGGTCCTGGATAAGTTGTACACATCTATTTCTTTTAAAACCTACACATAAAAAGAGATTATTCACCTGAGTAGACGTAGCTTAGTAACAAAGATAGGCTCCGTGAATAAGCCTGCTCCTCTCCAGAGAGAAAACGGAATTGTCTGGGAAGAGCTGGGACTCAGTCCTCACACAGTGCAGATTTCCAGCTCCTCATGAGTTGGCATGGTGACATTTCCCAAAAGAAATGGCTGATACTGGCTGGTACTTTCACCTCAGTCCTCTTAATAGGGTCCACAAGACCCATCTTGGCCATCTCAGCTAGGCAGTGGATCAGTCTCTTCTAAGCCACAGCCTGGCATGGGCAGCTGGCCTGGAAGGTGCTGGGGGATGTGACTTGAGCATCGCCACCATCACCGGGTCCCTCTGAAGTAAGCTCAGCAATACCATGTCTGTCAGCCTGGAACCTGGGCTTTACGACTTTACAAACCCCGCACGGAGCAGTGTCAGTGCAGGGTGGCTGGACCCTGTGCTGAGGAGCCCAGACTTCTCACAAGGAAGGCCTCTATCTGATTTTTAATGTGCTCTTGCCCTGCTGCACGTCCTGTAGCCAGACCTCATCTACCATCACTGCTTCTGGGTGGCAAATCCTAGGCCAGTCCAGAGGGCTTATGGCTGTGCGGCTCTTATCCATGGTCTGCAGATGCTGACCACTGGCAGAGCTCTTGGGGAACGGGGGCATATGAATGAGTGCCCAGCTTCTACAGGGACCTTGCTGATATGAGTTAATGGGGTTTGGTCTCTCTTGCTACTTGGCTGGGACTCTGCAATGTTAGAAGCCTGTGCAATGAGTCCCCAAAAGGCGCAGCATCACTGTGCCATAAAACTGCCAGCAGCGGAGAACAGGTTCCAGGTTCCACTGTCTTGAGTAAAACCAGCAGTTTCCTACAGCCTACAACAACCCTGTGTGGATGCCGCCCACCTCCACTTCCGTTCTCAGGGTCACCTGTCTTCTTTGCCCCATCTATACTTCTGCTGCAACAGTTGGAAGAATCTTTCAGTATCATTTTTCCTGGAATAACTTGTTATCCATCATTTTTATGGTGGCATTAAATTTTAAGAAAGAATTGAAAGGGATGGAAACCTACTGCATATTCCAGCTTCAAAGAAAGTTTTAATCACTAGAACTTCTCATTTTTGCATTCAGGTTGGTCTCAGGGCCAGAGGTCTTCCTGGAGCTGTTCTTCACAGAGGAATGTGGGCCAGTTCACACACCCATCAGTAGCCAGCAATGACTCACGAGAGCCATCCAGGCAGAAAGGGCTGAAGATCGTGACCAGGAGAGGTAATGCCAGAGGACAGGCCTCCTGGTGTCCTACCAGAATATCTGCCAGGTGTTCACAAGTGTGCCCCACAGGACAGCAGGCTGCAGTGCCAGGTTCCTGCCACACACAATTCAGCCCACTGAATGCCAGCATAATAGGCCATTTTGGGGGTGATTTGGTCAGACACCATTCCTGTCCTCCAGCCTCCCTCACCTCTGAGCTACATAAGTGACAGGTGTGAAAACAGTGTGTCATGAGATGGCAGGAGCAGACAGGGCTGGCACAAGGCTCAAGCCACAGAAATGGGACCCTGGTGTTTCAAACCTGTCACGTGAACACCGGAGGCCAGGCCACTGGCTACTTTGACCCAACCCACCATGCCTGGCCATGTGGAAAGCAGAACTCACAGTGCTGGAAGGCAAACAGTTCCTGGTTGGGGACACGGGGACTGAGGCACAGCAGTCACAAGAAGAAGCCATGGTCTGACCCCGGGAGGCGGTGTTTTCATCCCAGGTCTGAACTAGTCCCTGTCAAGCACCCATCAAGCAACCTCGTGGCGCTCTGCCTGCCTCTCTTTCCTTTTTAATCTCCAGAGAAGAAGCTCAGGCTCCTGGACATAGCTCTGCCTCAGTGGGCCCTCCACAGCACACCATACACAGCTTCTACAATAATCTCACAGACAAGGGGACCCAGGCCTGCCCCCAGCATTAAGTCAAGAATGTGATCTGCAATACAAACAGGCAGCTGGTGTCCAGAGAGGCCTGGCCGAGCCTTGGGCTCACTTCATCATCTCAGCAGGATGACGCACATGAGCAATCGCTGCTCCACCTCAGAATGGAGAGATTGATGCTGACATCACACCGGCTCTCGGGACTCCAAAATTCAAATGAGGAAATGGCTTTTATTTATTAGGACTGTCTTGTTTCCTTTCCTGCTTCCCAGAACCTCAGCAAACCATGGCCGTAAAGCATTAGCAAATGTTTCTGTACAGACAGATCAAACTGTGAGATGATTAACTGATAGTGCATCACTTGAAAGACAGGAGGGAAATGGCAGGGCTGGATCCTTTCTGTCTGGTTAAGCTTAGGGTTTGCCATTTTAACTTGGATGGTGGAAACAAAGAGACTGACAGTGGGGCATAGCCAGCCTGGAGGGCAGACAGGCCAAAGCAAAGGCAGCAGCTGTGGCTCCAGTGCCCCAGGCCTGGGCTCAGGAGGAGGCAGGCCTGCCTGCATGGAGGAGGCACCCAGAGGGCCTTCTCACACCTCAGACCTGAAAGTGCTTCTCCTTCGGCCTTAACTGTAGGTACTCAGACACAGGCAGGCACACAGGGGCTCTGACCATGCTAGTTTCCATGCCTTTTATTCTATCTTCCAGTGGTTTGGGAGAATGGCTACTAAAATGATTTATGAGTTGCCCAATTAAAAAAAAATTGAAGGGCTGGAGAGATGGCTTAGCAATTAAGGCACTTGCTTGTGAAGCCCAAGGACCCATGTTCAACTCTACAGATCCCATGAAAACCAGACAAGGTGATGCATGTCAAGGCTGCACATGAACACAAGGTGGCGCACACATCTGAAGTTTGATTACAGCGGCTGGAGGCCCTGGGCCAATTCTCTCCCTCCCCCATCTCTCTCTCTCATAAAAATATTTAAGAAGTCCAAATATGGAGTTCAGAAATTTACAATGGACCTGTTACTCTAATGTAACCCCTCAATAAACAAGCATACATTCACTGTCCAAGAAGTAAAATCCAGGACACCTCAAGTGTATGTAATTCCAAGTAAACAGGCAGAGAACTCCAACCAGCTCACAAACACAGGCCAGATGTAAGATGTCAGTGGCAGCCCTGGTCAGATGCAGGATGTCATGAGGAACCAAATCCATCTGCGTGATATGATGCAGAGACGGTCCAGCAGCTGCTAGTCCACCCCTGAGGAACATGGCACTGGAAGACCCCACAGAGGTCCAGGCACATGCCACTTTCCAGAGAATGCCTTGCAGGTGTCACGGCCTCGCCTGGGGTGACTTTTTATCCATGATAAGGAAGCTTTTGCTCTTTGTCTGGATGGATTTAAAAAGAAAACACATGAACCTGGGGGCTCCTGCCAAAACTTTGCCATCTGGATATCCCAAATTTTCACTTGGTAAGTTCAAATTAACTCCTCTAAAAACTTGTTTTTGTAACTTTTGTTATATTATTAGATTTTGTAATAAGAGTTATTTTAACAATGTACAATATAATTAGCCACTTAATGTCATTAAGAAAATTTATGAGCCTTTATGAGTTGTAAAACAGTCCCAAATGGTATTTATTAAGTATCCAAGACTAAAAATAGGGAGCTACTGCCTCAGTGAGGCATGTTTTTTAAAAAATGTATAGTCACAAATAATATGTCTAATTATGTATTAAACTAATTCCTGCCTTCACCTTTTGAATTTCTAAACTCCTTACCTCATGTATCATTTTAATTATTTTTCCAGTTCATTCCCAGGGAAACTGGCTGATGGGGAATTAATTAATGGGTCCAATAAAGAGGCTGCTGCATTGTTCTCCCACAATCTGCACCCAGACTCATCTGCATGTCTCCTTTTATTCTAAACAATAGCACTGCTGAGATTCCCCAGTGAACTTGTTCGCTCGTTAGAGAGGACAAAATCGTATCGTCTCCACAGATATTCATCCATTATCACCCTTCACTGCAACATGGACCCATGAATAGACCAACCATGGGAGCTCCTGGCCTTGTGCTTTGCAGACATCTCAGGCACGCAAACATTGCCCAACACATCCAAGCCCACGGGAGTCTCACATGAGCAGCAAGCACACGGACTGGCTACACAGCACAGTGCCATCAAAGTCACCAGAGGAGTCACCCAACCTTCCGAGCACAGCCACCTCCACAACCTGCAGATGCGCATGCATGCACTGCCTTTATCCCAACAGTCAGGAGGCCAATGCAGGAGGGTCTAGCCTTGGGGATTAGCCTGGGCTATCCAGCAAGACCTTGTCTCAAGAAAAGGAGGGAGGGAGGAAGGGAAACAAACAGGCTCCTTTGGTGACACCTACTCTCCTGATGGCCAGCAGTATAGTGGGTGTTCTGCACCCAGCCATGATGACAAAGATGGGAAAAGGGCACACAGGTAGTCAGAGCCTCCCCCTGACTGGAGGCCATGCAGAGGGGCCCTGGCCGGGTATCAGCACTGCCACAGAGCAGGAAGCTGCCCCCCTCTGGAGCGCTACCACAGCAGGCACCCAGCAATATGCTCACAAGCACCCCTGCTGGCTTGTCTAGACCAGAGCCTTGCCTCATACTTTCACTGATTCCCGTAAAGGAGCATCTACTGCTGGTCCCCACTCACCTGCAGGCTCCTCCGGAGGGAGCCATGCTCAGCTATCTTGTAATGTTCCACATGGAGCAGAAGGATGAGTTTAGGACAAAATTCCAAACAGGCACACAGGGCACCATGTGAGCAGGTGAACAGATGGACAGGTGGATGAGTGTGTGCAGAGACAGCATCCCTGTGCACAGTCCCAAGCAGACGAGAAAAAGAAGAGCCTTAAGGGAACTACTCGCTAGTCAAATGCTGAGCAGGGCCCAGGCTTGTGTGTATATGCATGCTTCCATATGCTCGCCAAGCCCCAACAGCTCTACATGGACACTGGTCATGCACACGAACCTCCATACCATGTTAAGTGTGACAAAGCAAGACAGGGTGGGGTGGCCACCACCAGCAGCCCTAAGGATGTGACCTCTTTGCAGCTGGTCACTTGCTGTGTGCTAAAGACATTAGAGTTCACTGTGGACACACATGGGAATTGCTCCCAAAGATGGAAAAGCTAGAGCTAGCTATCTTTCTATATGCCAACACCCATCTCCTCACATGTCCTGATTTTCTCCTGAGCAGTTGCCTCTTAATTGCTAGCACCAATGCAGGAGGCAGCACAGTTACTAATCTACAAACAATGACTGTATGAGCTGGAGCTAGATTTCACTTTACAATGGTTTGTTTTGTTTTTCAGTCTTGAAAGTCCTGGAAAGAGGGACATAGTAGCAAGATTGACATTTTAAAGAGCTCTGGGATCAGGTAAAATGAGCTAGGAACATTGACCCCCACCAATGGGGCAGTCTGGGAAAATCACGCCTTTCTATTAACAGTACCAGCCTGATTCAAGAAGGGGTTTGCAATGGGCGATCCAGATCCAGATAGATGCACGGAAGCTTTAAAAAGACGGAGGCAATGAAATGAGCAAGATGAGAGCAGAGGCCCCACCCACAGAAGGAGCACAGCCTCACACATGCCCAAGAAACATGACTATTCGTGAGAGTCGCGGGGCGGAAAACTTCAAAGATGCTGGCTGCTCCCGCACACTGATACAAGCTCTGCCAGCCCTCTCTTCCCTTCCAAGGAGCTAGGTATATGCTGGATGGCACTTCCCAGTCTCCTTTGCAGCTGGGTGAAACACTGACAGCTCAGTCACACACCAAGGATATGAAGAGAGAGATGGGCCTCCTGCCTGCCCTCCCCACCTGCTGGCTCTCTCACCCAAGTCACACACACCCTGCTAAGTACTTTAGACCCAGCATGAGAGCCACACTCCACACAACTCCACCAGGGGGCCACTCTCCTGCCTGCTGCTACCCATAGGAGAACCACACAGTGTTACATCTTGGAATGACAACCCATCGGCTTGGCCATTTTTGTGAGTTTAAGGCCCTTTTCTCAGAGCTTCCACAGGTACTTTGACTGAAAGCAGGCAGGCCACTGGTGAATTTTCTCACGACGACAGTCACCATCTCTGCCCCTCAATAGAGCTGTCCCTTTCCCCACGCTTGGTCACGGAAGCAAGAGCAGCATTGAGTGGCTCACAGATCAGGGCTCGCCTCCCAGATCCTCATATCCAGATGTCAACTGGGCAGGTCCCTGGGACATGTGCATGACCCTCAAACTCAGTGTGTCCCTGTTGGGGACTCAGCTTTCTCCCAGACCTTCCTTTCTTCTTTCCCATGCACAGCCAGCTACTTGGGTTGGCTGAGGAGTTCCAAATGGCATTTGCAAGCTGCCAAAGACCCTCTGTCTCCTCATGCGAGGTCTGGGACCAAACAGCAGAATACCTGTTACCACGATCTTGGAACCACAGAACAGGGCATGCTGCCACAGGAAGCAGATCCACGTAAAGACCAGGCAGGACTGCCTGGAGGTGCCCTTCTCTGCTCTACCTCGACAGGGAGGAAATCAGGGAGCGGGAGGATGCTCCTCATATACACAACAGTCTCCTCCAGCAGATGAATTCCCACCAACCTGGGCCTTCAGCTGAGACCTTCAAGCTTTCCAAGAGAGCCATGGTAATGAACTCCATAACACTCGCCCTGAGCCCTCATTCCAGGGCAGGGCAGGGCAGAAGAGGGAGTCCTCCAGCACAGTCCACTAGCACAGGGAGCCTCTGGGGAGGGCCTGGGCACTACTGTGGGAGGGATGGCTGCACTGAGCAGAAATACCTGAAATGCCACAGCTGGAGGGGGGCAACTCCTCTCTGAGGTCACTGAGCAGACACCCAGACTCCAGGCCAGCCATTGCTTTCACTCACCACAAGCTCATGCAGCCTTCAGAAGCTCCTCTGCAGAGTGCTGGCAAATTAGCAAACAGTACATTTTCAAAGACATGGGCAACTACAGAGAACAAATTAAGACACTTCTAGAGTTAACACATAGTCTTTGTGAAGTTTAATTAAAACAAACACATTCCTGACACCTCACTGACCAGCGATCCTGAAGGTGTGCTGTCTCCAAGCCCAGGAACAGGAAGAGTTCCTGGGAGTCAGTTTTAAAGGACCACGCGGCACTCTGTGTGCAATGCCGGTGTCTGAAGAGCCCTTCCAGGAACTGAGGAGGATATGGGGGTGGCACAGTGCCCTGCCTGTGCTGGACAGGGAAAGGATTTGCAGCAATAAGGAATGCTTCTCCTTTAAGCAAAACTTCTGCACATCAGTGAAAAGGCAATGGGTGAGGCAATGGGTGAGGCAATCAGATTGTGCCCTGGTCCTCCCTGATGTCAGCCACGCCCAGCTGAGGAGCCAGCACACAGACAGGGGCAGGGATTTTGGTTGTCTCTGTTTACTACAAGGACAACCCTACCCAGCAGAAGCTGCCAGGCGATGAACACAGCTGCTCAGAGCACAGTGGCAACTCCAGCACCCAGCGAATACTAAGGGTCCTGGTACAGCATTGCTCCCCGTCCCCTCAGCAATAGGCTTAGGCAAGGAATGCTTATATGCTTCCAGCTGTGTCCCCCAAAAGCAGCATGCAGGGGTATGATGCCATGAAGATGACTCAACAGGAGGGTCTACAGAATCAGGTGAGATGAGGTACGCTGGATCAAGAGCAAGAAGAGGCAATATGAACAGAGACACAGAGAAGAAGCCACAGTGTAACATCTGAGGCCCAGGGGCTGCAAGAACACTGCCAGAAGCCAGGGAGCCATGAGAGGATGTGGCAGTGGTCTCTAGAAGGAATGGCCCTGCCTTATAAGGCAGGTGTTCTGACCTCAGAGCTGGAGGGAGGTGTCTGTTGCTTTCAGCCCTGTCTAAGGCACTTGCTGCACAGCCTTAGAAGTCAGAATTTGCTGTGCCTGACAGCACCCTTCCTTTCTTCTTGGGCTGAGAGGAAGAGGAGGAGGCCACATAGCCACAGGAGCTATATATATAGGGCAAACACCAACCAGTTAATCTCTGCCACCAAGGCAGGCTGTCTCTGCTCCCAGGTGGAGTCTCAATGCCATGCCCACAGGAGGCCTCCCGCACTTTCCCAAACCTTCCAGGAGCATTTGCGGGCTGGTTCAGTTCCGAGTGGCCAGCCTAGCAGCAGAGCTGTTCACTGTGTGTGGATTTCACAAACTCGGGCACTTAGCCTGCTGGGCGAGAAGGCAGACCCCTGTGAGGAGTGCCCATGAGCAGTGCTGGCAGCCCTGCCGGCAAGCACCGTGCAGAGCACTGTCGTAGACGCAGCCTGAGGCTGGGAGAGAACGAGTCAGCAAGTGAAACCACACAGGACTGTGCAGAAGCAGAGACTGCTCGTCCACAGTGTGACGCTGGCTCTGGTGAGGCAGCACCATCAGCCCATCACCCAGGAAGGACTCCTCGGCCTATAGGGTCACAGCATGGGCCAGCATCAGAGCTGGGAGTTGCACCAAGGCTGGGTCGTCCAGGCCGTCATCGTTTCCAGTGCAGCAGCCCTTAACCAGTACTGATGGATCTAAGCCAGGAAAAGGCAAAGACAGCACAGTAGACTACTGGAACTACTGGAGGCTGGGATGATTCTCAGCCAAGAACAAAGCTGACTGAGGGTGGGGGGCGATTTTGGCTCTGCCTTCACTGGCCCCCTCCTCCTCAGCTCCCTGATCACAAAGCAAAGATGGTCAGCTGAGTGCTGAAAGGTTAGAAAAAGCTGATTAAGCTGTATTTGCATATGTATTCCCACTTTTCAATATTCAAGGAATACGAACTTGTGATTCTTTTTAATAACCCAGACTTAGAATTCATATTTAGATCTGCTTTGTGTGTGGCTGCTGGCATTGCAGGGCAGACAGGAAGCAAGCTCCAGCTCATTTTGCACACTGCTCAGGCCCTGCTGGGGGCTGGGCTGACAGTCCACTGACAGCCAGGGCTCCCAGACTTGCCAGACCCTTCCTGGCTCCCAGCCGCCAGTGAGGCCAGCTGCCTAGCATGAGGAGGACAAAGACAAGGTCCCCAGAGGCTGCTATGCCTGGAAAAGACAGGACGCTTAGATAGGGTTGTGGCCCTGAACCAATAGATCCAGCACTGGGGAGCAAGTGCACACACTGAGAAAGAACTCAGGCTTGTGGCTTCAGTTAAACCACACTGCCCTCATCCTCTCGACTCTGCCTCAGTTCACACCAGGGCACCTCTCTACATGTGCCTTGTCCCGAGCTCAGGAGCCCTGGTTTTGGCTCTTTGAGATGCTGTCAGGACCGGGGTGGCTCCTCCACATGTACCTGCCATGTTCTCATGCAGGGTACCAGGGACCAGAGTACATGAAACAGGCAAGCAGAATCCTGGGGTGCCAGGGACAAGCAGCTACGTATCCCAGGTACCCAGAGCCGGGTGCCTGAGGAGGCCATACAGGACACTGTTCTGCAGAAGGAATGCTCCACCAGCAGCCCTTACCACTGCAGGGGTAAACAGTGCCCAGGTCCCATCCCCAGAGAGCTGAATGAGGAGGGTGGCTTCTGTGCACACACGGGTCACACCTGCTTCACAGTACCCTGAAAGAGTGGTCCCACACAGAAGATGAGTGTGAGTACACTTTCTGAGGACAGCCACGTCCTAAGGAGTAAGCACAGCTACTCATAAGGACATAAGACTTCAGAATTCAGCAAAGCCTGGGAAAGCAGGCCAGCCTTCTGCACTACTTCCCGACACTATGCAGAAAAATCTATCACTGTAATATGCTTTTTCCTGTCTTCAATTTTCCTTTTTGGATTTTCCTTTTTTAGCTCCTACCCCACTACTTTAAATTATCAGGATTATTTTAACTAGTCTGTATATTCCATTCCAGCTTCATTTCTAAGGCTGAAAATCATTTAGTAACCCCACGGAAGTGCAGGCTGTAGTTTGGATCTTGAATGTTCCTGAAAGGCCCAGGCATTCTTCCTACTCTATGGCATTATGGGGAAGGTGGTGGACACTCTTGCAGATGTAGCCTAGTGGAAGGAAGTTAGGAAACTGGGGGATGTCATTTTCACTTCCTGACTAGTGAAAAAAGAGGCGTCATCCTGGAACATCTACATTTGTAAAAGATAAAATGTCTTAGTTCTTGGTTCTTTGGGTGACAGTATATACAACAGACAGGCCCAAACCACTGAAAGCTAACTGTCATGGCACTTCAGATGTTCTGGGTGACAGAGCTGGGCACCCACAATTACCAAGCAGTGATGTTTCCACATTTCACTTTTGGACCAATGTCTTTGTGACTGGCTGATCATTTTAGACCTATGCCACTGTGGTAGTAAACCTGAGTGCTTATGCCTACAAGAATGCTATTCTAGCCTAGTGTAACGTGTAAATTAGCCTATGAAAAGTTTTGTCATGTTTCTGTTTTTCAAATAAGTCAACTGTTAAAGAAAATATAATGCCTTCAGGAGAATGTTTTAAATCACGTTTTCCAAGACTATACTTTCCAGATTTTGATCTTCTGGAGTTTTAGAGCTGAAGGATTCTGATGTTTGAGGGTTCCAAACTCCATAATCGTGGGATAAAGACTGAGTCTTTTGGAACAGTCTTAACACACCTGTCCTGAGGGTGGCAACTGTATGAAGGTGAGCCAGCAGAGTGAGCTCAGGAAACAGTGGATGCATACAGGGTGGCACCATAGGACCAGGTGAGAAAGCCATGTGAGCGTACCCGGAGGGGAAGCAGGAGACTGGTTCAGAAGCTGTAGGATGGTGTGTGAAGATGGGGATTCAGGCTGATGGTGTCAGTGCTGGCTGAAGACTGGGTTCTTCTGTGCCCGGGTGGGAGAGATAAGGAGCAGGTATCCTGCTAAGGGGACACTAGGATTCCAGTGCAGCCAGAGTGTAAAGCTATAATGAGTCCAGAATAAGACAGGGGTGGGGAAGTGGCATGCTAGCACCTGGTGGTGGCCAATTAAAAGTCATCAAGCAAAGCAGGGCGTGGTGGCGCATGCCTTTAATCCCAGCACTCAGGAGGCAGAGATAAGAGGATCGCCGTGAGTTCAAGGCCACCCTGAGACTACACAGTGAATTCCCGGTCAGCCTGAGCTAGAATAGATACCCTACCTCAAAAAGATAAAAAACAAACGAAAAACAAAAGTCACCAAGCAAGAGCCTCATTCAGAATTTAGGATCCTATGCTGCCGAGGGACTTTGCGACACTCTCTTCACCTCACCTCATGACGTCTGTGGGGACCATCATGTTTTCCCCTTTGTTCTCCACATCAGATCATGAGCTACATCTGTCACTACATTGTATGTCACCATAGCAATAGAAAGCATTGTGACACATTCCAGGGACCACCATATGCTATGCTATGAACAAAACAGCAAGAAATACATGAGATTCGGTTAGCACAAGGGAAGCCCCTCCTACGGTGTGCCTGAGTGGCCTATGACACCAACAGGACACTCCCAGGGAAGTGGACTTCACACACGAGAGGAAGCCTCAACCCACAGAGCACAGGGCCATCTTGGAGCAGCAGACAGCCTCTGAATGGTGAGCATTTCCAGCCATGCCAAGCAATGCTGGGCAATGACCACCAGCAGGGAAAAGGGCACCAGTTCCCTTGTCCACAAAGGAAGGAGACTGACCTCGTCACGCTGTCTATCCTTGAGGTGGGGTGGAGATGGCCCAGTGATTCTGAGAAAAAAGCCTTGGTTTTAAGACACCACTCAGCAACAAAGTTCGCATCCACTGGTAACACAGACTGAAGAAATCCAGGAAAAGGAAGGGATAGCCTGCAGGTCCTCAACTTAGAAGGGATAAGACCGAAGGTCACCTATGCTCACTGGCCTTGGTAGAAAGGCTACAAAAGGGCTATGGTGCCACCCTAATGTTAGGACGCTTCTGTGAGAGCCCAGGTAGAGCACCCCACTGAGAGCCTGTTGCTAAGGTCAAAGAGCAGGGACCCTGAAGGATTCCAGGAAAACGGAGCAGGGGCAAAGAGCTGAGGGGTAAGGGAGAAGGCCTCGTGCACCTGCAACATCCCTCTGTCCCGCAAAAACAGCTTCTGAGCATCTTCATGGAGGGTAATGTCCCTGCTGTGGCATGAGCCCTTCAGAGCTCATTCTGCCAATCCCCAGTGTTTGCCTTAAATGACTGTGAACACTATTCAGGGGTTGCAGACCCAATTTGAATGGGGAAAGACAAGGGCACTGTTAGTCAAGTGAGATGCCAGCCTGCACGCTGCCCGAATGTGGGGATCCAAGGTTCAATGACCTGCATCTACTAATGTTTCTGAAGGCTCAGGGGCTGCACTGACTCTGACTCAATCACGTGTCTCTTTCTGACACCATGTTCCTGCTGTGTCATTTACCAATTATCAAACCATCAGTGACTTCCACAAAAGAGAAAAAAACCCTTAATATCCGTCACCACACTTAAGCAGGGCTGGATCTGTTTGTTGGAGACACAGACTGGCTCCGGGCACCTTGGCTTAATGATTAAGTGGAGCCGACAAGCCAACAAGCACATAAAACATGCACGGACAACCAGGGCACAAGCTGCTGCAGTCCAGGTCCCAGTGGGGCCTTTCTTCAACCCGGAGTCCTATCAGCAGGGCACTCCAGAGGTCAGGCAGCTCCGTGATGCTCTCCGTCCCCCTGCACCAGGAAGGGAGGGTGCCTCCTGTAAGCCCTCGCTGATGAAGCACAGGGAACACTCCATTTGCATAAATGAAACACGCACTTCTGAGAGCCAGTGGGTGATCCTCCTCTCCTCCACCATTGTCCTTAAAGATCATACCACTTCCACCTGGAAACGCTTGGCGGCAGGAGTGGAGCTTACACGCATGTGCCTGCTTTTCATCCACATTAGCCCTGAGACAGAAGACACCTTTGGTTCTTACACATCAGGCAGCAAGAGTTCAGCAAATCTGAGATTCTGTACACAGTGTGTAAATGTGCTGCAGTCAGGTCCCCGAGTCAAGCAAGAGTTCTGGGTCTAGGCACACATTTGAAAAAGATCAGTCATAAACATCTACATAATCAAACCTATTATTCAGAAGTCTGGAAAAATCTTCATATGCAACTCAAGTGAGTGCCACAAAAAGCAGATGCAAAGCTACGGGTTCTCATGGCTGAGCGTGTGTGCGTACGTGTGTCAGCATGTGATTGGGACGAAATTCACCCAGGATACTCACGGCTGAGTGTGCATACATGTGTCAGCATGTGTGCATACGTGTGTCAGTATGTAATTGGGACGAAATCCACCCAGAATACTCATGGCTGAGTGTGCATACATGTGTCAGCATGTGTGCATATGTGTGTCAGCATGTGTGTGTCAGCATGTGATTGGGACAAAATCCACCCAGGATTCTCACGGCTGAGTGTGCATACGTGTCACCATGCGATTGGGATGAAATCCACCCAGGATTCTCATGGCTGAGTGTGCATACGTGTCAGCATGTGTGCATACGTGTGTCAGCATGTGATTGGGATGAAATCCACCCAGGATTCTCACGGCTGAGTGTGCATACGTGTGTCAGCACGTGTGCGTACATGTGTCAGCATGTGATTGGGACGAAATCCACACAGGATACTCATGGCTGAGTGTGCATACGTGTGTCAGCATGTGATTGGGACAAAATCCACCCAGGATTCTCACAGCTGAGTGTGCATACGTGTGTCAGCATGTGTGCATACGTGTGTCAGCATGTGATTGGGATGAAATCCACCCAGGATTCTCATGGCTGAGTGTGCATACGTGTGTCAGCATGGGATTGGGATGAAATCCACCCAGGATTCTCATGGCTGAGTGTGCATACATGTGTCAGCATGTGATTGGGACGAAATCCACCTAGGATTCTCATGGCTGAGTGTGCATACGTGTGTCAGCATGTGATTGGGACGAAATCCACCCAGGAAATGTTCTGCTTTCTCTGCTCACATTCAGCTGCTCTCTCTTCTGGACCCTTCCACAGCAGAAAGGGCTCTGGGAGTGGAATGCACACACTCACCACAGAGCACAGACAGCACTCGTCCAAATTCCCCCTTGCAGGAAGCTAGAGTCCCATGATGCTGGCTCTGCCTCTGCCTCTGCCTGCACACAGCCTTAGATGGCAATGAACCTGGCAGAGTCTTAATCATAGCATCTGTAAGTTGTATGTAGTTCCTGGGCTGGGAAAATGGCTCAGTGGTTAAGGCATTTATTTGCCTGTGAAGCCTAAGGACCCTGGTTCGATTCCCCAGGACTCATGTAAGCCAGATGCACAAGGTGAATGCATGCATCTGGAGTTCGTTTGCAGTGGCTGGAGGCCCTGGAGCCCCCATTCTCTCTTTCTCTCTATCTGCCTTTCTCTCTCTCAAATAAAAAGAAATATGTTTAAAATATATATGTTCTAAAAATAAAAGATATAGTCCCCCCCCCCATACACACACTGCCATTTTAGCATAAAAGAGGGCAGGGTATGGCAAGTCCATAGGGTAGTAGCTGGCAAAGATGACCTGTGAAGAACTCAAGGCCTCGCTCTGAAGTGCAGTGTAGGGTTACTGCCTCTGCCTCAGCACTGTCCTAGTGAGAATGCAGTAGAGTGTGTTGTGGGGAAGTCCTATGAATTTCTAGGGCAGCACCCAGCACAGGGTCAATAGCAGCTGCCAAAGACTGCAGAGTTCCTTCTGTGGGCCAGTCCTGGTGACACTTGGGCTAACACAGAATGAGCTCCTACATTTTCTAGGAAGGCCCACTATCCCCATGCACCTGTGCAGGAAGTGGGGCCCCCATAGGAAGAAGGTTCTCCCACAGAGTTCTAGTCAGTGATGGCACGTGAATACCCCTGGATGGGGCTATGCATCTTCTTGCTCAGCTAGCCCCAAGGCAGCACTATCCATAGCTCGTCCCACTGCAGAGGGTGAGTCCACAGTCTGAAGACAGGAAGTAACCCCAAGGACGCAGCAGACCTGCAGGCCCAGGGACAGCATGTGCAGCTGTGGAGGTGGTACAAGGAGAGAATTCCACAGGACATGGATGGGCAAGAGGCAGAGCCCAAGAGCCCTTTGAGAGGGGCAGGGAAACGTCTTGAGGCCACCCTTGAGGGGATCAATGCTGAATCTGTCCTAAAGATCCAGTCAGCTGTTGAACACAGGCAGCAGCACAGGGCTAATGGGTGGGGAGGGGGGGAGCGGCTGTGAACAGACAACCTGAGGCAGGGTCTGAGACAGGACTTGATGGAGATGACATGGGACATGACATGGGAGACTCCTCATCTTGGGCCTCTGGGCCAAAAAGGGCAGTGGTGGTCCCCGAGCAGGAAACAGACTCCTGCTACAGGTGCTGCCCAGGCCCACCACAAAGCCTGTCCAGTGGTCACTTATTTAGTTGCAGAGACGGAAAGACGAGAGGAAGAGAGAGAGGGAGGGAGAATAGGGGGTGCCAGGGCCTCTAGCCACTACAAACAAAGTCCAGATGCATGCACCACTTTGTGTATCTGCCTTACATGGGTCCTAGGGAATCGAAGCCAGATCACTAGGCTTTACAGGCGATCACCTTAACAGCTGAGTCATCGCTCCATCCCCCATATCCATATCCTGCTCACCCAGGCTAAGGGCATCTCCTCACCTCAACTAAGGGAGACTGCCTACGTTGGCCCCAGGAGTCTCTCCACTTCAAAGGGATCTGCTCACCCCACCAGAGGAGAGCAGCTCACTGCCACAGAGGTCCTGCTTGTTCTGACCCCGGCGAGGCCGGCTAACTTTAAGCAGCTCTGCAGCAAGGATACATTGTGTGTCACCCCTCTCTCGTGTCCACTACCTAAGAGCCCAAACCCACTATGGCTAACTGAACATTCTGTGGACTGGGTGGCAGCTATACCAGGAGCTGCCATTTTACTCCCCCAGGCGCCTGTCCTAAGACAGAACTTTCAAGTCCACCTGTCCAGGGCCACTCTCTCCCATCTCCAGGGCTCTGATACACCACCTCCCTTTCCGGTGGTCCTTCTGCATGGATGGTGTCTCTGCCTTCTAAACTCCCAAGTTTCACCTCACCCCTCTGACTCCAGCTCCTCTTGCATCACACGTGTCAAGAAGAAGGCAAATGTTGTGTTGTGTTGTGTTGTGTTGTTATTGTGTTGTGTTGCATAGTGCTGAGAAGAAAACTCGGGCTGTGTGCATGTGCTTTACCACTGAGCAACACCAGCCCTGAAAGTCTAAACACAGCTTTGGGACAGAAGGATATTCATAAAATGGCTACTTTACCCCCGTACACCTACCCTCTGACCGCTGCACCAGGAATCCAGGTTTGCTGGAGGAAAGCTGGTACACTGCCTCCAACATCCTTTCTAGCCTGGTAGCCAGACAACTCCCATAGCCTGCAACTGCCTAGGAGGTCACACTAGGATACAGATAGAGACAAAATCTGGGGGAGGAGGGGGTGGGACTGAAGAAAGCAGAGCGAGTGAGGCAGCCGGCCACATGTGCTGGGGCAGCTCTACCGTCCTGAAGCACAGTCACCTTTGCAGGGAACAGTGCCCCTCCCAGCTCCTACATGCCCTCTGAGACCACCTTACCATGTGACCAGGTCCTCTGTCAACAGCCACCAGGTGATGACAAGTAGTCAGGGCTCCGGGTTATGCTGAGGCTTGGGCTATGAGCCACTGACATGCTTTATGAGTGAGAAGGCACATGCACCCATGGGCTGCACTACAGAGTTCCCATACAAGGTGGCAGGAAGGAGAAGAGGGGACTCTGAGGGAAATGGGCAGGCCACTGCCCAGGTGGCACTGCTCCTGTGCATCACAGATGCTGTCTCCCACCCCAGCTCTCATTGGCAATCTCCAAGGTGCCTGCTGCTGGCCCCACTACTTGACTTCAATCAGCAGCAAGCACCTTTCTCCCGTTATCACATCAGAGAGGGGGAAATGAATGCCAGGATTCAACAGCCTGAGAAGGAAGTGGAGGCACACTGCAGGAATAGCAATGAACTGCCATGGGAACGCTCCTGTTTAGGCCAGAAGAGGAGCGGCAGGCCATGCGGAGGAGGCGCGGAGGGCAGCGCGCCCCAAAGCTCCGATGGGCTGGGCCCTGCTCAGCCCATAGACGGCAGCGCGGACAGGTCCAAGGCCTGGCTGCGGTCACCTCCGTGGTGGCTCGGCCATCTCTAACATGCAGGTGGCTTCAGCACTGACTGCAGGCCCTGGCAATACGTCCTCTTTGCCCAAGTGGCACCTGGTTCTTGCTGCAGCCTCGGGCCTCGGTTCCTGGCTTCTCTGTGTGTTCTGCTCTCCTCTCAGTCAGGGTCACCACTGGGACTCTGCTGTCACACAAAGGTTCGACAGAGCCGAGGCTCCTAGGAAACCACAGCTTCTAGAGACCTGGCTGCTTCTCAGGGAACCATGGTCCACTTAATAGGTCTTAGCACTTCTAAGTCAGATATGCTGAGACAAGTCAGGGCCTCTCATAGTCTCAGTTTCTTCTTCCTAAAATGGAGAAGTATTCACCTCCTGGCAACAGAAACCATCAATGAAACCTTCTCCCGCTCTCCATTTCTTCTGAGTGGGTTGTCGTTAGGTCAAACACATCTCCCGTGTGAACACAAGAGGTGTATGAAAATGCTAGCCAAGCCCTAGCCATGGAAGGGCTCAACAAATGCCAGCAGTATAGGTTGCTCTGGCAGTTCGTAAGGTGTTTCCACCACAGATGAGCCTGGTGATGCGTGAGGATGTCTCCCAGGCCTCCTCCATCTCCCCTTGCAAATGGACCCTCAATGGTGCTCCCACTATACCTCCTTCAAAGGCACAGGGGACAGCCCTTGTGTGCTCTTGATGGATCGGCCCCAGAACACTACACCTGTCAGGCTACCCAGGAACCTGCCTTGCCCAATGGTCAAGGTGTGTCCCCACGGTTTGGATTCACACGAGGGAGCTGAGGATGAATGTTAAGTCCATCAGTGATGCTGGGAATGGGTCATTACATCATCAACAATAATTTGTCCCCACTCCACCTAAAGGTGGCAAGGATGGTGTCCAGATCAGACCCTACAGAGAAGCTGAGCACCAGGAGACAGAAGCCCAAGAGGCGCTTGCTAAAAGGTACTAGGGGCATCATGGGCCACACAATGACCACACTGTAAGGGCTTGTGGGTGGCTGCTCTCTGATCATGTAATATTCCTGCTGGACTCAAGTACTGGACTGAGTGCAAGCAGTCATTATAAGTGCTCACAGAAACAAGTTAGTGTGTCAAATCCTCCCGTTCTAGTGCAGATGAGCTCCCCTGGGATGCCCAACCCAACTGAGCCACTTGACCAGTGAGGGGACCTGCTGACACACTGCTCATGGGGCCACCAAAGGGGCCCATGAGTCAGCGCTGCCTGGAAAAGAAATGTTAGCAGCTACATGTGGCAAGCAGTGCTGCTTGGGTCTACCAAGCGGGGGCTTCTTTTCTCTGGCATCTGGTGCCTACCACACATGCCCTCAGTGAATGACAGAGCAGTGTTGTAGAGCAGGCAGTGTGGAGACCTGTGCAGAGTTCAGAGCCATGAGTGAGGGTACATGGGCTCTGGTCTGCTCCTCTCTGGACAATCAAGAACAGGGCCTTGCTCAGCAGTGGAACTTGACATTCAACAGTTTCAATATGCAGACCATGCTGGCCAAGAAGAGGTGGGCATCCAAATGGCAGAGCTGGTGCGTTGCGTGCACGGCGGAGCCTGGTGGTGCGCTGGCTTGTCCTCTTGGCCGTTAACAAAGATCACAGAAAACTGGACTGGAAACACTGAGAACACCCCCACGAGGGACATGGGAGGCCACGTTCCTTGGGAGCAAGCCTTAGACTAGCTTTTACTTTTTACATTTTTTACAGAGCATGTGAAGATGGAGCCATTATTGGGTTAGTCCAGTCCTCGGAAGAAGAGCCCACAAAGCAAGGCCATGTGGACAGAAGGCACCCCTGCATGAGGCCACAATGCGCACAGCGACCACTAGCAGCAACCTGCCCATCCCTGCACAGGGCTTCCCCACCAGCATGGCTCCCTAGTAATAGCAGACCCCCAAGCCTTACCCCACCTCCATATAAGGTATTGGCAGACTGAAGACACAGGTGGTGATACAGGGTTTCCAATCATAACAAAGAGGAAGGCAGGAGGGTAGAGGCCCAAGCTTGTCACAGGGGTAGAGATGGGTGAAGTCCTATGCCTGGGAAGTGTTAGAGGGCTGGTTACTGTCTTCCCTTTCCCCAGGAAGGCCTGGGATGACAAAATGGCCCTAACCCTTTGCTTCTGACCCTTTTGCCTCATAAAGCTGTCTGTTTACCAGAGATCCAGATTTGAAACTACTGGTTTCTGCAAGACACACAGTGACCAGACATGCTGGGTCAGACCACCCTGCCCTGGCCAGGACATGACGAAGGCTCCCAGCCTCTCAGGAGGCTTGACTGACACTATTACAGAGGGAGGCCCACCTCTGTGCTGTGACCGGCAGTCAGTGCCACCCTTTCCGACTCCAGCCTAAGGCTAACCTTGGACGGTGCTAAAGCACTATTTCAGTACCAATGAGTCACTCAGACCCTGATGTCACCTCGTGAGACAGGCATAAATGGTCATCCCAGAGCAGGAGCAGCCCTGGGCTCCCTTCCCAGGCTGCACACAGGGGCCTGGATTCCAGCGGAGCCATTGTGCAACAACCTGGTCCCAGCATGCTACGCGACCATGCTGTGTCCTCCTGGCTCTTCCCATGGCTCTTGCTAGCCACTGTGGTTCACAGTGCAAAGGGGCCATTTCTGGAAGACAGGCACTTCTGCACTCCACCTCCCTGCCCTGCATGCACCACCCTAGGTTCTTCAGTTCTTCTGGACTAAACGATTGTCCTAAAAGCGTGTGACTCCCATTCACGACATAGCCTTCCTCAGTTAGCGTGACTGTACATTCACGACATAGCCTTCCTCAGTTAGCATGACTGTACATTCACGACATAGTTAGCGTGACTGTACATTCAGCCTCAGTTAGCGTGACTGTACATTCACGACTGTAGCCATTCCAGACTCAGTTCAGCGTGACTGTACATTCAGCCTTAGTTAGCGTGACTGTACATTCACGACATAGCCTTCCTCAGTTAGCGTGACTGTACATTCACGACATAGCCTTCCTCAGTTAGCGTGACTGTACATTCACGACATAGCCTTCCTCAGTTAGCGTGACTGTACATTCACGACATAGCCTTCCTCAGTTAGTATTTTTTGCATATTCACCCTTCTAATCCTATCAGAAATCTTCCCAGGCTCCATTCTTAGCAGGGAGGGCCGCCTTGGTATAGGGTGCAGCTCCCTGCGGGGGGGTGAGGGGACAGGGCTGTCTGTGGTCCTCCTCTGCTGCTTCCTCACAAGAGGGCAGGCAAAGATGAGGAGAACACAACTGGATGTGGCACGGGAACCAGACCATGCTCTGGGGCTCCTCCAGTGGTCTTGGTCTGAAAAAGTTGGACAAATCTGTAAGGGCACGGAGCAGGTAAAATATTCATGAGTGCATCATCTCAGAGCTTAGCCAACATGGACACAGCAAGCACGTGCCATGTGGGACATCACCTCTCCCACCTCCCACTCTTGCAGAACAAGTCCCCAGGGCAGCTAGCCACTCCTAGCCATGCGTGGCGAAGGGGGGTGGAGAGGGACCAAGGGCTCATGTCCTCGCAATACCAAGTTGGACATCAACTGGCTTCAGATCCTTTTCACTGGAATCTAGACAGTGCAGGCCGTGGCTTTGGGACACCCATACCCTGTAGGACAACTGCAGTTCTGGTATAGAGAGAGTTTTGTTTCATACCACAGAGCCTAGTTCCACAAATACCAAGAACAATGCCAGCTGGGACCCCCGCTCTCATCTGTGGGTGGCATGTGTACCCCAGGTATCTCTCCTCTGGCCACATTTCCTTCTCCTCCTCACTGAGCCCTCATGTTTGGTCCCAGCACCTCCTTGTGCAGGTCTCAACCAGCCCCAAGGGCTGTGTAGACACTAAGGGGCCTGTCAGGAACTGACCTGACCAAGCGTTCTCAATGGGCAGCAAAGAGGGGCACACTGGCTGCCTCTAAAAGGTCAGACGCCACGATACCTGGAGGCTTTACGGGAACATCAGCTACTGAGCCCCACAGCACTGAGGCAGCAAAAATCTTAGACGTGCAGATGCAGGCTTCCCTGACCAAGCCATGCAGCCCATGGATCTGAGGACACTCCACTTGGCTCTATGGAGTCAGAATCCAGCAGAGAAGTCTATTTTCCCCACTCCTGATCCTTTCCTCTGTAAAGGAAGCCTATGCACATGCACAAACACACCACAGCACCACAGGTGGGCAGCATCTCCTGTTTCCACACTCTCTGAATGGTTCTCCACTCAGGGAATGTCGTCCTGCCATCTAAGGGACTTTGCTATATACTTCACGGGGCCACAGCAGTAGGCTTCCTTCTGCCAGATTTCTTGCTCCAAAGTCTTGGATTCCCAGTGCTGTACTTTCTTCACCGACTTCTGCCACTCCATTCTGAGAATCAGATGCTGCAGAGTCGTAGGAGTGGGATGGTGGTACATGGACAGGACATCACAAAAAGCATGGGCCTTCTAATTCCCAGAATACTCACTACTTCCCAGATCAGCAGCAAATTGGCTGTGACGAGACGGAGGTCAAACTCCATGGGCCCAGGCCCCCAGTCTGCTCGGGTTGATGGTAATGGTCCAGAGGCTAGTACACAACAGGACCTCCCAGAGCGATGGAGAACAAACCATGAACATCATGGGGGAGAAGATGCTATAAAGCTAATCTGCTGAAAGCAGAACCTGCTGGGTGCAGATTCTTACTATAAGAAAGAACTCTAGGGACTGAAGAGATGGCTTAGCAGTTAAGTGCTTGCCTGTGAAGCCTAAGGACCCTGGTTCAAGGCTCGATTCCCCAGGACCCATATAAGCCAGATGCACAAGGGGGCGCATGCATCTGGAGTTCATTTGCAGTGGCTGGAGGCTCTGGTGTGCCCATTCTCCCCCCCCCCTTCTCTGTCTGTTGCTAATAAAATAAAAAAGAAAGAACTCTAGGGCTGTAGAGATGGTTTAGTGGTTAAGGCGCCTACCTCCTAAGCTTAAGAACGCCGGTTCCAATCTCCAGGTTCCACATTTAGCCAGATGCAAAGTGACACAAGGGCGCAATGCCGCACTTGACCACAAGGGGGCGCACACATCTGGATTTCGTTGGCAGCAGCTGAGAGGCTGCTGGTGTGCCCATCTCTATCTGTCTTCCTCTCCTTCCCTCTCTCTGTGTCTCTCTCCAAGAAAGAAGGAAGGAAGGAAGGGAGGGAGGGAGGAGAGGGAGGGAGGGGAGGGAGGGAGGGGGGAGGGAGGGGAGGGAGGGGGGGGGAGGGAGGGAGGGAGGGAGGGAAGGAGAGAAAGTGAGAGAGAGAGAAAAGAAAAAAAAGAAAAAAAAGAAAGAAGAGAAAAGAAGAAAGAAAGAACTCTAATATCTAAATAGAGAATGTCATTGCTATTGAATTCAAGTCCAGAAGTCTACTTTGGAATAACTCAAAATTTATTCAGAGCAGTCCCCCACAACAGGTTGCAAGATGTCACTCACTGCCAGCAAATGACACTACAGAAAGTCAGGCATTTGGAAGGTGAGGCCTTCTTTCTGTCCAGATGGCCTACTCCAAGTGGACGTTACTAAGACTCTCCAGATGACCCAAGACAGGCTGGAGGGTAGCACGTTACCACATGTCCTGAAGAATTAAAATGGCCAAGGCAATAAGCTGCCAACCTGTTGCTCAAGGCTAAAGTTTAACTAACTCATAGGTTAACTTTTCAAAAACAAGAGGTTTTATCAGCCATGAACTTAAAAATCGAGACCACTAGAGTTGGATGTGGAATGTCCCCAAAGGTTGGTGCATTTAAGGCTGTGTCCACAGCTTGTTGCTGCTGAGAAGTGGAGGACACTTTATGAAGTTGGGCCTGCTGGGAAGCCTTCAGGTTTGGGGTGCATCTTGAAGGACAGTGGAACCCTAGCCCCAACTTCCTCTCCCTCTCATTTCCCATCCATGAAGTGAGTTCACGGTATGGCCTCTCTATGGCCCTAAAGCAGGTGATCACAGATTGCAACCTCTGGAAGTATGAGCCAGAACGAACCTCGCCAGCACCTGTTATAACAACAGTCAGCTAGCTCAAACATACTGAGCACTTTTTTTTTTTTTCGAGGTAGGGGCTAGTCTGGAACTCAAAGCAATCCTCCTACCTCCGCCTCCCAAGAGCTTGGATTAAAGATGTGTACCACCACACCAAGCCTGACTGAAGGGAAACTGAAGATTCCCTCTCTAAAGTGAGCTCAAGAGATGCCTGTGCCAGGACTGTGCGAAGCAAACAGGGTCACAGCCCCAACCAGTCAGCACTCTTTCCCAGGGTGGACACACCTAGGCCAGACTTGTGGGTCCTCACCCACTTAGCCAGGCAAGGCAGTTGTGAGCCAAAGCTGCAGAGGAAGAAACTGTCTCTCTGAGCGAGCTATGACTGAAACAGGGACAAGAGTGAGTGAGCGGAGTGACTGAGGACACTCCAAGGACTCCATACCACCTCTAAGTCCCCAGGACTCAGTGCTGCTGCTCTGAAGGGGTGGTCCGTCCTTTCTGGCTCCTCCCCGAATATTCTCCTTCTCATCCTTGCAGTGCTGACCTTCAGGACAGGCATGAAGCGCTTACACCTCCAAATCTTAACAGGGTCTTGAGGAGCCTGGGTCGTGTACAACCCACCAGTCAAAGAAATGAGTGCACGTGCAATGCATAGGGCATTAGGTTTTGTTCCCATGCTGCCGCAGAGAGCTCATCACTGCATTAGACAGAGAGCTACTTTAACCAAACAGCCCCAGGTGAGGCTTTATGTCCCAAGTGATGACAAGGCCAGATGTTCGAAAGCTACCAAGTACCAGAAAGGCAGACCCTACAGATGAGCAGGGATCTCTGCAGAGAGCAGTGTCAGACTACCCAGGCAGCAGACAGGAAGCCATCACAAGACTACCATAAAGCATAGGAAATTGGGGGTGGGGGGAGTGGGTAAAAAGGACACATTTTTGACTCAGTAAATGTTGAAATAAAAATTCCCTGTGGGACACACAACCTGAAAGCAGCAGGAGGACAAAGGGGTAAGGGGTGGGACTAGCTATCAAATAAGACACTGAGCAAGTCCAGAATAAAATGGTGGACACAGGGCCTAGCAGCACTGGACTATGGGAAAGCAGTATCTAGAGTCATGGCTTGTGAGGACCCCTACTCTCTTCATGAAGGTCCATGTGCAGGGCTTCAATCTGGAGCTCAACCCAAAGCCTGGGACACATGCAGCCTTACCCTAACAACTGCTAAGCTGGAGCCTGTCCTCTAGACCTGCCTTCAGCACCAGTCTCTCCAGGCACCTCCCCCTAGGCAAGGCCCTGGCACCCAGCCCGTGAAGGGCTGTGCTTGTGGCACGGGAAGCCTGGCTCTTCCCGAGCATACGTGCTTCTTTCTTTCTCAGCACTCTGCAGAGATCTGGCACTGAGTCCCACAGAATGGGTTCATCCATTTGCAATTGCTGGTGACAGTTGGCACCTGCCACCACATCATGGCCTAGCATCAGCAGGCCCAACACACAAAATGAAAGGTGTTGGAACAAGCAGTGGCCACTCAGGAGAGCCCAGGCACCTGGTTCCAGAAAACTCAATCTCCTGAAGACATGAATTTCATCAAACTTGGTGAAGAGTGGACAATTTCATATTGCACTGAATCTGTCTGCAATTTTTTAAATCTTTATTATAAGGAACTCAAAATATGGACGATGTTTAAGTCCTGAGTGTGACGCTCTGGGCAGAGCAGCTTGGACTTAGAGCAGAGTCATAAGCATTACCCTCCACACTCACATTCTCACTCTACTCAAACGTGAACTGCCAGCAAGCACTGGGGAGACTGTCACCTCAAGGCTAAAGTGAAATCCAGAGACAAAGAACCACACAGAGTCTTGCTCCTTGTTCCACATCTAGTCAGGTGACAAGGACACCAGGCATGGACTTTAAAAGACCATACTGCAGTTGAGAGAACGTTCTGAGGGGACCTAGCACAGTCCAAGGCAGGGTGGGCGGCCATGCTGCCAGCAGGATGAGGGAACACTCACCTGGTAGGTGTCCCATAGACGGATGGTACAGCGCAGGGGCACCTCCCTCATCAGCAGATTGTTCATCCAGCGGAAGGCAAACTGTAGGTAGCGCACCTCATGGCCATCCAGGTGTCGGTGGACTTGCTCTGCATGACACAAACACAGGCCATCAGTGGAGCTTCTGGAAGCTGCCGGCCCCTCTGAGGTCTGAGGCCCACCTAGAACCTAGAACCACCTAGAACCTTCGTGGAGCACTACAGTTCACTTTCCTTTAAGGGAACAAATGACAGTGATGATTAGAGCAACCCGACCTTGTCAGAAGAAGAGCCATGTACGTGAGGAGGTCATGGAAGATGTCAGTCTGGCTGGCTCCAGACGGGGGTGCTGGTGTCCAGAGTGACAGGGTTTAGAGAGGGTAGTGGCTGAGCTGGCTCTCTCCCAGAGACCTCACGCTCAACCGGGAAGACTGTCCCCCTGCATAGAGCCAACAGACTTGTCACTGGCCAGTTGGGCAGCACTGGGATCACCTGAAGATAGCTGGGCTCTATGAAGAGCCCGGCTCCACCAACCACCACCCAGGAAGCATCCACCCCATCAGCCTGCCTGCCTGCCTGTGTAACCACTGTGTAACCACCACCCAGGAAGCATCCACTCCTACCAGCCTGCCTGCCTGCCTGTGTAACCACTGTGTAACCACCACCCAGGAAGCATCCACTCCTACCAGCCTGCCTGCCTGCCTGTGTAACCACTGTGTAACTACCACCCAGGAAGCATCCACTCCTACCAGCCTGCCTGCCTGCCTGTGTAACCACTGTGTAACCACCACCCAGGAAGCATCCACTCCTATCAGCCTGCCTGCCTGCCTGTGTAACCACTGTGTAACCACCACCCAGGAAGCATCCACTCCTCCCAGCCTGCCTGCCTGCCTGTGTAACCACTGTGTAACTACCACCCAGGAAGCATCCACTCCTATCAGCCTGCCTGCCTGCCTGTGTAACCACTGTGTAACCACCACCCAGGAAGCATCCACCCCTATCAGCCTGCCTGCCTGCCTGCCTGTGTAACCACTGTGTAACTACCACCCAGGAAGCATCCACTCCTATCAGCCTGCCTGCCTGCCTGTGTAACCACTGTGTAACCACCACCCAGGAAGCATCCACCCCTATCAGCCTGCCTGCCTGCCTGTGTAACCACTGTGTAACCACCACCCAGGAAGCATCCACTCCTACCAGCCTGCCTGCCTGCCTGTGTAACCACTGTGCAACCACCACCCAGGAAGCATCCACTCCTACCAGCCTGCCTGCCTGCCTGTGTAACCACTGTGTAACCACCACCCAGGAAGCATCCACCCCTATCAGCCTGCCTGCCTGCCTGCCTGTGTAACCACTGTGTAACCACCACCCAGGAAGCATCCACCCCTATCAGCCTGCCTGCCTGCCTGTGTAACCACTGTGTAACCACCACCCAGGAAGCATCCACTCCTACCAGCCTGCCTGCCTGCCTGTGTAACCACTGTGCAACCACCACCCAGGAAGCATCCACTCCTACCAGCCTGCCTGCCTGCCTGTGTAACCACTGTGTAACTACCACCCAGGAAGCATCCACTCCTATCAGCCTGCCTGCCTGCCTGTGTAACCACTGTGTAACCACCACCCAGGAAGCATCCACCCCTATCAGCCTGCCTGCCTGCCTGTGTAACCACTGTGTAACTACCACCCAGGAAGCATCCACCCCTATCAGCCTGCCTGCCTGCCTGTGTAACCACTGGTAACATTCCAGAAATGAATTTCTGCAACAACTGAAAGGGAAAGGGGGAGAGAAGAGGTTGAGAAGGCCCTGACTGCAACCATCTGCCATCCTGTGTCTTATCAATGAGTGATTCTGGCAGAAGTCTGTGTGAGCCTGGGCTTCAGGCCTACCATGGCTGAGAGGTAGTCTCACTGGCAGGAGGTAAAGTTGGGCTACCCCTAGGAAGATGGGGGCCTCAGTCTTATATTGTCTCTGTTAACTACTGTCCTCAGCTGACCAGAACAAGCTGGGCCAAGACACCTCTGGCTACCACTGGGATGTGCAGTGTCCCCTCAAGATTCATGTGCTGGAGGTTGAGTAGAAGTGTTGGAATTAGGAGATGGGGCCTAGGAGGTGGTCCTTATGTCATGGTAGACTTGCCATCAAAAGGGATTAATCAAGTTCTCACAGGGCCATGGTTGGTTCTAATGAAAGTTGTTACAAGAAAAGTATAGCCACCCTCTGTGGATCCTGACTTACAATGTGACCTCTCCTTCTCACACAGTTCCCATCACTGTGATGTCATCTGTCCCCATGAGAGCCAAGCTGATGCCAGAACCCTGTCCTTGATCCACTGGAACTGACACCCAAAGAAACAGCTTTTCCTTATAAGCATAATTTCATTATAGTATTGGCAAACAGACTAATTTAGCTCATATAGAGGAGAAATCTGGGAGACTGGGTCCCAGATAATGTAGGTAATAGACATAGCACCTCAAGATCAATGCAAACAAGGTATATAACCGTGGGATGGAATTGATGAAAGGCAACGATGGCCGTCCCACTGCGGCAGCATGGAGCACAATACCAGGAATGTGGAAGGCTGCGCTGAGGCCTCCAGGAAAGAAGACAAGGGAGGCTGAGACAGCTCTGTGGGCCCCAGGAGAGCTGCCAAGGAAGCAGAAGGCCCCAGAGGTCCTGGTGTGCCTGCCATGGCTGCCTCGACAAGAACAGCCTCACATACCAAAGCTCTGGGCCCAGCGAAAGGGAGGCCTGTGCCCATTATGCCACTGAACAGCAGGGCTCCACATGCCTCACCCAGGCCCTCAGCTCCATGGACAGGAGTGTCTGGGCTGGGCTGCATTACAGAGGTTGCGCAAACAAGATCAGCAGGCATCCATAACTCTATCGGGACAATTTTTTTAAAGAAGACAAAAAATTGCTTCCAACATGAAATTACTTACAGCTACAAAACTAAATTGATGGAAAGATCCAAGAGCCCAAGAGGCTCCTCATCCTGCAGCTCCTTACGGGCACAGCTTGCTGGAACAGGCAGCAGCCTGGTGCTAGGGCCCAGCATACTGAGGCAGGCACTCCAGTCAGTGAAATTCAAATCTGATGAACACTTGAACTTACTGAATAAGGTTCTTCCATACAGAAAAGGGAGGGCATGCAGCCAGAGCAGGCCAGAGGAGGGTGGCAGCTGTGGGGAGCAAACTGCAAGGAGGGAAGGCCACCTGCAGGGCTGCCTATGCAGGCATGGGTCAGAAAGACCCAGCAGGTAGTCCAGGTGTTCAGCTGCAGCAGCACTCCATGGATGTCTGGCCTCCACTCCCTGCCCTGCCTTCTCTAGGGCACAGCACTTCAGCTCTGCTAGGGAACAGCAATGCAGGCCAGAGCAGCCACAGATACAGTGATTCCTCAACCATCCCCTTTCTGCTGCTCCTCAGTCCAGCAACATCTCCATGGCAGAACATGGCTAGCTGTCAAAGAATGTAATGATCCAGAACATATCAACTCTACAGTAACTAACAGGACTCAAGTGAGGTTTCAGGGAGAAAGACAGAGCCCCCAGCTTTGCCTGCAAGGTATCTGTTCACATGCACTCCAGCTCCGAACCACTATGGCTAACACCTGCTCTACTGCTGAGGCTAACCAGGAAGGTCGCGAGCAGGGGTGGTTAACTAGGCACTCAAAGGATTCCCGTGAGTGACAGACTTGGTTTTCCTGATTAGACAACATTTAACTTCCACAAGAGCAAGATTTTGTCTCCTTGAAGACTGTCTGTTAAAGGAGCAGTCTGGTGTTGGAGCTTGCCTCGCTCACCAGAGATACTGCCAGGGCAAGGAAGTGAAAACAAGCCAGCACTGGGCCTTACACACAGAAGAGCCACAGTCCATGCCCGAGTCACATTCTGCCCACAGAGCCAGTGGCCACCCACAGAGCAGGTCCACATCCCAGGACCTGGGGAACAAACAGTTCCAACATGTGCCCAGGAGACAAGTGGTGCCTTTCCAAGACACACTAGCCAGAAACAGCTCGGAAAAATTAAACACATATTTCTGGAGCATCTGTCACTTAAGTAACGTAATGAAACAAAGTAAAACTTAACCCTTTGTGCCCTATTTGCACACACACAGGAAGCAGGCACAGTCTGGCAAGCCCCGTCCCTCCATGGTGACACTGACTTGGAGGGGAGTCAGTCCAGCCAGGACATGTACGTAGCACACCCTCCCAACAAAACTGCAGGGCCACCCATCTCCCCACCTGACCTGGAGACCCTCACCCCTCTCCTGTGGGGTGACCTGTCCAAAGGTGCATCAAGCCAGCAGGAAAGTAGAGCCAGGGGCTCAAGGCCCATCCCTCTTGAAACAGCCTTGGGCAGACACTTACGTGCACGGTCACTTCCCTTTGCATAGGGAAGCCCACCAGCAGGGCCACCAGCAGCAGAAATGGCGGCAAACCCACAGTGCTAAGTGCACGGGGACACAATGGAGGCCCCACTCAGGAAGCCGTGGGAGGACACGCTGCTGCTCCTCCAGGAGCTGGGACACTTGAAGGGAGACGGGAGGAAGGAGTCACCTGGAGCCTTCTAACTATATCACCAGCTTCCTGTGGACACAGCCTTCTCTTTTGCCAAACAGGGCCTTGAATTCCTGCCAGTTTGCTTAAGGGCAAACTCCATACTCATGAAGTGGTGACATCAGCCGCAACTTGAGATCACAAGGACCTTTGAATGCCCATGACCTAAAGGCAGCCCAGATACTGCCAGGCTAAGCCAGCTGACTTAGCCCTATAGTATGTCCACCCTGGAACTACCTGGACAGCATTCATAGGGAAATAGCCATTTTTACCTGACCACATCCTTCTCGGAAGCCAATAGCAAAGCACGAGAAAGTGGAGCAGCATAGCCCTCGACCCTCTGATATGCATCACGAGTTTCTGCAGAGCCACGTCCCAACCCCAACATGGTGAAGAATGGACTACTAAACTCCAGGCATGACTTCCCATTGATACACCGCAGAGGTGTGAGTGGATGGGCTGCAAAGACTCATTTTTCCTGTTCCCTAGTAATCGGGAGCAGATGCTCGGCACTGATAAAGGTAATTTGCTTGGCAATGACTCTGAAACTGAAATTCCCATTCCACTGGAGATCAGGGTGTGAGCAGAATGAAGGAGCAGCAGCTCATTTCACGCTGACACATCCGGTGGGGCAGGGCAAGGCACACTGCTCTGAGGCGACCAAGAAGGGACTGTCCTGTTGGGAATAGGCCTGGCCTGCCGAGGACTTTCCTCAGTGGATTTCAGAGGCCACAGGCTGAGATTTTGCACAAACATCTAGTGCTCCTGCTGGAACACACAGGTATCTTATGCAAACACACTGAATCCTGGAGCTCCCTCTCACAAGGAAAACCATCCATCTACAAATGCGGCAATAAAAACACTTGACTCGGGCTCTAACGATGCAGGGATGCATGGCCACAGAGCAGGTACGACTCACACTTAGACACCCGACCAGAAAAGGCGTGCTGAGCTGAGCACAGATATGAACACAGCATACTTTTGCTTTGCCTGGCATGAATGGGCTTTGATTGGGGGAAATATTTCAATTCTCTAATCAGAAGGATAAAAAGAACAAAAGCGAGCGCAAACTGGCAGTTGACATGAAGCCTCTTTGCAGCTGAGAAGCTACTCTTCATTGGCAGGAAAGCCAGGTCCCAAACAGCAGGACCTGCCAGCTAGAGGACGAGAGATCTACTGTGCGGGGAGGACGGGCTGAGGAGATAACTGGAGGAAGCATGTTCAGAAAACCACACCGACAGCAGCAACGAACGGCCCTACTAATGGCCAGGCAAGCCTCCTCTCAGCCATCCCAATGGACCGACGTGGACCAGAGGCGCTCACTTTTAGGCCTGGGGACCAATGAGACCAGCCAAGTTCCCAAGAAACCTTGCACTTCAGTCAGGAGGGGCTGGAGACAAGAGAAGACTGCTTAAAGTGAGGGTACCATAGGGAGCATGCAGACCACAGCTGTCTCTGCAAGGGGGAAGCTGCTAGCCCTGGGCAGGAAGAGGGCTTTCGTTCATTCCCTCCCAGGCTAGGCAGTAGGTGGAGCCCAGTAAGATCCCAGGGACAAGAGACAGAACTGTACGGTCATCACAGGCTGCACGTAGGGCTGGCACCACGGGGACAATTTGGCTTAAGAAACCTGGACTGCCCTGGCAGTACTCCTGTACAGAATGCAACGGGCCTGCATCACTACACAAAACAAGCTGCGACAGAAGCCCTCCCTGATAAATACTCCACTACCTTTCAATAAAGGCCATATAACCTCTTCAGAAAAAGACATTCTTTTCCTCAGAAATTGTAATGGAAATCAATAGGAAGTGGGATTTATTTAGAAAATTTTAACACCATTTCAGAAATGTGCTGATGATGCAGAGAGGGATCCCAGCCCCTCACCCCCACTCCTATGCCAAGACAAGAGCCGAGAATCCCAGTGGATCGCCAACAGGATGAGAGGCTAAAGAGGCTGCCCGCATCCTCAGAGGCATCCCTGGAGCCCAGAAGCAAGCTGAGAATTGGCAAAGCTGGCTTCCTAGAGGGGTGCCTGTGATCCCACACACAGAAGACATGCCAATCGTGCGAATCCCAGAGGCCCCCGTGTGTCTAGCCAGAAGCAGCTGCTGGTGTACACCCACGTTTGGCCCTGTGCCTGGTTCCTGGCAGGAAGACTCACGTCCTTACAGTGTCTTTGTTACCAGCACTGTCTGGATGTAGGTTCTAGACAGCTCCAGGATGGCACCAAAGAGAGCCTACTAATGGGTAAACATTGTGATGTGGTACGGAGAGGTGCCTTCTGCCTCCATGGGGAAGGCATGGAAACTTCCAGAATCTCTCTTGACTCTATCCCACACATTTCTCCTCTAGGCAATGCTCTTTGCCTGCACCCTTCACAGCAAAACTGACTGAGTGTGCAGCAACTTCTTGCACTCTGCGAGGCATCAGAACGAACTATCTATGCTCAAGAGTGAAGGACCCTGCAGTGAGACGTGCAAAGTGGCCTGGAGTCACTGAGTGTGGCTACCATCCCTGAGAAGGGCACTCTGACGGCAGCCTGAGCCCGTGACTCATGGAGACTAACTCCAACCTCAGGTGGTTGGCATCAGGATAGCGTGATGACCAAGTTAGACACATACAGGACAAATATATGTGACAGCAGCAGATAGGCTATACCCCTATACAGGTGAGGACAGAGGCCCACCAGCAAATGCATTCCTTCAAAACAACTTCGCCCAGGCAATTGTAGCATGGAGGCCAAGGCAGGCAACAGCATCTCCTTATATGCTCACTGAAAATGTGATGGTCAAGGTGGAAGCGTTCAGACCCCAAACACTGTCACAGCTTCAGGGCTGCTGTGACTAATGTTGCCAGTTCAGCTCCAGGTAGAGGTCACAGCACATTCAGTACTGGGCCTTAGAGGACAGGGACGCCCCCTTGCTTACATTCTCAGCATATGATCAGAAGCAAATAAAGCCTCCTAGCAGGCCGTAAAGAATCAGTGTGTACCTCACAGCACAGCAAACATCTTCTCATTCTTAGAGAGGTATTAAGACATATGTTAAGGGATGGAGAGAAGGCTTAGCGGTTAAGGCGCCTGCCTCCTAAGCCTAAGAATGCAGGTTCCAATCTCCAGGTCCCACGTTTAGCCAGATGCAAAGTGACACAAGGGCGCAATGCCGCACTTGCCCACAAGGGGGCGCACACATCTGGATTTCATTCACAGCAGCTGAGAGACTGCTCTGTCTCCCTCTCCCTCTCTCTCCAAAAAAAAAAAAAAAGACATGTTAACAATAACAATCTAAAATACATGTTCTTCTAGGGCCACACAGAGCTGGAGTGATAAAGGTATGAAACCACCCTCAAGTCATGGACATGTTCGCGAACACCTCCACAAGTCCCTCCGGAGCTGGACCATCAGACACCTGGGAGCAAGCACCCACCTCATTTAGTTGGCAAAGAAGGTACTGAGTTTCCTGGCTGTCTAGTGCTCAGTAGGTGGCCACGGGCACTCATACAACAGCCAGCCCTGCCCACAGGAGAGGACGGGGGATGGCAGAGAGGCTAGTGGACAGCCTGCACAGGGGTTGACTTCTTGGCTCCGTCCTCCTGACTCTTAAGAGATAATAATAGGGATGTTAAAAAAAAAAGAGACTGTGGCACTTGAAGGGCAAATTTTAATAAAGCCTAGTTTATTGGCTGAAATATCCTTTTAATGTTCCATAGTTTGGGGGTCATTCTAGGACATGAAGTTCAATACGTAACTTGAAGTTACAAAGATTTGTTATGCTTCCCAGGTTTAGAGTTTTTTCATTCATGTTGAGTTAATTTTTAATATAGCAAAGACATGAACCCAAAGACATGCCAATTCCCAATGGTGGCGGCACCATTTCTTTAACACCCCATGCAGTGAGTGTCTGCTGTCACTTTTTGCACACGCTCTCCTCTCCCCTGGATCTTTACCTCACTGTCAGTTGTACAGTCTTCACTGCAGTTCTCACAATCAGCGTTCGTCCTCCTCGGCTGTCCCTGCTGTGGACCACTGTTGCCTGTGCTAGGAGGGGAACCTTTGCTTACATATGAGCTCAGAAACCAGCTTCTTGGGGCTGGAAACTAGCTCAGTCAGATCCACGCAAACTGGATCGCCAAAACATCCATGTCACACTGAAATCCCAGCACTGGACAGTCAGGGATAGGCGGATGCCTGGGGCGAGCTGGCCAACTAGACTACCTTAAGAGTGAGCTCTGGCTTAAGAAATGACCCAGCCACAACAAGTAAAGAGGAGACAACTGAGGGCAACAGCTTGGGGCCAACATCTGGCCTCTACATACACATGTGCACACATACATGCAGCATTAATACATAAGCACATACATACACACCACACATACATACACACAGGCAAGAAGGGAAGAAAAGGTCTGATTTTTAAAAATCAGCTTGGGCCACGAGTGGTGGGCCAACCTTTAATCCCAGCACTCAGGAGCAGAGGTAGGAGGATCACTGTGATGAAGCCAGTCTGCACTACAGAGTGAGTTCCAGGTCAGCCTGGGCTTCAGTGAGACCCTGCCTTGAAACAAAACAAAACAAAACAAAACAAAACAAAACAAAACAAAACAACAAAACAGCTTGTCGATTTCTATAGAAAAGCATATAGCAAGCTGGGATCTTTGTTAGGATGGAGTTTGAAGTGGGGGATGTAATCGTTGGGGGAAATACGAGATTCTGGTAAATCCCTCTCAGCTGTCTTGCAGTATTCAGTGTACCACACTACTGCACCATTTGTCATGCATGTCCTAAACACTTCACATTTCTGTGCACATAACCAGTATGATGCACTCACCCTCGACTGCTAACTTTCTCTTGTTAGTAGGCAGAAGCCTCATGTCCCGAAGACATGCTAAACCTTGGTTCTCCTGGGCTTGCAGGAGAGGTGCATGCTGTCTGAGGATGAGGAGTTTTACCTCTCCCTCTTGCCTGGAAACCGTTAATATGCTGTGTATACAGTGTGCAAAGCTGAGTGGAAGAGGTAAGCAGGAACGACCCTGGAGGACAAGCATTCTGAGGTGTGTCATTTTGCATAAGCCTAGCCATAGGCTTCTGCAGATACCCTTGAGCACGGCTAACAAGCTCCTTTCTGTTCCTAGGTCCCTGGGAGCTTTCTTTAAGAATAGGGGCTGGTGTTTCACAAAGACTTTGCCTGCATGTACTAAGTTGATTTTAAGGGTACTTTTTTAATACAATGAACCATATTGATTACTTTTTCAACAGTTCAATCAGCCTTGCATGGGGATAAATGACATGCCACCATAATTCATAGTTCTTTTATATACAGTTGGACTTCATTTGCAAAGATTTATGCTCAGGGATTTTAAAAACATGTGCATGTCCATTAAGGATAGTGGTCTGTATTTCTTTATTAAAATACCTTTGATTGGAAAAAGGTGGTTTGAATGTAAAATCACAGACTTGATGGCATTCTTAACCCCACCTGTGGCAATGTTCAGGAAGGTTGTGGAACCTTTAGGAAGTGGAACCTTGCTGGAGGAAGTGTGTTGCTGGAAGCAGGGTCTTTTCTGTCTGCTGTTCATGTTTTCTCTCCCCCTTTCCCCTCCTCTCTGATCAAGTACCTATATAACTCCACCCTCCTCTCTGCTGATGTACCTATATAACTCCACCCTCCTCTCTGCTGATGTACCCATATAACTCCACCCTCCTCTCTGCTGATGTACCCATATAACTCCACCCTCCTCTCTGCTGATGTACCTATATAACTCCACCCTCCTCTCTCCTGATGTACCCATATAACTCCACCCTCCTCTCTGCTGATGTACCTATATAACTCCACCCTCCTCTCTGCTGATGTACCTATATAACTCCACCCTCCTCTCTGCTGATGTACCCATATAACTCCACCCTCCTCTCTGCTGATGTACCCATATAACTCCACCCTCCTCTCTGCTGATGTACCCATATAACTCCACCCTCCTCTCTGCTGATGTACCCATATAACTCCACCCTCCTCTCTGCTGATGTACCCATATAACTCCACCCTCCTCTCTGCTGATGTACCCATATAACTCCACCCTCCTCTCTGCTGATGTACCCATATAACTCCACCCTCCTCTCTGCTGATGTACCCATATAACTCCACCCTCCTCTCTGCTGATGTACCCATATAACTCCACCCTCCTCTCTGCTGATGTGCCCATATAACTCCACCCTCCTCTCTGCTGATGTACCCATATGACCCTCCTCTCTGCTGATGTACCCATATAACTCCACCCTCCTCTCTGCTGATGTACCCATATAACTCCACCCTCCTCTGCTGATGTACCCATATAACTCCACCCTCCTCTGCTGATTGTGATAACTCCACCATCCTCTCTGCTGAACCCATCCCACCCTCCTCTCTGCTGATGTACCCATATAACTCCACCCTCCTCTCTGCTGATGTACCCATATAACTCCACCCTCCTCTCTGCTGATGTACCCATATAACTCCACCCTCCTCTCTGCTGATGTACCTACATAATAACTCCACCCTCCTCTCTGCTGATGTACCCATATAACTCCACCCTCCTCTCTGCTGATGTACCCATATAACTCCACCCTCCTCTCTGCTGATGTACCCATATAACTCCACCCTCCTCTCTGCTGATGTACCCATATAACTCCACCCTCCTCTCTGCTGATGTACCAATATAACTCCACCCTCCTCTCTGCTGATGTGCTGGACCTGATGAACCCCATATAACTCCACCCTCCTCTCTGCTGATGTACCCATATAACTCCACCCTCCTCTCTGCCACCCTCCACCCTCCTCTCTGATGTACCCATATAACTCCACCCTCCTGGACTGCTGACTCCTCCTCTCTGCTGATGTACCTATATAACTCCACCCTCCTCTCTGCTGATGTACCCATATAACTCCACCCTCCTCTCTGCTGATGTACCCATATAACTCCACCCTCCTCTCTGCTGATGTACCCATATAACTCCACCCTCCTCTCTGCTGATGTACCTATATAACTCCACCCTCCTCTCTGCTGGACATGAGGAGATGCTGATGTACCCATAATAACTCCACCCTCCTCTCTGCTGATGTGCCCATATAACTCCACCCTCCTCTCTGCTGATGTACCCATATAACTCCACCCTCCTCTCTGCTGATGTACCCATATAACTCCACCCTCCTCTCTGCTGATGTACCTATATAACTCCACCCTCCTCTCTGCTGATGTACCCATATAACTCCACCCTCCTCTCTGCTGATGTACCTCCACCCCTCTCTGCTGATAACTCCACCCTCCTCTCTGCTGATGTACCTATATAACTCCACCCTCCTCTCTGCTGATGTACCCATATAACTCCACCCTCCTCTCTGCTGATGATGTAACCCACCCTCCTCTCTGCTGATGTACTCCACCACCCTCCTCTCTGCTGATGTACCATGTACCCTCCTCTCTGCTGATGTACCCAATAACTCCACCCTCCTCTCTGCTGATGTACCCATATAACTCCACCCTCCTCTCTGCTGATGTGCCCATATAACTCCACCCTCCTCTCTGCTGATGTACCCATATAACTCCACCCTCCTCTCTGCTGATGTACCCATATAACTCCACCCTCCTCTCTGCTGATGTGCCCATATAACTCCACCCTCCTCTCTGCTGATGTACCCATATAACTCCACCCTCCTCTCTGCTGATGTACCCATATAACTCCACCCTCCTCTCTGCTGATGTACCTATATAACTCCACCCTCCTCTCTGCTGATGTACCCATATAACTCCACCCTCCTCTCTGCTGATGTACCCAACTCCACCCTCCTCTCTGCTGATGTACCCATATAACTCCACCCTCCTCTCTGCTGATGTACCCATATAACTCCACCCTCCTCTCTCTGCTGATGTACCCATATAACTCCACCCTCCACCCTCCTCTCTGCTGATGTACCCATATAACTCCCTCCCTCCTCTGCTGATGTACCCTCCACCCTCCTCTCTCTGCTGATGTACCCATATAACTCCACCCTCCTCTCTGCTGATGTACCCATATAACTCCACCCTCCTCTCTGCTGATGTACCCATATAACTCCACCCTCCTCCTCTCTGCTGATGTACCCATATAACTCCACCCTCCTCTCTGCTGATGTACCTATAACCTCTCTGCTCCACCCTCCTCTCTGCTGATGTACCCATATAACTCCACCCTCCTCTCTGCTGATGTACCCATATAACTCCACCCTCCTCTCTGCTGATGTACCCATATAACTCCACCCTCCTCTCTGCTGATGTACCTCCACCCTCATATAACTCCACCCACCTCTCCTGCTGATGTACCCATATAACTCCACCCTCCTCTCCTGACCCCTCCTCTCTGCTGATGTACCCATATAACTCCACCCTCCTCTCTGCTGATGTACCTATATAACTCCACCCTCCTCTCTGCTGATGTACCCATATAACTCCACCCTCCTCTCTGCTGATGTACCCATATAACTCCACCCTCCTCTCTGCTGATGTACCTACATAATAACTCCACCCTCCTCTCTGCTGATGTACCCATATAACTCCACCCTCCTCTCTGCTGATGTACCCATATAACTCCACCCTCCTCTCTGCTGATGTACCCATATAACTCCACCCTCCTCTCTGCTGATGTACCCATATAACTCCACCCTCCTCTCTGCTGATGTACCCATATAACTCCACCCTCCTCTCTGCTGATGTGCTGATGTACCCATATAACTCCACCCTCCTCTCTGGACTGATGTACCTATATAACTCCACCCTCCTCTCTGCTGATGTACCCATATATAACTCCACCCTCCTCTCTGCTGATGTACCCATAATCCTCCACCCTCCTCTCTGCTGATGTATGTGGACCCAATAACTCCACCCTCCTCTCTGCTGATGTACCCATATAACTCCACCCTCCTCTCTGCTGATGTACCCATATAACTCCACCCTCCTCTCTGCTGATGTACCTATATAACTCCACCCTCCTCTCTGCTGATGTACCCATATAACTCCACCCTCCTCTCTGGACATGTACCCACCATAACTCCACCCTCCTCTGCTGATGTACCCATATAACTCCACCCTCCTCTCTGCTGATGTACCCATATAACTCCACCCTCCTCTCTGGACTGATGTACCTATATCTGCTGATGTGAGGAGATAAGTCCACCCTCCTCTCCTGGACATGATGAGACCAATAACTCCACCCTCTCCTCTGATGTACCCATATAACTCCACCCTCCTCTCTGCTGATGTACCCATATAACTCCACCCTCCTCTCTGCTGATGTACCCATATAACTCCACCCTCCTCTCTGCTGATGTACCATATAACTCCACCCCCTCCTCTCTGCTGACATGTACCCATATAACCACCACCCTCTCTGCTGGATGTACCCATATAACTCCACCCTCCTCTCTGCTGATGTACCCATGATATCCTCTCTGTCCACCCTCCTCCCTCCTGGACTGATGTACCCATATAACAAGTCCACCCTCTCTCTGGATGTACCCAGATACTCCACCCTCCTCTCTGCTGATGTACCCATATAACTCCACCCTCCTCTCTGCTGATGTACCCATATAACTCCACCCCTCCTCTGATGTACCTGGAACTCATGGGGATATAACTCCACCCTCCTCTCTGCTGATGTGAGGAGATAACTCCACCCCCTCCTCTCTGGACTGATGTACCCATATAACTCCACCCTCCTCTCTGCTGATGTACCCACCCCACCTCCTCTCTGCTGATGTACCCAACTCCACCCTCCTCTCTGCTGATGTACCCATATAACTCCACCCTCCTCTCTGCTGATGTGACCCATATAACTCCACCCTCCTCTCTGCTGATGTACCTGACCCTCCTCTCTGCTGATGTACCCATATCCACCCTCCTCTCTGCTGATGTGCCCATATAACTCCACCCTCCTCTCTGCTGATGTACCCATATAACTCCACCCTCCTCTCTGCTGATGTACCCATATAACTCCACCCTCCTCTCTGGATGTGACCCTCCTCTCTGCTATCCTCCCACCTCTCTGCTGATGTACCCATATAACTCCACCCCCTCTCTGCTGGATGTACCTATATAACTCCACCCTCCTCTCTGCTGATGTGCCCATATAACTCCACCCTCCTCTCTGGACATGTACCCATATAACTCCACCCTCCTCTCTGCTGATGTACCTATATAACCCTCCTCTGTCCACCCTCCTCTCTGCTGATGTGGAGATATAACTCCACCCTCCTCTCTGGATGTGAGGAGATAACTCCACCCTCCTCTCTGCTGGACATGTACCTATATAACTCCACCCTCCTCTCTGCTGATGTGCCCATATAACTCCACCCTCCTCTCTGCTGATGTACCTGATGCAAGTCCACCCTCCTGCTCTACCTGACATGAGGAGTACCCATAAGTCCACCCTCCTCTCTGGACATGTAGAATAAACTCCACCCTCCTCTCTGCTGAGGTACCCATATAACTCCACCCTCCTCTCTGGATGGACAAGTCCACCCTCCTCTCCTGGACATGAGGAGAGCAAGTCCACCCTCCTCTCTGATGGACCCATATAACAAGTCCACCCTCCTCTCTGGACATGAGGAGAACAAGTCCACCCTCCTCTCCTGGACATGATGTAGGAGATAACTCCACCCTCCTCTCCTGGACATGATGTGAACAACTCCACCCTCCTCTCTGGACATGAGGAGAACAAGTCCACCCTCCTCTCCTCCCTGGACATGATGAGACCAATATAACCCACCCTCCTCTCTGCTGATGTGAGGAGATGACCCTCCTCTCCTGGACATGATGTCCCCATACCCTCCTCCTCTCCTGGACATGATGTAGAACAAGTCCACCCTCCTCTCCTGGACATGAGGAGCTGATGTACCCAGTCCCACCCTCCTCTCCTGGACATGAGGAGAACAAGTCCACCCTCCTCTCTGGACATGATGTACCCAAGTCCACCCTCCTCTCTGGACATGTACCCATATAGTCCACCCTCCTCTCTGATGGACATGAGGAGAACAAAGTCCACCCCTCCTCTCTGGACATGAGTGAGATATAAGTCCACCCTCCTCTCTGGACATGTGGAGATATAAGTCCACCCTCCTCTCTGGACATGAGGAGATATAACTCCACCCTCCTCTCTCCTGGACATGAGGAGAGCAAGTCCACCCTCCTCTCCTGGACATGAGGAGAATATAACTCCACCCTCCTCTCCTGGACATGATGAGGAGAATAAGTCCACCCTCCTCTCCTGGACATGAGGAGATAAGTCCACCCTCCTCTCTGGACATGAGGAGAACAAGTCCACCCTCCTCTCTGGACTGATGAGGAGAATAAGTCCACCCTCCTCTCCTGGACATGAGGAGAATAAGTCCACCCTCCTCTCCTGGACATGAGGAGAACAAGTCCACCCTCCTCTCTGGACATGTGAGAATAAGTCCACCCTCCTCTCTGGACATGAGGAGAACAAGTCCACCCTCCTCTCCTGGACATGAGGAGAGCAAGTCCACCCTCCTCTCCTGGACATGAGGAGAACAAGTCCACCCTCCTCTCCTGGACCCAAGTCCTCTCCTCTCCTGGACATGAGGAGAGCAAGTCCACCCTCCTCTCCTGGACATGAGGAGAACAAGTCCACCCTCCTCTCCTGGACATGAGGAGAACAAGTCCACCCTCCTCTCCTGGACATGAGGAGAGCAAGTCCACCCTCCTCTCCTGGACATGAGGAGAACAAGTCCACCCTCCTCTCCTGGACATGAGGAGAACAAGTCCACCCTCCTCTCCTGGACATGAGGAGAACAAGTCCACCCTCCTCTCCTGGACATGAGGAGAACAAGTCCACCCTCCTCTCCTGGACATGAGGAGACAAAGTCCACCCTCCTCTCCTGGACATGAGGAGAACAAGTCCACCCTCCTCTCCTGGACATGAGGAGATCAAGTCCACCCTCCTCTCCTGGACATGAGGAGATCAAGTCCACCCTCCTCTCCTGGACATGAGGAGAACAAGTCCACCCTCCTCTCCTGGACATGAGGAGAACAAGTCCACCCTCCTCTCCTGGACATGAGGAGAACAAGTCCACCCTCCTCTCCTGGACATGAGGAGAGCAAGTCCACCCTCCTCTCCTGGACATGAGGAGAAAAAGTCCACCCTCCTCTCCTGGAGAGGAGAATAACTCCACCCTCCTCTCTGGACATGAGGAGAGCAAGTCCACCACCCTCCTCTCCTGGACATGAGGAGAACAAGTCCACCCTCCTCTCCTGGACATGAGGAGAACAAGTCCACCCTCCTCTCCTGGACATGAGGAGAACAAGTCCACCCTCCTCTCCTGGACATGAGGAGAGCAAGTCCACCCTCCTCTCCTGGACATGAGGAGAACAAGTCCACCCTCCTCTCCTGGACATGAGGAGAAAGTCCACCCTCCTCTCCTTTCCATGAGGAGATAAGTCCACCCTGCCTCTCCTGAACTTGGAGCTGAAATAAACCCTCCTTCCTGGACATGAGGAGAGTGGTCCACCCTCCTCAAATGATGTTGACCCTCTCACATTTAATATTGGTCATTTGTGGACATGAGGAGATTTCTCCACCCCCCTCTCCTGGATTATGAACTGATCAGTTTAATCAGTTTATTTCTTTTTAGATAGAGGAGAAAGTCCACCCTCCTCTCCTGGCCCTCAGTCACTGCAACTGAACTCCGTATGCTCCTGACACCTAGTGGGCATGTGCAACTTATTGCTTGCCTGACCTTTTTGCATCTGGCTAACGTGGATCTGGAAAGTAGAATATGGATGGGTCCTCAGGCTTTGCAGGCCAGCCATCTTTCCAGCCATTAATGAACTTCTTCAACAGGCACTGAGTTTTGCTCCTACTTCATCCCAGTATCTTAAGTCAGTAGCTGCACTGAGACTCTTCCAGAAGTAGGTATTCAGTACTATGAGTTTCCCTCTATGTACTGCTGAATCTGCATTCCATAAATTCTTAAATGCTGTATTTTTCTGATCACTCACTAAAAAATGACCCCTAATTTCCCTTTTGATGTATTCTATAATTATTGAAATACTTGAAATTATGTTGACTGGTTTAGGAATGTTTAGAGATTTCCTTAAGCAGCTTATTAATGTCTAATTCAACTATACTTAGAGAACATAGGTCACATTTCTTAAACCCTTTAAGATTTACTGAGACCATTTTATTACCAAGAATACGGCCCATCTTAGTAAATGCCCCAGGTGCAATTAAATAGAAGACGCCAACTTGAGGAGAACTCAGTCCACCCTCCTCTCCTGAACATGAGGAGAGCAGAGTCCACCCTGGTTGCTCAATGAAAGGCCATCACAGCCTCCAGTGGTAAGAGTGTTCCACCCTCCTCTCCTGGACATGAGGAGAACAAACCTGGCTCTGTGTGTTGGCAAAGTACTAATAGGTGCATTAGCATTTGGGAGAAGAGGACAGGTAACTCCACCCTCCTATGTTGTGACTTAGGACATGAGAGAGCAAGTCCACCCTCCTCTCCTGGTCATGATCCTTTGTAGTCCACCTCACTCTGGCATTAGGAGAACAAGTCCACCCTCCTCTTGGATCATGTGGAGAATGTGTCCACCCTCTTTGGACATAATTTTTCCACCCTCCTCTCCTGGACATGCATTTAACTCCAACATGACAAAACCTGCCTTTCCTGGACATTTAGAAGTCCACCCTCCTCTGTGGACATTTAGGAGAACAAGTCCACCCCTCCTCTCCTGGACATGTGTCCCCATCCAAGTCCACCCTCCTCTCCTGGACATGAGGAGAACAAGTCCACCCTCCCCTTGGACATGAAGAATGAGTCCACCCTCCTCTCCTGGACATGAGGAGAACAAACTCCACCCTCCTCTCCTGGACATGAGGAGAGCAAGTCCACCCTCCTCTCCTGGACATGAGGAGATATAAGTCCACCCCTCCTCTCCTGGACATGAACTCCACCCTCCTCTCTGCTGGATGTGCCTAGATAACTCCACCCTCCTCTCTGCTGATGTACCTATATAAGTCCACCCTCCTCTCTGCTGATGTGCCAAGTCCACCCTCCTCTCCTGGACATGCCAGAACAAGTCCACCCTCCTCTCCTGGACATGAGAAGTCCACCCTCCTCTCTGGTGCTGATGGACTCCACCCTCCTCAAGTCCACCCTCCTCTCTCCTGGACATGAGGAGTGCCTAAGTCCACCCTCCTCTCTGCTGATGTGGAGATATAACTCCACCCTCCTCTCCTGGACATGAGGATGAGCAAGTAACTCCACCCTCCTCCTCTCCTGGACATGAGAACAATAACTCCACCCTCCTCTCTGCATGATGAGAACACCCTCCTCTCTGCTGGTACATGAGGAGAACTCCACCCTCCTCTCTGCTGATGTACCTATATAACTCCACCCTCCTCTCTGCTGATGTACCAATATAACTCCACCCTCCTCTCTGCTGATGTGCCTATATAACTCCACCCTCCTCTCTGCTGATGTACCAATATAACTCCACCCTCCTCTCCTGGACTGTGATGTACCCATATAACTCCACCCTCCTCTCTGCTGATGTACCTATATAACTCCACCCTCCTCTCTGCTGATGTACCAATATAACTCCACCCTCCTCTCTGCTGATGTCCACCCTCTCTCTGCTGATATAACTCCACCCTCCTCTCTGCTGATGTACCCATATAACTCCACCTCTCTGCTGAGTCATCCACCCTCCTCTCTGCTGATGTACCTATATAACTCCACCCTCCTCTCTGCTGATGTACCAATATACCCACCCTCCTCTCTGCTGACTCCACCACCCTCCTTCTGCTGATGTGCCCAGAATAACTCACCCTCCTCTCCTGGACCCTCCACCCTCCTCTCTGCTGATGTACCCATATAACTCCACCCTCCTCTCTGCTGATGTACCCATATAACTCCACCCTCCTCTCTGCTGATGTACCTGCTGATGTACCTCCTCTCTGCTGATGTCCCACCCTCCTCTCTGCTGATGTACCTATATAACTCCACCCTCCTCTCTGCTGATGTACCCATATAACTCCACCCTCCTCTCTGCTGATGTACCCATATAACTCCACCCTCCTCTCTGCTGATGTACCTATATAACTCCACCCTCCTCTCTGCTGATGTACCAATATAACTCCACCCTCCTCTCTGCTGATGTACCCCTCCTCTCTCTGCTGATGTACCCATATAACTCCACCCTCCTCTCTGCTGATGTACCTATCTCTGCTGATGTACCCTCTCCACTCCTGGACTGCTGTACCTAACTCCACCCTCCTCTCTCCTGATGTACCTATATAACGCCACCCTCCTCTCTGCTGATGTACCTATATAACTCCACCCTCCTCTCTGCTGATGTACCCATATAACTCCACCCTCCTCTCTGCTGATGTACCCATATAACTCCACCCTCCTCTCTGCTGATGTACCTATCTCTGGACACTCCACCCTCCTCTCTGCTGATGTACCTATAACTCCACCCTCCTCTCTGCTGATGTAACTCCACCCTCCTCTCTGCTGATGTACCTATCTCTGCTGATGTACCTATAACTCCACCCTCCTCTCTGCTGATGTACCCATATAACTCCACCCTCCTCTCTGCTGATGTACCCATATAACTCACCCTCCTCTCTGCTGATGTACCCATATAACTCCACCCTCCTCTCTGCTGATGTACCTATATAACTCCTCTCCACCCTCCTCTGCTGATGTACCTATATAACTCCACCCTCCTCTCTGCTGATGTACCCATATAACTCCACCCTCCTCTCTGCTGATGTACCTATATAACTCCACCCTCCTTTCTGCTGATGTACCTATATAACTCCACCCTCCTCTCTGCTGATGTACCTATATAACTACACCCTCCTCTCTGCTGATGTGCCTATATAACTCCACCCTCCTCTCTAGAACTTGCCTCTATGACCACGTCATGTTTTTTTTCCCCATCCTGGGTGGTTACTCTCATACATGTGTGACCAGAGACCCTGGCAGAGCATCTGTCATCCCACCATGCTGCATTTTCCTCTCTGCCTCAGTCCACAGAAGCCAGCAGCCTATCGAACACTGGCCTCTTCCTGGGTCCCTCCTTCTTGTATACCACACACTTAGCAGATTGAAAGGCCATAACTGATCAGCTCACAGTCTCTGTTGTCCAGTTTCCAGGTAGGACTCAGTTGCCCCCTCTGTACGATCAAGGATTAGTTTTCACCTGGAGGCCTGCTGAGAGAAGACCCTGTTTCGAAGATTCCCCCAGTGGCTGGAGAATTCATCTCCTAGCAGCTGCGTGACTGAAGACCTAGCTCTTTCCTGGATGTCAGCCTGAGAACTTTAATGGCCACAAGGGCTTCTCCAACTGGCTCTTCCTGTCAGGAGCAAAGGCGCATGTCCAGCCCTGCTTTGCAAGATGGAGTGTCATGACAGGACTGCTCCCCACATCATTAGGATCACATCAAGGGATGAGCAGAGCTCCAGCAAAGGCAGACACAGCTCTGGGGGTCACCTTAGGTCTGCCCACCACATTTACTGCATGTGCTGTGGCAGAAAAAAGCCGCTGTCCACCCGCTCCCCTAGATGTCCTGGCATGAAAGAGGGTTAACTCACCAGAGACCCCTGCTTAGAGGAAGCCCATGGCTGTATTCTGCCAGACTGGTAGCGCCACACCCACAGGCCAAGCCCTTTTATCAAATGGGGAAGACGCAGAGAAAAAAAGAGTATGAATGCCTCTATACACCATATCAGCACTAGAAGGCCCGATACAGCCATGGCCAGAGTGAGGAGGCGAAAGGAGCAGGCCAAGCTCTCTGGAAACACTTGTCTCTACTGAACCAACCACTGAGCCCTGGTGCTGAGCCTCCACAAGGCAGTGTCTGGGCATTGACCTGATCTCAGGGCCTTCCGCTGCCTGCTGCTGGGCCAGGCCACCTTACAAACTCATGCCAGCACTCATGAGGACCCACCTTGACCTCTCCCACCCAAGAGAGCCTGATGCTTTGCGCATGGGGACAGGAGCACTGCAGTCGGCTTAGTTAGGAATCAGCAAGGCACCTCCCCGTTAGACTGACCTCATGTGACAGGAGATCCCCAGCTCTGAGCCAGGTGCAGAACCCAAAGGAGAAGACAAAGCAAATGTCTTCCATGAGAGTGGGATGGACACATGGACCGATGGCTTATGGGTGGATGAGTAGAGGAATCCGAAGGGACAGCAAAGAACAGGGACTCGGGGTGCACGCCACTGGAGAAAGCACATACCAGGGAAGTCACAGGACAGATCTTCTTGTCACACACCATTACTGAAGCTGGGATGCTCATGGAAGGGACTTTTGTCTTAAGGGAAAGGAAATATACCACCGTGTGTTGGAGTCAAGCCACAAGGGTGTGGTGGAGATAATAAAGCCAACCACACCTCCCAGCCTGAGATTCTCCAGCTATCTCCTCACCCAGGCCCACAAGCCATCAGCACAGGCAGGCAGCTTGCTCACAGACTTCTAAATCTAACAGGAAGCCACTGAAAGTGCACATGTAAGATGCAGATGCCCTGAGTCTTAGCACCAAGGAAATACAGTGATCTCTTCTTGTCCTCAGTTTCTTGCTAGGGTTTCCATTGCCAATGTGCAACCATTAATGGGAAGTTGTCAAAACAAACAATTCCTAAGCTGCAGGCTGATTTTCTGAGTAGCATAAGGAGATCTCATACCCTCTTTCTTTGTCCATAGCATCCATGCTGCATATGTCACTTGCCAAAGCAGTTGAGAGCGTTTTCATGTAACTTCTTATAATTGTTCTATCTGATTAGTTGTTGTCACAAGACTCTGGCCCTAATTGAAAAATTAAACTTTCCCCACAGGACTGTATGCAGAGGAAAACACATGAATATAAAATTTGATATGATTCTTGGTTTCAGGCATCCATTGGAACGTGTTCTCTACACAAGTAACTCTGCAAATTTCCAACACAGCACTGATAACACCTCACAATGTGTAAAGCCTGGTGCCTCCAGCATGGTGATCGGATGCTGGGACCACATGACACACCACAGTGCCTGGGTAACCTAATCACACTGGTGTCTCCACATTAGGTGCTTTCTTGGCTCTCCACAGAGCACAAGTCCCCAAGGAAGAGTCATGGTACGAGCCAGAACCACCTTCCCCCATCAGTAGCATGGTAGCCACTGTTCAACAACTGGTGGTGGGAAAGATGACCTGATTTGGAACAGCTGCAGATTTTTCTGTGGGATAAATAGACCATGTCCGCGTGGCAATATAACAGCACAAACTACAGAACACACCATCAGGAAGGTATGCTTCACACAAACCTGACTGTGCATATCCTTATTAACCAACTATATCTCTACACAAGAGAATCCACTCTGGGAAGGAACGAGCCTGGCTAGGGCCACGAGGGCATTCCAGAAGCAGTGCCATGGGCCTGCTCCTTCATGTGGCCTGTGCCCTTCGTTATCTGCTGAGTCAGCTAGCTCCAAGAGAAGACGCTGCCAGGCTGGGAGCCAGTCTTGAATGCAGAGGAAGGCATGCTAGAACAGGAGGTAGAAAAGCAGAGGGGAAGGACAGACTTGCATACATGCCATGTACTTAATTTCCTGAGATACAAAGTAAAGGAGAGAATGGGGCCCCAGGGAGTAAGTGTTTACACACATCCTACCCAGATATCACTCTCTGTTCTCATCTCTCAGCACATCCTGCCACAGAGAGCCATGGCTACTGGTGATGGCTGAGAGCAGGACGCACAGAAAACACTGAGCACCACTCACGCAGTGATCTTAAGGTGTCACCAGAGGTCACACTCAATACTCTCAGTGTCCTGTGTTCAATGATATGTGACAATGGACTGATGGTGACTCAAGCACTTGTGTGTGTGTGTGTGTGACATATCCAAAGAAAGAGAATGACTCCAACAGATGGACTGGTTCCAGGAGGTGGAGAACAGGGCAAAAATAAAGGGGAAAGAAGGAGGTTTCAATTAAAAGATGTCTAGCCCAACTCTGATTCCATTAAAACAGGAGACCTATAAGGCACAGGGAACAGTGTCATGGGGTCAGCTGAAGGCCTAGCACTGGCCCACACACACCCAGCAGCAGATACAGACAGAACCCCTAACAGCACCCGGTCCAGTCCACTAATGAGACCATAAATGTCAACCCCCACTTTCTCCAGTGAAAGTGGGAACCTCAGACTCAGATCCCCTACAGGATGACCAGGCAATGGCTGACACCCAGGGTCAGCAACATGGCTGCTTAAAGCTTGCCAGGCGCGTGATCCATGTCTGTACGGTGACAGTGAATGTCAGAGATGCTGGAATTCACAGGCCAACCATACCCATCACTCATCAGATCTCCCAGGAGTGCAATCTCACAAGCATTTGTGCACAGTCTCAGTACTTGTCACTGCCCAAAACAGCTGAGGAGGGCGGAGGCATGTAGGGGCTGAACTTACTAGAAACAGCCTCAGCAAGCCCATGTCCAGCAGAGCACTGCACTCATGTGTATAAAGAAGAGTTTCCTGCCAGGATGTAATCTCAAGAGCAGACTCAGTATTGCCACCATCGAAGGTCTAGTGGGCACAGTGCCTAAGGCTCACCCAAGGAGAAGCTGCTTTCTCTAGTGCTCAGAGGCCCACCCCAGAAAACCAGGGCACACTGCCCACAGCTCCTGACACTGGCACAGACGTCAGGGGCTCGGGTTCCTTCCCCGTCACATGGGGCTTGCATGTCCTTGCTCCGCTTGCTCTGCACACCGACGCTCCCGCATAACATCCCAACGAGCGGTGGCAGAGGCCAGCCGGCAACTACAGCGTCGCAGAGCATAGAGGAGCCTGTCCTAGGTGTAATGTCATCCCTGTTACCATCCCTCCAGACAAACCATCTGAGGAACAAGGGGTCCACCACAGACCTGGGTGGCAGGTGACCAAGGCTGCTGACATTTCCTCCACGGGAAGTTCTGTCTAGTGGGCCCTTAGCCACCACCACACTGCTCAGCAAACCTTGTTGATCCAGATGATAAGTCATGATTCCTCCCGGAGCATTCTGTCCTCATGTAGGGACGATAAGAAATATGTGAGACCAGGATCGTTTGCAGGAAATTATAGACTCAGGGTAAGATGCAGATGTCCTGGAAATTAGGAGGGAGGCATAAGAGTGTAAAGGATGGGCGTGGTGCCCTCACACCTCTGTAATTCACTCATTTAAAAAGGGAGACGCAAACATTAATTGTTCTCAGAATGCTGTATACAAATTAAATTAGAAGACCCCTGCCTTCCTAGTTTGGTTTACACTGGAGCCCACAGGAATCACCCTGGTTCATAGCAGAACCCACAGGAGTCTCCCCTGTTCACGGTAGAGCCCACGGGAGTCGCCCCTGTTCACGGTAGAGCCCACGGGAGTCACCCCTGTTCACGGTAGAGCCCACGGGAGTCGCCCCTGTTCACGGTAGAGCACACGGGAGTCGCCCCTGTTCACGGTAGAGCACACGGGAGTCACCCCTGTTCATAGTAGAGCACACGGGAGTCGACCCGGTTACAGTAGGGTGCACAGGAACCACCCCTGGTTTGGTGCCTCTAGGCTCCCCACCAGCCAGTGCCGGGCACAGCTCTTTGCTCTTAAGTCCCCAGGCTCACTGCTCCCAAGTAATCTGTCCACTCTGAACCACAGCCTGTCACTTGCTTGGAGCACATGACACACAATCTAACAAGGTTCAATGTCCAGATCGACCTCATCCCTGCCAGAGTCAACTGTGTCTCCACAGGGCGGTGACAACAGGAGAAGAGATGAGGAGTCAGCATGCTCGGCTTCATGCCTGCTGGGAACATGTGGGAGAGGAGGGCTGTGCACCACAGGGTGCTCTGTGCTTACCTCAGCACAGCACAGGGCCACAGCCCTGACCTCTGGGCAAAGAGGGCAACGTGGTTCACGGCTGACAGTGTTCCAAGGAGATTCCCTGAGAGGTTCTTGGCATGACAGCAAGCACAGACCAGAGTGGCCCCTCAAACACTCAAACCCTGACTTATACAGGCATGCACATACCCCAACACACAAGGCCACACAGGAGCCCAGACTGAGAGGAGGCAAGTAAGGGATCCAGTGTCAACAACTGTGAGTTCAAATCCCACCTCCACCCTCACAAACGAGGCTCTGGTGAGAGTAAACTAGGGAAGAAGCGCACGACGGGACACAGGCAGAGCTCAGTGACCGCTGGCAGTCAGAGGTTCACTACCAGGCACCCACATGTGGCTGCGTGGGAAGCCGACTCTCGTGGTAACCTGTGAAGGCATCACTGTATGGAGGCTGGCTGGCTGGCATCTGGGCCTGTATGAAGGAATGGAAGGATCAGGCATGTGGAGCCGAGCTCTGGCCCACGTGAGAATGTGTAGGCAGTGGCCCTCTCTACCAGGCCAGCTATCTGACAGGTCTTAAGAGGAGCAGGAGGCTGGTGGATGTCCACAGTGAGGTGCTGACCCGGGTCAAACCAGGTGAGCCACAGCTTCATGAGCCCGAGCAGTGTGAGGGTCTTGGGCCCAACCTCCCAGGCCCCCACAGTGCAGATCCGCTGAGGTAAGACTCACAATCTCACCAGATGGCGGAGAGGGTGCTCTGGCCTAGGAGAGCGTTCGGGTGCAGCACAGCAGATGCCTCTGCATAGTTCTCCTCACCAACTTTCAGGGGCTCAAGACCGGCTCTGGAGGTCAAGGTTCAGGGAGGGTCTCCACTCATCCCCACATGCACTCTCCCACCCCAACATACCAAGCTTCCTCAAGCTTGCCTTGGCTGTGCCCATGAGGAAAAGCCCTTCCCACAGCCTGGCTCACCCTCAGGGTCTCAGATACAGCAGAGAGCAAAGACCAAACTTCCACAGTGATGGGGACTGCAGAGGAGTAGGTGTGAGCCCACAGGAAGACAGAGTCCAGGGACCACCCAGCATGAGTCCACCTCTGAGCAGGACACAGTGCATGAGATGGAATAATGGCTTTGGTTAACGGGTTGTTTGTGAGGTGGAAAGGAAAGGGTGTTGGCAGCCCCCTCCCCCCGCTGCATGGAAATACGCCAGGCCCTGTCCTGGGTTTAGGAGCAACACCAGTCCTCCACCTCCAGCTCCACCGTGAGGAAGACCAGACACTGAGGCCCAGGAATCATTTCCAAAGCAAAGCCCACGGCCTACACTGAGCTCCAGACTCCTCTCGATAAGTCATGGGGAATCGCTTCACTCCGATGTCTCTGCTTCCAATGTAAGTAACTAGTCAGCAATAAATCGGACCGTCAACCTCAGCATGGAGGCCACAAGACACCATCATGTGCTCCTGCGCTCGCCAGGCCTCACATGCCTGCATTTCATGCACACAGGCAGCTATCACTGCTTTCTGGTGGGAAACACTCCACACTCAAGCAACTAGAGTAAAACAAGATTATGGTTCTGCCTTCCCATTCCCAGCACCTCAGTGGTTCAGAGAAGAAAGAGGGTAGTGACCAGACCTCCCCATTCCCAGCACCTAGGTAGATCAGAAAAAAAAAGTGAGTAGAGACTGGTGAAGTGCTTTTCCCATCTGGTTCCACTTCTTGCATGAGGGGCAACAAGAGACAGAAGCAGTGAGTCCTTTCCCCAGAGCTCCCACCTCACTTTAACTGGAGCAAGATGGCTTTGGAGTGACATGGGTGGGGGAGTCAAGATGGTCTCAGGGCCTCCACTCTGAACAGCACTCTTTTATAGATGTGCTGAGTATGGCCTGGGGAAAGAACTCTCTGAATGACTGTTAAATGTTCTAATGTAGGACAGAATGTCCTCAGAGGTCACAAGCCAACTACCCATCAGAATGAGGTCTTAAAACACAAGCAATCGTTTCATCATGCAGGGAATTTAGTGTGAGCAGACATGAAAGCCACAAATCCCAAGAGTGGGAGGAGAATTGCCTCGGTTTTAAGAAAATAGATCCCTCTGCATTTGTCCTGGAGGAAGAGCTGGAAACTATCTTACAATGGGGAGGAAAAGAGAACAGTGGGCTGGAGAAATGGCTTAGTGGTTAAGGCATTTGTCTGCAAAGCCTAAGGACCCAGGTTCGATTCCCCAGGTATCATGTAAGCCAGATACACATGGAGGCACTTGCATCTGGAATTCATTTGCAGTGGCTAGAAACCCTGGCATGCTCATTCATTCTCTCTCTCTCCCTTTCCTTCTCTCAAACAAAAATAAATCATTTAAAATATTTTTTTAAAGGCGAGCAGAGAGGGGAGATGACAGAAAGAAATGGCAGTGGAGGGAAAGGTAGAGGAGGATGTCAGGAACAAGGGCTTGGCCCACCCTCTGAAGGTAGGAATGAAGGAAAGTGCTGCTGGCCTGGTCCCAAAGTCCCAAGACAAAAGTGGGACTGACAGTACCCCTGGACCCAGAACTTGAAGTGAAGGCGAGAAGAGGGGAGCAAGGAAGAGCACGCTGGGGCTGGGCTGGGTGGGGGCAGACAGCACCAGGATCAGCTGGCTCAGAACCTCCAGGTCAGGCCTGGGTGGCCAGGACATCCCAGAGGGATAGGGCACCTAGATCACCCTGAGTGGACTAGCCTCCTCTGGTTATCCTAACAGTTCTGGATGGCAAATGTCAGAGACTCTCCCTGAAGAGCAAGGCTCCTCTAAGCAGAAGATACTTTCTGTACCCAGCACGGTGGCCCACTAGGGGAAAAGCCAGGAAATCTAAACTCCCAGAGGCAAATGGATGCCAGAGAACTCAGCTCAATCCGGTGATAAAGGATTGCTACCTTGAAGGCACTCCTACCACCCGCCACTCCCTCCAGGGCACCGTCCCTAAAGCATGGCATGTTGGGATTTCTTTGGTTTTCTGTTTGTTTATATCTACATAAGGCATCCCTCTTCCCCAAAAAGCAACAGAATATCCATTTCAATTTTGAGTTGAAAGAATATCACATCGACTTAGGAAACTCATGTCACCACTTCCAGACTGAGTGCCCGTGGGAACCCTGACCCTGGGCTGCAGGTGATCCCCTTGAGCCCCTGGCTGACTCCAGGATCCCAGGAACAGTGAGCACAGGCCCTCAGTCTTGGCAACAGATGAGTCCTTTCAGTGGGAATGATAGTGGACCGAGTTCCGGGCCCAGGCCGCTGCCCAAGGCAGGAGCCTCACTGCACAGGGCTCCCACAACGCAGATGCGGCTTCCCCTGCCCAACGGGACTGCCCAGGAGGAGGGCACAGCCTCCTCTCCCTGACAGACAGAACTTCAACTTCACCTGCACTCTGCCAATCACCACGCCTGTGAGCCTCAAGTGAAACACCACCATTACACTTCCAGTTCTGAATCAGCCATTCTCAGGCCTAATGAGGCTACACGTTGGACAGGCCCACTGCACTGGGGACAGCTGGGAACAGTGACGATTCCGTGGTGCCACACCACACTGCTAATTTATTTTCTGCTCTCCAACAGCTTACCTTGTAGGGGTAATAAAAATATTTCACTTGGATGGTAATAAAGCTGAATCTAGTTTACTAGCTGTAACTGAATTTTATCCTGAAAGAATAAGTCAGTTTTAACCTTATAATGTAGTCACAACAGCTTTCAGAGAAACTTCATTAAAATCACATTTAACCCTAATTAAAAACCCAAGAAAGGAAAAATGTACAAGTAGATAAAGCCAGTTAACACACAGAGGTAGGGCTATTATTGAATAATAAATTCCAGCGTTTTCTTCCGTAAGGGCGAAAGTGTGAAATATTAGTAACAATAACGGCCGGCAGCCGGAAGGCAGGTAGGGGCATCACCCTACAGAGGAGCCGGCGAGGGCTGGACTGGGACCTCCACAGCTCATCAAGTTCCAACACATCAGACCTCCCAACACTTACCTCTCCCCCATGACCCGCCCACCATATGGCTTAATAACGTCACCCACAACAGACAGCAATATCATTTGAGTCGCACAATGTACTTCACACTTACTAAGTGGTATAGGACAGAGAAGGGCCAGCAAGGACATTCCTCACTAAGCCATGCTGCTAGTAGGTGGCACATCCAGGTGGATGGCCTCCAGAACCAAGCTGCTCCAGAGACGCCCAGGAAGAGTCTGGTGCCTCCTTTTCTCAAGTACTAGTTGCTAGAGGCAAAATTCCATTTTTACTCATCAATTGACATCTTCCCTGACACTCAGCCACCAAAAGCTTGGGACCTGGCATCCTTACATTCCTACAGCTGGAGGTCAACCTGTCCCCTAGGCTTCTGCCAGTCTATGGGCAGTCAGCCTGCTTGACCCTTAGTGAGGGACTCCCACCATACCAGCTCCTGATGTCACAGGTACCCAGCATGAGACAGGCCACTTGCTAGAAGCAAACTACTAAGAAGCCCTCTCCCTCCTGCAGTTGTTGACCAGAGACATGGCTAGATGGCTACGCAGGACAGGTGCAGGGACAGCAGAGAGATCAACCCTTACAGACCCTCCCACAGAACCTGGTCCCTGATGGCAGATCCAAGGAGGATGTGCAGAGCCCATGTGTCCAGCGTCCTCTAACCAGCTTAATGAAAGAATCGCATCCTTAAGGAAGTACAACACACCTTCCACAAAGCCATACTGTCATGGATGTCTGCATTTAAATGTGACTAGGAAGTGGTAAGACAAGGCCCCAGGCCTCATGCTCACCAAGCCCAGCCTGAGGTTAGCACACCGAGGCAAGGCTCAGCACTCCACAAGGTCCGTCCAAGGGTGTCACTTCCTACACAGTCATTCTGTCAAAGCCAGCGTGCTCCCAGGATCCAAAGCTGCAAATGCAGCTTCAATCAACGCATCCCGATCCACAGGCACTTTTGCTGCCTGTGATTACAGGAGCTTCAAAGATTCCATTTCAAAGTAAAAAAATGAAGAAGCCTCCTTTCCTTCCATCATGTCGTTATTTTGACTCAGAGAATGTGAAAACTTTGAAGTGCAGTTTTTCCATTTCATTTGCCCAAGACAAGCCGTGCTCTCTGCTCTGGGTGCTAACATGATAATTCCTCCCATGGAGACATAAGCTATCCGCTCTCAGCAGTGAGGGGTATCTGCTGTGGGACTGTTGGACATCTGCATGTCCTGGAGAACAGGCACACTGGGGGGACACAGCAGTCTGAAGAGCCCTCAGCAAGGCTTTCCTGTTGTAAAGTCAAACTGCTTGCATGAGCACCAGCTACCACGTAACAGGACATTGCGGCTGGGTGCTGAAAGCCACAGGTCCCAGACAGCTCTGGCTCTTGCCTTGTATCTACCGAGTGCTCTCTGGAGTGGTGGGTGACACTTCCTCCAGGTGTGCTGGCTAGGAGGTGGCATGCTCTCTGTGGCCACTTCCTATGAGGACACCAGGCCTGTCAGCCAGGGTCCCACCCTCATAATATCAGCTAACCCAATTAAAGGCCCCATTTCTAAATATAGGCACTCTGTGTGGGACAGGCTGCCTGCTGAATGTAGGGCTGCAAAGACCACCACCATGTGAGACTACTAAGCCGCTCCACAGGCTGAACAGCAAGTAAGCAAGGTGGTCCGTCCAGAGCGTAGGGATACTGCAGAGCACGCACATTGCCTGCACGTGGAAACCTGTTTCAGAAGCACTAACTGATGGCACAAGCCATGATGGTGCTGTAGCTTGAATGTGAAATGCCCTCCATAGCACATGTGCTTGACACCTTGGTCCCGCTGTAGTGCTGTCTGAGCCATGGTGGAACCTTTAGGAGGTAGAACCTTGCTAGAGGAAGTGGATTGCTGAGGTGGACCTTGAGGTTTTATAGACCAGCCCTACTTCCTGTTCACCCTCTGCTTCCTGACTGGAGCTGCAATGTGACCTGCTGCCTCCTGTTCCTCCCACCATGCCTTCTCTGTCACATGGAAAGTGTCATTTTTGGAACTGTAAGCCAAAGTAAACTATTCTTCCTTAAATTGCCTCTGGTCAGGTATTTTGTTCTACCAATAGTAAAGTAATGGAGGTAGGAACATTACAGAAGAAAACTAAGGAGACCCACAAGCTTGGGGCCCTGCAGCCAAGACAGTGAGACAGTGCCTTCTTCCCAGGATCCCAACTGCACCATCTTGGCTCTGCCTCAAGAAGCTGCCGCCTCAGAAGTCCTGCATCTCCCCATGTGCACACTCTCTAGAAGCCAAGGTCCTGTCGGAAACTTCTCCTTGAACTCACCTGTGCAATCCAATCACCATTGTTTTCCACCTTTAAGTACCAAGGCCATGAACTGTGCTGCTGAGCACATAAAAAATTTAAAAAAAATTAAAAATCAAACAGCAGATTCATCATTTGAATGTAAAATGTTCCCCATAGGCTCATGTGCATGAAAACTTTGTTGCTAGGTGGCAGTGCTATTCGGGGAGGTTGTGGAGCCTGTAGGAGGTGGAGGAAATGGGCTGCTGAGAGGCAGGTCTTGAAGGTAATATCTGCTCTGAGCAATGACAACCACTATGCCTCCCTGTCCATGAACTCAGAGTCAAGATAAACCCTTCCTCCTTCAAGTTGCTTTTGTTGGGCATTTCGTTACGGTGATGAGGAAATAACCACTATAGCTGACTGTCAGGAAGGCGGCAGAAGGGTGAGCAATGGATTTCAGGCAAAGGAAAGGAAGACCACAGAGACCCTGAGAGCTCAGAGCACGCCTACGAGCAGTGCTGCAGGAGTGCGAGCAGGCCTGGGTCTGGCCAGAATGAGGAGGGACAGGGACAGGGACAGAGAAGACACTAAGCTCAGGGTCGGCAGGTACAACCTGGTCATAGGCAGATGTCAACAAGCTGGGAGGATGGACTGGAGAGAAGGCATGTAGGGACAGAAAAGCAGAGCCTGTTAGGAGAACAGACTGCCAAGGTCAGTGTCCTGACCAGGAAGACTCACCTGCCCCTTCCCCAGCCCAGCCCAGCCCAGCCCAGCCCAGCCCAGAATCCCTAAGCCAGCTTTTCAGAGACTTGCTAGTAAATTGCTTATACAGGGGCTGGAGTGATGGCTTAGCAGATAAGGTACTTGCCTGTGAACCCAGGTTCGATCCCCCAGTACCCAGATGCACACGGTGGTACATGTGTCTGGAGTTTTCAGGGGCTAGAGGCCTTGGCACACCCATTCTCTCTCTCTCTCCCTCTGTCCCTCTTTCTCTCACTCTCTCTCAAATATTAAAAAAACCACATATACATATGTAGGTGTATGTATGCACAAATAGAGGTATGTTTATACAGATGTGCATGTATGTGTATACAAGTATGAATACATACTATACAGGTATGTCTATATGTATGCATCTATGCTGGGATACGTATGTGTACAGGTATGTGTTGATATGTGTGTATGTATATGTACATAAGTACACGTGGAAGTGTATCCATTTGCTTATATGCGTGTGTAGCACTTACCTTCTCAATGTAGTAATAAATATCAGACCAGAAGCAGCCAATGGAAGGAAAGGGTTTATTCTGTCTGACAGTTTCCAGGGGAAATTTTATCATAGTAGGGAACACACAGCACAGCAGGCAGCTGGGTGTCACATCTTGTCACCACAGCAGGAAGGAAGTAGAGTGAGCTAAGCTACCCCATTGGGTTGGACTCATAACCCTCAAGGCCCACCCACACACCTCCTCCATCCAGGCTCCCCTTCAAAGGCTCCATAACTTTCGCAAATTGCCACTAACTGGAGACCAAGTATTCAAAACAAACCACCACAGTATGTATACAGATGTGCATGTATTTTTATATATGCATGCATATATGTGGATGCAGGTGTATGTGTGTGTGTGTGTGTGTGTGTGTGTATATATATATATATATATATATATATATATATATATATATATATATACACATACATACACATACATACACATACATACATACACACACACACATATGCATGCACGCACATACAGGCATGCGTAAATGTGTATGCAAGCATATATGCAGATATGTGTGTATGTGTATGTATGTTTATACATATGGGCATGTGTATATTTGCATGTAGATGTATACTTAGCCATGAATATATGTATATATAGGTGTGTAGATGAGTATGAAGTATGTATAAAGGCAGGTATGTGTGTATAAGCATACATATATGTACATACAAATATGTATGTATGTTTATGGGTTTGTGTACATAATATTTGTATATAGATGTGTCCACATGTAGGTAAGGCTGTATGTGTGTATATTTATATACATATATTTTAAATAATCCATTACATAGGCCAGTCTCCTCCTGAAGCTTAGTACTGGGTTTAAACTGCCCTCTGCCCCACTCTGAGCTTATCCTGAGAAGGATTATCTGATGAAACACAGGAATTTCAGCAAATACTGAGCACTGCCCAGGGCATGCTTATACCAGAGAGCATTCATTGTTTATCTGAAAATTTAAATGGGCATTCTTTTCTATTTGCTGAGTCTGGCATCCAGAACCCTTAGCAGCTCTGTGGGTTGGAGGAAGAAGGTGGGAGAAAGGAGTTAGTCCCAATTTTTACTGAAGGAAAGCAGCAACTGCCCTAGGTAAGAAACCAGAAAGCGTGTTTCTACTGACTCCTCTGTCTCTCCATACAGTAACCTGGGCAATGATCGGATTCCAAGGGCCTGCGGGAAAGGATTTGCCTGACCATCTGAGTTCAAGCTGCTCATCAAGACTGCTTCCCCAGCCCCTAGGTCCACTCTCAGCCTTAGGCGCCCCAGACAAGTGAGGACAAAGCCTACCAGAGCTAGGGTTCCAATCTCAACCCCACTCCCCAAACATGCCTCACAGTCACCAACTTCCCTCAGGATAAAGTGTGTGGTAGATTGAATGGATGACCCCAATGACGCAGGAGATTTATTAAAGCATCTTGGATTTCTAGCTACTGGACTGGAGGAGACAGTGGACAGATCCTAGGGTCCAGCCCTAAGGTGTAGGATGGATTTACAATTCCAACCTCAAGATATGCAAAGTGCTTGAGTGCCTGCAGTTCCTGAAGTGTGCTTGCATATGATGGTGGTGGTAGTGGTGATGATATCTCTCTCTCTCTCTCTCTCTCTCTCTCTCTCTCTCTCTCTCTGTCAGGTCCTATAAAAGAGGGACAACTTCTGCCATTATGGAACTTCCCCTGGATCTGCAAGCTTCAAATAAATTCCCTTCCTCCATAACAGTGTCTGCTCTGGAGATTCATCCCAGAAACCCGAAGCTGTCTGCTACACAGTGTTACCCTTAAAGGGACACCACTTTCTTCCTCTGTGAAGCAATTCTTTAAGGTCTAATCTTGGTTCTTCTGGAAAAGCCAAATGAACACTGCCAAAGATATTTAATACCTGGAAAGTGCTCTGTAGATTTGATCCTTAAAAGACATGGAAAAAAACCTTCATTTATAGAGATATCACCTGTGCCACAGTCTGTGACCATGGCGGCTTCCCAAAAGTGGGCAATGGTCTGGGCTTCAGTAGAAAGCGCTGAAAACGGGCCTCTGGGAGTCTGGACTAGAAGACCGCACTCTCCTGGCAGTTCTATCCTGGCAGAGACCCACATCATGGGATCTTAGGTTCATTCAGACATAATAGACATTAATGGCAATAAGATGTGCAAGGGGTGCCATTAGGATCCACCGCAAAAACGTAAATTGTCATTTTCAAATAGACATGAGCAGTCCAGACACAAGATAGGCAAGGATCCCACTGGACACTCTATGAATTGTGCTATCAGGAGGGTAGGTGTTAACAAGTATTCATCACTGCGTGGTAAACACTGCTGGGAGCTGATGGCCTGATGTATAAAAATCTTTCATAATTCAAGAGCAGTTTGATAGTCAAGGCAAATGCTGTAGATCGATGACTTTAGAATACACATGCTGTCTGCTTTGAGCTACAAACTCTTACAATTTCAGAGACCCAGGCAGGAAAGTACAGAGGATGTGACAGTCTCATTCTGCTTTCTCTGCAGCTATGTGACATATGCCCTTCCTATGACAGAAAGCAAGATAAACTGTAAGACATACTTAACTTTTAGTCACTGAATTTCACTTAGCTATGAGCCTTGTTTGGGGAAATTTTTGGAAAAAAAATTATTCTTCCTGAACAAAAGTGTCAAACCTAATCATTCCCAGCTTCCATATTTCATGTGGTTATAAAACTGAATTCACATTTGGCTGAAACTGCAGCCTATGTGGCTCTCTGACATCCTTTCTGCACTTGGCTCCCACCAGCCATGCTCAACATGGACGCCCATGCTTAACAGAGCTCTGCCTGCCCCTGGCCCACTGCAAGCAAATGACATGGGCTGGCCACAAGGGATAGACTCTGTATAGCACTCTCGGCTGGACAAAGAGCCCTTCTCACTCAGAACACTGTGGACAGAGCTTCCACTTCCATCAGCCTGAACCCCAAGAAAAGGACAAAGGGGCCGAGTCCCTGGCCTGGGACATGACTGCTGTTCTCCGCTGCTGAGCTCCAAGGGCTGCTGACGTTCACTGTCACAGGTCTACTCTCGCTCAGAGCACTGGGATTTGGCCAGCGTGTATCTCGTGCTGATCTAGTGCATGACAATGTGTTCAGTACCAGCCATGAAGACTTATAGCTAAGCTGGCATGGAGAGGCTTACAGAGTGTGTGTGGAGAGTCTGACAGGAATCAGTGGAGGACACCAGGACAGAGGGAGCCAATGTGAACAAAAGAAAAGAAGGAAAGAAGGCAGCAGTGGGCACGTGTGATGAGAAAGGAGACACAGGGTGATGGACAATGCAAGGGCAGAGGGACACCACAGAATGACACGCAACCCCCCACTGGATGGTCACTTTGTGCTGTAGGTCCTGGCCGCTTGCACACACATGCCTGATTTTGATTTCTTTCTTTTTTTCTTCTGTTTGCTGGCTGTGAAAACAACCACATCTGCTTTGCTGACAGTCTTCCATAGGAACCCTAGCTGAAATTATCCAGCAGCTGCTTCTGAGTGGAAGCTCCTCCTGCTCCCACCTTTGGCTCTAATTTTAAAATCAGTGGTTTAAGTCTCCATTCTCATTTTGCAGGAAACTACAGCATCTGCCCCAGACTACAGGGCTCCCATGGCCTCCGCATTAGCCACCTGTTCCTCTAGATAGGCTCTGCCTCCCACCCTGTGCATCCCAAAGACCACCTCCTCTCAAGACTTCCATTACAGACACAGCCTCCTACTTCCCATACTGCGTTTGTAACCAAATAGCACCCTCTCTAGAGGTTCAGGGATGCTGGAGACACTGCACTCAACACGAGAATTGTCTAAGGTGCCTTCTGGAAATTCTTTACCCTTTCCTTACCACACAGAAATAAAGTAATGATGCCAAGGCCCTCTCCTGAGCCTCCCTCCATTCTTAGCTACTCTGCATTCTGTTCAGACTGCTGGGCCCACATTCCCACACCACTAAAACTCCAAAGTTCCCAACCTCAACTCTGCAGAGCTATCAGCTCCTTTGCAAACTACCCTCAAGTGCCTATAAGCTCTCCTTTCTCTTCAGCAAGTCCATAGAGGGCTCCACTCACCGAGGGGCAGTGGTGTCTCGAGTACATTCTAACCTTTCCTGGACACACAGAGACAAGGCAGCAGGTTCAAGTGCTCTTCATGAAAGCTGCACACACTCTGCTGCAAGCAGGGCTCCCTGGAATTGCGATCCCACCGCTTCCATGTGCTGTGAGGGATGATGGCTCCCAGCCTGCAAAGTACGGTGTACTTATGTCATGGCCATTAAAGAAAGGCTCTGAAGCCGGGCATGGTGGCACACGCCTTTAATCCCAGCACTTGGGAGGCAGAGGTAGGAGGATCGCCATGAGTTTGAGGCCACCCTGAAACTACACAGCTAATTCCAGGTCAGCCAGGACGAGAGTGAGACCCTACCTGGAAAAACCAAAAAAAAAAAAAAGCTCTGAGGTTTCACTGAAGAGCAGAAGCAGACAGGTGGGACAACTTGGCCTGTGACTCCAGACAGCTCCTGTGGCGGGATCAACCTGCCCTTGCATGGAAATAAAAGGTGCTTCATGGAAGGGCACAGGCATAGGGGCCCCTTGGGGGTTACTGCCAACCTCCCAAACAAGCAAGCAGCAAAGCTGCACCGAGCTTCCTTCTGCACCACAGCTCCTAAGAGAATCAGTTCAGGTAGTTCCCCAACTGTAGCCCTGCAGTATTCAAGCTTTGGTTATAACATACTTCCCAGAAAATAAGAAATGTGCCTGCAGAGGGGTACAGGAAGAAGATGAGAACCAGATAGGACCGTGTAACGCAAAGCTCCTGAAAATCCTATTTCAAAGAACCAAATGAGGCTGAGGAACACTTGAGAAATCGCTGGTGGGGGAAAAATCCAACTACAGCCAAGTACAATGGCACCAGGAGTGTGACAGAGCATGTAACTGCACTTAGGGGGGCCCGAGAGCAGCACTGGGATGGAAAGTAGCTAAGAAGAAAGCTGAACCAAATAAAGCATCACTGAAAGAAATGTGTAACACGACATAGTATGGAAATTAGGCAATAACCATTAGACATAGAGCTGGGCTGGGCAGCAGACTCAATAAAGGAACAGAACAAAGTTGATAATTCGTACATCTCCTTTTTATAATGTCACTCGGTCCTTTTGCAATCCAACTGTATCCCCATGGCTGTGACAGTTTTCTCCTGCTTACAGAGCAGTGAGGGGCAGGCCAGGAAGCTTGCATACCCCCATGGGGCCCCCAGCCAGGCTGTTCTAACCAAATGCATCAGAGAAGTGACTTGCTAGGCTTACCCAGGACTCTGCATCAGCAAGTCTCTCATCTGTAGCTCACTACTGACCAGCTGTCACAAATACATATTTCTGCCTGGCACTGTGGTGCTAATGCTCTGTTCATTAATTTAACAAACTATCAGGAGGATGTGCCTAGAACGGGCAGGCATTATCTCTCAGCATTCATTTAATTAAACTCTCCATTGCAGTATGACAGTCAGCACATCACAAGGGGAATTATTTTAAGGATGAAGGTAAAAAGGATTTCAAAGTCCCCACTTAAACATGAAAGTGTAATCTAAAATTGCCTGAACACATACTATAATTTTTCTATAATATTGATGATGTTATTTCCAGGCTTGGTAATTAATTGGATTCCATAGAGAAATTATCCCAACTTCCTTGATAGCAAAATGATGCACACACAGGCAGGAACCTGCAGCAAAGGACAGCCATCCACAGGCACCCTGTCACCTTGATGAGCTAGTCACCTGGCTCACTCACAAGGAAGGATGTTTCCAGGATCATGCACCACTTCAGGCCATGCTCCTCATAGGATTCCCATACAGCACAGATACAGGGGCCAAGCAGCACAGAGGCTGAGCTACTGCACAGATGTACAACAGTGAACAGGCCCAGGTGCCACCAGTCAAATGAGAACAAGTGGTCTGGAGGGATGGTTTAGTGGTTAAGGCGTTTGCCTGCAAAGCCAAAGGACATAGGTTTGATTCCCCAGGACCCACGTTAGCCAGATGCACAAGGGGGCACACGTGTATGGAGTTCCTCTGCAGTGGCTAGAGGCCCGGGCACGCCCATTCTCTCTCTCTCCCCACCCCCTTTCTCCATCAAATAAATAAGGAAAAATAAAATAATTTTTTAAAATGAGGACAAGGACAGCAGGGTGAAAGTGCTATAGCACAGAGATCTCCCCATGCTCAGCGAGACGCTGCACTGCAGCCCAGCTTACCATCAATTCGGCTCACCAGTTCTTCCAACTTCTTCACCTTCATTTGAATCCCAGGTTGGGCAAAAGTGTAATTGTCCTAAGGAAAAATAACAATGTGTATTATATGCATATAAAACAAAATACATACACCTAAGATGAAAAAGGCACTGAAATACCTTAATAATAGTGAATAGTTTATTACCAAACCAGTTCACAAACTGCTAGGTTGCATCTTGAGAAATGACTGCAGGGACACAGATGGCGTGACAAAGTAGGCCTTACTTGAAGGAGAGCCCAGGTTTCTGATGTCACAGGATGCCAGTATCTCTATATGTAAATGCAGGATATTTACATTTAAATTGAACACACAGGTACCCACTGTCCAGGTCACTGAACAGAACATCTGCTGGAATGGCTGCCTTGCTAGGCACCTGGACATAAGCACTCGATCCACCAAGGAGCTGATGGGAATGGAAAATGTGCCCAACGCTGGGAGTGCCAGCACCATGGGACAATCCAAGTGCGGACAGCAGGGTCACTGCAGGAGCTGCAACTGCTCTCCGAGATGTGGACGTGCTGGGGGATGCTCCTTGGAGCTATGGAAGGGAAGGAAACCTGTGGGCCTCAGCTCTGATATGCAGGAGTTGCGTGACACAGGCAAGGCTCCAACTGCATCATCATGCGATAAGAACAACAGCCTTCCTTCTCAGACTCCTCCAAGGCTGCAGGGAGTCACCTAAGCAGCACATGGAAGGGGATTCCAGACACAGTGAAGTTTGCAGAGGCAGAGCCGTCACTACTGTGCCCAGCACCTGATGCGAGAGGGGCTTTTCCCAGGGATGGGACCAAGGCCAGTGCAAGGCCAGCAGTGTCTCACAAGGCCGGGAGGGACAGCCCGCCTGCTCCCTTGCTGGGACGTCTCTCCCAGGTGAACCTGGGCCTAAAGCTACAAGAAAGCCAAGAAGAGCTGGGCCTACCGACCTTGCTCGAACCCCACGAGCCCACTGACCTCGCTCAGACCATGCCACGCCTTCCTGAGACCTTGGGCGGCAGGAAAAACAGGTTATGGGAAATGATGGAACTGTCCCAGAGCATTGAGATGGTCTTTTATCCAAGATGTGAGGAGCCACTCTGACGAATTTACGAATGCTCCTGTAATGGAAGGCTGTCGGGCTCAGAGTCCACTGAGAGGACGCCTAGGCCTGAAGGAGATACACTGGTCCTAGTGAGGGCAGCACACCCTGCCAGCTGGACTGGCTAGAGCGAAGGCTGAAGACATACGAAAGCACAAATGTATTGGAACTCAGAAGGCAGAAGAACATTTGGTTGTAGCCTTCAGTTCTTCTGAAAGCATTTGTCTTTGGACCTGAGTCTGAAAAGGTTAGCCTGGAAAGCTTCACTTCACTTCCTGAGAGACTGTGTAACGAAGGGCACTGTACGCATGCTCAGCCTCATGGAAGAACTTCTGTTAAGTCAGGTGGAACAGCTCAGCTGGAGAGAATTAAAGATGGGAAAGAAACAGAGTGGTCTGCTATCTTAGGTTCAGGGAAACATTACAGACTGCCTACTGGAGTTCTGTTCTGACAAATCTCCCAGCCCACACTCACCTGGACACTCTCAGAACCGCATATGGGAAGGATCAGGGGTCTCTACAAGGGCTGGGATGAGCTGTGGGTCTCCTGCATAGCTGACCACAAAGACAGACTGAAGAAGCAAGGGTACAAGTTCCTTAGAACTGAGGTCTGCTTCTGGTGGTGAGAACTCCCTTAGTGCCTCTTACATTTTCTATCCCCAAAACGCCTAGCAATACAGGGAAGAACAAGTGGACCCAGCCCTCAGCCTGACTCAGGGGAAAGCACTCCCCATGGGCTCTGCCGCACCAGATTCAGTCAGCAGGTTTATTTGGCTCCACCTAGGACAGCATTGCAAGTGTCTCTTTTAGCAGGAATAGATGTTCTTCTTTGCCTCCATCTGCCACTATTTTGTTTTATTCCTCAGTTGTCTCCTTCTCAGTCATTAAAAACCCAGGGAGGGACTGAGTAAAGGAATGGTGGAGGGAGGGCTAATCAAAATCTAAGAGGATATAAAGAAGTCATATGGAAACCTACTTTTCTGAACAATGGAACACTCAAAAGCCATAGTTTGTTACTAGAAAATTTTCAGAACCAGGAAGGGGATACCTTCCAGTGAGTTGCTGGCCAGGGAGGTCACAGATACCCCCAAAACATTAAAGGCCACTGCCGAGGCCCTTGGTTTCCCACCAGTAATAGATTGTAAGACCCTATTGCTGAAGACTCCACACACTTGGGCTGCAAGGTCACTGAGAAATCCTGCTGGAGCTGAGCTGAAAACCTCCTCCATGTGGAGCAGCTGACAGAAAGCTGGAAAAAGCTATGCTGCATGCAGTTCAATGGGAGAGAGAAAACACCAGTGAAGGTACTCAACAGTGAACACCACAAGCTTTAAATTTGGCCAGCCAGGCCAAATGAGCCAACGGGTGCAATAGTGGCATGTCTGTTATGGGGGAAACCAACTGCTCTCTAATTGACTGGAGGCCAGCTCCATGGGAGGGAACACATCCCTGATACTGAAAACAAACAACATGAGCCCTAAGGGTGTAATGTCTGCTGGTGTCTCGCTAAATATATATATACTATGCTCACCAAACTGCTTCTCTTAATGTCCACACCCATATATTAATGTTACTCTCACTTTTGGTTAGAGAAGCTTCTCTTTTCAAATGGTGGCAACCTTGGGATGACACAGAAGGCACCATGGTGCTGAGAAGAAGGGACAGAGGAGTAGTGCTCAGCACTGAAACATCTCAAACCTACCTTCCAAGGCTCAGGGTCTGTTGCGGAAGGGGGTCAGAAAGAATGTAAGAGCCAAGGGAAGAGTAGGACTCCTTACAACATGCTCCTCCAGACACAAAATGGCCTGGATATCCATGACCCCACAGTGCCTGACACTACCTACACAAGACCATCATAATAGGAGGAAAAGATCATGACATCAAAATAAAAGACTGATTGACAGGAGGAAGGGGATATGATGGAGAGTGGAGTTTCAAAGGGGAAGGTAGGGGGAGGGAGGGAAATAACATGGGATATTGTCTACAATTAAAGAAGTTGTCAATAAAAAATAATAAAATAAATAAGAAAAAAAACCAGGGAGGGAAGATGATCACAAATCCAAACTCTGAGAAAAGAATGACATCAGAGTCTTTAAGAGACATAAAGGAAAATGAAGAAAGGAGAGGAGAGAATGAGGGAGGAAGGGAAAGAAGAAGGGAGAAAGGCAGGAAAGAAAGTGCTATTTATTTTGAAAAGACCTGCCAAGGTTAATGAGAAGGCTTTGACATTATGTCAGTGGGCTGGGGACATGGACACCAGCCTTTTGGCTGGTCTAACACAGAGGGCAAATGAAACTTGGAAGGCAAAGACCTCTTAGTAGAGGGCATGGGATGGTCAGGCTGGAGGTGAGCCCCCTGTCTGGGTTGGACTTAGGGAATGAGTCCAGGCTCTGGAAAACCCTGCTGGGAGCTGAAAAGCCTGCAGAGGGAACTCCAAGGAGACACTAGAGCTGAGGACTGCACAGCTCAGGAGCCGAATGAGAAGATGAAGAGAAGGGGAGCCTACGGAGCACTCTGCATACAGCTGACTGTCACCAACATGTCCAAGCAAACTGCAAGCTTACCAGGGGCCCCTTACTCAGCAGCACCCCAGAAAAATCCACACACTAGGCACAGGAAACCCCCCACATGGAAAACATGCAGACACGCAGCAACAGATGCAAGAACACCGTGTGCTTACAGAAATATGACAGAACCAACACTAACATCACTGCCTATGTAAGATGTCCAAGTACACTGGTGCACAGAAGAGCTGCCGCAGCCAGCTTTCCAGAAACAAAGGCACATCTGGAGGCAGAGACACCAGCAGCCTGTGCCCATGCTCTCCACATCCCTGCACGACACAAGTGTATCTTTTCTGCAGAACTTTCCAAAGACACCTGGGAAAGAACTAAAGCCCACCCTCCCTCAGCCCAGCAGGAGGCAGTGGATACACTGTGAAGGGGCAGCTCACTAACACAGCCCACAGGACCCGGAACCCCTACCTTCCCCACCACCCTCGACCTGAAAGAAATTAAATCTGCCTCCTCACCCAGGCCCAACTCTGCCCAGATTCAGCTCAGAAAGTGTGTTGGCAAGTGAAGAACATTCTGAGGAAGTTGAAGAGCTGATGGTTAGACTGAGCACGGCTGCCCAGTGGGGTTAGCCAAGGACAGGGAAGCCACCATGGCTGTGAGGTTCGCATTTTTAAAAGACACTCCTGGCTACACAGTGCAGAGATAAAAGAACTGGACCAAAGAGGATGTGAGTGTCAGTCGCAAGGCAACTGCCATAATGGAGACAGAATGATGACGAGAGCTTCCCACCCAAGATGTAGCCAATTCGGCATTCCCAACAGCTTCCTACCAACCTGTTTTCTGAACCTGAACATAGGACTTTACATTTACTCCTGTTAGCATATTCCTGGATTGGTTTCTGGGATGACACTCCAGGCAGCAGGGCTCACTCTGAGTCTTGATTATGTCATCTACCACACTGGCTGTCCCTCCAGGCCTGGAGGCACTGGTTAAGCCAAGGTCCTCAGTATCTCCATTAAGCCGCTGCGAAGAGGAGGAAAGGACAAGGCCAAGAACAGGCTGAGGTGAGCCTCTCCAAGCAGTCAGCACAGAAAGAGAGCATGAGAGACAACACACAGAGCCTCCTCACTGCTCACTCTCCCACCTGCCACCTCGACCTACTCCTACTTCCTCATCTAGGAAAGGAGAGGCACCCCCTTCACAAGGACACTAAGGTGTTGAGTGAGTAAATGACTCTACAAGACCCTGAAACGGCGCCCACCCCAAGTATGCCCCCAACCTCCCTGTCCCCAGCTTTCAAGGCTGGTTGGCCACAGGATGGTGGCTGACTTCAGGTGTCCTGCAACGCACAACAGGGTAGCCACCTCCTGCTGTAAATCCCCTCCAGGTGGAAGCTCACTCTGAGATCGAGGCTAAGGAGCAGCACTCTGGAGAACTCAGAGCGGAACTACCTCCAATAGACAGAGATGAGAGACTGCTATGAACCTAGAGGAAATGAACCCAGAGAGCAGAGCCAGTCTTGAAAGGCTGCCTGCTAACAGCTCCAGCCACGTGATGTTCTAGAAAAGGTGGAACCATAAGGACAGTGAATGGACATGTGGTGGCTGGGGTTCTGGTGAAGGAAGTGGGAAGGAACAGAGGCACTCAAAGGATGTCTCGGTGCTAAGAAACCATCGTGTGTGGCACAATAAGGATCACAGAATTCACATTAGGAGTAAACTTGAACTATGAACTTGAGTTAGTGAGAATGTACCAATATTGGCTTAGGAGTCACAACCTGAGAGCTTGGGTGGGAAAGTATCAATATTGGCTTAGAAGTAACTTAAACTAGGAGTTTGAGAAGGAATGTATCAATATTGGCTTAGGGATCATATGGTGTCATATGGCTGTGAGACACTCATGATAGGAAACAGTGTTGGCAAGGGACCACATGGAGACTCTAATTTTCTACTTTTTCTGAAAATCTGAAACTACTCTAAAACCAGAGGTCATTAGTTGAAAAAAAAAATCACTCAAAAATAAGGTAGAAGAGAAAGTTAAAATCACAAAAGATGAAATCAACAGAAAGCAAGTCACATAGAGAGTGGGCATCTGTCACAAATTTCTATGAACTAAACACAGTGAGGGAATCAGAGAGTGAATGTCAGGCAGAAGCAATCAACAAGCAGCTCTCACGGATGCAAACAGGATGAGTAGCATGAGCAAAGAGGCGAGCCCAGCCCGAGGAGAAGGAAGCACTCGACACCGCAAGGCAGACAGTGGTCACGAGCACACAGGACTCTGTCGTAATGATGGACAGCGGGGACACACCAATCCAAAGACAGCACAGTAACCAACACCAAGATCCAAACTATGAGATGAAAACCCAACAAACACAAAGGAGAAATGAGCAGACATGGTTACAGAGAGCTACCTCCACAGTCCTCAACAAAGCTAAAACCAGAAAAAGTAAACAGATCCTGAGACAGTGCAGGAGACGGGACAAGCAGACACCAGCGTCACCTGACACTGTTAACAGCCAGAGTAGAAGCACTCTGGCATCACCAGTGGACAGCTAAGTGGTGGTGCACTCAAGACAATAAAGAACTTGGTAGTTTAAAGGAGTAAACTGTTCCTTCAGGAACAACAGGGGTCCTCGTGTTTTTCAATGCTATTATAAAATGCTTTTAAATATTTATTGTATTTCTTTATTTGAGAGAGAGAGAGAGAGAGAGAGAGAGAGAGAGAGGCAGATAGAGAAATTGGGCACAAACTCCAGATGCATGCGCCACCGTGTGCATCTGTTTTATATGGACACTGGGGAATTGAACCTGGGTCCTTAGGCTTCGCTGGCAAGTGCCTTAACCACTAAGTCATCTCCCCAGCCTCTCAATGCTAGTTTAAAATAAATTACTTTTAGTCTTCATTTTTAAATTTTTTCATGCTCAATGCCTCATTCTTTTTTTTTTTTTTTTTTTTTTTTTTTTTTTTTTTTTTTTTTGAGGAAGGGTTTCACTCTAGCCCAGGCTGACCTGGAATTCACTATGTAGTCTCAGGGTGGCCTTGAACTCGTGGAGATCCTCCTACCTCTGCCTCCCGAGTGCTGGGATTAAAGGTGTGCGCCACCACACCCGGCTTTCAATGCCTCATTCTTAATGGATCTTCTTTTGTAGCCCACTAAGTAGCACATTCTTGTCTGCTTAATGACCCTGTGTGAAAGGTCGCTATGAGCCCTCCATGGCTCTAGAATCCTGTCTCTAGACTCCTTCATATGATATGGTCCGAGTCCATACCTGCCCAGGACCTCTGAGGGCTGCTGCTCTGTCCGGGGGTGGACTGCACGCCCCAATGCACACTAAAGGCCTGCAAAAGACATTTTGCCAAGTACAGAGGCCCCTTCCTGCTCTCCTTCTGAGCTCAGTGGACAGATGGCAGGACCCTGTGACTTGGGTAACTCAGGGTCTGGCTGTCTGAGCTCACTTCTGAGGGTCATCATAGCCCTACTTGAGGACCATCACCATGCCAGAGCAAGTCCACTCGAGCCCCAGCTACTGGCTTGGTGGTATGAACGTCTCAAGACGCAGGATGACAGAGCCACTTTCCCTCCCGTTCCTATCACAGCTGGCCACTAACCACCGCTCAGATTGAATAACTCTTCCCCAAGGAAAGGAAATGTAAGTGACTAATTATAAAAGGCAACGTTCTTTTCTCTGAAGAAGCTGTCCTGCTAAGTAATGAGTCTAAGAGTAATAGTGTGACTTCAGGGTAGGCAAGCAAGGAGCCGTAATTCAAGAGGTAATGGCCAAGCGACAACCCTGGCATGAATGCTGTTAGGGAAATGAGCAAACTGGCAAGAGCACAAGAAAAATCCCTAAACACCCAAGAGGCCTCCAGCAGCCTGGGACTTTGAACTGGACCCTGATTTGAGACCTCAGGAGAGGAAGGGGTGGAGACACCATGAGTTCAGCAGCTGGGACCTCAGAAGGCTCACATTCACAATAACCTCAGCAGGCCTAAAGCCAGACACCTGTCACAATATAATCCCTTTCAAAGAACTACCAACAGGATCAGCTAGGACATATTTCTGTAGTCTATGCCAAAACTAATCTCTAAAGGTAGCCCTTTAAACCAAGCCGTATTCAAAGACAACACACACGCAGAACACAGGAAGCTGAAGCAGGAGGCTCATAAGTTCCAAGCAAGCCTATGTTACACAGAAAGACTTTGTCTCAAAACACAAAAACTGGGCTGGAGAAATGGCTTAGCGGTTAAGGTGTTTGCCTGTGAAGCCAAAGGATCCAGGTTCGATTCTCCAGGACTCACGTAAGCCAGATGCACGAGGGGCACATACATCTGGAGTTCGTTTGCAAAGGCCAGAGGCCCTGGCATGCCCATTCTCTCTGTCTGCCTCTCTTCTATCTCTCTATCTCTCAGCTTGCAAATAAATAAATAAATAATTTTTAAAAACACAAAAACTGTGGGGCCACTGGAGGAAACAATGGCCTACCGCGTTGTTTTCGTTTGCAATTGAGCCTCTTGCTGGACCCTCGGTGTGCTTGAGTGACCCTCCCTGCATTTATCTGCTTTACCTGTTGGCAGGAGACCTCAAAGGCCTCACCTCACACTCCAGACAGAATGGGGAGTAAGAGCCACAGAAACCCACGTGCAGCTGACCTGCACATGACCTGGAGGGTAAGACCAGGAAGGCGTGCAGGAAGGCCAGCAGGGAGGAAGGGGTGCAAGGTGAGATGGGGTGAACGCCTCTCCACACTAACTTAGGAAACTTTCAGCAGAACCTTACCCTCCTCCGCCTCCCACACATGATGGAGACCAGCAGTGCACAGATGACTCACATCATAGCTTAAAGCAGCAGCAGCATAGGAGGCTCAAGACCAGGACGCCTGCAAACGCTCACCCACACACCACAGCCCCATGTGCACACAGCCAGCCAGCCTGACACACCTCAGTGCTGCAGAACCACCAGCGACATGGGCTGTATGCCACAGGCAAGCGACCTGCCTCACCACAGGTACTTCTATCACCACCTCATTCACTTCTCAAGACCAAAACCATGCACAGTGACAACATCCAGCCCAAATCCGCACACCACCAGCCAGCACTCTCTACGCCATTCCTTCCTGGAATGCCATGAAGATGCTTCCCTGGGCAGGACAGTCCACGCACTGCTAGACATTCAGAACCATGACCCTACCAATGAAATGCCACTGGCACCGCCCAGTAACAGCAACCACCAAAAAAGCACCTCAAGGATTTTCTGCAATGACAAAGAGGTACCACAGCACCCTGCTGGCCCCACTAGAGGTATCTGTTTGGCCAGGGCTGATGATGCCCACACAGAGTGTCTGGAGACCACTCTGGCAGCAAGCCCACCCGTGCTTTTCCCACCACCACCTTGTTTAGGCTTGAAGAGGCTCAGGAGGACCCCTTCTCAACCAAAAGACAGTCAACAACCCTCTGTAAGACCGGGCAGCCAGACAGTGCCAATGACCTCATGCCTTAACTCTCATGAGCCAGCAGGACATCCCAGCCCCCTCTATGAGACAGATCATGGCCTAAAGATGCACTTGCTTCTCCTTCCACAACAACTGATGCAAGGAGATGCTTCCACAACCAGTGCCTACACCACTGCATCACATATTGCGGGCTGAATGCCATGTCCAGAAAGGGTTATAATCACAACCCTTTCTGAGCTACCAACTGTCAACCCAGCCTTGAGCTCAGCCCAAAGCCCTATCCTGTAATCCAGGTGGTCCACACCACAGGCTTCGGCATAGTCCAGAAAGCACCTCTAAACCTGCCACTCACTGCCAGGCACGTTCTCCTACTTTCCTCCGCCCTGCTGTTTCTGCCATGCTCTTTGATCTCAAGCCAGCTTTCCATCCATAGGGAGCTGCCTGCCCTTCCAGGCTCTCACTGCTCCTCTTCAGTGGCTTCCACCACAGCTCTGCATGATTTTGTCTGGATTCCTCCCTCCTGAGCTTTATGAAATGTAACAAACAGTATCTGAAAACTGTCAGCCAGAGCTGGGGGAGGGGTGACTCATAACCTAACCCCAGCACTCCAGAGGCCGAGGCAGGAGGATGATGAACTTAAGGCCATTCCTATCCAAACCACAAACTCTCAGCTACAGTCTTGTCAATACCCTCTTCTCTCGGCCTCGGCTAGGTCCCACCCATTCATTTGTCATCCACATCTCCACCTCTGTTGTTCTCAAGAGTCTCTGCGCTGTTTGCTCAGCCATTTCCTCAGAGCTACCTCCCAGCACCTCATCCTCCCGTCTGCCAATGTTAGTGAGTTTAACTGTGAGGCCAGGAGACTGAATAAGTTCTTTTGAAGTCTTCAGACTTAAACTAGATGCAAATGTTTCTCAGTCCATCACATGATAATCCTAGGCAGTCCATTCCCATACAGGTACTGGACTAGAGCATCCTGTCCCAACACCCATGCAGCTGGAGGATTGCCTCTACCTGCCCCCCCCCGTGTGTGTGTGTGTGTGTGTGTGTGTGTGTGTGTGTGTGTGTGTGTTTGTTTCCTCCTCTCCTCCCTCCTCCTCCCCTCCCTCCTCCTCTCTTTTCTTCTCTCCTCCTCCTCTTCCTCCTCCTCATCTTCTGGGGCTTTCCCCTAACAATGCCATGTGTGCCTAACTGAGAGAGCATGGCTCAGATGCAGAAGTTTCAAAGGCTGGCCAGCTACCTTCCAGAGTCCCTTACACCCTGTCAAGCAGTCTGAGACCAAAGCTGTTTTCTAACAATTCTGGGACACAAATGTCCTTTTATATTAGGCTGCCTCTGCACTGAGACACATGAGTGGTGTGACTAAACATGAGTGCACCAGCAGGAATCCAGGCTATGCCATCAAACTGTGCTGGTCACCATCATATGCTCAAAGTCTCCCAGTTTAAAACAAAAGGCTGCTTCACTGTGGGGTGCCCTTGATGAAGTAGAATTGAACTACTACATTAAAGTTACAGCTAATAGCGTAAGTGCTCAGCAGGGAGGAGCCATGTTGGGGACACCCTACGTAACAGACATAAAGCCATGTGTGTACACCAAACAGCACTGCTTACTCCAGGGCAACTCAGTGTGGGTGCTACAAGTGTGTACTAAATGGGCACTCTCTTCAAGAACCAAGATGGTCCAGTTGGTGAAGTGTTTGTTTGGCATGAAGATCTTAGTACCCACATAAGACTGCTTGGCATGGAGGTGCACATTTCTGATCCCAGCACTACAGAGAAGACGGGAAGATCTCTGGGGACAAATGGCCAGCCAGTCTAGCCTAACTGGTGAGCTCGAGACCAATGAAAGGACATGTCTCAAAACGGGAATGACACCTAAGAAATTGCATCTGAGGCTCCTCTATCCTCCACACACAGGTAAATATATGTGCACACCTTCTCCCACACACAAACACACCCATACATTTTTAAAAATCACTTCTGCTTGAAAGAACTACAAGGAAAATTGCTCATTAGAACCTGAGTCCCAGGGCTGGAAAGATAACTCAATGGTTGGGGTGTTTGCTTGTCCCAGGGCTGGTCAGACAGCTCAGTGATTAAGGCGCCTGCTCAGGACCTGAGTCCCAGGGCTGGTCAGACAGCTCAGTGAGTACGGCGCCTGCTCAGGACCTGAGTCCCAGGGCTGGTCAGACAGCTCAGTGAGTACAGGACCGCCCAGGGCTGGTCAGACAGCTCAGTGACCGCCTGCTCAGGACCTGAGTCCCAGGGCTGGTCAGACAGCTCAGTGAGTACGGCGCCTGCTCAGGACCTGAGTCCCAGGGCTGGTCAGACAGCTCAGTGAGTACGGCGCCTGCTCAGGACCGGAGTCCCAGGGCTGGTCAGACAGCTCAGTGAGTACGGCGCCTGCTCAGGACCCCAGGGCTGGTCAGACAGCTCAGTGATTAAGGACCGGTCCCAGGGCTGGTCAGACAGCTCAGTGAGTCGGTGCCCAGGGCTGGTCAGACAGCTCAGTGATTAAGGCGCCTGCTCAGGACCGGAGTCCCAGGGCTGGTCAGACAGCTCAGTGAGTACGGCGCCTGCTCAGGACCGGAGTCCCAGGGCTGGTCAGACAGCTCAGTGAGTACGGCGCCTGCTCAGGACCGGAGTCTCTAGCAGATACTGACACTTAAGGGAAATAATGGACAGTCACTGCCGCCAGTGACTATATTCAAACTTTCAGGTCAAAAATCTGGATTTTGGAAGACTGTTATTTGCCACTCTGGCTGACAGCTTTAGCTGCTCCACACTAAAGAATGTGATCTTTTGATTGTCTCATCAATGGACCCAAATTCTGACATGGAAGCGTGTCAGCGTGGAGAAGCTCTGCACTCCTCTGCCTTCCAGGAATTTCCCAGTTACCCATGTCTGAGGTTCCAGAGCCAGTCCAAATGTAAGACAGGCCGGTGGAGTGAGTGTGACAAGCACAAGGTGACCCTGACCTGGTTTCCAATGCCACCCTGTAGTAACCTTAAGAACGCAGCACTGTTGAGTTATGGCAGGTATTGTAAGAAAAAATTCCACACCTGCCTAAAGAGGCAGTCACAATACACCCCTTTCCAACCACACATCTATGTGAGGCTCGATTTTCTTCACCAACTTCAAATAAAAGCAGAAAGTTTACAATAAACTTGATAGAGAAGCATATCCTCCTGCTTCCTGTTAATTTAGATGTTAAGTAGATCTGCCTTTTAGAACTTCACTGAAAACAGATCCATGCTGCCTAATTCACTGGGGAAGGCCATAAAAGCAAGGTGAAAGCCATGCACTCCCACACAGGCCCTGGGGGCAGAGATTGCCTCTCTCTCAGTATCCACATGGTACACTGGAGCGACCTCAAATCCCGTATGAAAAATGGTGTCATCAGCTCATTTTCATCCTCACGGTCAGCTGATTGGGAAGTCTACTGTCCTAAGCCTTCGGCAGTTCCCACTCCCCGTGAGAATGAGCCTGCTCCAGAGCGTGATGCCCTGACCCCACTGAGCCTCTCAGACTGTGTGACATGCATGGCTGCCCACCTTGATGAGTAAGCCTGGCCTTGGAGAAATGCTGGGGACACAGGTGAAGTCAGGCTGAACATCTGGACTGAACGAAACCAGACCCACGCAGAACAAAACAAGCACTTAGGGAAGACTGTTTTAGCAAAGAGTAAAGAACAATTAGGTGAGACCACGCTTAGGCAATGGCTAAGCAACAGATGAGGGACAAGAACACACAGGCCCTTGGGGTATGACAAGCTGATCTATCTGACTTTGTGTTTTGTTTTGTGTTTTTTTTTTTTCATGAGGTAGGGTCTCACTCTGGTCCAGGCTGACCTGGAATTCACTATGTAGTCTCAGGGTGGCCTTGAACTCACGGGGATCCTCCTACCTCTGACTCCCGAGTGCTGGGATTAAAGGCATGTGCCACCACGCCCAGCTGACCTTGTGTTTTAACCCACCCCATGCCATGCCCGGGCAGTTAACACTGAAATGACAGTGGCCCTTGCAAGCATGAGAACAGGTGCTGGTGTCACCTGGGATGGCCTCAGCTGCAGGAATCAGAGTCAAATTCCCAAATCCTGGTGGATGGAAATGACAGCCTTCAACATTGGCCTGTATGGGGCTTGTGTGGAATCAATCTGAGTCATAGGAGAACAGGCAGCGCTGCTGAGCTGGGATGCACTGCAAACACAGGCACCAGAGGGGCATGATATCTTCTGCTTGTCAGCCAGTCAATAATCACTTCATTCGACCATGAAGCTCAGGTGAGAAATGAAAGGCCAGCATCGACTGCATTGTACAGCGACCTGATCTACAAAGCGAAGCCAGGTAATCTGGTATTGAAATGCCACAAGTCCCATCACTCACAATCATGATTCAATCCCTTTACTAACAGAAAAGCATCAAGTTCTGGAAGAAAGAATAAAACATATGGAAACATGAACAAAGGTGAGAGGTAATGAACTGATGCTTGGGCCAAAACCTTCTCCAGAAGCACATTTTCTTTACAAGAAACAAATGAGGGGACATCCAGACCAGTGATGGGGGGTGCAAGGAGGGAGTATCACTCTTCAATTACACATACACACACACACACAAACTCTAATTTCTCCCTGGTCAAGTACCACAAGTAATGCTTAATAAACCACTTGGCTAATTTATACAGATGACCCCTCCTCAGGGTCTAAGTCTTACTTTTTTTTTTTTTTTTTTTTGAGAGAGACACAGAGAGAGAGGGAGAGGGAGACAGAGAATGGGCGTGCCAGCAGTCTCTCAGCTGCTGTGAACAAAATCCAGATGTGTGCGCCCCTTTGTGGTCAAGTGCAGCATTGTGCCCTTGCATCACTGCACCTGGCTAAACGTGGGACCTGGAGATTGGAACCGCTGGAGATTGGAACCAGCGTTCTTAGGCTTAGGAGGCAGGTGCCTTAACCGCTAAGCCATCTCTCTAGCCCAAAGTCTTACGTTTTTATGGAACCTACATTTGACTTAAAGGTCCAGAGCTTCAGCGGAGACCTCCTAACAGGGACACAGACTAGAAAGAGCAGAGCAGTGTGGCCCTCCATCGGCTGGTGGAACCTCAGGCAGCTCCCAAGGGCCCTGTACAAGAGTCCCCAAAGGGACTTTGGCACTCATGAAACTTCCAGCAACCAAACTGCTCTGGCCTTCTCCCTCCTCTCCGGCAAGTCCTCCTCTGGTGGCAAAATTCCTTGTACACTCTAATGTCTCATAACCTTCATTCAGTTCTGGAAGCCTGTACTTGCCACCTCCCAAAATAATGAAAGGTCTGGCCTCTAGCCACAGTGAGCTCCTCCAGGGAAGCTTCACACCTTGTTCCCATCCCAAGGGCAGATCGCAGTTCTCAGAACAAAGCAGGTACCTAGAAAGTGTGCTAGCCCCCAGACAGCCTGAAATGTCCCGCATGTACATCAGTCCACCCTTACCCTTGCTGTGGAATGTCAACTGGCTCCAGTCCTCACTTCTACCAAGATCTCTTCCAAGCACTGTGCAGGTCCCCTCCACACACGTACACGCTATTTCCATAAAACCAGCCCCATCACAGAGGCTTTTCTGTGAAAATTCCAGCCGAGCTCAGCTTCCATGGAAACCAGCAATGCGCGCGCGCGCACGCACACACAAACACACACACACACACAAACCATGGTGCCCAAGACACCAGTAACTGGGATTTCCCTCTGGACAAGGACCCAACAAGAGTGTCCCATGTGCTTAGGGTCATGTGATTACAACAGCAGGGCCAAAAACTGCTCACAGGCCCAGGAGATACAACCAAGGGCTGCAGCCTGGACCTGTTGCCCTCTGAGGGCTTTCTGACAGTTTGCCGAACTTAAACAAGGACTTGGGTCCTCCACTCACAGTAGTACTGGTAGCTGGAGTCTGCCAGCAGTAGGGCTGAGGAGACCCCAGAGGGTGGGATCAGACTCCACACACGCCTTCCCTCTGGGACTCTTGGCAGGACATCATGAGCATCCCAGAACTAGAAGCAGGCTTGTGGTGTCCAGTCTAGCATCCTTCTCATGAAATGCCTTTGGGATGTGGCATGGCATCTCTCCGAAGCATCCCAAGCTGGGCCTCAGGCTCACCTGAATGCCATCCAGCAGCTTGCTCATGCACCAGTAGGTGTCAGCCTCTATGTTGCGCAGCAGCTCGGCAGGCACGTTGGAGATGTCAACTGCGTCCACATCCTCCTCGTCTGTGCAGCGTCAAGCATGGAAGAGACAAGGTGCAATTAACCAGATGAAATAAACAGGGAGGAAGCATCACCAACAAAGAGGCCCACAATGCACTGGGCCCTCCTCTATCCCGTTTCTCATCATACCAAGGAAATGGTTCATGCAGTCTCACACCTCATCACGTAATGGTTCTCAATTTTAATACCCAATTAGTTGCAGATAATTAATATTCTGAATACTCTCTGATTAACATAATTAATATATTGTAAATTATTGCTTGTCAGGTATTGCACATGCCAATAAGAGAACCTAGAATAAATGACTTCTGACAAATCTAGAAGTTTCTCCATTAGACTTTAAAGACTCTGCTTCTAATATATTTACATATTCATTTGGTAATAATTCCTCTAAAATCCTGTTTCCAAGGTTAAGACTTTCCAAAATTGTACCAGGTAAATACTTATAGGCTATGATCAAATACCCAAGAAGGCAGTAACATAGTTGTGTGACAAGAAAGTAAATGACAAGGATGTTCCAAACAAATTTTTCTGAAACTCTAAGAAAACCTAGTGAGAAAACATTAAATGTAAAACAGATAACTGAAATGGTTTATCAGATAATTGAACAAACCAATGTTAGAGTCTCAAAAATACTAACACCATCTAGGATAACATGCATAAATGTTTTTTAAATTACCCACCTTGTTTTTCAAATTTTATTTGCAATTTGTTTGCAAATATGCATGCATCATCACAAAGAAAATGTTCTTTAAGAAAAGGAACATTTTAGCCCACAATTTAGGACTTCTAGGCAAATACCAACAATGCTAACTAAACTGTAACTGCTGACAGTCACTCCGTTCCAGTCACCCCCCCCCATGTTTCAAATGTGCACACTTCTGTAACCTGCCACAACTCTGTTACATCACCAGATAGCCCCATAGCAGGGACGTGCGCAGAAACAAGAGTGCAGGTGAGTCAAGCTGCCTGGAAAACAGGCCCCCACCATGTGTTCCCAAGGCCACATTTGCAACTGCTCCACCCAAAGGAGTCAGGCCAAGCCCTTCATCCGCCTCCAAGCCTAGCATCCTCAGCAGCTGCCTTACTAGCAAAGAAGGTTCTGGCCTCTGGGAGAGCAAGATGAGCACACCTCTCCCTGGTTTGTGGTTCACAAGAGACCAGAAAGGTAAGAGAGCAGAGCATTTCCAGCTCAGAACCCCTGCACAGGAGCCAACAGGCGGGGCCTCTTGTGCTGGCCTTGAGAGCCTGAACATGGCGAGAGCCCTCAACACACAATACAACAGGACTCTGCCGCCTAGGTCAGGCGGTGCCAGCTCACACTTCACACACAGTGGTGGAGTCTATAAGACCCAAACATAAACGGAACTAGTGACTCCAGCACATTCCATGCTATAGTTGGGTGTGCACTTTAAACTGAAACGTAATTCATAAAAATCACCCTTCACAAGCATAAACTCGTGGTCTGTAGCACATGTAGAGTTGGGCAGTCTCCACCACTAACTCCAGGGCATTTTCCTCCCCAAGAGCTAAAGCCTGTGCCCTGCAGAAGTCACCTTCCCACAGTCCCCTGGAGCTGCAGCCTAAGTCCATTGCTAAGATCTTCAGAAGAGACAGCTCACACCACATGCCTTCTGCACCCCATGTCTTTCACCGGGTGTATTTCAGGGTGTGTCCATGCTGGAATCTGTTCTTCTAGATGGCTGGATAACCTCCTTTGGCTGGTATCTCAACTATGAGGTGATGTACACAGCAGGTGGCTGATACCCTGTGTTGAAACTGCTCCTGTAGCCAAGCCCTGAGCACAGAGGTGGGCTCATATATCATATAATAAGGGGAATTGACTGCTTAGGTGCCAGAGAGGTCGGGTGGCAGAAAGGCAGAAGCAGGGGTAGTGAGTATTAATATCATGGTACATGAAGGGTGCTGTCACCTATGACACACTGGACCCAGTGCATTCACCACACCGGGAAGCAGGTCCCGGGAGGGAGAGACACATGGTCAGCACCTGGGCCTGGGCCCTTCCTCCATGCAGCGCAGATGGGCATGTCCTGAGCTGCCTCTCCAGCTGCTCCCTGCAAGGATGGAGGCCTCCTCCCCTCATTCAGGAACTGGTCTGCTCACCAAGGCCTGGCCTTGGAATCCCGTGGCCCAGGAGCCCAGCATCCAATGTGAACAAGCTGCCAGTCACAGCCCCATAATGACTACACAGGAACGCACCATCTCCTAAGGTCCTTGGGCTGTGCAGACAGAAGGACGTCATCTACCCCAGGCAACAGATGCAACGGGGCCTCCCAGTGTTCCCAATGGGTACTGTAAGACATGAGCAGGGGGAGCAGGACAGGGCTGCCCACCTGTCCAAACCCAGTTTGTCTTCCTGCTGAATGAACTGGGCAGGCCAAGAATGCAGACATGAGTGTGCGCAGCTTCCTTGGGCACATCCGCCTCACTGGGAAAATCAATTCATATCCCACCAGTCTAGAGCAGATCTGATTTTATTTGCCACTCTCAGGGCACTGAATCAACAACCATAATCAGAGGGCTTCTTCTGAGACGCTTTCCATCAGCATTCTCCGTCTTTCAAGGGCCTTCCAAGCACAGAGGCATCTCCTCAGATATAATAAAAGGTAAACAGCAGAGAAAGGGCTCCCGGGCCTCTCAGTTCACAGAAGCACCTGGGCTATCCTGCAGAAAACAGGTGCTGTAGGAGTCAGACACAAGCCTCCATTTTTCTTAGTCTGTTTAGTGGGCTTAAACAAATCCAAGGAAATGTCAGCAGCCTATTCAAGGTGTCATTTGTCACAACAGGCCTTTGTTACTCCTCGATGTCGTGAAGTGATGGCATTTAACTCAGAGACACCCCGTGCCGATGTGTCTTCTAAACGCCAAGAGAATCAGATTTGCCCTCACTATTGGAAAGAGATAAATATCCCCTGGCCCAAAGCAGAGAACACCCACACAGAGCCAAGGTGAGGCACAGGACCCTTTGGACAGCCCAGGCTGAGATGGAAGAGTGACAGCCCAGGGTGGGCCGCTGAAACACTGCAACACTCACTGGTTTGCAAGACTACCCCAAGGTGTCAGTTCTCAGCCCCACAGAAAAAGCACACTGGCAAACCCAGGCACATGGCTTGGACGAAGTGCTAGGCAAGATGAGCAGCTCTGGCTCCCCTCTGCCTTCTGTCTGCTGCTCTAAGGGCCAGGAAAAGGCCCTCATGGAGGGTGGGATGAGTCCACTTGAGTCAAGCCCCCAACTGCCAGGGAAGTCTTTAAAACTTAAGTCCACTTGATGCCTGTCAGGAAAAGAAGGGAGAAAGGTTGCACTGGGAGAGAACTGGAATAAGGGCCCCCCAGTAGAGCCCTGCACAGGGGCCTGAGTGAACTGTGGTGAGATGTCTACAGCTGGGGAGCTTATATCACATGGTAAGGTTTAGCTTCCCAATCAGAGATCACATTAACAGACAAGGGGACACCATCATCAGCTGAGATCACAGAAAGACACAGGGAACTTGAGCAGCCCTGGGGCCAGAAAAGGAAAGTTAATCCAGAAGGGAAACTTAAGGACACAGCAGTAAAGCAAGGCAGGCCAATCGCCCGGGAGGTCACAGATGGAGCGGTGGGCCTGATTAAAACGTTTCTGTGAGCTGGGCGTGGTGGTGCACACCTATAATCCCAGCATTTGGGAGGCAGAAGTAGGAGGATCGTCCTGAGTTCAAGGCCAACCTGAGATTACATAGTTAATTCCAGGTCAGCCTGGGCCAGAGTGAGACCCTACCTTGAAAGAAAAGGGAAAAAAATGCTGCTGGCCCAGGACACTGGGCTTGGGTCAAGACTGTCCTTAGGAACTTGGTGGCCAGGGTTTCCTACCTAAGCCACGCAGACACTCTGCTCCACAAGCTGTCTCAAAGCAGGGGGGTGTGGCACAGTAGACCCTTGGACGGGGTGGGGGGGCTTATGCCCAGCCGTGACCTCACATAAGCAGGAAGGACTGATAGGACCCCGGGAGCCCCAGGGCCAGGCCACCTCTGGGACTCTGTAGAGTGACACTGGAACTCAATACCCTATTAAGGAACTCTCTTCATCTGAAATTTGACCACAAATTAATTTTTCCTCTTTTAGGTAGTAAAGGAGGATTTTATTTTTTATTACCGTTTTTGAAGATTTCACTGGCATTTCAAATTAGATTCTGAATATGATTTGAGCTTTTTTAAAAATGATTGATTGATTTTTATTAAGTACAAGTTTTCTATGGACACATCATGTGTTGACCCTCCTCAGTGGGTTGCTGGTGTTCACCGGGGTGGTGGCATTAAGACAAACACATGTGCACTGTTCTGCAATGTACCACCTCCTCTTCTCCCATGATTCTCAATCACCTCCTTCCAGGGTCCAGGCCTGTCCTTTGTCCCAGCACCACACTTTAAGCCCTTGAAGAGGCAGGAAGGTCAGCAGGACACAGGCAAGCCCAGGGAAGCTGGAGGAGAAAAACAAGCCCCACCCACAGCTTTTGTCACACAATGGAAGGCAGACACTTAGGTGGGAGCAAATCCATGGCCATCTTAGGTCATAGGCAGACTTTGGGGGACTTGGAGAAGCTCTTTGAAAACACTGTTCTGCTATGTTACTAAGTGAAAAACTCAATTCAAAGATAATTTCACCTTTTCAAAGGCTCCAACAGCACCCACATACGCAGGTAGAACATGGCTCAAAAAAGCACTACAAAGAAGGAGCCCTGCCCCCCACCACACACACTCACTCACTCACGTGAGGACACAGGAAGCTCTCCTGTTTGTTTTCCACAGGAAGGTCTAGAGTAGAAAGACAGTGAGGTCTCATAAGCAAATGTTTTTTAGGGCAGGAAAGAGTGCTAATGAAGCCACTGGACAGTCGTCTTTCCCCAAGTGAATAAGTTGAGAGTAAGAGCTCCCAGGGGAGTCCGGCCTCTGCAAGTGATGGAGACACATACAAGCCTCTGTGATCAGAATGATTAGGGTGAGGAGTGCTGCCAGCATCCAGTGAGCAGAGGCAGGGCCAGTGCTACAAGGTAGGAACAGCACTTAAGGACTGCCATGCCCAGTGTGAGTGCTAACTATCCCACAAGTCTGGATGGGTGGGTGGGTGGGTGGATGGATGGATGGTGGGTGGATGGATGGATGGGTGGATGGGTGGGTGGGTGGGTGGGCAGCTGGGAGGGTAGACAGAGGAAACAATGGAACAAGTTTGGATGGACAGACAGTGGGAGATGGGAGGTGGTGGGGGATGGACAGAGGGAACAAGCTTGGGAGGAAGAGGAGCAGGAAGCTCGAAGTGCTGCTTTAATATATTGAAAAAGCTATTTTAGGGCAACAAAGAATAGAAATATCCTGCCCATCTCCACATCCAGAAAAGAAAAAGAAACTGGGAACCAGATGTGCTCAAAATGGAGGATGTTCTGGTGACAAGAGCAGTCCATTGAGGGTAGCAGCAGGTAACAGACACACCTGCCACCTGCACCAATGACCTTGTCTTTCTTCTGTGTTTGCCCAGCACACCATTTGCACTCAGCCTGTTCTGAGGGAAAGCCTCCAAGAGGGCACAGATGAGGGGATTTCTGAAAGGAGATGTGCTCAGGACCTGTACCAGGAAAATCCGGGGACTTCCGTGAGCACAGGGAGCTCCTTCCATCCCATCATTTCCACTGCCCCTCTGATCCACATGGCCTCTGGTTGGGAATGGAGAGAGGGACCCCTCTGATCCACATGGCCTCTGGTTGGGAATGGAGAGAGGGACCCCTCTGATCCACATGGCCTCTGGTTGGGAATGGAGAGAGGGACCCCTCTGATCCACATCGTTTCTGGCTGGGCAGGGACAGAGGGACTTCTATGGCCACAGACTGTGCCTACCTTCAACAGCGACAGTTATACATAGAACTTGGCGACTGAATACATAAAGTACATGGCCTTTTAATCATTCAGCAAAAAAGCTCATGGGCTCCTGGGAGACACCTTTCTCTCACAGGCCTCCTCTGCCTCCAGGGACAAGGTGACATCTCAAGTGGCCAAGGCAATGAAATCTTACCTTGTAATTGTCCAGGGGTCAGGAAGACAAAGGGACTCCACTTAGAGTCTCTTGTGTTAGTCCAAGTAGAAGAGGGTGGGAAATGGAAATAGGAGACCAGCCCCAGCTCGGATGGAGTCCCTCAAAGGGTGCCAGACAGACAGGGAGGACGAGTGCCTGGTGGGCTGCAGGCAAAGCCAGCACCTGGCACAGTGTGTCTGGAGGTGGAAAGGAGGGAGCAGCTGTTGTGACGACGCTAATCACCTATGCTACACAAAGCCTGCAATAAACCTCTTCACATAATTAGGAGCTTAACTGGTAATCAAAAATATTCTGTTCTTTATAAGCAGGCTAGAATTGCTCTATGGATCTAATCTTCACATTTCCCAACTTGGGAGCTTTAAATCTGAAAGCCTGACACTTTGGTGATGGAGATTTTAGCACTTAATTACGTAGATTTGGGTTCCAATGCAGAGAAAAAATCTTTCTTTGGTGAGAACGGCATCACAACTCCAGACTATAAATTCACAAAATCCTTTGGTTCAGCAGAAACAACTAACACTATGATCAAATTGGTTTCGCAGTAGGAATGTTTAATTCTAATATAAATAACATTCAATTCAAGGTTATAGATGAACCCACAGCCATGGCTGAAAACTCGTGCCATCTGCCTGCAGCCCACAGCCCAGGCAGGTGGGTGTCACAGATGATGAACACAAGACAAGGACGTGGTCTCAGCATGGGCCTAGCCAGACCCAAGACCTAAAGACAAGTCATAGGAGATGAGAACAAGACCCTTTTTGTTTCCATTCCACCTCCTCCCTACAGACCTTCAGATGGGGTCTCCAACCTCACAAAAACACACCATCAAGAAGCCATGACTCATGGGTTGGGGGAGTGGCTTAATCAGTAAAACACATGTCATATAAGGATGAGGACCCAGATTGGGATCCCCAGTCCTCACGTAAATACTGGTGTGACAGTGAGTGTCTGGAAGGTACACGGGCTGCCTGGTTCAAGAGGGCTGGCTCCAGGTTTAGTGAGAGACCCTGGGTCAACAAGTAATAAGGAAAGCCATTGAGGAAGACACCCAACATCCACCTCTGGATGTACTTGTGCCCACACACGTAAACATACATGCTCACCATACACACACACACACACACACACACAAAAAGAAAAAACATCAAGAAAATGCCAGGACTCAGGAAGAAGGTGGCATCCGAGAGCATCTCTGTATAAGAAACCTGGTACCAGACTCCACACAGGAAATGACCTCCTGTCCACAACTAGGAACGTAACACTGGTCTGAACACAAGCACAAGGTGAAAGACATGTCCTGGACCTTGGATAACTTTGTGTAATAATGTCATATTGTTTTTCCAAAAAAAATTAAGCATTCATGTAATTTGCCTGGCCTGATGAACTCACAAGAATGATGCTATGAATAAGAGATTTTGTTCACAGAAAATCTATTACTGAAACAGTGACTGGTTCTATTACAAATGTGAAGCACATGCAGAAAACTGGGGCACAAAAGGAGAGGATGAGACAAGAGCACCTCTAACATCTAGAAGAAGAGACACACAGTTCATTCACTGCCCTCTGAATTCATCCCTTTCCCAGTATTGACTGACTGTCTATTACAGGAATGTTTGCACAGGACTCTGGGAGGGGAGCACACACAGAATGACAGGGACAGAGGACTCATGTCCTTGACCAGTGGAGGACACACACCCACCAAGCTCATGGTATCAGGAAGGAAAATGGTGTCGACTGAGCAGGGGAGGGGGTGTGACGTGGTAAGCCAAGGAACGGGAGGCTTGTACAGCCCCAGGGTCAGGCTCAGGGATGAACCGCGTTGGGTCAGCACTCAGAAGGGAGAACCTGTAGGGCGCTGTGAGTCCAGAGCCAGAACTGCTGGGACAGTGCGGCACAGAGCAGGAAACAGACGACGCCCGACAAGTCATCGGGCAGCTCCAGCCTGGCCCAGCCCAGGCCCCTGCAGGCAGTACAGGCAGAGCAAGGGAACAGGTTAAACCCAGTCATACCCCCACTGCAGAGGATCAAATGTGGCCTGTGGCCGTCCCACATAATGCCCGGCTCCAGCACTGCTCCCTGCCTGTGTCTACCTTCTAGCTGCTGGCCCTCACCACAGGAAGAGAGCCTCAAAGGCAGGACCTGCACCCCTTATTCCACATGGTGTCCCCACCACCTATAGGAGTGTCTGGCACACAGAAGATGCTCAATAAATGCATGCCAAGTAAGTGAGCAGAGTCCCATGAAAGAGCTTATAGTCTAGGAAGGACTGATTACAAACAGAAACTCAGAAATACTGTTTGAAGAAGTAAAAGAAATCTTAGCCCACTTTCCTGGTTAAAAAAAAAATTCAAGCCATTGCCGAATTTAAGACAATTACCAAGTCTCCTTTGAAGCAGCACTAAAATGAAAATCAGCTCGCTCGCACGCGCTGACGTTCGGCAGCACTCTCCCCAGCATGTGTGATTCCCAACCCCAACTTCCTCCTTTACGAGAAGGCTCAGAGTTCTCTCCGGAGAAAACTAACAATTCTGCTATTCTGAGACCCTAGAAAAGCTGCAGTTGTTAAAAATCTGAGCATGCCTATGGAAACAACAGGTGCAATTTCTCAGGAAAGCAGGGTACACATGTACTCCAAGAGTCCCAACTATTCCAGGTGGTAAAGGTTTTCACCCCAATCCTGACCCTTGCCCTAACTATGAAGGTCAGCAGCAAAGCGTATGGACCTTGGCAGCTTGGTAAGCCATAGATATGTACGTGAGAGTGGTGGGGCCACAGCTCCCATCGCCTCACAGGACACGCTTCCCTGCTTGCACACAAAGACCTTAGAGGCTCAGGAAGCACAGGACATACTCCCCGACCTGCACACACTATTAAAAGGTTGACGCCATCACTACTTCATGGCAAGTCAGCACTGTATTTCCAAGTAACATGGAATTCCGCTGACGCTTGTCACTCAGCAGGCCAACAGTGGGAACCTATACAGAATGAGCTCTTTGAGTCATGATAAAATGAGAAAACCGATCATAAATTAATCCATTAAATTGATTTACTCTCTTCATATAATTAAGTTAAAATAATGCCTCAATGGATAAACGTGTCTTTGGATCAGTCAGCAAAATAGTCCCTAGTGGCCAACAGAACACAGGACCTGAAGGAAACCCCAGTCTCCTCATCCTGAAGGCCTTGCTTATCTCATGAAGAAGAAATGGGGCTCAGGCCACACCAGGACACTTTCCATGTGACACCTCTCCCATTTCACTCTGTCAAAACAAGAACCCAGTGCCACTTCAGGGCATACCCACCTTGCATGCTCAGCTACAGATCCATGGAAGCCCAGACAGCTCTCATTATCTATCATGTAAGAATTCTTAAATGGTTTTAAGGGAGCAAATTACAATAAACTTATTACAGACTGAGTATATTAGTGCTCCTATGACCAAATATCTGACAAAAAGCAACTTGAAAAAGACTGAAGGGCTTATTTCAGCTCACAGTTCCAGGTCACTGACCATCATGGCAGGGAAGGCGTGGTGGCAGGAGCTTGAGGCAGCTGCTCACACTCAGCCACAGGGAGCTGCCAGCCAGCTCTGTCCCTTGCATGCAGTCCTGGACTGGCCCAAGGAGCAGTGACTAGCACCACCTGCCTGCAGTTAAGGTGAGCCTCCCACTGAGCTAACCTAACCTAGAGGACCCTCACAGACAGGCCCAGAATCCGGTTCCAAGATGAGTCTAGGTCCTATCAACTCGAAAATCAATATAAACTGACACCAACAAGGACTCATAACGATAATCTACAAAGAATCTTTGCTAGGAAACATAGCAAAGCAGGCTACCTGAAAATGAAGACAGAACCCTTAAAAGGCTGTCTAGGAGAGACTGCCAGTTAAAAATCACCAGGGAGTGGCCAGTATTAGCTACTAAATCAAACCAAACTGGTAGAACAGGGCACACCAGTGCACCATGAAACTGAGAAGTTCAGTTCAGCTGAAAATGGTGCCTACCCAATCAAAAGGATGAGAAGCAGGCCCTCTGAACTCACGAGACCTCGCTAAACAGTCTGCTGCGCAGCAAGAGAACTGAGAACACATCTTGCAAAACCACCTGGCAAAATGTGACAAAGCCCTATAAAATCTAGTGATATGCTGAGCACAAATGGCCTAGCAAACACGCAGATGATGCCATGGAGTCTGGGGAGAAAACACCTCGGACTCTGCCTTTAAATGGCTCACGATCTGGCCAAGGATTTGAGCAGTAAGATAAGTCCCAAAGCCAAAGGAGAGAGGGCAGGACATGCTCCAACAGCGTATACAGTGAGAGACGGCAGAATAAAATACCCTCAAACACCACCAAGAACGCAAGAAATGCAGTAGCATCTGGGTAGACTTCAAGCTGCCTGCCTTGCTATGGGCTGAGGCAAGATCTCAGAGCCAACTGCTTGGAGCAACAAGCCCATGCTGTCCCTGATGCTCCAGCAAGTATGACCAGCTACAGCCAATAAGTAGCCATTACAGAGGAGGCTCCTTCCTCACCCATGCCTGGTCTTCAGTACCTCACTCAGGCATAGCAGCTGCCAGCATTCTGCTCCAGTGTTGGTTCGGTTTACACCTGGAAGGATGGAGTGGGAAGAACCAGATGCTGGGCCCTGGATGTGATTACACGCGGAGAGACAAGAGGGTCGCAGCTGTGGTCTTTACCATGCTGCTAACGTGGCTATAAGAAAGGCTGCCTATGGTCACTTGCTGGTTTGGCTTTGCCATCAAATAGTGGCTGGATTTCTACATTCCTTCAACTGCCCAGTGCTCATTCATCGAGAACTGATACATTTCAACACATTCAGACCTCTCTATTACAGCCAGTAAATTGACCATAAAAATGAAGTAAAAAACTGCTTACATTGTAACTATCCCGACTGGATAAAACATAATCGCAGAAAGAATATGGGCTACTCCAACAAAGCAAAAACTGGACAGTGGTCCATCACCACAGCACGAAGCCAAGACAAGAGCTTGTTTTCAATACCTCCATTTGAAATGATTTGATCAATGTGTGGATCTTCGATTGGACAACAAAAAGAGATGTATTCCCCTGAAAATAACACATGGAGCTACATTTAAAACACAGGGCCTTCCCTTCCCAGTCACAGGTCTCCTCCGGCTTTGGGCCATGCATACCTGGAGGTCCACGGAAGGTCCTGGCACAAGGGCACAACTGAGGAGCAGCCTGCAGATGAAGCACCTCCAATGACACCTCCCACTGGCAGAGGGCCCTGCGGGCTACACATGCTGCACAGCACATTTTATGCTTCCCAGCCTCACCCACAGAGCAGCGCCCAGGAAGCAAGGTTCCTGCTGTGTTATTTATACCTGCTAGAAAAACCAGGGGAGCCAGGAGGATCCCCTTCTCAAACTCAGGTGGGTCCCTGCGACCCCATCCTCAAGCCCGGGTGCTCTGGTATTAGAAGGGAGTACAACAGCAATCCAGAGACGTAAATCCTTGCCAGGCACCAGTCCAGAGCCAGAGAAGGGACTTGGCGGACAGCTCAGGGAGTCTACAATCACTGCTCCTCCTCACAAGTGCTGTGCACACATGCACCCCGACTGCCTTAAGAAGAGGCATCCCGATACATGGGTCCCAAAGAACGTACTAGCCATTGTCGAGAGCTGGAGAAGCCTGAGGCTATACCTGCACAAGAGCTGTTAACACTATGGTCCCAGTCACTGAGGCCTGGATGAGAGCTCTAACATTGGAGGGCATCACTCGCTGCTGCTCAGGATGCCAGGGTCCAGTCCTGAAGAGCCTGTCAACCGCATAATTCCTATCTCGGTAAAGCGGAAGGACCCCAGGCAGCTGGCCAGTAATTACAGAGGGTCTGGCAGAGACAAAACTCACAGCAGAGAAGTATACCACCACAGGACCTCAACAGTCTCCTTGGCTAGGCAGAAAGATACAGAAAAAGGGCCCATGTGGGAGGCTATATTTTACTAAGGTGGAAAGAGGGCTATTGTACTTCCTCCTCCTTCTTCCTCCCCTTTTTCTTCTCCAAAGTGCATTTTCCCACCTGTGGGCTGGCCTGGCAGACTTTCCATGACCTGTTCATTATGGATGCATCATGAGCCAGGAAGTACCTCTGTCTTCATTGAAGATGCTAGAACCATGGACTCTGGATGGGCCAAATTCCCTCGTTCGATTGAAGCCCAGCTCCCACTGGGGCAGCAGTCTTCTAATTGTGGAATCCCGTCCTCTCTAAGGCGTCTATGTTCTCTCTGCTTTCTTTACCTCTCACTTTAAAACCCTTTGCTGCCTTTGAAATCTTTTATCAGCAGAGAAAATGAAACCCCTAGACAGCATGGGAAAGAGGACAGAGGCTCATGAGCAGAGAATGCTGCACCAGTTTCCACAGCCTTACCCTTGTCCTGCAGCCTCAGTCCACCTCACCACTGACCTACACCAGCCTGATACGCACCATAGTCCCATGGCTGAGAAAAGCAAGCCCACACACTGTGTCACTCCCCGTGTCACTCTCACGCCAGCCATATCCCATACCCTTGCCTACCTTGTCGTTTAGGGCACACTCAGCATCTTCATGATTAAGTCACATGTCTTAAGGTCATTTGGGCTTAGTGTCTGCAGTAGGTGGGATGCAATGCCACGGTAAGATCCCAGCACCCACAGTGTAAAAGCAAAAAGAATGCTTGCCTGGCTGAGCTGAGGATGGACAGCTGAGGGCATGGTTTTTTTGCAAAGGATTCTAAATGAGCCCCAGCCAAAGCCTATCTCATCTCATTGGTTAATTAAAAGAAAAACTCGATGCTTCACAGCCAGGTGGGAGAATGACCAAGATGTGGTGCACAGTGAAAATAAAGCCTTCTTCCACAGATTTCAAAAAAGAGCCTAAATGCTCAGAAAGCTCACGGTGAAGCATGCAGATTTAAAACTGGATGGACACTATCATTTGCCAGTGCAACTCCAACACTGAGCCCAGCAGAGGAGAGGCCTCTGGTTGCTCTGGCTTGCTCAGGTGAGGAAGCAATCTTCTAACAATGCTCTAGACAGGGTTTTGCAAATCATACAAAAAAGCCAAAGGGACATTAAGGTCCCACACATAATCACTACTGATGCCCTGGTGCTGTCATCAGTGTTCCCCAGGTCAGGCTGCTAGGAAAAGACCACAGGTGGGCCAGTTCATAGGACAAAACACACTGGCTCAGGACTTGGCAGGTGAAGCCCTTGAGATCAAGTGTGGACAGGACTGGTTCCTTCAGAGGCTTTCTCCTGGGTATGTCAACTGTTAACTTTGCCCGAGGTCCTCACACGGTGTTTCTTTGTGCAGGCCTGTCCTGATTTCCTATAAGGACATCAAGGTCCTGAATCAAGGTCCACTGTAGTGGCCACACTCCCCTATATGCACTCTGAGAAACTGGAGGCTAAGACTGACTTAGCATACAAATTCTGGGAAAAACAATTCAGCATACAGTGTGTGCACGTGCGTGCCCACACACATACACACACATTTTTAATAAAGCAAAATCATATTAAATACAAAATTTTCACTTTATATATTAGAAAAGAAACTTTTATGAAAACTTGTGGAAGGCTACATGGAAATTAATGTAGCCCAACAGTGTAAAGCTCCTCTAATATGCAGAGAAGGCATCCGACAAAAGACAGCATCACTTCAAGATCAAAACGCTGGAGAGACTAGGGAAGAAGGGATCCTATTTCAACACAATAAAGGTTTTATATATATATAAAGCATCTAAAGTCAAAAGCATACTAAATGGATTAAAGTGGGGTGCCCACTCTCACCACTGCTCTTCAACATAATACTAAAAGTCCTAGCTCAAGAAATAAGTCAGGAGAAAGAAAGAAAAGGGATTCACCAGCCAACTGAAAGCTGGAAAAAGCTGCACTGCATGCAGCCGTATGGGAGACAGAAATCATCAGCAGTGAAAACAGTGGACACTGAATATTCAAGTTTGGCCATAAAGGCCCAATGACTGAACGGGTACAATAGTGGCATGTCAACTCTTGGGGTAACCAACTGCTCCATAATTGGACTGAAGGCCCTCTCTACGGGAGGGAATACATACCTGGTACTGAAAAACCTAATCAAAAGTCTATGGCAGGTGAGGTCATGAGCCTTAGGGGTATAAAGCCTGCTCTTGTCTGACTAAATATATATATTATTCCCACCAAGCTGCCCTGGGGGCACTACACTTAATGTTCATGTTCACATATTAACACTACTCTTACTTCTGGTTAGAGAAGCTTCTCTTTTCAAATGGCGATGACCACTGGGGTGACCCAAAAGGCAACACAGTGCTGAGAAGAAGGGATAGAGGAGTGTCCAGCACTGAAACACCTCTGTCACACCCTCCAAGGCTCAGGGACCATTGCTGAAGAGGGGGCGGATAGAATGGAAGAGCCAAAGGAAGGGTATGACTTCTTACAATGCAACTGCTCAGACAGAAATTGGCCTCGATATCCATGACCTTGCAGTGCCTAGCAATACCTCCGCAAGACCCTCAAAATAGAAGAAAAAGATGATGACATCAAATTAAAAGAAAGACTAATTGAGAGAGGGAGGGGATATACTGGAGATTGGTGTTCTAAAGTGGAATGGGGGAGGGGAGGGAAATATATGTTTTTTGTTTGTAAGTATAGAAGGTGTCAATAAAAAAATGAAAGAAAGAAAGAAAGAAAGAAAGAAAGAAAGAAAGAAAGAAAGAAAGAAAGGAAGGAAATTCAAATTGGAAAGAAGTCAGACACTAGCCCTACTTGCAGATGACATGATCCTATATATAAGTGACCCAAAAGACTCTACCAAAAAAACTTCAAAAGGTGATAAATTCCTTCAGTAAAGTGGCAGGATACAAAATCACCACACACAAATCAGCAGCCTTCCTATATTCCAAAGACAAATATACACAGAAAGAAATCAGCAAGACTGTGCCATTCTAAATAGCCACAAAAAAATACATATCTTGGAATATCATTAACCAAGAAGTGGAAGACCTATATAATGAAAACATAAAACACTCAAGAAAGAAATACAAGAGGACATGAGAAGATGGAAAGACCTCCCACGATCATGGACAGGTTAATATTGTGAAAATAGGCATTCTACCAAAAGCAATATACAGCTTCAAAGCAGTACCAATAAATATCCCAGCATCATTCTTCACAGACATAGAAAAAATAATCGGAAAATTCATATGGAGCAGTAAGCCTCAGATATCCAAAAATAACCTCAGCAAAAGAAACACCTCTGAAAGTATCAGCACACCTGATTTCAAGTTATACTACAAAGCCATAGTAATAAAAACAGCATGGTAATGGCATAAAAACAGACACAATGATCCATGGAACAGAACAGAATAAAAGACCCAGCCCTTAGTTCAAGCAACTTCAGCTAGCTGATCTTTGACAAAGGAGCAAACATACACTGCAGAAAAGACAACATTTTCAACAAATGGTGCTGGAGAAATTTGACAACCACATGTAGAAAAATGAAACTAGACCCAATCCTCTCACTATGCATGAAAATCAACTCCAAATGGACTAAAAGACATCAATACAATACCTGAAACTCGGAAAACGACTGTTAGAAAAAATAGGAAGTACTCTCCACAACATAGGAGTACGGAAAGACTTCCTTAATAAGACCCCAGTAGCCCAGGAAATTAAACAATTGCATAATCAGTGGGATCCCATGAAACTAAAAAGCTATTGTCTAGACAGACACATCATAAACAGAGCCAGGAGACTACCCACTGAATGAGAGAAAATCTTCACCAGCTATCCCACCAAAAAAGGCCTAATATCTAGAATCTACAAATTCAAGAAACCAAACAATCCACTCAAAATAAAAAATAATAATAATAAGGCAGAGAGAGCTGTAAAGATGGCTCAGTGGTTAAGGCACTTGCCTGGAAAGCCTAGCAACCCAGGTTCAATTCCCTAGTACCCATGTAAGGTCAGATGCACAAAGTGGCACACACACCTGGAGTTCATCTACAGTGGCTGAAGAACCTAGTGTGCCTATTCTCTCCCCGCCCTTTGTAAATAAATAAATAAAAGCTAGAAAAAGGTTATAAGAAAGGGAGGAGAGAGAATAACTTAAGGGGATGATATTGTATATATGAAAGTAGAAGAACAGATTACAGGCAGGGTAAAGGCCTAAGCGAGGCCAGGGGAAGAGAATGTATAAAAGAAGGGCGTGCCTAGCAATACCTTCGCAAGACCCTCAAAATAGAAGAAAAAGATGATGACATCAAATTAAAAGAAAGACTAATGGAGAGAGGAAGGGGATATGATGGAGATTGGTGTTCTAAAGTGGAATGGGGGCAGGGGAGGGAAATATCATATGTTTTTTGTATGTAAGTATAGAAGGTATCAATAAAAAATATATTAAAAAAACATTAAGATTGGAAAAGAAAAAAGTAGAGTCAGTGTCTATTGTACAACAGATTCTGCCAACAGTACATATTTTTTATTTATTTATTTTATTTTTTGGAGAGAGACACAGAGAGAGACAGAGAGAGAGAGAGACAGAGATGGGCGCGCCAGCAGTGTCTCAGCTGCTGAGAACGAAATCCAGATGTGTGCACCCCCTTGTGGTCAAGTGCGGCATTGCGTCATTGAGTCACTTTGCTAAACATGGGACCTGGAGATTGGAACCAATGGAGATTGGAACCAGCGTTCTTAGGCTTAGGAGGCAGGCGCCTTAACCCCTAAGCCATCTCTCCAGCCCAGTAAATATTTTTTAATGAAAGAATATATAGTACAACATTCTAGCAATAAAATGATCTGGTGCAAGATTGACAAACAACAGTACTTGGGCTAAATCTGGCCCCTCTTTTATTTATGTTTGGCCCAGGAGCTAAGAATGGTTTTTACATTTTTTTAAATGGTTGAAAAAACTTCAAAGAAGAGAGTAGCATTTCATGTTCATGACACAGGAATATTATATGATGAAATTTTATTGTAATTCAGCCAGGTTGTCTATGGTGGCCTCTGTGCTACGTGGGCCTGTGACCTCTGTTATAGAGCCATATGTCATAATGTGAAAATATCATGAAACATTACTGGAGAAAAAGAATAACAGTATGATGCCACTTATAAAGCTTTAAAATGGATGCTGGTTTTGTTGAGGGACAAATACATAGAATCAAAAAAATATAGTGACATGTATGAAAACAATAAACATTAAATTTAAGGCAAAAAAAGAAGGGCAGGGGGAGGGTCAATCAAAATTCAAGATATTCTGAATAAGTCTTATGTAAACCTACTTTTTTGAATAATGGCACATCCAGAAGCTATAGATTGTTACTAGAAAATTTTCAGTGCCAGGGATGGAATACCTTCCAGTGAGTTGTTGGCCAGTGACTTCCCTGTTGCCTCCAAAACATTACAGGCTATTGCCAAGACCCTTGGTTTCCCACCAGTAACAGATGGTAAGACCCTATTGCTGAAGATCTCACTTGCCTGAGCAGCAAGGTCACTGAGAAATCAAGCTGGTGCTGAGCAGAAAACCTTCTCCCTGTAGACCAGCCAACTGAAAGCTAAAAAAAACTGCACTACATGCAGCCATATGGGAGACAGAAGTCATCAGCGGTGAAAACAGTGGACACTGGAAACCCCAAGTTTAGCCAGATAGGCCCAATGACCGAACGAGTGCAACAGTGGCATGTCTGCTCTGGGGGAAACCAACTGTTTGCTAATTGGACTGAAGGCCCTCTCTATGGGAGGGAATACATGCCTGGTACTGAAAAACCTAATCAAAAGACTATGGCAGGGGAGGTCATGAGCCTTAAGGGTATAAAGCCTGCTCTTGTCTGGCTAAATGTATATATTATTCCCACCAAGCTGCCCTGAAAGCACTACACTTAATGTTCATATTCATATATTAATGCTACTCTCACTTCTGGTTAGAGAAGCTTCTCTTTTCAGGTGGGGATGACCACTGGGGTGACCGAAAAGGCAACATAGTGCTGAGAAGAAGGGATGGAGGAGTGCTCAGCACTGAAACATCTCTGTCACACCCTCCAAGGCTCAGGGACCATTGCAGAAGAGAGGGCAGAAAGAATGTAAGAGCCAAAGGAAGGGTACGAATCCTTACAATGCAACTGCCCAGACAGAAATTGGCCTCGATATCCATGACCTTGCAGTGCCTAGCAATACCTTCACAAGACCCTCAAAATAGAAGAAAAAAATGATGACATCAAATTAAAAGAGAGACTAATGGAGAGAGGGAGGGGATATGATGGAGACTGGAGTTCTGAAGGGGAATGGGGGAGGGGAAGGAAATATCATGGTTTATTGTCTATAAGTATAGAAGTGGTCAATAAAAAAATCATTAAAAAATACGTTTAAAAATGGAGTAGAGAATTGGATGGAGAATTCTCAAAGGAAGAAATACAAATGGTCAGTGCTTACTTAAAGAAACATTCCACATCCTTAACCATCAGGGAAATGCAAATTAAAACAAATATGAGATTCCACCTCACTCCAGTCTGGATGGCAATCATTAAAAAAAATCAAATGACAATAAATATTAGTGAGGATTGAGGCAAAAGAAACCCTTAGTCACTGCTGGTGGGAGTATAAACTTGTACAACCACTATGGAAATCAGTATGAAGACTCCTGAAAAAGATTTAATAGATCTAATATCCGACCCAGCTGTTCCTCTCCTGGGCATTTACTCTAAAGACTCCACTCTTCACTTCAGAGATACTTGCTCAACCATGTTTATAACAGCTCTATTCACAACAGCTAAGAGTTGGAATCAACCCAGATGCCCTTCATTTGACAAATGGATGAAGAAGATGTACACATACATAATGGAGTTCTATGCATCAGTACGAAAAAATGATATTATATTTACAGTAAAGTGGACAGACTTGGAACAGACCATACTAAGCAAAGGCACACAAGCACAGGAAGACAAATGCCGCATGTTCTCCCCCTCAGTGGTTCCTAGTCTGGAGCAGCTTGAGTTTCAGGAATACCTGACAGGCAACATGAGGGACAGATATGATAGCAACGGAAGGGTCTGGGGAGAGAGGAATGAAAGGACAGGGGGAAAATACACTAAACTAAAGCCAAAATGAACTAGTATCATAGAACCCTTTTTCCTGGATAGCACACTAAAAGATATACCCCTCAGCAGGAGCCCAGGGAAATTGCTTGGCTGGAGAGGAAGGAATGAAGCCTAAATCCTAAAACAAGTGGCTCTAGCTTATAACTCCCAGTGCCAGACATCAGTTACAATCCACATTGAGATATTGATTGGAGAGACCTATGAGGTCCCCAAATCCAGACTGGCTTCTATCAAAGCACTTGATCACCCACCTGAGGCAAAAGGTAAGACCCTATTGCTGAAGACAACACAGCTGCCAACAGAGAACATCAAGAGATCATGCTAGAATCTGGAAGGAAAGCAATTCCCTGATGGATTGCTCATATACTGCTGAAAGGGCTACATGAGCTGCTGGGGGGAAATGCCCACCAATGTTGTAAACAAGCAGGAAACCCTACTATATGAAATCAACCAGCCAGACAAGATTACACACCTGTGCAGTAGTGACACCCAGACCAGGCAGGGAACTACTGGCTCCCTGATTGGCTACAAGATCTGCTCAGTGGGAAGGAACTCATAGCTGGAACTGGGAACCAGGTCAGAATCCTATGGGGCTGAGGTTCTTGGACTTCCATGAGAAGCTCCCACTAGTCTACGGACAAAAGAAAGGCTATGCCCACTAAAATCTCTCTCAATTAATTATGTTTATCCTATTTTACCTATGCTGCTCTCACTCTCCATTGAAGAATCTGGTTTTCTTTTACATAACCCAGCGAAAACTGGGGACAACCAAAATCCATCAACATGATAAGGAAAGCTGGCTGAATTCCAGGGGAAACCACAGAGGAATTGGCTAGGTAAGCACGAGTGCTGCTCTCACAGGGAGCCTGACAACTGCACTGAGGTGATGGTGGTAGACACTGGGGACACTCAAAACACACAGAGCAGAAATACAAAGACCGCTGAGAGCTTAACACTAAAATAGACTTAAATCCACGAAGCTCAGGGAACACTGAGGAAGAGGGCACAGAAATATTGTAAGACCTAAAGGGTAGGAAAGAGTATCCAGAGGCATTTCCCCCCTAAAATGACTGACTGCTGCTTTCATAACTCATAACCCCATGGTACCAACAACCCCACTGAGAAGAGCCAGTGCCAGTTCAGTGGAATGGGGACAGGGAAGAGGGGGATGGTACCAACACATGATTTGCCCGTACAAAGTTTCTACTTAATAACTTTATATACATATATATGTATGTATATATTTGTACACACACACATACATACATGCCAGGTGTACTGTGGTGGCTCATGCCTGTAATACAGTACTTGGAAGGCTGAGGTAGGAGAATTGCCTTGTATTCCAAGTCAGCCTGGACTACATAGTGAGTTCCAGGCCAAATTTGGTTACAAAATGAGACCCTGTCTCAAAAAACGAGGAGGAGGCAGAAGGAAGAAAAGCAGCAGCTACACGGGTGATTTTTCTTTTCAAATCATTTGACGCTGTGTTCAAGACTTTACTCACTCATTCAACATTGACTAGGTTTGTAGTTTGTTTGTTTTCAGTTTTCAAAGTAGGGTCTCACTCTAGCCCAGGCTGACCTGGAATTCACTCTATAGTCTCAGGGAGGCCTTGAACTCTCGGCGATCCTCCTACCTCTGCCTCCCGAGTGCTGGGATTAAAGGCGTGCGCCACCACACCCAGCTTTGACTAGGTTTTAGCTCTTCTTCCTACTTCCCTCTCTCCCTCTCAACAAAGTTCCAGGAACTTCCAGGTGTTGAGAATACAAAACAAATAAAAATAATAAAGCTCCTCCTCTAGTGATGGAGTGGGGCTGCTTAGTGGACTCTCTGGGCACCCATGGGACCACAAAGAATAGCCCATGGTCAGTTTTCTCACACTGTCTTCCACCTCCAGGGACAGAAGCAGCCACTCCCTTTAGCAAGCACCCAGCTGTTTTTCTAAACTATTGTCTTCCATCCCGACTATGCCCTCCAAGGCTCATGGAACATCACACAAGACAGAAAGAATGTGTAACAGCTAGCAGATGGGGAGGAGTGCTGTGGAATGCTGTCTTCCAGACATTCATGACCTCCCAATAACTGTTGTTACTTGCACAAGACCTGCCCAATATTGGGCCCATCAATATATAGTCATGAAGATGTGGGAGAGGGGAGATATCAAAACAGGGGAGGAATTAGCTAGAAAGTCCTTCAGCTTACTCCTCGTCTGAGTTCCCCACTTGGGAACTTCACTACTTACTCCTAAAGGAGTTTTGATTTTATTTTTATTTATTTATATATTTATTTGAGAGAGAGAGAATGGGTGTACCATGGCCTCCAGCCACCAGGCACATGCACCACCCTGCGCATCTAGCTCACGTGGGTACTGGGGAATCACACCTCGGTTCCCTGACTTCACAGGCAAGCACCTTGAGCCACTTACTTTCCCCAAACCTATGAAATGATTCTTCTACCACCACCATAGCAAGGTGGCAAGCACCATGGGCTGCTTCGAGGGGTGAACACATGGGACCTGAGGGACCACCTGTCAGAGCCACAGTCAGGCCATGCACAGCCGCCTGTGCACATAAACATGGGAGACCCCCTAGACCTATGGTATCATGATGGGTCGAATGGAGAATAATTTGTTTGGCCTTCTTAGTCAATTCCATATTAGTGTACTTTTAATAAACTATATCAATAGGTACAAATTCACCCTGCTACGGAAAGTCAAAATTAACAAACTATTTAAATAATAAATCAAAAATCATAATTGGTATTTAAATTTTTTATAAATAGCATACTATATAACACTGAATTGAATATATGACCACCATATAATTACATAACATATTATACAGTCCATCCTTAACACTGTTATTAGACTCATAAAATATGCTTCTAGAATGAGAAAAAATAGCTGTCAAAAACAGCATCTTATTATTCAAGTATTAAACTTTCTTAATCATCAATCAGTTTAATTGCTCCTGACATGGGCTATAAATAACTTTTTGTGGTTCAATAAAATGCCACCAGGATAACCCCTTCATCCCCAATGCCGATCACAAATTCTTATGTTGCTATCTGGATGTGAGTTACTTATCCTTCACTGGGATTCAATCATTTCCATCTCCATTGCATTTAACATTTCAAAACACTTGCTAATTTATGCTAAAACTGGTAAGAAATCACATATCAGGTTGCAGTGTTACTTCCATTAGATCTCCCTCCAATGGGATTGGTCATTAGACCAATCTCAGGCTGAGTGAAGACACTCAGCAGTAAACAGGAATGCTGATTCAGCCCCAGCCTGCACATGGTGGCCACTGCAGTGTCAGTATGCAAACAGTCACCAAGGACCTCTGCAAGATCTTGTGTACAGATGCCTGGGCCATACCTGTCCTGTGTGGCCATCCCTTCCCTGGGCCATGGGCTCACCTTGTTCTCCTCAGGGTGACTCTAGCTCTGAAAGTAGCGGCTCCAGCTCCAGTGCTGGATGTGCATTCCCGGGATGTGAAAAGACAGAACTCTCCCTAAATACACAGAGGCAGCACAGCATGTGCTCTCACCACTTGGCCACACCTGGGGACTAATGAAGCAGGAACTCCCTATACAAGGGTCTGTGGTGAGCCTGCTGTCCTGGGCAACACACACATCACACTTGTAAATCAGGTTAGGAACTGAGCATGGCTCTGAAGGAAAACTATCCGTCACTGCGAGATGCTGGTCCACTTTCAGCCTCACTGTAGCTGGACGGTGGGAACAAGGACTAGTCCCTAATGATGCATTATCACAGAATGAAACTTCAAGGCACCCCATCTGGCATGAAAGACAACCTTGTCAATCCAGACTTCCACTCTGTCCTTCAGCACACAGTACCAGCCATAAATTTTCAATACACAGTGCCCTAGGCAAAACCACATACCCACCATTACTCTTTGGAAATACATAAAACATGAACCACGCAACAAATTATGAAGGGCCAGAATTAGACGCTGCAGCCCAGCCTCACAGGCTATTGTTGCAAGTGTTCTTCTGAAGTGGCCTTGTGTTTTATTGGCCAACTGGTATGTTATTATTGCAATAATGATTATTTAAATACAAATACCATTAGAGCTATAATGATGGTGCACATGGAATTTGTGAGTTTATTTCAAAGACCTCCCAGCACTACACATCTTCTCAAGCATTTGCAGAGAAGCTGTTGGTGCTGTCACTGTTGTGTGGAGGCTTGGTCCATGGCACAGAGGCAATGAAGTAGAAGCCAGATGAAAGCTCAGAAACTGCTGGCTGGTTTTTACCCACAACCATGCATCTCAGGGGAAAGCCATGTCTGTATCTTGCAGGGAGTGGGAGGAAGAAGTACTTGCAAGGAACTTCCCAAGCAAGAGCAGCAATTTAAGCTCTAGTGACTGCTAGACGGAACTGGCAGATGTGCCAGCTTCACTGGTTCTGTTCTGGATCCCCGGTGTTTACATATGCAGGCACGTGGAAGGTATAAAGGGCTTCCTACCTCTTCTCCTCCCTCCATCAGCATTGCTCCACATTCATCTGGTACTCAGGCCAATAGTGACTATATTAATGCATAAGCTACCATCTCTTCTCTAAACTCCTTGATGAGATGTCATTGCGTACAAACCAGAAAGGAGAACCAGCCCACTGAGATTGACAGCTGGCTCTGACCTTGGCAGTCAGACCCCTAGCTGATGACCACTAAGAGAGTCCTATACTTCACAATAGACCCCCAGACTAAAAGGAGGGAGCAGAGCAATAGCCCTCATGTTCCATTAGCTACAAAGACAATGCTAAGGGGTCAAAACACAGCCAAGACTGCTTCTAACATCTACCACCCCCTTCCTGTCAGTGAGGCACATCTGGGGAGCCAGCCTCCACCAGCTCCAAGCCAGAGTCAACCCTACCACACAGCACCATCTCCTCAGCAACCTCTTCAATCTGAGCCACCATCAACCATTCCCACTCAGCTTAGCACAATGACCTGACTGGTCTCCTGGGTCTGGCCACTTACTCCCTCTAACCTCCTCCCAGTATGCTCCTAAAGTGATCCTTCAGAAACAAGGTCACACAGACCAATGTGCTTCCATTGCCTTCCACAGCCTGTGGATCTGGGCCTGCCACCCAGGCATCCAGCCCAGCTTCCCGCTGCTGGGTTTGCTCCTGCCAAACCAGCCTGTGGTCCAGCCTTGGCCCCACCAGGCCTGCGCCTCCCCAAGCCAGAACAGGCTTCCCAATGACTGCGCATGGGCTTCTCGTCCCTCTTCACTGCCCTGCTCTCATCCTGGGCCCTGTGCAAGCCGTGCATCATGTTCTTCCCTTTACCCGACGTGTTCTCTCACCACTTTCCTCCCTCTGACTTGAAATATATTGTAATATTTTCTTTCTTTAGTTTCCTGCCACCGAAGGAACAAAGGTTTTCTGAGTACAGAGACATACTACAGGTACACATGGCAGAAAGACATGGCACCAATCTGCTCACTAGAAACCAACTCAGATGCTTCTAGGAAATAAATCTGTATTGTGTCACTGAGTGACTAAGAACTGCCAGGAATTTCCTGAGTCACCAAGAACATCTAAAGTGGCCAAACCCACCTGGCCCCCCACCCACACACAGCAGGGCAGCACTCCGGAAGGGCAAGGGAAGAGGGCGTGGACTCCACAAGCTCCTCACTTCTTCACTGGGTGGTCTAGGGCTCATACAGCTCCACCACTTCAGCTCCAGGGACCAGATCCAAGTGCAGCTCAACTCCAGCTCAGCCACCACCCTCTGTGCAGGGGGGAGTCTAGAATCACAGGCCTTCCTTGGGGGTACTTTCCTCACCCAGAAATGAGAGAAAGATGTAGAGGATCAAGGTTTCTTCCAACACAGCACTCCCAGCCTAAGTCCTACGTGGCCAGTGCATCCTGCCATGCCAGTTGCAACTATCCTAGTCCCTGAGTGCACCTTGCAGTTGGCCCGTGGAGAGTCAGCTACAAAGGTCAAGCTCAAAAGTGAAGAGAAAAAAATTTTTTAATTTTTTAAAAAGTAGAGAAGAGGGTTGGAGAGGTGGCTTGGCAGTTAAGCACTTGCCTGTGAAGCCTAAGGAGCCAGGCTTGATTTCCCCAGGACCCACGTAAACCAGATGCATAAGGTGGCACATGCATCTGGAGCTCACAGGCAGTGGCTAGAGGTCCTGCTGAGCGCATTCATCCATTCATTCATTCTCTCTCCCTCCTTCCCTCCCTCTTTCTGTCTATCTCTGTCTCTCTCAGATAAGTAAAATATTAAAAGGAGGAGGAGAATGTAAACAAGCCGCACCTCGCACCTCTTTGTAGGAGCCTTGGAACCAGAGTTCCTCCTCCCCCCTGGACAGATGGCCAATTCTGCAGGACCTCAGAGGACATACTTGCCTGTCTATACCTCCACTAGGAAATGAAGATGGGTGCACATTGGTGTTCCCACCTCCTGCTCTCTCCAGATTATCAGCCCCTTCAAAGCAGGACAGAGAAAATGCCACACTGCACACCAGGCGGCTCTGCCTGAGTCTCTTCAACCTGCTCTTTCTGTTGTCCCAGTACAGACTTGAAAGGCATGAGGCAGGCATGTGCGTGCCTCTCCAGGGGTTACGACCATGCTAGCATATACATGCCCATCCGTGGAATAGCGCCCACCAGAGAAAACTGGTCCACAGGAAGGATGCAGCCTCCATCTGACTCAGCGTTTAGCAAGCAGACATCTGATCTACTGCCTTGTCTTGCTTCTTAAACTGTAACTTCCTCTCCCAGGGTCAAAGGCCATCTAACCAGTTCCCAAGCTGACAGGAAGAGAAACCACCACAGCAGTGTCTACAGGCATCAGATCCCAAGAGGTACAGGACAGTTCTGGCCCTGGGACCACCAGGGATTGCGGCTCTACTGAGGAGGAGGCTCCATTCTGTGAGACCCAGCCCACAGGAAAATCCAAGAATGTGGGGTCTCACATAGAGACACCATCACATGCAAAAATGAGTCTTAGCTGCGCGTGGTGGCACACGCCTTTAATCCCAGCACTCGGGAGGCAGAGGTAGGAGGATCGCCGAGAGTTTGAGGCCACCCTGAGACTACATAGTGAATTCCAGGGCAGCCAGAATTCCAGAGTGAGACCCTATCTCGCAAAACCAAAAAAAAAAGTCTTAATTGGTGAACACATGAGAATTCAAGCAATGACATTGTGTCATTAATAAAGTCTTATTCTGGACCAGAACAACTGAAGAATTAGGAACAGCATCTGACTTTTCCACTTGAAGCCCGAGTGTGGTGGTTTGATTCAGGTGTCTCCCATAAACTTAGGAGTTCTGAATACTGGGTTCCCAACTGATGGCAATTGGAAATTAAACCCTCCTGGGGGCAGTGTATTGTTGGGGGAGGGCTTATGGGTGTTATAGCCAGTGTCCCCTTGCCAGTGTTTGGCACACTCTCCTGTTCCTGCTGTCCACCTTATGTTGGCTGGGAGGTAATGTCCACCCTCTGCTCATGTCATTGTTTTCCCTGCCATCATGGAACTTCCCCTTTAGTCTATAAGCCAAAATAAACCCTCCCCCCCTTGGTCAGGTGATCTCTGCCAGCAGTGTGAAGCTGACTGCGACACCAACTGAAAATCTTGCTGTTCAAGCAGCTATGATTGCTTGCTTTCTTGTTCACCTAAAATGTTTCAGCCTATAGCATGCAGGGTTGTTTTATACCTGGTTTGCTTTGTCATCTCTTGTTCATCTCTCATGCTTCAGCCTCTGGCCTTGCAGTCCTTCAAAGGCATGTTTCCTAGACAACACACCACAGTTCAGAACACCCCATTTATGCACTCAGAGAGCGTCCATCCCTCATCACAGTGGCATTAAATGGAGCAGTTATCAAGTGAAAGCAGGCTTCAAAAAGCCCTGGCAATTTTTCTGTGGCTCTCTTGAGGAGATGGAATGCAACAAATAGGTCCCAAAGTTAGCAACACCATGGGAAGGGGCAGAAAACTCTCCAGAAAGGACAGCCAGGCTATAAAGAAGGTAGACGGGGGGAGGGGGGCTGCCTATTCCAGCATACCATGCAAGCTTGGAGGATGCTGAAGGAGGAGAGGGAAGAGGAGGGAGGAGGAGGAAGGTCATACTTGGCAGCTAGAGCCAACATTCAAAGAGAACCAAGACCTGAAACCCGGACAGACAGGTGGCAAATGGTGAACAGCAGATGACGACCTCCATAAAACCCTGAGATGCCCTAAAATTTTAATGGTTGCAACAAGCACAGCCACCACCATGTGGCAGTGGCACCTGCAGACTTACACCACTCCATGCTACCTGCAGGGACCTGGGCACCTTTACTTCATGAAATCTGAAGCCAATTCACACCCCAAGTTTCAGTATGAAAATGGCTTGGAATGGAAACCTTACATTAAAATATGGCATGTGGGCTGGAGAGATGGCTTAGCAGTTAAGGCGTTTGCCTGCAAAGCCTAAGGACCCCAGTTCGATTCTCCAGGTCCCACGTTAGCCAGATGCACAAGGGGGCACATGCATCTGGAGTTTGTTTGCAGTGGCTGGAGTCCCTGGTGCCCCCATTCTCACTCTCCCTCTCTCTTTCCCTCTCTCTGTGTCTAATAAATAAATAAATAAATAAATATAAAAATCAAATTTTTAAATTTGGCATGCTGGCCCTGCAGGGTGGCTCAAACCTGTAATTTCAGCACTTGAGAGGCTAAGGTAGAAGGACTGCCACAAGTTCAAGGACAGCTAGAGTTACACAGTGAGTTCAAGGTCAGCCTGGGATATACTATTGAGACCCTGACTCAAAAAACATTTATATATGTATGTTTGTGTGTGTGTATGATGTTATACACAATCACATACACACACAAACACATATATATACAAACACACATGTATACTCACAAATACATATATTCATATATATTCACACATATACATACAAACACATTTAATGCTAGGAAAAGGAACGTAACACTGAAAATATTCTAAAATGAATCTAATCAATATCAAAAACGATTAGCACTTAAAATAATAAAAAGACATATACACATTATTGATTATCAAAAAATAAAAGTTTGGGCTGGAAAGATGGTCCAGCAGTTAAAGGCACTTGCTTACAATGCCTGGTGGCCAGTGTTGGATTCCCCAAGACGCGTGTAAAGCAGACACACAAAGTGGCACATGCACCTGGAGTTCATTTGCAGCAACAGGAGGCTCTGTTGTGCTCATACCTACACTTAGTGTCTCTCCTAAAGAAATTTAAATATTTTTAAAAATTGCAACCAGGTACCAAAGAGACGTCATAGTGGTTAAGGCACTTCCTGCAAAGCCTAAGGACCTATGTTCAACTCTCCCAGTCCCACATACGCCAGACACACGAGGTGACACAAGTGTGCAAGGTTGCACATGCGTACATGGTGGCACATGTATCTGGAGTCTGATTGCAGTGGCTGGAGGCCCTGGCACACCAATATGCACACACACTCTCTTCTCTCTCTCTCTCTCAAAAAAAAATTGCAATCAAAACTACAATAAGATGCTACTTTTTGTAGCCCAGGAGCCCAAATCAGAAAGACAGACAGTAACTAGAACTGGAAGGGTATGAGAGACTAATGCCAGCACTCGGGAGGCAGAGGTAAGGGGATCACCATGAGTTCAAGGCCACCCTGAGACTACATAGTGAATTCCAGGTCAGCCTGGGCTACAGCAAGACCCTACATCAAAAAAACCACACACAAATAAAAAGAGAGTAAGAGCCTCAGATGTTGCCTGTAAGGTAGTAAAATGACAAGAGCATTTTGGTTAAACACAGAATCCCATGAGATCTACCCATTCCATTTTGGGAACCTACACACATCCCCAAGAGAATGGAGATCATGTTCACACAAAAACATGTACACACCAGGCACAGTGGCACACACTTTTAATCCTAGCACTCGGGAGGCTGAGGTAGGAAGACTGCCTTGAGTTCAAGGCCAGCCTGAGACTGCATAGTGAATTCCAGGTCAGCCTGGGCTAGAGTGAGACCCTACCTCAAAAAACAAAACAACAACAAAAAACATGTACATGAATGCTCACAGCATTATTCTTAACAGTCAAAGGTGGGAATGACCCCATGTCCATCAACTGACAGCTGGGTAAAAAAGTGGTACAAGGCTGGAGTGATGGCTTAGTGGTTAAGATACTTGCCTGCAAAGCCAAAGGATCCAGGTTCAATTCCCCAGGACCTGCATAATCCAGATGCGCAAGGTAATGCATGCATCTGGAGTTCATTTGCAGGGGATGAAGGCCTTGGCGCACCCATCCTCTATCTGCATCTCTCTCCCTCCTCTCCTCGCTCTCTCAAATACAAACATAAATAATAACATTTAATAAAATGTTTAAGTGGTATAAACAGAGCACAGTTCGGTCACAGAAAGGATGAGGGGCTGGTACATACACACATGGGTGAGCTCAGAAGCACCGTGACAAGTGAGACAAACAAGCTGTGGTGGTTTGAATGAAATGTCCCGCGTGGCTCACTGTTTTGAACACCTGGTCCTCACTGAGCTGCTTTCTGCTCCAGCTAAGGACTGCGGAGGCAGACCAGGTCAGCTCCGGCATCTCCAGCTTCCAATGGGAGATGTGGCTCATTAATTACAGGGAGATGAATACCACAGGGAGCCAGGAGCATCAGCCAGAAGTGAAGCACAGGCTCCCTCCTAATTATATTAATTGCAATTAGCTCTTTCCTCCTTCAGAATTCTCCCATTCGGTCACCTGTGCAGGCCTCTGGCTTCTGTTCAGGGCCATCTTCACCACCATGGGTTACAGAAACAGAGCCTTTCCACCCGCACACCTTGGCATGCACTTTCTCTCTCTCTTCACAATCCACTCAACACATAGTCTTCAGAGCAAATGACTAGCTCTCATAGTCAGTCCTGAAATAAAGTTACTGATGATAGACACTTCAGTCGTTCCTCATAATTCATTTTCCCTTAAGGAAAACTTTCATAAGTAATTAAATTATTTTCCTTTCTATTTGGGACACAGATCTATTTGGAAAGCCTGATTTCTCCGGGAGCATCCCTTTGGGAGGCTGGCAATCTGCATGTTACAGCGAAAAGCACTCCCTGGGCGCGGTGAAGGAGCCCAGCGGACAGGGAGCCAAGCGCACGGCATCCCTCTTCTTAACTGACATGTGCTGTATACATTACATTCAGGAGGCTTTGTGGGCACTTTCTGGATCCAGAAAGACACTTAAATATTAATGTAGTTTGAATTCTTCTTAAATACTGTTCAATTCTTATTACTGAAGCCAAACCTCAGACATCTGACATTAATGACACAGCTGAGCAGCTGAAAGAGTGTGACCAGTCGCCATTTCTAATTACCCATAGAAGAGTGAATGAAATGTCCTGGAACAAACCAATGGTCAAGTGAAGGTTGGGCCTTTGGGAGTCAGAAAGACATCTTCATAAATCTAGCTTCTCACCACACATAGAGAGCACATTTGCCTTATCTGTCACTCAGGATGAAAAAATAGTCAAGACAAAGACAAAGATGAGACAAAAAACAAACACAAGGTGGCTCCATTACTAGTACCTGATGGTGAACAGCAAAGTAGGGTGGTCTACTGCGTCCTGTAGACTGCCAAAGAGCAAGGGAAGCACCCAGAACCACAACAACCATCTTATAAATTGGAGAAGGCAAACTAACCACACGCTCCTTCACTTTATAGCCATCAATTCTGATACCACAATATAGAACTGCCTTGAAGATCAAACAGAATGTCTTTCTGGCAGTACTGGGTGCAGATCCTGGTGATTAAACAGAATGCCTGGCAGTACTGGGCACAGACCCTGTGAGATTAAACAGAATGCCTGGCAGTACTGGGCGCAGACCCTGTGAGATTAAACAGAATGCCTGGCAGTACTGGGCACAGATCCTGTGTGATTAAACAGAATGCCTGGCAGTACTGGGCACAGATCCTGTGAGATTAAACAGAATGTCTGGCAGTACTGGGCATAGATCCTGTGTGATTAAACAGAATGCCTGGCAGTACTGGGCACAGACCCTGTGAGATTAAACAGAATGTCTGGCAGTACTGGGCACAGATCCTGTGTGATTAAACAGAATGTCTGGCAGTACTGGGCACAGATCCTGTGTGATTAAACAGAATGCCTGGCAGTACTGGGCACACATCCTGCGTGATTAAACAGAATGTCTGGCAGTACTGGGCGCAGATCCTGTGTGATTAAACAGAATGCCTGGCAGTACTGGGCACAGACCCTGTGAGATTAAACAGAATGTCTGGCAGTACTGGGCACAGATCCTGTGTGATTAAACAGAATGTCTGGCAGTACTGGGCACAGATCCTGTGTGATTAAACAGAATGCCTGGCAGTACTGGGCACAGATCCTGTGAGATTAAACAGAATGTCTGGCAGTACTGGGCATAGATCCTGTGTGATTAAACAGAATGCCTGGCAGTACTGGGCACAGACCCTGTGAGATTAAACAGAATGTCTGGCAGTACTGGGCACAGATCCTGTGTGATTAAACAGAATGTCTGGCAGTACTGGGCACAGATCCTGTGTGATTAAACAGAATGCCTGGCAGTACTGGGCACACATCCTGTGTGATTAAACAGAATGTCTGGCAGTACTGGGCGCAGATCCTGTGTGATTAAACAGAATGTCTGGCAGTACTGGGCACAGATCCTGTGTGATTAAACAGAATGTCTGGCAGTACTGGGCGCAGATCCTGTGTGATTAAACAGAATGCCTGGCAGTACTGGGCGCAGACCCTGTGAGATTAAACAGAATGTCTGGCAGTACTGGGCACAGATCCTGTGTGATTAAACAGAATGTCTGGCAGTACTGGGTGCAGATCCTGTGTGATTAAACAGAATGTCTGGCAGTACTGGGCGCAGACACTGTGAGATTAAACAGAATGTCTGGCAGTACTGGGCACAGATCCTGTGTGATTAAACAGAATGTCTGGCAGTACTGGGTGCAGATCCTGTGTGATTAAACAGAATGTCTGGCAGTACTGGGCACAGATCCTGTGAGATTAAACAGAATGTCTGGCAGTACTGGGTGTAGACCCTCTGTGATTAAACAGAATGTCTGGCAGTACTGGGCACAGATCCTGTGTGATTAAACAGAATGTCTGGCAGTACTGGGTGCAGACCCTGTGAGATTAAACAGAATGTCTGGCAGTACTGGGCACAGATCCTGTGTGATTAAACAGAATGTCTGGCAGTACTGGGCACAGATCCTGTGTGATTAAACAGAATGTCTGGCAGTACTGGGCACAGATCCTGTGTGATTAAACAGAATGTCTGGCAGTACTGGGCACAGACCCTGTGTGATTAAACAGAATGCCTGGCAGTACTGGGCACAGATCTTGTGTGATTAAACAGAATGTCTGGCAGTACTGGGTGCAGATCCTGTGTGACTAAACAGAATGTCTGGCAGTACTGGGCACAGACCCTGTGTGATTAAACAGAATGTCTGGCAGTACTGGGCACAGACCCTGTGTGATTAAACAGAATGCCTGGCAGTACTGGGCGCAGATCCTGGTGATTAAACAGAATGTCTGGCAGTACTGGGCACAGACCCTGTGTGATTAAACAGAATGCCTGGCAGTACTGGGCACAGACCCTGTGTGATTAAACAGAATGTCTGGCAGTACTGGGCACAGACCCTGTGTGATTAAACAGAATGCCTGGCAGTACTGGGTGCAGATCCTGTGTGATTAAACAGAATGGATGGCAGTACTGGGTGCAGATCCTGGTGATTAAACAGAATGTCTGGCAGTACTGGGCACAGACCCTGTGTGATTAAACAGAATGCCTGGCAGTACTGGGCACAGACCCTGTGTGATTAAACAGAATGTCTGGCAGTACTGGGTGTAGACCCTGTGAGATTAAACAGAATGTCTGGCAGTACTGGGCACAGATCCTGTGTGATTAAACAGAATGTCTGGCAGTACTGGGCACAGATCCTGTGTGATTAAACAGAATGTCTGGCAGTACTGGGCACAGACCCTGTGTGATTAAACAGAATGCCTGGCAGTACTGGGCACAGATCTTGTGTGATTAAACAGAATGTCTGGCAGTACTGGGTGCAGATCCTGTGTGATTAAACAGAATGCCTGGCAGTACTGGGCACAGATCTTGTGTGATTAAACAGAATGTCTGGCAGTACTGGGCACAGATCTTGTGTGATTAAACAGAATGTCTGGCAGTACTGGGTGCAGATCCTGTGTGACTAAACAGAATGTCTGGCAGTACTGGGCACAGACCCTGTGTGATTAAACAGAATGTCTGGCAGTACTGGGCACAGACCCTGTGTGATTAAACAGAATGCCTGGCAGTACTGGGTGCAGATCCTGGTGATTAAACAGAATGTCTGGCAGTACTGGGCACAGACCCTGTGTGATTAAACAGAATGCCTGGCAGTACTGGGCACAGACCCTGTGTGATTAAACAGAATGTCTGGCAGTACTGGGCAGAGACCCTGTGTGATTAAACAGAATGCCTGGCAGTACTGGGTGCAGATCCTGTGTGATTAAACAGAATGTCTGGCAGTACTGGGTGCAGATCCTGGTGATTAAACAGAATGTCTGGCAGTACTGGGTGCAGATCCTGTGAGATTAAACAGAATGCCTGGCAGTACTGGGTGCAGATCCTGTGTGATTAAACAGAATGTCTGGCAGTACTGGGTGCAGATCCTGGTGATTAAACAGAATGTCTGGCAGTACTGGGCACAGACCCTGTGTGATTAAACAGAATGCCTGGCAGTACTGGGTGCAGATCCTGTGAGATTAAACAGAATGCCTGGCAGTACTGGGTGCAGATCCTGGTGTTTAAACAGAATGTCTGGCAGTACTGGGTGCAGATCCTGTGTGATTAAACAGAATGACTGGCAGTACTGGGCACAGATCCTGTGTGATTAAACAGAATGCCTGGCAGTACTGGGCACAGATCCTGTGAGATTAAACAGAATGCCTGGCAGTACTGGGCACAGACCCTGTGTGATTAAACAGAATGCCTGGCAGTACTGGGCACAGATCCTGTGAGATTAAACAGAATGCCTGGCAGTACTGGGCACAGACCCTGTGTGATTAAACAGAATGCCTGGCAGTACTGGGCACAGATCCTGTGTGATTAAACAGAATGCCTGGCAGTACTGGGCACAGATCCTGTGTGATTAAACAGAATGACTGGCAGTACTGGGCACAGATCCTGTGTGATTAAACAGAATGCCTGGCAGTACTGGGCGCAGATCCTGTGAGATTAAACAGAATGCCTGGCAGATCCTGTGAGATTAAACAGAATCCTGGCAGAGAGATCCTGTGACAGAATGTCTGGCAGTACTGGGCACAGATCCTGTGAGATTAAACAGAATGTCTGGCAGTACTGGGTGCAGATCCTTTGTGATTAAACAGAATATCTGGCAGTGCTGGGCGCAGAACCTGTGAGATTAAACTGAATGTCTGGCAGTATTGGGCACAGATCCTGTGTGATTAAACAGAATGCCTGGCAGTGTTGGGCCCAGATCTTGTGTGATTAAACAGAATGCCTGGCAGTCTAAGTCACCATGGAGGAACCCTAAAAAACCATATACCAAAATAAACCCTTTCTTATTATGAGCTAATTTTCTCAGGTGTTTGGTTACAGTGAAAGGAAGCTGACTAACTCAAAGCCCCTCCTTTGGAAGACAATCAGATGAGATATAATGTTCCCTTCGTGCCCTTGAAATAAAGACTGTTCTCTTGCAGATGCCTGCATTTGGGAGAACACGGACACCTTCAGCTGAAGCTGCAAAGTCAGGAAAGGTTTACATGGTTCATGCCACCAGCATCGGGAGTCTTGGTGGCAGCTCTCATTTCATAGTCCAGCATCTTCCTCTGCCAACTTTCCTCTCACAACCAGTGTGGTTAGTAAATAAAAACTTCTATATTTGTCACTGTGGTCAAAGAAAAGCTTAAAAAAAGAGAATGGAGTTTAAAACGGTGCCTCTGGATTCCCTTATTTTCAAAAGCTCATGCAATCCTTTGCTCACTCAATGGTGGAGTTTTCACTCTAATGGTGCTTCACATCATCTCTTACTCTTCCATTCTCTTATCACTTTAATCACTTTTTCACCTTGTTGGGGAAAAAAAGCTCTCATAACTATTCTAGGATGGTAAAAATAGCTCAATGGATGTATAGGGTGATTGGAAACTTTAAAAAAGGGGTTTTATTCTACTTTTCACGAAGAAATGCTCTTCTTTGTTTCTGAAGAACTAAAAGTTAGGAAGCAACTGGGCACAGGAGCATGTGCATATAATCACATCGTGTGGGAGGCTGAGGCAGGAGGATTGTTTGAGCCTGGGCAACAAACATATTAAGACCACATATAAGGAAGAGAGGATGGCATCAAGATAAGAGAGAGACTAAAGGAGAGGGCACAGGTATATGATAGAGGGTGGATTCATGAGGGGAAATAGGGTTGGAAGGGAATTATCATGGTTTCTTATCCATAATTAGGGAAGCTGTCAATTAAAAAGTTTAAAAAAAAAGAAAAGTTGTCATAAAATAGCAACTCCAAAGCATCTGTGCCTTTCCCCCATGCAAAAACCAAAGCGCAGAGCCTCCCACAGTGCGAGAAAGCCCCTCCCCTCGCCTCCGCAGCTTTTCCGTGAGAGCACCCAGAGCCCCATACTCTCCACATGGAAAGCCGCACAGCACTGGAAGGAGCTGTAAACATCCATCTTGAGAATGACTCTATTTACAGAACTCACAAATGGGAGAGAAGTCCTGGTGGCAACTTGATCTGCCTATGGCCAGTTTTGTTACTTTCAGATAATCATTTTATTTTCACTTTGTTATAAGGTTACAGCTTCTTCAGGCCACCACATAACACGTGTGAGAAGAAGGGTGTAAATACTCAAGACCACCTTTCTGCTCAGCTGGATTGGCATGTACATGAGCCAGTCTCCTTTCCTTTCGTTCAGGCTCCACTGGAGACGCCCAGCAGCTAGCTGACAGCCCTTGTCCAGAAGCTGACAGAAAGATCATGAATGACCTCAGGTCTCCTCACTCTTCCAGCCGGCTCATTGGCTGGGCTTTCATTAAGGCATGCTTTCAGTGGGCGCTGGGGAGACAGCGACCTGGCACAAGTACTTGCCATACCAGCACGAGGGTCTCACAGGGCCTGGTTCTCCCTGAGTTCAATTCACCTATGTGAACAGCTAAGTGTGCCCACACATGCTTGTAACCCTAGTCCTATGGGAGAAGAGACCAGAGAAGGGCTGGGGATTGCTGGTAAACCACTCTGACCAAAAAAAAAAGAAGAAAAGGAAGAGAGGGAGGGAAGGAGGGAGGAAGGGTAAGGGGGAGGAAATAGCAGCTCTTGGCTCAGTGAAAAACTCCATCTCAAGGAAATTTTCTGCTCTGGCCTTCACATGGATGTGCATGAGACACACATGTGCATACATTATGCATACATTCTAGTACACACACACAACACACTTTGTACTGTTTAAGGTGCTGCTTTTTCCCAGTTGCATTTAGAAGCTCTGGATTTTGAAAGAAATCTCCTCATGCTAAGACTGTGGGGAAGCCTAGGGGATCACAAATTCCTGGGTTGAGTCTGAAACAATGGAACCCTGAGCATTGAAAACCACCCTGCTAAACCCATCTGGCCTTACCTGACCACAGAACAAAAGCAACAAGTCCCTAGAGCCCACCCTGGGAGAAGAAACAGCTTAAGAAGAGAACACTAAACATGGTGACAAGTATGTGCCCAGCACTGTGTGTCCCCTGGCAAACAAAATCAGCCTGTGGCTAACTGTCCTCTACGCAGAGCTGTGCGTCAGTTGATGCAGCAGCTCTGGAGAGAGGACAACCGAACATTGACAGTGATGAAGTCACCAAAAACTGAAGTCACAGGAGTCAGGCTCAGCTCACTGCCAGGGCAACTGAAGAAGCAAGAATAGATGAAAGGGCAGAGAGCCACATCCACTTCCAGCACACAAACCAGCCACAGAACCATGGACCAGCTGCCAGGGCGTGGGTCTCTGCAGCTTAAGACTCCTTCCAAACCTGGATGGATGATAGCAAAAGGTCGGGCAAGATGGGTTCTGTGCTGGTTTGAATAGAAAATGGCCCCCATAGCTTATACTTAATTCCCAGCTGGAGGAGCCTTTGGGAGGTGGAGCCTTGCTGTAGGAGTCCTGTCTCTGAGGGCAGGTGCTGGGCTGTTACAATCCAGTCTCGGCTTTTGCTGCTTCTTCCCTGCTGCTGTGACAACAAGTGACATCTAGCTGTCTGTGCTGCTGTACTTTCCTTCTAAGATGGACACAGAGAGAGTGGCATATACACACAAGGGTATTATTCAGCCAGAACAGGCTCCAATCAATAACTCCCACCAATATAGGAATGGACACAGAGAGGGTGGCATACACACAAGGGTATTATTCAGCCATTAAAAAAAGAATGCTGCCGGGTATGGTGGCGCACGCCTTTAATCCCAGCACTCGGGAGGCAGAGGTAGGAGGATCGCCGAGAGTTCGAGGCCACCCTGAGACTACATAGTTAATTCCAGGTCAGCCTGAACCAGAGTGAGACCCTACCTCGAAAAACCAAAAAAAAAAAAAAAAAAAAAAAAGAATGCTGCAGGCCATGGTGGCACATGCTTTTAGTCCCAGCACTCATAAAGCAGAGGCACGAGGACCACCTTGAGTTCAAAGGGAGTGAAGCCAGGCGTGGTGGTGCACACTTTTGGTCCCAGCACTTGCAAGGTAGAGGTAGGAGGACGGCTGTGAGTTTAAGGCCACCCTGAGACTACAAAGTAAATTCCAGTTCAGCCTTGGCTAGAGCAAGACCCTACCTCAGAAAAAAAGGGGGGGATGAAATCCTATCATTTGCAGCACCGCTGATGGAACTGGGAGTGGTGTGAAGTAAAATAAGCCAAACACAGAAAGACAAGGACCACATGTTCTCTTGCATATGCAAACATTTTTAAAATCTATTTAACAAAGGCAAAGGAGATTACTAGAAGGTGGAAAGGCTAGATAACAGATACCAAATCTAGCTAGAGAGAAAGACTGGATTCTTGGGTTACTTAGCAAATGAGTGCATGCAGTTCACAATAAATCAGTACTTATTTTATGAAGAACTAGACGAGAAGATCAGGACAGCTTCAGACACAAACAAATGGCAGAAGAAATGAGAATGCTATGCACCGTGGTTTGATCAGTACACAATGCACACATGCACCAAGATACCATGCTACCCCATAAATATGCATATCTATTTGGTGTCAATCAAAACATAAAGCACAAAGAACAGATTGCTGCTGGCCAGTTATACTCCAGTTGCATGTAGGCAGGCCTGTCCTTTTAAGCCCTCCAGCAGCCCCTGGTCTATCTTCAGAATTAAGTGGCATTCCTCAGCAGAAGTGGACAGCGGGACTCAGAGGGGGCCATGAGCATCTCCTGCTCCCCCACACAGACCACATTTGGACAAAGGAAATCCTGTCTGAGAACAGACCCTCTCTACACCTGAGCAAGGAGGCTCTCTTGCTGAGAAGTGGAGGGTCACACTTGCCCCAGCAGGGTACAGGGTGCCCAGGACAGCTCCTGAGACTGCCCATCCAGTGGTCTGTTCAGGGAGCGGCAATTGTGATCACGGCTCACTTTGGTTTCATTGGTCCTGTAAAGGTGGCCGTGTGCTAGAACTGGCGGCAGATGCTATCAGAGGTGGCTGTGCTGGCTAGAATCAGATGCCCTCTGCCAGACTCATGTGTTTTGACACTTGGTGCCCAGCTGAGGACAATTTGGGAGGTGGAGACTTACTGGAGGAGGTGTGTTATTGGGGGTGGGCTTAGGCGTGTTATAGCCAGCTCCACCTTGCCAGAGATTGGTTCACTCCCTTGTTTTCTTTTGTTTTTTCGAGGTAGGGTTTCACTCAAGCTCAGGCTGACCTGGAAATTAGCTATGTAGTCTCAGGGTGGCCTCGAACTCACAGCAATCCTCCTACCTCTGCCTCCCGAGTGCTGGGATTAAAGGCGTGCGCCACCACGCACAGCTCCCTTGCTGTTTTCTACCTACTGTGGCAGAGGTGACGTCCAGCCTCTGCTCATGCCATGCTTTCCCCTTCCATCATGAAGCTTCCCCTCGAGACTATAACTCAAAATAAACACATTTCTCCCATCACATGCTTTTGGTCGGGGGCTCTGTCCCAGCAATGGACGGCTAGTAGCTCTTACACAGAAAATACAGCACCTACAGATGCAAGAGACGCAGATCACAGAAGACAATGGCAGCCACCAAATAAACAACACAGAATAACAAGAGTGACACAGAACAAGCCTAGAGCCACCTCCTCAGTGTCTCCTGAAAGTAGAGTAATCCCAAGCCTCAAAATAATTGCCAGTGCCAAGGGGAAAGTCCCAGCAGGTGGTCTATGGTCTATCCTGGGTCTGTCTCCTATGCCCAGCATGCAGGACTTCGTAGAGAGTAATGCTTGGGAGAGGAGCAAGGAACAGTGAGCTGAGCAGAAGGAGAAGCCAGGTCCTTATACAGCATGGCTACCTAAGCCACAGGAAAACAGCACTGCATGAGGGTTCTGGAGGGAGGCCTGGCCACATCATCAACTCCACGCATAGCCTCAGGGAGTTACATTAGCTCATGGAACCCCACGTGTTCAACCATAAAGGGGGGTGCAATGGCCTGGAGGCTTTTAAGGGTCTGGTGATGGAGTAATTAAGCACTTAGCACACACAGTGAGCTCATTAATAATGGCACTTGAGCCTCACTGCAACTAACAGAGCACTTACTCCTTCCATAAACTTACAAATGGCTGTGTGTATGAGCCAGAAACGAGAGCTCCTAACACCAGGATAAAGCATTCCGTAACAGTTAATCAATGTGCAGAGCTCTGCCCTCTCAGGATGTCACTGGAAGTATAAAATGACAGATCACAGAACACTGCATAAGGACATCATAACTAAAATGCCAGGAATTTTTTAATCTAATGAAATTCCTATAAGCAGATACAAATAAAGTACATGTAACAGGCAAAAACAATTAGGACACACCTCTAGCCAAACCTTCATCAGATTGCTCCTGATCACATTTGAGGGGCTCCCAATCCGAGCCCACACCCAGGCACCATCATGAAAAGGACCCTCGGGCCGTGGGACACGCTCCAAGTCAGACCACAGGAAGCTCAGCGTATGGTGGGATCTAAGCCACTTGCTGGATACTGCTCAAGTTTTCAAAGCCCAGGATTGAATTATTGAAGGTACTGGATATTAAATTAGTGGGTAAAGGGGGGGAGCATGCCTCTAATATATTTGTTTCCTCTTTGAACCAGATCCACTTCTGTGACGGTGCAATTTAAAGCAGAAAAGAACAGACTCACTTACAAGGGACTTAACTAGGGATGCAAAACTGCTTTTCAATGAGGAAAAACGCAGTACTCTCTCACTCGCTCCCTTGCTCTCTCTTCCTCTCCCTCCCCTGCACAGATGTTCAAAGGCTATCACAGCATTCAATTTGACAAGAACAGAAATGCCAATGCTGCAGCCTGAGGACCACACAACATGGGCAGGGACTCTGTCATTAGGAAACCCGCACACTGGGCATAGGAAATGGCTCAGTGGATAAAGTGCTGGCCACATAAGCCTGAGCGCCTGAATTCACATGCACATATTAAAAAGGGGGGGATACCAGGCATGGTGGCGCATGCCTTTAATACCAGCACTCAGGAAGCAGAGGCAGGAGGATCGCCATGAGTTCAAGGCCACCCTGAGAATTCCAGTGAATTCCAGGTCACCCTGAACTAGAGTAAGACCCTACCTTCAGAAAAAAAAAAGTCAAGAAACACTGTCAACTTGACAAAAGCCCCCTTCCATTTAAGCATCAGCTGCAGGAATAACACCCAGGTGACCATGCAGCTCCAAGGCCCTGAGCAGAAGCTAGGGAGAAGAGACTAGAATCCTGGTCAGCAACTGCAGGCCCTTACCAAGCCACTTCCCACCTCACACCTTCTCTTCTGGCCTAGGGTGGCAGCAGCCCCTCAACAAGCTGCTATGAGACTCAAAAGATACCAGCAAAGGAGCGTGAGTCTAGCTGCGTGAGTTCCAGGTAAGAGGGATTCCCACTCCACCCAACTCAATACTGCCTTTGGTCTAAAGAGAGGGAGATGATCTGTATGCAAGGAAAGATGACTGGATCAACTCTTCAGTTGTTAAGTATCAGGGGCCCCAAGTCTGGGACTTCAGTGATCTTTAACTACTGATGAGTTTAATGTAAACCAAACCCAACCCAACCACCACCATGCACATACAAGAGTGGACCCAGGGCTGGAAAGAAGTCAAAGTACCCAGGTTCAATTCCCCAGTACCCACACAAGACAGATGCACAAGATGGCCCATGCATCTGGAGTTGGTTTGCAGCAGCTGAAGGCCCTAGCATGCTCCTTCTCTCTCTTTCTTTCTCTCTCTCTCTCTCTCTCTCTCTCTCCCCTCTTTCTCTCAGAAAGAAAAGGAAAGGGGAAGGGAAGAGAGGGAAGGGGAGGGAAAGGGAGGAGAGGGGAGGGGAGGGGAGAAGAGAAGGAGGTGAAGGAAGGAGGGAGAAAGGAAGGAGGGAGGGAGGGAGGGAGGAAGGGAAGAAGGAAGGAGGGAAGGAAGGAAGGAAGAAAGGGAGGGAGGGAGGGGAGAAAGAAGGAAGGAATGAGGGAAAGAAAGTGGACCCCGAGCAATGATGAAATGGACAGCTCACCATGGAGGTTACTTCACTAAAGCCATCCCTCTGGAGATGCAGACAGAGCCTGGGAAGACAAGGACTGGTTCCAGAGGACAAGACCATGGAACACAAAATTCCAGGAACAGATCCAAAGGCAAAAGAGGAAGGATTTCTGGCAGCTGAAGATAACATAGGTTTGACCTCACCATTCATAGGGAATGCCAACATCTTCCTCTTCAAACATCTTTTGAAGACTGGTGGGACATGTTTCTACAAAGCTGCCCATACTGGTCCCTCTTCTACTGCCCGTGGGCAAGAAGTAACTGTGCAGCCACTGCCACCTGTGTGCTGAGTCCAAGAGACTGTCAGGCAGACGCTCACTCCTGCCACACTGGGCACACACCTAGCAAAGGAGTGTAGTCACCAGGTTCCAGACCAATTACTGTTTTGCTACACATACACATGCATATTCATTCATTCACTCACTCACTCGCTCACTCACTCACCCTCTCTCCCTCCTTCTTTTTCTCTCCCCCCCCCCCCGTGCTGAATTTCTAATTAGGCCAGTAATTTGAGGCACCTTTTGCCTTGGTTGAGGCTAACTCTCTAATGTGTGACTGGAGAAAGCATCAATTGCCCTTGGCCTTCCCTGACCTGAGGCACCCTGGAGCAGCCTCATATGAACATAACATGCTGACGAATGAATGAAGCTTATGTCAGATCTCACAGATGGATGTCCTGTCTCAGCCTCATGGACCACACTAGAGACAAGGTGAGATGCAAATGTTACATTCAACCTCCTTTACAGAGAACAAGCTAGCAACTGTCAAGACTTTCGTTTCTGTGGAGCCACTGCTTTCGTAATGCCTCTCTAAGACTCGTCACAAGAAAAGAACCCCAAACGCAACCAAGGACGTATCTGCTGCAACGCTGCATCAATGCCTGGTGTCTGGGAAAAGAGGGGCAAGCAGAGCCTCATACATGATCTCGCCTTCCACGGAGTGAGGCACCTCTGCCTGCTTGCGTTCATGTGTGTAGTGTGTGATGTGGCGTGTGCGTGTGCATGTGCTGATGAGGGTTACCATATGCTCACCTACATGCCATGGGTTCACCTGCAGTGGCAGGAGGAACACATAGGGTGATCCCATCCATCACTCACCACCTGTTTTTTCCACGGATGAAGTCTCTATGATTAAGAAACTTGCTGGTTGCAGACCCCAGTGATTCGTCAGTCTCCACTCCTCGTAAGACAGATACCAGATGTTCATGGTCATGGCTAGCTGTTTACATGGATTTAGAGATTAGAACTCAGGCAGTCTCAGGCACCCTCAGAACCTCATGCTTATGCAGGAAACACACTTAGCTGCTGAGCCATCTCTCCAGCCCCTTAAATAACTGCTTTGAGAAACAATTACCACAGCACACAATTCCATCACTTAGCTGTTTTCAGCCTATTCAATAAACTGAGCACTACCACAATCTAGTCGTAGAACACGGTATTACCCAAAGGAAACCCTGCACTCATTAAAAGGCAATCCCCACACCAACATTCTAGTGCCGCCACATTCTTACTATGTTAGTGAGTTTGCAGCTGAGCCCAAACACCTAAGAAGAACCTCACAAGAGAACGCGTTTATTCCACCTCCTTTGAGTGGACAATATAGCATGGCAGGAAGGCATGGCAACAGGAGTGTGAAGTAGCCACCAGGAAGTAAAGAGCACACAGGAAGTGAGGCCTAGCTAGGAAACCTCAAGGGTGACCCTCTTCCTCCAGGAAGGTTACAACTCCTAAAGTTTCCCAACGTTCGAAAACAGGGACTCACGGGGAACCAAGTTCAAACTCACTGGCCAGTCAGCGGGAGACATATCACAATGCAGACTACACTTGAGAAAGCCTGTCACTGCCGTCACGACAGTGGGGATTGCTTTGTCCTAATGACTAGCAGCCCTGGCTGTGTTTCTGTGCGTTTACTACTCATGTACACTTCTTCTTTGGAGAAGCACCAACTGAAATGCTTCAACTTTAAACTACCATTCTTGTTACTGAGTTGTAAGATGGCTTTGAGACACCAGACACAAGTCTGCAGCATTCACACTCTTTCTGACACCAGACACAAGTCTCTAAATTCACACTCTGTGTCACCAGACACAAGTCTCTAGCATTCACATCTTTCTGACACCAGACACAAGTCTCCAGCATTCACACTCTTTGTGACACCAGACACAAGTCTCCAGCATTCACACTCTTTCTGACAACAGACACAAGTCTCTAACATTCACACTCTTTGTGACACCAGACACAAGTCTCCAGCATTCACACTCTTTGTGACACCAGACACAAGTCTCCAGCATTCACACTCTTTGTGACACCAGACACAAGTCTCTAACATTCACACTCTTTGTGACACCAGACACAAGTCTCTAGCATTCACACTCTTTGTGACACCAGACACAAGTCTCCAGCATTCACACTCTTTGTGACACCAGACACAAGTCTCCAGCATTCACACTCTTTCTGACACCAGACACAAGTCTCTAGCATTCACACTCTTTGTGACACCAGACACAAGTCTCCAGCATTCACACTCTTTCTGACACCAGACACAAGTCTCTAACATTCACACTCTTTGTGACACCAGACACAAGTCTCTAACATTCACACTGTTTGTGACACCAGACACAAGTCTCTAACATTCACACTCTTTGTGACACCAGACACAAGTCTCTAGCATTCACATCTTTCTGACACCAGACACAAGTCTCCAGCATTCACACTCTTTGTGACACCAGACACAAGTCTCCAGCATTCACACTCTTTCTGACACCAGACACAAGTCTCCAGCATTCACACTCTTTCTGACACCAGACACAAGTCTGCAGCATTCACACTCTTTCTGACACCAGACACAAGTCTCTAAATTCACACTCTGTGTCACCAGACACAAGTCTCTAGCATTCACATCTTTCTGACACCAGACACAAGTCTCCAGCATTCACACTCTTTGTGACACCAGACACAAGTCTCTAGCATTCACACTCTTTGTGACACCAGACACAAGTCTCTAGCATTCACATCTTTCTGACACCAGACACAAGTCTCCAGCATTCACACTCTTTCTGACACCAGACACAAGTCTCCAGCATTCACACTCTTTGTGACACCAGACACAAGTCTCTAACATTCACACTCTTTCTGACACCAGACACAAGTCTCTAAATTCACACTCTGTGTCACCAGACACAAGTCTCCAGCATTCACACTCTTTCTGACACCACACACAAGTCTCCAGCATTCACACTCTTTCTGACAACAGACACAAGTCTCTAACATTCACACTCTTTGTGACACCAGACACAAGTCTCTAACATTCACACTCTTTCTGACAACAGACACAAGTCTCTAAATTCACACTCTTTCTGACACCAGACACAAGTCTCTAACATTCACACTCTTTGTGACACCAGACACAAGTCTCCAGCATTCACACTCTTTCTGACACCAGACACAAGTCTCCAGCATTCACACTCTTTCTGACAACAGACACAAGTCTCTAACATTCACACTCTTTGTGACACCAGACACAAGTCTCTAACATTCACACTCTTTCTGACAACAGACACAAGTCTCTAAATTCACACTCTTTCTGACACCAGACACAAGTCTCTAACATTCACACTCTTTGTGACACCAGACACAAGTCTCCAGCATTCACACTCTTTCTGACACCAGACACAAGTCTCCAGCATTCACACTCTTTGTGACACCAGACACAAGTCTCCAGCATTCACTCTTTCTGACAACAAACACAAGTCTCCAGCATTCACACTCTTTCTGACAACACACACAAGTCTCCAGCATTCACACTCTTTCTGACAATAAACACAAGTCTCCAGCATTCACACTCTTTCTGACACCAGACACAAGTCTCTAGCATTCGCACTCTTTCTGACACCAGACACAAGTCTCTAACATTCACTCTTTGTGACACCAGACACAAGTCTCCAGCATTCACACTCTTTCTGACAACAGACACAAGTCTCCAGCATTCACACTCTTTCTGACACCAGACACAAGTCTCCAGCATTCACACTCTTTGTGACACCAGACACAAGTCTCTAACATTCACACTCTTTGTGTCACCAGACACAAGTCTCTAACATTCACACTCTTTGTGACACCAGACACAAGTCTATAGCATTCACACTCTTTATGACACAAGACACAAGTCTATAGCATTCACACTCTTTGTGACACCAGACACAAGTCTCTAACATTCACTCTTTGTGACAGCAGACACAAGTCTATAGCATTTACACTCTTTATGACACAAGACACAAGTCTCCAGCATTCACACTCTTTGTGACAACAGACAGAAGTCTCTAGCATTCACACTCTTTCTGACACCAGACACAAGTCTCTAACATTCACTCTTTGTGACAGCAGACACAAGTCTATAGCATTTACACTCTTTATGACACAAGACACAAGTCTACAGCATTTACCCTCCAGCCCTGAGGCCTTTTGTTTTATTTTCTCGATTAACCCCATGAGAGAAAACCAACACAGCAAAGTCATCCTCATATTCTTGCTGTTAGAGGGAAACAGTCAGACTTTCCCATTAAATGTGATGCTCTCCACAGGTTTTTCATGGAAGCCTTTATTCAGGAGATTTCCTTGTATTCCTAGCTCCTTGAATGCTTTTATCATCAAAAAGTATTAGGCTCTGTCATTTTTTTTCTGTATTGAATGACACGATCATGTGATTTGGACCTTTTTCCTACTGATCAAGTATCACACACTGATTTTTGTATTAGAGCCATCCATTCTTGCATTTGTTAAAGATTTCTACAACTCTCTTCATAAAGGACCCTGATGTGTAGTTTTGTTTGTTTGTTTTGTTTTTGTGGTGTCTCCTATCTGGCTTTGCTGTCAAGGTAACACCAGCCTCATAGAATGAATGTGAGAAGTGTTTTTTTCTCTTCTACATTTGAGGGGGAAAAAAATAAACTCTGTGAAGGAGTCATATTAGCTCTTTGGTAAACATCTGGTAGAATTCAGCACTTAAGATATCTGGTCTAGGTTTTATGGAAATATTTTAGATTATTAACTAAATCTCATATATGTAAGATACATGTATGTTAAATGTGGTGTGTGTGTGTCTTATTTTATAAGAAACTGGCACACATGATCGTAGGGACAAGAAAATATGAAAATGGTAGGTGTACAGAGCAGGCTAACAGGCTAGCAGCTAGAAAGCCAGGGTTTCTATATGCAAACTGAGAAGAATTCCTGCTTCTTCAGGCACTCCTTGCTGGCCATGGCCCTCAAGTGACTGAAATTTAAACCAGTAGCCTTGAAGTAGAGCAGATTCCCACAAAGGGTAGATGTCAATCACCTTCCCAGCAACACAGACTGGAGTTGGAACAAACATCCCATTGCATGGACACAAGATTCATCAGCACAGTCAGGTTGGTAATTTGTGTCCTTGGAGAATTCCTCCATTTTGTTTTATATTGTTTAATTTGTGGCGTCTCGCATCCCATCGGTGCTCTGCATTCTTAAATTCTCACTGACCTCAGGAACTCGGGTGTAGCCCCCTCTCCCTCTTCCCTTCTTGTCTGCTGTCCATTCATTCCACTTCCTCCTGTTCTAGCTTTCAGAATCACCACATTTCTTCCTCTGTGCATTTCACTTCCTCCTATTCTAGCTTTCAGCATCACCTCCTTTATTCCTCTGTTGTGCATTTCACTTCCTCCTGTTCCAGCTTTCAGCATCACTGCCTTTCTTCCTCTGCTGTCCATTTCACTTCCTACTGTCTTAGCTTTTAGCATCACCTCCTTTCTTCCTCTGCTGTCCATTTCACTTCCTCCTGTTCCAGCTTTCAGCATCACCTCCTTTATTTCTCTGCTGTGCATTTCACTTCCTCCTGTTCTAGCTTTCAGCATCACTGCCTTTCTTCCTCTGCTGTCCATTTCACTTCCTACTGTCTTAGCTTTTATCATCACCTCCTTTCTTCCTCTGCTGTCCATTTCACTTCCTCCTGTTCCAGCTTTCAGCATCACCTCCTTTATTTCTCTGCTGTGCATTTCACTTCCTCCTGTTCCAGCTTTCAGCATCACTGCCTTTCTTCCTCTGCTGTCCATTTCACTTCCTCCTGTTCTAGCTTTCAGCATCACCTCCTTTCTTCCTCTGCTGTGCATTTCACTTCCTGCTGTTCTAGCTTTTAGCATCACCTCCTTTATTCCTCTGTTGTGCATTTCACTTCCTCCTGTTCCACCTTTCAGCATCACTGCCTTTCTTCCTCTGCTGTCCATTTCACTTCCTACTGTCTTAGCTTTTAGCATCACCTCCTTTCTTCCTCTGCTGTCCATTTCACTTCCTCCTGTTCCAGCTTTCAGCATCACCTCCTTTATTTCTCTGCTGTGCATTTCACTTCCTCCTGTTCTAGCTTTCAGCATCACTACGTTTCTTCCTCTGCTGTGCATTTCACTTCCTCCTGTTCTAGCTTTCAGTATCACCTCCTTTCTTCCTCTGCTATGCATTTCACTTCCTCCTGTTCTAGCTTTCAGCATCGCCTCCTTTCTTCCTCTGCTGTGCATTTCACTTCCTCCTGTTCTAGCTTTCAGCATCACCTTCTTTCTTCCTCTGCTGTGCATTTCACTTCCTCCTGTTCTAGCTTTCAGTATCACCTCCTTTCTTGCATTGCCTCTGGCTTAAGTCTTTCATGCCAAGTGTCTGACATCAGAGGTAACAGCTTGAGGTCTTTCTTCTCCTTCATATAGCCAGGTCAACTCTGAATCTCTGTGGGAGTACCACAGATATTACTTTCCTTTACCCCACAGTAATGTCTCATGTCCTTCATGAGTTCTAAAATGTCCATGTGTTTGATTGGGTCATATCTCTACCTGGATGCCACTACTGAACAAACACATGACTGACACAAGGCTAGTCCTAGGGCCCAGCATCTATTGTAGAGCACTTCTGCACTGTAGGGAGAAGCATCTTCTGTGCTGCTGGGAGCAAGGTCTGCAGGTGACTGAAACCTGGAGGGTCTCACCAGTACATACTCTTACAGATCCTTCTGCCTAGTTCTTCTCCCCATTACTCAAGTTCATCATTAACTTTTAAAAAGACATAATTTCAGGGCTGGAGAGATGGCTTAGTGGAAAGGTCATTTGCCTGTGAAGCTTAAGGACCCAGGTTTAATTCCCCAGTACCCACATAAGCCAGATGCATTAGGTGGTACATGTATCTGGAGTTATTTTGCACTGGCTGAAGGCCCAGGAGCACTCTTCTCTTACCTCTCCTCCTCCTCCTTCTCTTCCTTCCCCTCATTGTTGTTGTTCTTCTTCTTCTCTTTCTCCTCCTCCTTCTCTCTCTCCCTCTCTCTCTCTCAAATACATATAAAAAAATAAAAATCTTGTTCTCTTTTTTAAAAGATGCAATTTCAAATGTCCAAGGACTGGGATAGTAAGAGGACACACTAAAACGTGGATGAACAACACAAGTGCCACCACATAAAGGAGCACACAGACAAAAAGCCACAGGACATGCACAAACACCTCAGTGATAACATCAGCCACATGCAGCTACACTGCCAGGGATTTTCCAGTCTTAGGAGGAAGCCCATTACTCTGATCTTCTGTAAGGCATGCAAGTGACAAATATAAATTCACAGGATCTGGGGCTCTCCCAGAAATAGCACCTGGCCATCCAGAGGAATTCCCTGTCTCCATGTCACCCTGGGACAGGAGCCGCTGGCCGTCCAGAGCTCATTTCCGCTTCACCCTGGGACGGGAGCCGCTGGCCGTCCAGAGGAGATCATCTCCACTTCACCCTGGGACGGGAGCCGCTGGCCGTCCAGAGGAGATCATCTCCACTTCACCCTGGGACGGGAGCCGCTGGCCGTCCAGAGGAGATCATCTCCACGTCACCCTGGGACGGGAGCCGCTGGCTGTCCAGAGGAGATCATCTCCACGTCACCCTGGGACGGGAGCCGCTGGCCGTCCAGAGCTCATTTCCGCTTCACCCTGGGACGGGAGCCGCTGGCCGTCCAGAGGAGATCATCTCCACGTCACCCTGGGACGGAAGCCGCTGGCTGTCCAGAGGAGATCATCTCCACGTCACCCTGGGACGGGAGCCGCTGGCCGTCCAGAGCTCATTTCCGCTTCACCCTGGGACGGGAGCCACTGGCCGTCCAGAGCTCATCTCCACGTCACCCTGGGACGGGAGCTGCCACAGTCACTGTGCTGTACCCACACACTTCAGGCTTTCTTTCCCAGGTTTCTGAGAGTAGCTGTGGACTTAAGCAGCATCTGAGCTGTGAGGAACCGTCAAGAAAGCCAAGCAGTGGTAGCATGTGGGTAAAACAAGTACAAGGAACAAAGCCTGAAGGCATACATGGCAAACAAACCATTCATATAACTGATGTCAAGGAGAGGCCTGCAACAGCCACCCTCCTGTCCCTCAAGACCCTACTCATCCTATGGTAATGGGGAGGTGGAGACCACCTAGTAAAACTGAGCTAGTGGTAACCCTCTGCAGCCTTCCTCTGGTGTAACCTGCTCCTATGTCCTCTCCAGGCAAAGCAAGTATGCTCACAAGCAACTGGTGCTTTTGAGATTCTGACTCACACAGGAATATGAAAATAAATATTCTTAATATTCTCAAGTAAAGGCATTATTTATTCCAGTCCCTTTCTGTATTTGCATTCAAGAATAATTTAAGAGAAGATGACATATGGAATCAAATCAACCTGAGATTAAACACAGTGCTGGTGAGATCCCATTGTAAAATATTCTTCATCTCACAAAACACAGTCATCATCATTCCGTCCATGCAGCCAACTAACATTCAATTACCCCAGGGTATCAGTCCAAAATGCCTGGTCAAAATTGTCTCTAAATTGAAACAGCAAACAGGCATCACAGAGAAAAAATACTTCTTTCTTTGTCTCTATGCTGAAAATATTTATTTTAATTAAAATACATTCTCTGCTTACATGCACAATTCAAGGGGATAGAATAATGCTTCTTAATTTTATGACAAATTTAACATTCTTGAATGGAATACATTAGTCACTTTTTGAAATATATAGGCTTTACTTAAAAATTGTAACATACCTAAAGAGAAAAAAACTTTTAAAAACTCCAGCAGCAGTGGAATGGTTTTACGGATTGTGTGACATTATCTCAACATAATGTGTCACATGGAGGTAGAAATGATCTTTACAAAAATTTCTTAATAATATAGAAGAAAACATATGCTATCAGGGTAAATGCAAAAACAAATAAAAACCCATGAGGGCCTGGAGATATGGCTTAACGGTTAAGTGCTTGCCTGTGAAGCATAAGGACTCCAGTTCAGGCTTAATTCCCCAGGACCCATGTAAGCCAGATGCACAAGGTGGCTGGAGGCCCTGGCACACCCATTCTCTATCTATCTGCTTCTTTCTCTCTCTCTCTGTCGTTCTCAAATAAGTAAATAAATAAATAAACAAAAAATAAATAAATAGGGCTGGAGAGATGGCTTACGGGTTAAGGGGCCTGCCTGCTAAGCCTAAAAACACCAGTTCCAATCTCCAGGTTCCACGTTTAGCCAGATGCAAAGTGAAGCAAGGGCGCAATGCCACACTTGCCCACAAGGAGGCGCATGCATCTGGAGTTCGTTCACAGCAGCTAAGAGGCTGCTGGCACACCCATTTTCTCTCTCTCCCTGTCTCTCTCCAAAAATTAAAAATAAATAAATAAATTAACATGAAAATGTTATACATAACATGTGGCTGGCTATGTAAATACAAATGTACAGAAAAAAAGACTCAGCGGCAAGACAAAAACAGCATCACTTTTGTGACAGTGGACTGCCTGCTGCCCTCCCAGGGCACCTGCTAATGGTTACCTCAGCCCAGTAAGATGAGCTACCCAAGTAAGCACAAAGCATAAGACAGGGTGGGCTCAGAGCAGCTCGGCCTCCTGCCTCCCAGACCCCCACTCAGGGGCTCACCTGAAAGCAACAGAAGGAGCAGGGCTTGCAGAAGCCACCCAGGCCACTTCAGACAAGGATACCAGGAGCAGGGCAAGGGAGCTAAGGCTCCCAATGGCTCCTCACACAGAGCTCCAAGACACCAATACAACAGCCAACCTGATAGTGAAGCAGTGCGGGGGTGGACGCAGGCCTCTCTGCAGAGAGCACGGACATCTTCCAGGAAAGGAGACTGGGAAGACCCTGCTCAGACCTTCGAGGACGCAGCATCTTAGTAAGAAGGAGGGGCCAAGATAAACTTCTCAACAATGGTAAGGTGGAAAACTTCTACTATTATATACTTATCTGTATTTCTAAAAGCTGTTAAACTACTTCTCCTAAATGGATTTTAAAGCCATTTTTAATTGTTCAATAAAGAGAAAATTATAGTAAGGATACAACCCAAACTGGGGCAGACGGAGCTCTACTCTGCACAGACGGTCTGCACATGGAAGGCAGTCCTGAATCAAGTCCTGTGTGGAGGTGCAGGGACAGAGGTTCACCTGCCTCCCATCGGGTGTTTGTGTTGCCGAGTCCCTTCTCCTGCCTATCACAAATGGAAAGATGGCTCAGTTCCTTCCTCATGCTTCCCCTAGACCTGCCTTCTTCATGGTCTGCACCTGTTCTAGTGCTACCCTGCTGCCCCTTCTAACTTCTTAGAGCCACGGTTCAAAGTGTGTGCACGCCCTTCCTCGGGCAAAGTCATCCATACATTGGGCCAGCCTAAGGCTCAAGATGTAACTGCTAGAACAGCCCACCCCTTCATGCTCTACAGCACAGTCAAGTCAAGGCCATCACCCATTCTCCATGGGTCCACCACTCCCCAAGTCATGAGTGCCTTAGCTTCCCTGGCACAGACAGCTTTTCCATGATGGACTGCTCCGAGTAAATGACACCTCTCATTGCCACATGCCACTTGTGGACAAACTGTACATCCCAGACTCCACATACAGCCACCATCCTCTGACTTCCTCCTGACAGGCACAACAGATCTCACTGAAAGCACTGTGTGCCATTCAACAATTCAGCAAGGGTCAATTACAGATGTTGTTGTCTGTTTGGTTTTCTGTGGTGCTAGCATGAAACCCAGAGCCCGAGTATGCCAGGCGAGCAAGCGCTCCCCCACTGAGCAGCATCCTCAGGCAAGCTCTACCTCTGAGGATATCCGAGATTTTTTTTTTGAGACAGTCTTGCTAGGTAGGCCAGGCAGGCCTTGAACACAAAATCCTGCGGCCCGGTAGACTCCTAAAAGCAGCTTGCTCACAGTCACCCACCAGCACCCCAGTTAGTCACAGACTTGCTTCATGTGTATTGAAGAGGGAGTAGTGGCAGTAGTAAGGATACAAGGTGCACGCGTCACTCTGGATAAACGTGCACAGACAAGTGTAGCTGTGCGCATACCTACGCTCTGACTTGCATCTGTGCTCTCTACCACCAACTACAGGACCAAACCGGCCTTCCCTGGTGATAGAGGCCCCAACAAGTTCCCCAGACTACATGGCACACTCCTATTTCCTGCTACAAGACCAACAGGTCCTGCGGGTCTCTGAGCATACACCCTCCTGACATAAGCAATTCTCTACTGCTCCAGCTCCACATCATCCACCAGTTTCTCCTGTCTGTGAGCACCACTCCCTGACCTGACCCACTGTCCTCGGCCTCTGACCATACCAGCCAGCCTCTGGCCAGAGACAAGCACCCCTCACTGTGGGAGCGCTCCATCTGATGGGATGGGCCCACGCCTGTCAGACTGCCAAACTGAGATGGGAGCAGCTACTGCTCCCGTGTGGTGCTGGAGCTGGCTTCCTCCTGAGCTCCAGGCCTCCTCTCCTCCCCTAGGAGCCAGCAGAGCCCAAAGGACAGGGTTCATGAGGATTCTAGGCACAGGAAACACCCCCTCCCCAGCCCCGTGGAATGCCCAGCTCCATCCATGCATCACAGATCTATCTGCTGGAGGACCCCGGCACAACCCCATGCCCAGAGGGATCCTTATGCCTTCAGTTCACTGGCACTGGTTACCACCTTCCAACCTCAGAGAAAGAGAAAAACCCAAGAAGTACAGGTGCTTATGCCATGGCGGCTACCTGGACACTGATGCTGCAGGTCTAACAAGGGGCTCTGGCATCTCAGGCCCTGCAAAGCAGAGCTCAGCCCCTGGCAGCCTGTCTGTGGTTTGCAGCATGGTACCTGCTCTGTCAGCTCCCGGAGACCTGCCAGCACCCCACACACAGCATGCTGCATTCACCTGTAAAGTCCAGGACCCAAACACGTGCTCCATCCTCAATTGCATGTTGAAGACCAGACTCCAGGTTCTACCTGACAACCATCCCCTGGTGCTCCTATGACCCAGTGTCCACCACCACTGCCAGGCCAAGATGCTATTTCAGTTGCTCTCTCCACATGCCCAACTCACCCTGGTCCTGCTTATCACTCATATGCAGCCTAGTCCATGAAACCTCCACCAAGCCCCTAGGCTGGGGCAGACTCTCCCAGTACCCTCACCCTACGCTTCCTCCTAACATGAACATTAATTACTTTAATTAAACTTTTTAATTACTCATTTAAAATCTGTTCTCCCTGCTACAGCCAAAAGCTCCAAAGGGGCAGGAAAAAGCATTCCTTGTTCCCTGCATTTTCATAACCAAAGAGGCCCAGGGTACTCAGGCAACATCTGTGGAATGTACCAGAAACCACCCCGCAATACTGCTCTGCAGAAGAGCCAGCTCCATGTGCCCCATGACAGTCTCGGAATGACAAAACGTCAGCTCCAAGAAAAAGCTGCATGGCATGCCAAGCAGTTTGAACAACATGAGCCTGCACAGCAGACAGGGGACCTGGACTGTGGTAATGAGCATTTCTCAAGCCTGTGAAACAAAATCAAAAAGGAATTCAACAATCACGTTTGAATCCAGAACCAAACATTAAAAAATGTACTTAACAGTCAACTTCCAGAAATAAATGCTGTTTTACACAGAGGTTTCACTCACTGCTCATTGTGTACTCTGTGGGTACAAGGCATCCGTGGGGCCAGTCTGTGCCCTGCTAATGAGGATGCTTGTAGAGCACAGGCTCCATGTCCTGCTGAGATTCTTTCTCCCGGACAATTAACATCACTGGGCATGTCCCTTCATCCTAGCTTGCTAATAATCAGGCAAATGCATTAACAATGGCTTGGGTCTGACAAGTAAGTTGGTGTAAAGTAGTTAAGACAAACTTATTTACCACATTAATTAAATGGTCCATTTAACATGGAATATCAATTCTCTATTCACATCTCAGCTGAAGTTCTTCATTCAATTAACAACTGTAAGGGCTAGTGACAGAGGTCCTACTGTTCCAGGACCATTAGAAGACATTCATTATCTGTCAAGTGAGGGGGTGAAAGACAGAACACAGGCGCTCTCAGAGCAGCCCCTCCCTACTTAAGAGGCGATTGGGGACCAAGCAGTGGTGTTCCTCATTAGTTGCTTAGCGATGACAAGACCTCCTATGAAATCACGAACAGAACAAAGCAAGGGCTGCAATGAGGCTCGCTGACTGTGAATGTGCTCATGCTGGAAGGATGACCTGTCCCTGAGCAACCCCAGGCTCTCCAGACTACCACAGGGATCTGAAGGGCCCATGATCACATGAGAGGAAGAAACATTGCTTTTACATTTCAGGTGTCTAATGAGCAGTGAAGCCTCCTATATACTTGATTTTTATTCGCAGATGAATTAAAAATGCACCCATCACTTAACTGTTTTTAAACTTAGAAGACATGCTCAAAGCAGGTAAGGCTGGTTACGCTTTGCTCTTCTGACACACAGAGAAATAGATGCAGGCTCAAAGAGTAGCAGCACAGTCCAGGCCAGGCCTCTGCTCCACTAGCCACTGTGCAGGAAGCCATCTTCCCAGGAGACGATGCTACTGTGTCACAAGTAGCAAAGCCATGCAATGGTCCAGAAGCACAAACTGGTTTGTAGTTGTTATGCAAAACAATGAACTAATATTCTATCACCTCAACCTTAAGCATTTAAACCCAGACCATGAAAGCCAGTGCACTGAAAGCCAGTAGGAATGAACCAAACTCTCAAGATCATTAAAGAGCAAATTTTCACAGCTGCGACCACGTCATAACATCTGCACTGGTTGAGCATGTGGGCTTAAAGGCATTTTTAAAGCTTGCGCCATTAGCCGGGCATGGTGACACACACCTTTAAACCCAGCACTCGGAAGGCAGAAGTAGAACTGCCATGAGTTCAAGGCCACCCTGAGACTACAGAGTGAATTCCAGTTCAGCCTGGGCTAGAGTGAGACCCTACCTGGAAAAAACAAAAAATAGATAGATAAATAAATAAATAAAGCTCACATCAAAGATCAAACTGTTACTCTCTCATTACCCACCATTAGTAACATTAAGCTTAATGGCAATTTTCAGCACTGGCATCATAATGCATATTAACAGTAAGCCCACTGAAATGCAGGTTTTCTCTTTGTAGGAAACAGTATCATGCGTGTTCTTACCTATGTACTCGCAAATGAAGACCACAAAGAAAGGTGTGACAAGATCATTTATCCCCTGAACGTATCCACTGGCAGGATGTCTGATTGCCCATATAAATAAGATCCTTTCAAAAATCTGAAAGAAAATGGAATAGCAGTAAAACAAGACGTAAACAGGGACCACTTTAAGATGCACTTCAAGTATATACTATCACTATTTTTTTTGTCTCTAATATTAAGATACAAACACGAGCAATGCCAGCTGCAGTCTCCTTATAAAAAAAAGTCCAGTGATCCTAACACGTACTGACTTGCCAGCACTGTGCAGTACTTCTTCAAGGCCTGAGCTCAGGCCTGCTCCCTCGAGTGGACACAGTGTAGTCCAGGACTAGGTGGGGCAGTGGATCTTTCCCTGGTGATAGACAGGTGGACAGGTAAGTAGGCGGAGTGTAGATAGATGGAAGGTAAGTAAAAGGAAGGAGGGGAAAGTGGGTTTCTCCCACATAGTATGCCAGCAGCCACCATGGCTGTTCAGGTGAGTAACAAGCGACCACCACCTGGAACAGGGCAGGTGCCTGATTAGTGCGTGCTGAATGAGGGGCGCACTCATATACATTTGTCACAAAGCAACAGTTTCCCAGAAGGCTGAAACAAGTTCACAGCAGGAGGGCAGCTCACTGACAGATTGTGTGCCCACAACATGCCAGCACCACCAAAAGACAAAAACTAAAAGAACACATTTCCAAACCCAAATCTGTGGCTTCCAGGGTTTCTCATGTACAGAACTCAGTGACAGGTACAGACGATCCCAGGTTACAATGCTGGCACCCTTCAGAAGATGACACATGGCTGAATAGCACCCTGAGCGACCGCCCTCAGGAGGCTTCAGTCAGACAGACCCTGGACCACCTCACTCTCAAGTCACAGATGCAAAAGTCACAGCCTTGAGTGGCCACTAGGCCTCACAGCGAGCCAGCACAATGGCGACAGTGGGCGGCATGTACTCATCTTCAGACAGGACAGTGACTGAATGGCAACAAGCTAGATGAGCACACGTGAGTCGAGAGGCCCCTGGGCCTCTTAGCAGCACTAACGACACCAGATGCACAGCGGACTCTTCTCAGGTAAGTCTGACATGAGGCCAAGGCAATGCTGCACTTGACCACAAGGGGGCGCACACATCTGGATTACGTTTGCAGCAGCGGAGAGACTGCTGGCACGACCATCTCTATCTGTCCTCCTCTCCCTCTCTCTCTGTGTGTCTCTCTCCAAAAAAAAAAAAAAAAAAAAAAAAAAAAAAAAACCTATGTATGAGTGAATTTAACAAATTGTATATTTAAGGTAAGAACTTTGTTTAAAAAAGAAATAAATAAAAACTCGAGCTGGATTAGCCGGGCGTGGTGGCGCACGCCTTTAATCCCAGCACTCGGGAGGCAGAGGTAGGAGAATCGCTGAGAGTTCAAGACCACCCTGAGACTACATAGTTAATTCCAGGTCAGCCTGGACCAGAGTGAGACCCTACTTGGCAAAAAAAAAAAAAAAAAAAAAAAAAAAAAAAAAACTCGAGCTGGAAAGATGGCTTAGTAGTTAATGCGCTTGCCTATGAAACCTAAGGACCCACATTAACTCCCCAGAACTCACATAAGCCAGATAGATGCACAAAGGGAGGCACACACATCGGCGGTACATGTGCACAAGGTAGTGCACACATCTGGAGTTGATTTCCAGTGGCTAAGGCCCTGGCATGCCTTTTCTCTCTCCCTGTCTCCCTCACTCACTCTTTCTCTCTCTCTCATAAGCACAAACAACTTTTAAAAATCTCATTCTCACGCTCTCTCTTTCTCCCTCTCTCTGTCTCTAATAAATAAATAATAATAATCTTTTTTCTTAAAAAAAAAAAGAAGCTGAGATTCCATCTTATCCCTGTCAAAACAGATGTCATCAAGTAAAAGAACTACACTGATAGCAAAAATGTGGGAAGAAGCCAGGCATGGTGGCACACGCCTTTAATCCCAGCACTTGGGAGGCAGAGGTAGGAGGATCATTGTGAGTTCGAGGCCATCCTGAGACTACATAGTGAATTCCAGGTCAGCCTGGGCTAGAGTGAGACCCTACCTCGAAGAAAAAAAAAAAAGACTGTGGGAAGAATGAACCACAACCTTTGCTGGTGGGAGTGTGAACTGGTGGGGCTGGGGGAATGAACCACAACCTCTGCTGGTGGGAGTGTGAACTGGTGGGGGTGGAAGGAATGAAGCACAAATTCTGGTGGGAGTGTGAACTGGTGAGGTGGGAGGAATGAACCACAAACTCTGCTGGTGGCAGTGTGAACTCTTGTGGGGTATGAACTACATACTCTGCTGGTGGCAGTATGAACTGGTGCAGCCACTATGTGAATCAGGATGGCAGTTCCTCAAACAACTAAAAATAGAACTACCATATAATAGAGAAATACGATTTGTGGGTACATATCTAAAGGCATCTGCGAATACCCTCCATGTTTATGTAGAATCTATTACCAATAGCCAAGACACTGAACCAGCCTACATATCTATTAAAAGACTGAAGAAAATTTAGTGCAGTAAATAACAAAGTTTTTATTCAGCACTAAAGAAAAACAAAATTGTGTCAATTGCAGAGGATAAAAAGATATATGAAATAAGCCAAACTGAGAAAAAGGCATATAGCATTTCTTTTCTGCCATGTGAAATACAGAATTATGTATTTATGTGGCATAAAAGTACAGAGAGGACTATTCTGGAAAGGAAACAAGTAAGACTTCCTGCACGAGCGCCCTCTGACCTCCTTCACGTGCGCCCTCTGACCTCCTTCACGTGCGATCTCTGACCTCCTTCACGTGAGATCTCTGACCTCCTTCACGTGAGATCTATGACCTCTTCACATGCGGTCTCTGACCTCCTTCACGTGCGATCTCTGACTTCCTTCATGTGAGATCTCTGACCTCCTTCACGTGCGATCTCTGACCTCCTTCACGTGCGATCTCTGACTTCCTTCATGTGAGATCTCTGACCTCCTTCACGTGCGATCTCTGACTTCCTTCATGTGAGATCTCTGACCTCCTTCACGTGCGATCTCTGACTTCCTTCATGTGAGATCTCTGACCTCCTTCATATGCGATCTCTGACCTCCTTCACGTGTGATCTCTGACTTCCTTCACGTGAGATCTCTGACCTCCTTCACATGTGATCTCTGACCTCCTGCATGGACACTCTTAGATATCCTTAATGTGTGTGCTCTAATGTCCTACATTTATGTACCATAATTTTTATAATATTTTTTTCAATTGTACTTATTTATTTGTGAGAGAGAAAGAAGCAGAGAGAAAGAGATACAGATAGAGAAAGGATGGGTGCACCAGGGCCTCCAGCCAGTGCAAATGAACTCCAGACACATATGCCAACTTGTGCATCTGGCTTACGTGGGTCCTAGGGAATTGAACCTAGATACTTTGGCTTTTCAAGCAAGTGCTTTAACTGCTAAGCCATTTCTCCAGCCCGATTTATGCACTCTATACAAGTTGAATTCACAGAAACAAATAGTAGATGATGGCTACATGTCAGAGAGATAGGAACTGTGGTAAATCATTTGTCAAAAGATAAGAAAAGGAGAGAAAAGAGCTGGACAGATGGCTTAGCAGTTAAGGCATCTGCCTGCAAAGCCAAACGACCCAGGTTCAACTGTCCAGGACCCAAGTAAGCCAGATACACAAGGGGATGAATGCATCTGGAGTATCTTTGCAGTGCCTAGAGGCCCTGGTGTGCCCATTCTCTATCTGCAGATCTATCTATCTACTATCTACTTCCTTCCCTCTCTCTCTAATAAATAAATTAAAATTTATATTTAAAAAAGGATAGGGAGGAGGAAGAGGTGGGAGCAAAGGCCCCACTTCTGCATGAAAATATGACAGGTAATCATGACACCAAAGAAAGGACCAAGGAGTAACAAGACACAGACATCAGAGAGTACGCCAGCTCATGTCTGCAGCAGAGGGCTCTCCAGTGTCACCTCACCTCCAACAGAGGCAGCATGCCCACACAGGGAAAAGGATTAGGAAGAGTGAAGGGCTTCCACCCTCACCAGAGCCTGCCAGCCAAAGGCCAAGGGCAGAGCTGAAGTGACATCGTTCCCATTCATCAATTCAGACAACTCACAGTGACCAGGACAGAAAATACCCAAATGAGGTTCCCACTTCACAGATCACAGGGTGGGATGAGGAGAGACTGGTGGACAAGCAACTCCACAGCTCAGCCAAGACAAGGGAGGGAAACAGATGCCTGCTGCCAGGAAAAGAGGTGACACCAGGTCAGGAGGCCTACCAAACAGGGGCTAGAGAGCAGCACCCCAGAAATGAGGAACAGCATGTGCGTGCTAGAAAAACTACCCTGACTTGGCCCAGAGCCATGGTCAACACAACCAAATCCACTACCTACACATAGGCACAAAGAGAGCAGGGTCTGTGCAGCCTGCTGCCTCCAGGGGGTAAAGGAAGGAAATGAGCTTATAAAAAGTTCACAGTCAGTAGAGTTCAGCACCAATGAACTTGCACTCCATCAGGATCAACATGCTAGAAAATGCACATTCCTTCATGGGTATAGAAACTCTGAGAACTGAGTGTAAATAACTTGGGTTAACAAGCCTGTATGTTTCATTATCCTCTGCGTCTGTTCAAGTGTAATGAGACATAACTTCTCAGCAGCTAATTGGAAAAAGCACCTGATTTCCATAATGTGTGAAGTTGCTCTAAAGCCAGGTAACTGGAAGACTGGAGAAAAGTGCCTGAGCAGATACCAGCCCCATCTGAAAGGTCAGACTCTGGTGTGTGGGCATGCTCCCTCCCACTAAACATGCTGTACTGACCACAGCAGCTGGAATGTCACAGATCAGATTTCCTATTTTTATGGACAGGCACTAAAAAGAGAAAGTTAGAAATGTTCTCTCTCATATGTGGATCCTAGCTACAAATGATAGGACTTCCATATGAGTAGGAATAAAAGTCAGTAGAAGCCAGTAAGCTACAGAAAAGGGGAGAGGGGGGACTTAATAGGATGGTATTGTATACATGTAAGTAGAAGAACAGATTAATGGGGGTGAAATGGCCTAAGTGAGGTCAGGAGAAGTGATTGAGTAAAGGAAAGATGGAGGGAGGACTAATCAAAATCCAAGAGGATAAAAATAAGTCATATGGAAGCCTACTTTTCTGGACAATGGAACACTCAGAAGCCATAGATTCAGTGTCAGGGATGGGATACCTTCCAGTGAGTTGCTGGCCAGGGAGGTCACAGGTACCCCCAAAACATTACAGGCCATTGCCGAAGCCCTTGGTTTCCCACCAGGAATAGATGGTAAGACCCTATTGCTGAAGACTCCACATACTTGGGATGCAAGGTCACTCAGAAATCCTGCTGAAGATGAGCTGGAAACCTCCTCCATGTGGACCAGCTGACAGAAAGTTGGAAAAAGCTATGCTGCATGCAGTTCAGTGGGAGAGAGAGAAATCACCAGTGAAGATACTCAACAGTGAACACTGCAAGCTTTAAATTTGGCCAGCCAGACCAAATGAGCCAATGGGTGCAATAGTGGCATGTCTGTTTTGGGGAAAACCAACCATTTTCTAATTGGACTGGAGGCCTGCTCTATGGGAAGGAATACATCCCTGATACTGAAAACCTCCAACAGGGGCAGTCATGTGCCCTAGGGGTGTAATGTCTGCTGGTGTGTGGCTAAATGTGTATACTATGCTCACCAAACTGCCCAGAAAGCACTTCTCTTAATGTCCACACCCACATATTAATGCTACTCTCACTTTTGGTTAGAAAACTTCTCAGATGGTGGTGACCTTGGGATAACTCAGAAGGCACCATGGTGCTGAGAAGAAGGGACAGAGGAGTCTCAACACTGAAACATTTCTAACACACCTTCCAAGGCTCAGGGTCTATTATGAAAGATGGGGCAGAAGGAATGTAAGAGTCAAAGGAAGGGTAGGACTCTTTACAATGTGCTCCTCCAGATACAAAATGGCCTGGATATCCATGACCTTGCAGTGCCTGACACTACCTACACAAAACCATCCTAATACAAGAAAAGATGATGACATTAAAATGAAAGAGAGTGTAATAGAGAAGGGGTGGGAATATGATGGAGAGTGGAGTTTCAAAGGGGAAAGTGGGGGGAGGGAGGGAATTACCATGGGATATTGTCTACAATTAAGGAAGTTGTCACAATAAAAAAAGTTAAAAATTTTTTATGTCACAAAACAATATTGGATCAAAAGATCCAAGAATCACTTCAGTGAAATCTCCTGTGTCTCCTTGAGAGAATGTTCTACTTCGGATATAGTCAACTGAAGGTTCTGGGCCTCCATGAGAGATGTCCTGTACATGGGACACAGTGAGCTGAGGGTTCTGGAACTCCATGAGAGATGTCCTGTACATGGGACACAGTGAGCTGAGGGTTCTGGAACTCCATGAGAGATGTCCTGTATGTGGGACACAGTGAGCTGAGGGTTCTGGAACTCCATGAGAGATGTCCTGTACATGGGACACAGTGAGCTGAGGGTTCTGGAACTCCATGAGAGATGTCCTGTACGTGGGACACAGTGAGCTGAGGGTTCTGGAACTCCATGAGAGATGTCCTGTACGTGGGACACAGTGAGCTGAGGGTTCTGGAACTCCATGAGAGATGTCCTGTACGTGGGACACAGTGAGCTGAGGGTTCTGGAACTCCACCTGTCACACAGTGAGCTGGAGGGTTCTGGAACTCCATGAGAGATGTCCTGTACGTGGGACACAGTGAGCTGAGGGTTCTGGAACTCCATGAGAGATGTCCTGTATGTGGGACACAGTGAGCTGAGGGTTCTGGAACTCCATGAGAGATGTCCTGTACGTGGGACACAGTGAGCTGAGGGTTCTGGAACTCCATGAGAGATGTCCTGTATGTGGGACACAGTGAGCTGAGGGTTCTGGAACTCCATGAGAGATGTCCTGTACGGGGACACAGTGAGCTGAGGGTTCTGGAACTCCATGAGAGATGTCCTGTACGTGGGACACAGTGAGCTGAGGGTTCTGGAACTCCATGAGAGATGTCCTGTATGTGGGACACAGTGAGCTGAGGGTTCTGGAACTCCATGAGAGATGTCCTGTACACAGTGAGCTGAGGGTTCTGGAACTCCATGAGAGATGTCCTGTAGTGTGGGACACAGTGAGCTGAGGGTTCTGGAACTCCATGAGAGATGTCCTGTAGATGTCCTGTACGGGACACAGTGAGCTGACACAGTGAGCTGAGGGTTCTGGAACTCCATGAGAGATGTCCTGTCACGTGGGACACAGTGAGCTGAGGGTTCTGGAACTCCATGAGAGATGTCCTGTATGTGGGACACAGTGAGCTGAGGGTTCTGGAACTCCATGAGAGATGTCCTGTACGTGGGACACAGTGAGCTGAGGGTTCTGGAACTCCATGAGAGATGTCCTGTACGTGGGACACAGTGAGCTGAGGGTTCTGGAACTCCATGAGAGATGTCCTGTATGTGGGACACAGTGAGCTGAGGGTTCTGGAACTCCATGAGAGATGTCCTGTATGTGGGACACAGTGAGCTGAGGGTTCTGGAACTCCATGAGAGATGTCCTGTACGTGGGACACAGTGAGCTGAGGGTTCTGGAACTCCATGAGAGATGTCCTGTACGTGGGACACAGTGAGCTGAGGGTTCTGGAACTCCATGAGAGATGTCCTGTACATGGGACACAGTGAGCTGAGGGTTCTGGAACTCCATGAGAGATGTCCTGTACATGGGACACAGTGAGCTGAGGGTTCTGGAACTCCATGAGAGATGTCCTGTATGTGGGACACAGTGAGCTGAGGGTTTCTGGAACTCCATGAGAGATGTCCTGTACATGGGACACAGTGAGCTGAGGTTCTGGAACTCCATGAGAGATGTCCTGTCACAGTGAGCTGAGGGTTCTGGAACTCCATGAGAGATGTCCTGTAGTGGGACACAGTGAGCTGAGGGTTCTGGAACTCCATGAGAGATGTCCTGTATGTGGGACACAGTGAGCTGAGGGTTCTGGAACTCCATGAGAGATGTCCTGTACGTGGGACACAGTGAGCTGAGGGTTCTGGAACTCCATGAGAGATGTCCTGTATGTGGGACACAGTGAGCTGAGGGTTCTGGAACTCCATGAGAGATGTCCTGCTGAGCTGAGGGTTCTGGAACTCCATGAGAGATGTCCTGTATGTGGGACACAGTGAGCTGAGGGTTCTGGAACTCCATGAGAGATGTCCTGTACATGGGACACAGTGAGCTGAGGGTTCTGGAACTCCATGAGAGATGTCCTGTATGTGGGACACAGTGAGCTGAGGGTTCTGGAACTCCATGAGAGATGTCCTGTACATGGGACACAGTGAGCTGAGGGTTCTGGAACTCCATGAGAGATGTCCTGTACATGGGACACAGTGAGCTGAGGGTTCTGGAACTCCATGAGAGATGTCCTGTACGTGGGACACAGTGAGCTGAGGGTTCAGGGCCTTGAGACCCTGAGCTGGAGGTCCTACAGTCCTCATACTGTGCATCCAGCATACAAGGAACACAAGGCCTGTCGTAAACAAGAGCGCTAACATGGCAAGATCACCATGTCAATCGGCACAAACTGAGCAGCCTGAGAGCCTAGGGAACATGTGGAGTTAGGCAGCAGCAGCACCTCACGCAAAGGTTACAGCAAGGAGAAGGGCAACTCATCTGTCATCCTGCGATGGAAATGTACGGAATGCTGCCCTGAGCTACTCACTCTGGTAACACTAGACTACAGGCAGAAACAGGACAGAGCAAGGCCTGCTCTGACAGAGCAGTGGGCAGAGAGAGCAGAGCGAGGGAGGAGCCAGGAACCCCAGGCTAGGATGCCTGGAAGGCCACTGGGAAGAGCTTCAGTGGGACCAGGCCTTGGGCAGAGCCAGCAGGATGGACTTGCCTCAGCAGCACAGCTCGGGAGAGGGACGACTGAAGTGCTCCATCTTTCCAGCCTCCCAAAGCCCTGGACCACTGCTGCCTGGGAAAAAGCAAGTGGCAGGGCCTCCTGACAAAAGCCATCACTCTGCCTGAGAAAGCCTGGCACTGACACCAGGCCTATCAGCATGACTACCACCAACACGCTTGGAGAGTTTTCTCACTAACGGGTACACACACTGAAAGGCCATCTGGTGTGATTTTTCAGACCTCTGTAGAACGTGTGCTCAGAAGGTCTGAGTGAGGTCTGGAAACAGGCATGCCAAAGATTTGTTAAAGCAACTAAATAATGAACAAAAATTATATCAGGATGTGGTGGCTCACACCTATCTCCCCAGCACACAAGAAACGGAGGCAGTGTGAAGCCTAAGGACCCTGGTTTGAAGCTCGATTTCCCAGGACCCACGTAAACCAGATGCACAAGGTGGCACATGCATCTGGAGTTCATTTGCAATGGCTGCAGGCCATGGTGTTCCTATTCTCTATCTATCTGCCTCTTTTTCTGTCTGTCACTCTCAAATAAATAAATTAAAACAATAAACAAACAAAAGAATTTCCCCAAGATTTTATTTTTGGTGCTATAATAAAAGAAGTCGTTT